>CM058232.1:30103215-31303215 GCA_030180135.1 Orychophragmus violaceus | reverse complement strand
ATACCTCTTTTAAGCTGTGGGTTGTAGAGTTTAAATTGCAGGTTCTGTGTATTTGGACATGATCATAGTCTTTGTCCAAAGACATGGGTACAATGTTCTTTCCAACCAACCAAAAACAGATCCATAGTCTTTGTCTAGAGACTTTCATTAAGCCATGGTTGGGTCGTAAAGGGGATCAGTTATTAGAGTTTTTAGTCTTTGTCTAGAGATTTCATATAAGCTGTGGGTACAGTTTAGTTGTCAAAATCGGACACAGTCTTGTTTTAAGACTTTGTATAAGCCGGTTTCCTTATCAATGAATCAAGATCCGACGATAGTCTTTGTCTGAAGACTCTATTATAAGCCGTGTACAATTTCCTTCCAACTAACCAAAAACAGATCCAGTCTTTGTTTAAAGGATCTGTTAAGGCTTTGTCTAAGGACTAGAATTAAAGCCGTGGGACAGTTAATGTTTCAATGAATCAAAATTTGACTCATAGTCTTTTGTCTTAAGACTTCATAATATGCCGTGGGTACAGTTTTCATTCCAACCAACCAAAACTAGATCCAATCTTTGTCTAAAGGATCTGCATAGGTCATTCCAACCAACCAAAACCAGACCCAATCTTTGTCTAAAGGATCTGCATTGGCTCTGTCTAAAGATTAGATTTAAAGTTGTGGGTACAGTACCTCATGTATTACGACTTCATTCAAGCCGTGGGTACAGTATACTTATCAATGAATCAAAATTTGACTCGTAGTCTTTTGTCTGATTAATAAGCCGTGGGTATAGTTTTCATTCCAACCAACCAAAAACAGATCCGGTCTTTGTCTAAAGATTTTTCAATTTCAGCAGTTGGCCGTAAAAGGATCTTTTCAAGCTCTGTCTAAAGATTAGATTTAAAGCTGTGGGTACAGCTGTCATGTCTTAAGACTTCATTCAAGCCGTGGGTAGAGTATACTTATCAATGAATCAAATTTTGACTCATAGTCTTTTGTCTAAAGACTTTATTATTAGCCGTGGGTACAATTTTCCTTCCAACTAACCAAAAAAAAAACGGGGAAACGGCCAATTAATACCCGACCATTTTTAGATGGTACTGATTAGGTCCTACACAATTTTGGTGTGCAAATTCGTATCTAAACACTTAATTATTTGAATATTCGTACACACACTTTTTTTCTTGGCCAAAACAAACATTGACTAAATTCTGTTAGTCAATTTCGTCAAATTATTAACAGAAAATCCGAGGTGGCATTATAATGCTGAGTTGGCATTATTAAATCAAAACGGCGTCGTTTTGATAAGTTAAAATAATTACCTTGTCAAGACTTGAACCCACGACCTCTTGCTTCTAGCCCTTAAGTCTTACCAACCAAGCTAAGCAATAATTATTGTTATAGTTATCAAATATAGTGTATATATGTTACGAATTTTATATCATCTTCCCCATAGTAATGTCAGTGAGAGCTCACGAAATCAAACAACAATCACTAACCAAAAGTGTCTCAGCAATTCACCTATATACAGACACACACTGACACACTGTAGAAGGCAAACGAGAATTAAAAGATTGAAGGGTAAGAAAGAAGCATAAAGTTACCTCCTTTGAGTTGCCATCATCACCAAGCTGATCTGATTCAGCACGAGCAACGGCAGTGATAACATGCCGGTTAACAGAAATCCCACTAAAGCGAGAATGAGATGATGGTTTGGAACCGACGATACGCAAATTCGAATAATTCTCGGAGGAATGGGGAAGATTAGAGATTTGCTTGGAGTGGACCGACAAACACATGTACAGAGAGAGCTCAGTGAGAACGGTACAGACTTACTTGTACGAAAGGAGCCATTGGAATCCGAGATTGAAAAGGAGAAATTAGGCTCTATAAACGAAATAAAAGGAAAAATCTTTACGAAACTCGAATCGCAGATGCTATGTAGGTGCTCTCAATCGCAAATGCTCTGTACAGACTTACCTAAATGGAGAAGATGATATAAAATTCGTAACGTGTATACTATATTTGATAACTATAACAATAAATATTGCTTAGCTTGGTTGGTAAGACTTAAGGGCTAGAAGCAAGAGGTCGTGGGTTCAAGTCTCCACAAACTAATTTTTTTAACTTATCAAAACGACGCCGTTTTGATTTAGTAATGCCAACTCAGCTTTATAATGCCACCTCAGATTTTCTGTTAAAAATTTGACGGAGTTGACTAACAGAATTTAGTCAATGCATGTTTCGGCCAAGAAAAAAAAGTGTGTGTATGAATATTTAAATAATTAAGTGTTTAGATACGAATTTGCACACCAAAATTGTGTAGGACCTAATCGGTACCATCTAAAAATGTCCGGGTATTAATTGGCCGTTTTCCCAAAAAAAAACATATCCAAAGTCTTTGTCTAGAGACTTTCACTATGCCGCGGGTGGGTCGTAAATGATCTGTTTTCAAATTTTAACCTCTGTCTATAGACTAAATATAAAGCCGTGGGTACAGTGTTCCTTGCTTCCTTCCAACAACCAAAAACAGATCCATAGTCTTTGTCTAGAGACTTTCACTAAGCCGTGGGTGAGTCAAGGATCTGTTTTTAGAGTTTTAGCTTCTGTCTAAAGACTACACTTTAAAGCCGTGGGTACAGTGTTCCTTCCAACAACCAAAAACAGATCCATAGTCTTTGTCTAGAGACTTTCACTAAGCCGTGGGTGAGTGAAGGATCTGTTTTTAGAGTTTTAGTCTCTGTCTAAAGACTACACTTAAAGACGTGGGTACAATGTTCCTTCCAACCAACAAAAAGACAGATCCGTAGTCTTTGTCTATAGACTTTCACTAAGCCGTGGGTGAGTCAAGGATCTGTTTTTAGAGTTTTAGCCTCTGTCTAAAGACTACACTTAAAGCCGTGGGTCTTATATTCCATCATCCCCTACCATTCCAATAATAACCATGCGCTACCATACCAACCAATATACCGGTCCAATTCAGAAAGTTATGATAGGGAGATGATGGAATAAATTTCTTATATACCCAAGAAAGAATCTTACAAAACACTATTAGTTGAGTGCTTGCTCATGATCTCTCTTGGAATTCGAAGGAAAACAAAACAATAATATTTTTTTTTTCAAAACAATAAGTTAGTAAAAAGAATCCGAATTTCAAGAAACCCAAGCATCAATTTCAAGCATGGATAGAAAAGGTATCTTGATGAGTAGTAGTAGAAAGAAACCCAAATCGATTGCTACGACGGAGCAAATAACCCAAACCGATCGCGATAGCTTCACGCAGAACCATGTATCCAAATTCCAAGCCGCTAAAAAAACACAAAAGAAGAAAAAGACCCCAAAACAAGATCAATACTCGATAAATAGCGAATCACACGATAAAGATAAATGTTTTAGAATCACAAGAAACTAAATGTTTGAAAGAGAGGAATAAAGCGCTAGAGAAGAATAAGAAGAAGAGAGGACAACCCCCAACTTATCACATAGAAAACCAGACGGATCAAAAATACTTCATACGAAATCATCAAGCATTCAAGCCGCTTGTGAAGAAATCTTAAAAAGCAAAATCGATACACAAATTACGAATGGTTTGTGAAATTTAGAAGAAGCAATACAAAAATCAAGTCGCGATATTGAAAATTTTACCCTTATTACGAACAACAAATCACCGGCGGGAATCATCGATCGAGACGAATGCGATCACGAGAGAAAAGTTGGGAGAAACAAAACTGAAAAAAAAAAAAAAATTGTTCCTTTCGACTGATGCGTGTTTTCTTCGAACGGCTACATTTCAAAAATCAATTTGTAAGGTTTTCGTAGCCATTTAATGGGCCATTTATTTTTAATAGGCCCAATACTAAAGAGCGTCATATTCATTTTGGCTAGTTATAGTTTGTTCATAATAGTTTATTAAATATTTATAACAAATGGCCTATTAGCTCAGTTGGTTAGAGCGTCGTGCTAATAACGCGAAGGTCACAGGTTCGAAACCTGTATAGGCCAATTATTTTTTCCTACTGCAACAGTATTTTGGTGGCCCCACCACAATCGTCGCTAAATCATTTGATACACGTGGAACAATAATCCGGCAAAAATACGTGTGACGACATTCACACGTTTTTTCCAGATTACCATAGACTCTAACGTAGAGGAGTAACGTTGGCTTTAACCAACGATAGAGTAGAGAGAGATCTTCGGCTGTGAAGAAGATGGCTGGTGGTGGCGGATACAACGACACATCGTCGAGAAAAGTGGATTACGTCTTCAAAGTTGTTTTGATCGGCGATTCGGCGGTGGGGAAGTCGCAGCTACTCGCTCGGTTCACTCGAGATGAATTTAGTATAGATTCTAAAGCCACGATCGGTGTGGATGTTTTTTTATTTGGTAAAAGTTTTAATTGGTAAGATGTTTTTTTATAGTGTCAAATCTTTATATTATACTTTTCAAAGAATAGTTGTTAATTATTATTTCACCAATATAAGATGTTATGGGAGTCATTGTCCACATGGGTGCTATTGAAGATGTCAAGACTAAGAGCAAGTCTGGAAACAACACCAAGCTTGAACTATACCTCAAAGATAGTGGGTTAGAATATTAAGCATTATAATACCAAAATAACATACAAAACTTTTTATGCTTTTTATCATATATTTGAAAACAGAGATGATGCATTGCCTTGCACCTTGTGGGGAGATTATGCAAAACAAGTGATTGACTATACTTCCACCAATAGCTCATCTCCTGTTGTGATTATTATCCGATTTGCATGGATCAAGGAATATGGAGGTAATTACTCGTTTAATCTAATATATTGGACATAGTCCATGTGTGTAACATTAATTGTTTCATTTATATTTTCATAAATATAGTGAAGCTGTACATCTCGAATGCTTATAACTCGACCCAACTCACATTCGAAGATGAAAATAACCCTGAGATTTCGAAGTGGTTGGATAGGTAATGTGATACATTATGTTTAAAAGAAATGTCAAAATATTTTCATTTCAAGAGTTCAACTATTCATTCAAAATCTATTTTGCAGTATATCAAAAGAATCTCAAGCTCTGATTATCAAGTCTGAGAAAAGCATGGTTTCTTTTGGATCGGGTCCACTTTTGGATTTGCGTACTGAATTTTTCATCAAGAATAATAGAATGACTTTACTTGGCATTTTGCAATCGGAAAAGGTTAGTTATCTGTAATTTTACTTACAAATATATTTGTATTTAGTTGAAATCGTTTATTTAATTAATCGATGATTTTATTGTTATTTAGCATGGTAAGGTGGTTACGTGTGCCACAATTGTCTCAGTAGACTGTACCAAAAAATGGTTTTTTCAAGCATGCAAAGTTTGCAAACTCAAAGTGCTTGATTACGGATCAGATTCTGAAGATGAAGAAGAGTCTGAGCCCTTATATAATTGTAAAACATGTGGTAATGTGAAAAATGTATTTGCGAGGTAATTTGTTCTAAAGTATTCTGATCATGTTAATTTCTTTCTCCACCTTGAAAGACTAATCTCCAGACTAAAAAGCTTATAATTTATATATCTAATGCATTTGGTTTATATTTTGTTTATGCATGCTATAGATATTATTTGATCTTCCGTGTGTCTGATTATTCCGAGGGTGAAGCCAAATTCCTTACAGTTGATGAAATTGGAGATAAGCATGTGAAGAGATCGTCAGAAAATATCTACAATGAACACAAAAGGAAAATTCAGGTATTTGAATTTTTATTTGCTTTTGAAACTATACATCTTTTTATGTTGAGAATTTGTTGTTTTTTCTACTTTATGTTCTTAGGACGATCCATATTATCTCCCAGCTGAATTATTCGATTTGATTGGTCGCAAGTATCTATTCAAAGTTACCATTCCTAAGTACAATGTACAGAAGGTGTTAAAGAGTCCATATGTCGTGGACTTATTTTGGGATGATGACTCTGCAATTGATGAATTTGAGAATTTAACTAACTCAACTCAGGTACCTAATACATTTGTCTCAATCTGAAAAATTACATTAAACTTTATCTTAAGCGCTGAATTCAAATATTTACATGACATATGATTAGGGACCTCTTATGCTTACCTCAGGTATGAAGACTGATTCTGATGCATCAATGGCCCTAGCAGTTACACCATCAACATCAAAAAGATCAGAAGATTGCATCTTTTTAAGCAGTGTTGGTGAAAATTCATCTGTTACATAGAAGATTAAGCACGAAGACAAGGAAACCGTAAAAAGAAGAATATTTTAGACTTTGGTGGCATATCTTCTTTTGTGTTTCAATTTTATTTTATTCGTATTATCATGACAGTTTGGATTGTTTAATTGAATTATTCATTTATTCGGTTAGTTTTGCTTCCAATTTATAATTATAACAAATCTCTGCGAATTAATCTCAATAATAACAACTTCTATTGTACACAATGGTATATTTCATAAGAGTAATTTAATCAGAGAATTGAAATATTATGTTTTAGAGGTTTAATATATTTGAAGAATAATGATTAAGAAAGGGAAAATATATCCAAAACAACTTTGGGCTAGGTATTTTGTGCCGTCACATTAAACATGTAACATCTACTGTTTATTTAGATTGAACAACTCCCATTTCAATTATTCATCTCTTCACAAAATCATTCTTATTATTAGTGTTTATTTCATCTTTTAAATTTTTTATCGACGATTTCAACAATATACTTGGAGAGAAAGTATGATTAAAATATAAATTGTTCACTTTTCTAAGTTCACAATTTTATGTAATTATTTGAATTTCTTAATCAGAATCGGGACGACCAAATTTTCATTTCATATGAAAATGTGGTTCCGATTCTGATAAAGAAAATCAATTAAGTTCATAGAATTGTGATCTTTTAAAAAGGTTGTAAAGGTATATATGATCAGCGCTGTGTTTGGTTTATATAGATACTTTGATTGTCATCAGAAGTCCTAATATTGTAGCCGCTTATTGTAATGTAACCTTGATTGGGTTTATGGACAATATTAAATGATTTAATCTTCATAAAATTACGAAGCTCTCTAATTTCAAATAAATAATGGATTATTTATGTGGGCTAAGTCCAAAAAAAATTATTAGCGTTTGTGGCCTAATTAATTTTTCCTAAACAAATGGTTGTGACTTATAATGATTACATCTTTTACAACTTCACACCTTTTGCTCGCAAATTGGGAACCTATTAAATTTAAAAACCCTAGACGTTTCGTTTTCTTACCATTTACTGAGACAAAACAATTAATTTTGAATAACTTTTGTTCTTCAAACTTTTCTCAGAATCTAAGCAATGGCTTCTCAAACGTTCAAAAAATTTTCTCGCATCAAAAAATTTATTCCTTGCTTTTGGGACCTAAAAGTGATGCTTCTCCGTGTTTGGATGTGTGTTAGGTTTTCTGAACCAACCATCCGAATGATTTTGGTGGATGAAGAGGTAATCTCTATTTTACTCTATAATTTGTTTTGTTTATTTGGCTATTGCATGTTTTGTTAGTGTATTCGTTTGTTGTTTTAGAGTACCGAAATATAAGCTACTGTTCTTGAACCTCTTATTGAGAAATTTTGGTACACAACATGGTGTGAGGGTCGTTGGTTTAAAATTGCGGATGCTCGAGTTATACAAGCACCGATATATGGGGCGTTGACCCCTCACGATTTCAAGCTCTTTTCTGGTTAAACACATATTTTTGCCTTACTTATGATAACATTCAGGAAGGTCATTTTATTCAATTTAAATCAGTTCCGGATATAGTAGATGGGAGAGTCTCTGATGAATACCCTAAAGGTAACTTTTAATGAATACATTTCCTTTATCGGATTATATTAATGCTGTTATTTGAATCTCTAATTGAATTAAGGTATATAGCTCTTAATGATTTTGTTTTCTCCATTATAGATGTCCTTGGTGTAGTTACACACGTTGGAAAACTTGAAGAACATTATACAAAACAAAGGTTGCGGTTTACAATTCGTGATCTAAGGTTAGTTAAACAGATGACTATAATGTTCTTCACATATGTTATGTTGTCTGTCTCTAATAAAAATCTTGAAATAATTACTTTTTCTAGCCTTCGGAGTGTTGAGTGTTTAATATATGGGGAAGATGCTAAAGAACTAAAAAAAAGTTTTGGAAGAAGGCTGATAGACATCTATTTGTTATTCTACGTTGCTTCTACTTAAATCCAATACAGGGTTTGGTTCTAAATTAATTTTTGTGTTTTTTTTATAATGAATTCATTATCTATTACATGTTTGTGTTTATGATTGATGACACTAATGATTTTTCTATTGTTTACAATGTTAATATTGTTTGTCCATCTATTTTAGTTATGGTTCTAACTTGGCTCAAAGCAGAAGAAGGGATTTCTACGATTATGTACGATCAAATAAAGAATTCTGACTTTAATGGATTTGACAACAGGTTTGAATATTAACCATAATGCAACTCATTATGTAATATGCTTTATATGTTTCCCAGAATTCATACATTGTTTTCTATTTTGTAGTTATCCAAATCCCTTACATGACCAGTATCCTCCAGATAATATCCCTTCCTGGTTAAAGCTATGGTAAAGTATGATTTCGTTGTCGAAGACATAGTAAACTTTTAATTTTGTATTAGATTATCTGTTAATCATCTTTATGTTACTTTAAAAAAATA
Source organism: Orychophragmus violaceus (assembly GCA_030180135.1). NCBI lineage: Eukaryota > Viridiplantae > Streptophyta > Magnoliopsida > Brassicales > Brassicaceae > Orychophragmus > Orychophragmus violaceus. Next base: position 31,294,558 of record CM058232.1, on the reverse strand, counting down.
TGTATCGTTAATGTTAACAATTATCCAGTATCATCAGCTCTTTTTACGACCTAATTTTAATTTCATTTATAATCTCATTTAACGCTATTTGTTTAAGGAAAAATTCTAATCAAAATAAATAGATCATCATGAGAAAAGAGGTTTTAGTTAGATTTGAAATATACTATCCATATGACATAACTAATGCTAAAACAAAACATGTATCATGAGTTGCTATATGTAGATATATTATCTGTTTAAACAATCACTACAATAAATTCGAGTATTAATAGCAGCTGCAGATAGCGTTTTTAGTGTTCATGCTATGGTTGATATACTCTTGTATTTTAGATAGCGTTTACAAAAATACAAACGCTATGTTTACTTGGTTTGACATGAAACGCTATGTATAACTGAAGCTGGAAAAAGAGCGCCAAAAAATTCTACTTCCCTTCCTTGTTTTTTAGTTTCCCTCTCTCTATTTTGTTCCCTCCAATTTGTTTTTAGTTTCTCTTTCTCTACTTTGTTCCCTCCAACTTTTTTTTTCTCTAACAAAATAAGATTTCTCTTTTTCCCTTCAATATTAACAAAAAATATAATATCTTTATATAAATTAACGAGTGTTTAATTATATACAAATGTAAAAATTTTGAAATAGTTTACAATTATTTTTTAAATCTTAATCTAAACCTAAACTCTAGACCATAAACACAAACTTTAAGTACTTAAACCCTACATTTCTAACCCTAAACCCTAAACACTAAAACATTAATTATATACCCTAAACACGAACCCTAAACCCTAAACTTTTAATATTTAATCATAAACACTAAAATTATAAATTCTAAAACCTTAACTGTATACCCTAAACACAAACCTAAACCCTAAAATTCTAAACATTTAATCATACACAAAATCTTAAACTCTAAACCCTACACTTATAACCTTAAACACTAAAAAATTAATTATATACCCTAAATACAAACCCTAAAATTTTAATATCTAATCATAAACACTAAAATTTTAAATTCTAAAACCTTAACTCTATACCCTAAACACTAACCTAAACCCTAAAATTCTAAACATTTACTCATATACCTTAAGGACTTAAACCCTACACTTCTAACCCTAAACCCTAAACACTAAAACATTAATTGTATACCCTAAACACAAACCCTAAACCCTAAACTTTTAATATTTAATCATAAACACTAAAATTTCAAATTCTAAAACCTTAACTCTATACCCTAAACACAAACCTAAACCCTAAAATTCTAAACATTTAATCATATACCTTAAGGACTTAAACCCTACACTTCTAACCCTAATCTCCTAAACCTTAACTTTATACCCTAAACAAAAACCTAAACCCTAAAATTCTAAACATTTAATCATACACAAAATATTAAATATAACTAATTAGTTTAGGGTATAGAATTTGAAATTTAGTATATAAGCATATAATTATATCTATTAGGTTTATGATACAAACCCTAAGATTTGAAACCTTATACCTTATATAAATCCTATACCCTAAACTTCTAACCCTTAATCATAAACACTAAATTTTTAAACCTTTCATTTTAACAATTATTACTATTTTTAATTCATTTTAAGTATTATACATAAATTAAACCTAACTAATTTTGTCATTGGCTAATATTCTATCACATGGATAACACTCTGAGCCGTTAGATTCCATCTATTGTTAAATCCCAGCCGTCCATTTCTCTTAACCCTAATTAATTATGTGTCTCATCTTCTTCCTTCCCTCATCTCACCAACCGTAAGACTTCTCCCCATTTTTTTTGTATCAAACATTTCATTTCAGATCTATGAAAGCTTCATCTCCTCATTTCCTTGCAGAGGCTTCTCAAAGACAATCGTTCTCTCCTCAAAGAGCGGAATCCCGTCGTATGATTCTCTCCCATTTTCTTGCGACTGACTCTCTTTCTTTCTTCATGTACTGTTTCAAGAATCTAAAAATCCATCGAAACCCGATTTGGAGATGTGTTGATTTCGGCCGATAGCCTTAGATCTGTTTAGAAGACATGATGATATTCAAATTTATATGATTGGCTTGCAGATGTACCACACGCCAGTTCATGTTTCTGCTGGTAATGGCAATGTCGATATAGTCAAGTATCTATTAGATTGGGAAGGATCTGAGAAATGAAGACGCGAAGCTACTCCTTGATCGTGGTGCTTATATTGAAGCCAATGATAACTGGATTTTGTAATCCTTTAAGAGGTATCAATTCCTCAAGCTTATCGTGTAGCAATGAGGTATCGAACCATAATTGGAGAGGATTAGACCAATAGGAATGCACTAAACCTTAAAAGACAAGCCACAATACCAAATTCAAGTATCAATAAACAAAAGAGACTAGTTCAATCAACAAAGTAAGCAAATAGAGAGATCACTTAACAATAAACAACAATTAACTAAAAGGAAAGGATCACGAGCTAAGGTCAATGGATTGGATGACTTGGAAAATTCTAAAATGCTTAACACACACTTCTAGGAAGCTAATCTCCTAGCAAGGAACTCAATCAATAGATTAATTCAATATCTTGACACTAATCACTTTTCCTGATCAAAACCCAAGAAGAAACTTTCATTTGTGAATCAAGATTAGGCAAGCATGCAAAACAAGTTCCAATTAGCTAATAATCATTCTAACATTCATTCTCATGAGTTAGAATGTGAAAATCCTATCAAAGCTAAAACAGGCATTTCATCGAACACATGGTGGGCAAGAAATCCAAATCATCCTAATCAACTTGATCAAGGCTAATTAGGCATTAAGAACACTAAGATAGAAGAGATTTAAAATAGAAAAGCCCTAAGCATTCATTAATCATCCCAAATCCTACCTAACCCATAAACCCTATAGGAAACTACTCACTAATCATGCTCTCAACACAATATTCCATGAGAATCATATGTTAAGAGAGAGATAAGGGAGATTAAGAAGATAAGCAATAGAAATCAACAAACTTTCACTAAAATAGCCAAATCCCCAAAAAGGTTGAGAGGTTTACAAGTTGGTGAAAGAGAAGAGATAGATTTAGGGTTTTTGCCCCAAAATCTATTTAAAGGAGTCTAAACTCGAGTTGGGTCGGCGCAACAAACCTGGGTCAACCCAGAAACAAAAAGGCAAAAAGTCTGGTCAAAGCTCAAAGGTCAACGAAATCTGGGTAGCTTGCTGTTTCATTCTGGCCGCAACAATAACAGCAAGGAAGCTTGATGTTTCGTTCTGGCCGCAACGTTAACCGTAGGCGAACCGGCTGGTTTTCTTCATTCGCTTGCTGTTCTTTCTTAGCCGCTACACAAACCGCTGGCTAGTAAATCGGCCATAACTTCTCGAATACAACTTGAAACGATTTGAAACCACGTCCATTGGAAAGCTAACTCAATTTTCTATAACTTCTATTTGAATCTCCAACGGCTAAATATGAACGGAAAGGCTTCATTTTTCTCCATCTTTCAAGAACATCATTTTGATCATTCATCACCATTCATCCAATGACTCCTCCAAAGCTCCAAAGTCACCTAAAATATGCAAGAAAAGACCAGACAATGCAAACTCCTAACTCTAGGCTCCTACACATCTAAATGCAACAAAACTCATGAAAACACATATGATACAATGGTAAAAGAATTAAAGCAAGAGGTAGAAACAAGCTAAGAAAAGTCTAAAATATGAAGATATCAATTCCCCCAAACTTAGACCTTGCTTGTACACAAGCAAGCATAAAGCATTCAAAAGCAAGTTAGGGAGAAAAGTTTGAAGGTGAGAGCTCATATCCAAAGACAAAACCGAGGTCAACAAGTTCCAATTCAAGTCAACGTCACTAAGATGCAATCAAGGCAAGCTTACTCAAAAAATTTAGCCATACTCATCAAGACAATACCTTTAGCTCAATTCTCAACCTACACAAGCATTCATATCAACTAACTCTTTAACATTCATTAGGCTTTTCAAGTGAATCTTACTCAATGCAAAGTGATCAAACTCATTTGGCAAGGGTTATGGTTTTGAGATGAAAGTGATCTCAATCAAAAGGGGCTTTCTCCATACACATAAAGGTTCTCTCATGAAGAATGAATGAGCTTTGGCAAAATGCTAAGAGTTTAGAAGCAATTGATTCATACTAGGTTGATTTCCATCTACCCATGCCCCAATAACTTCCACTCCTAGTCTAGCCCACCTAATAGATGTCTACCCTTTATCCAAGGCCATTTTTTCCTTCTCCCCTTTCAATGATTGTGGATCCTAAAACCCACACTCAACTTTTGGAGTGTTAGATGAGCTGATTTATGAAAAGAGTGGGGTAGATTCTTGAGTAAACTTAACCAAACGAGCTAACAATAGTGGAAAGGTGAATTTATATTGATTTGAATACACGAACACTAAGAACTCGAGCTACGAAACGATTACAAAGTCTTAATGCTAGGTCTCATAACGAGTAAAGGATCAGATCCCTTCTCGAGTCGTCGAAGCCTCCTTTTGTAGCCTCGATCTTCACAACTGCCTTCCTGATTTCCGTAGTTAGCTTCAACAACTTGCGAGATTTCCGGGATCGTGTGCTCGGCTCGTCTCCTCCTTCTTAGCCGGTTGGTTACTAATGGTTCAGGTGTCGTCCACCAAGCTATACTACGAAGTCGGAGCTTCCTCTGTCGAGTTGGGCTTGGCTACCGAGGCTGGATGAGGCCTTATCCAACTGATTTTACTTGGGAGTGAAATTGGGCCAACAATTGCCCCCCCAGCCCTTTAAGCGAGCTTTCGAGCTTGAAGGGCGGAGTCTGTTTTGGGAAGGCCCACATTCTTCTTTGGATAGGGCCGAATCTTGTAGTCTGAACTGTATTAGATATACTCGGTCGATTCGGCTTCTCTCGTACACCGTTGGATGGCGCATGAATAGAGATCCCGCCAAAACGAGCGGCTGAGATGAACGCGTTGTGTTCGCTGCGTGCAGTTGTAGCGCGTGGGTGATATCTTTGAGATCCGACGGTTGCGATCTGCGAGATTTGAAAGGTTTTGTGGAGTCCCGAGGTCGCGTCATTATGACGTCTTTATAATCCACCTCCTCGCGAACCCACTCTCCAATATACAACCGCCGCTCATAAGGTAACTTCTCCACTCCTCTTTCTTATATCGATCGTTTCTTCTTCTCTTTTTTTTTTTTTTACGCTTTCGGTTTAGTGTCTTTCTCTCTCTTCTTCTTGTTTGAAAAAGAAACTGCTTGTTTGAGATTTCTGAGCGATGTCGAAATCGAGTCTGGTTAGGGTTAAGAAAGAGAAGCACGTGGTCGAAGAGGTGGAGTTCGAGCATCCTGTTCCGACTACGAAGGCGGAGGATATCGAGAGCCTGTATTCGTCGCATGGCGTGCCAAGGGCGGTGGAGCTGAGGCTCCTTGATCCCGGATAGACGCCGGAATCGGTTAGACCGAGCTATTGCTGTGCCTATAAAGCTTATTTTGAGAAGTGCAGCCTGGTCTTTCCGATCCCTAGGCTTCTGTTGGACGTGCTGGGCGAGCTCGGGATAGCGCTTCCGCAGCTAACCCAAAATTTCATCTGCTACCTCATCGGCCTGCTGGTTAGGGCCCGAGAGGAGGGAGTTCAGTTTGATTTGTCCGTTCTTCACGATTTGTGTTCGATTAAACACAATTCGGGGACGGGACTCTTCTATCTCTCCCCTCGGAGAAGCTTGGCGGTCTTGGTGGTTGTGCCAAACCGGGAGGATCGTTGGAGAGAGCGGCCTATCTTGTTCAAGCTTGACCGTCACTCAATCATGGATTATGACCCTTCTAGAATTGCGACCTTGTGGTCTGAGTCTATTGGTTAGAGATAACGTTTAGCTAGGTTTTCCTTCGCTGCATGTCGTTTTTTTGTTTTATCTAGGGATATCTGACCGCTTTTTCGTTTTTCAATGTTTTCAGAGATCCCAGAGAGGTATAGAATAACCCTTGCGATTAGAAGGTTAGCGGTTACTCTCGGCTCCAGAGACGTGCTCTGGTCATCGTTCACCGTTTACAGAGTCAAGCGCGCACTCGAGCTTCCGGAAGCAATAGAGCCATTGGAGACTCGTCCTGCTCAAGCACTTATCAGTGAGTGTATACACGTCCTTTTCCTCTTATTTCGTAGCTTGGATTGCTTATTCGTTTTTAAACTGTTTTGTAGCCTCTCGAGAACAGACTACCTCAGAAGCGGCTTCGTCAAGTACGACTAAGAAGGAGAGCAAAATGAGGAGGCGCCCTACCGTTCGCGAATCGTCAAAGAGGCCTGCTGAGAAGGCGACGTCCGGTGGCTACGCGCCCATTCGTGCTGGTCAGTTGAGCGATGCCCTGGCTGGTGCAATTAACGATGGTAGGTCTGGGGGTATTCCTCCTCCGCCTCCGCGTTGGGACACGGAGTCTGGGAAGGGACCGGAAGCTGCACGCCCCAACCAGGTGATTCAGTTGAGTTATAAGGCCACCAAGAGTGATTCCTCGGTGCAACCTTTGAACAAGAAGCCTCGATATGAAAAGGAGGCAGCTGTTGGGTCGGGTTCGTCGCATGCTCCGAGATCTAAACCGTTTCATTGGAAGTTTGATCATACCAAGGATTATCCGATTACGGACGATCCCGAGGGACTCGCTCATTTGCTCCGCCATTGTAAGGCCGCTGGATGTTCTCTCCCTTCAGTGAAGAACCTGATTGGTCGGGAGCTGTATGTCAAATCAATGACTGCTCAGGGAAAGGTATTTTTTTTTGAGCTTTTGCTTTTGCCCTCCTCTTTTGGTCTTTAATGCTGGTTCTCTGCTTCAGGCTTTGGAGGCGGACAACCAGCTCACGGCTTTTTACGAGCAGAGTGTCCGGTGCGTCCCTCATCAAGAGGAGCTCGAGCAAGCTCAAAGCATCGTGCACCAGTTGACCACGAGCCTCAAGAGTTTCCAAGAGGAGATGAGGCTTTGCGAGGCCCAACTCAGCGTTGTGAAGTCCGAGCGCTCGGTTGCCGTAGTGAGGACGGTCGCTCTAGAAAAGCAGGTCAAGGAGCTTCTTGCGAAGGCAGAGGATGCGATCCGTTCGGCCAAGCATGACGGGATGAGGATAAGGGACGGCCACTATTATGACATGTTCGAAGCTCACAAGGATAAGTTCGAGAGAAAGAAGAAGGAGAAGGATTGCGAGATCAAAGTTCAGGAGGTGGAGGCTAACATCGAGCTGATAAACCTTCTACAGAGTGGAGTGACGACCCTCGAAGATGAGCTTCCCAAACTGTTGGAGCAGAGGGTGACTTTCGCGAAGGAGTTCGAAGCTGCGCAAGTTTCCAACTTCTCTCTGAGCGCCGAGCTGCGTGCTATTCCTCAGATCTCTGAGGACTCGATAATGCACGGGGCTCGCTCCACGGGTTTTAACGAGTTTGGGTCGAACGCTGAGATGATGGCAGGAGCTGCAAGTACCGGGGCGAATCAGGCGGCCGAGATCGGAGTCAAGGAGAAGCAAGATGGCGAGGATAAGGAAGCTGGTGGTGAGGAGCAGGACTGATGACTGCTCCTTTAAAGTTTTAATCTTTTTTTGTTGGAATTCCCTAAAGCCCCTTTTGGGCTAAAGTTGAACTCTTTTAATTTTGCTTTTGGTGTTGACTGGGAGGGCTTTTATCCATAACTCTTTTGGCTCGGGTGAGCCTTTTAATGCACGTTTTTCCGTTTAAATTTGGTTTGGAGTTTGGACTTTGTTTGAGCAAAATACCGAGGTCTGTTTATGCGTTGATAGCTAGCATGTTAAACCTTAAGGTCATACAAACGGAACCATTTTATTCATTAATTGCTTAGTCTGGCCAGACGTTCTTTGGTTTTTAGAGTTCGTTTGATGTCTTAGATCCTTTAGTTCGCTTTAGTTTTGAATATCTATTTGACTCGTGCGAAGTCGCTTAGGGTTTATGATATACCATGGATTTTAGGGCTTTTAACCATGGTATATGTCTTATTTATCGAGTCTATTACTATGTTTTAGAGTCATTTCAGGTATTTAACAGGTCTAAGTACTTTTGGAGCTGAATTGAAGATTTTGGAGCATTTTGGAGTGTTTGGCCGAGAGACAGAGTTCACTGTCCAGATTTGAGGATTGCGTCGATCGTTGCACACCTGCATCGATCGATGCATAGTGCGAATGGGCCAGACTCGGCGGTTTAATGAAGAATGCTGATATTGCAGAAAAGCCCAGATATTTACACAGAAGCCCAAAACGTGTTTTAGACTATATATTAGGGTTTTTAGCCACTTGTTTAGGCTACGCTTTTCTTAAGTCTTATTTTATTTTCAGAGAGATTTAGGGGCTGATCATGTTCTCGAAAGAGAGAGGATTTTGAACCCTAGTTCTTTATTTGATTTTATAATATTTGGTTTTCTATTCATGATGTTTTCTGTTTCGATGATCATGTCTGAGTAGATTACCTGTTAAGTTTAGGGATTCTCATTAGGGATTTCATAGAATTATAGGTTAATAAATCTGTAGGGATTCATATATGTTAGTTCTTCATCTAGGATTGTTCTTAATGCTTAATCTGAATTGGCCACTTAGATTATTGATGTTAGGTTGATTGATGCAACGACAGTTGGTTAATTAGCTAGAAAGAACCTAGATGAGCAATTGAATTACTCGCAAAGGAATTTGGTTTAGTTTAATTGTGAACATATCAAACTTGGAATTAAAGCTGGTTTAATCTGTTAGTAATTGCAAAGAAATTTGGATTGCTGCACTTAGACTTAGGGAATTCTCGCAACGACAGTTGGTTAATTCTATATTTGTGTTTGAGTTCTAGAACAGTTCTTAATTAGATCCCGCTTGATTGATTGCATGTGTTCCTGATTTTCTGAGAACTCTCTAGACTTAACGCTTCGCTTCCTTGCTCACAAACTCGCTACTGATCTACTAGTTTCTAATCATATTTGCTTTTTAGTTTCTAATCATATTTGCTTTCTCCTAGTTTAATCTTTTCTGTTCTTAATCTATCGTTGACCGGAGTCCCTGTGGATTCGATACCCTAAGTACTACAACTACATCACTGTGCACTTGCAGTTAGTATAGGGTTAAAACTAGAGACCTATCAGTTTACTTCCAAGTTTGGTTGCGGGTCGTAGGCTATGGAGGATTAATCTGGGAGAATCCTCTAGAGTTGTATCTCGCAATTGCTAAGGTTTTTAAGACTTAGTGTTTTTGCTATTTGTGTTTGTTTGTAGCCTGCGTCGGCTGTAAAGAGGTTCGATAAAGACTCAAAGTAATGCGTAGAGTAGAACTTGAAGTAATCGTATAAGGTAGTATTTTATTAATACATACTTTGGAGTTTACAATTGCTAGGGTTTTGAGACTTAGCGAGTTTGTAATAGCCTATGTTGGCTGTAGAAATTTCCTCAATGTATGCTCCAGAGTTTAAAATGATGTATTGGGTGATAACCTTGTACTCCCCCCCGAAAAATGAAAAGAATGGATGGAGAATTTTTTAAGTTTTTTGGGTGGAGTGGCTGCACTCGAGAGTCGAGCTGCCTACGTACCCCGCCAAGGGATCAAGTCTAACATAGTTCGATTGTTGTGAGTACTCACGGGTGGTATAACATGAGGTTCATGGCATTCCATGGCCTCTTCACGGGTACTCCGTTTTTATGCTTCGTGAGCTTGTAGACGCCGTCTCGGACTATCTCGGTGACTCGATAGGGGCCTTCCCAGTTGGTCCCGAGTTTCTCGGCGCCTGGCTCTCTGGTGTTTGAGTAGACCTTGCGCAGTACTAAGTCTCCCACACTAATCTTCTGGAGTCGAACTCTGGAGTTGTAGTAACTGGAGGTTGCTTGCTGGTAGTTTTGCATTCGTATCAGCGCTCGGTCGCGTTGTTCCTCGATCATGTCTAGACGATCTCGGAACATTTGTTCGTTTAGTTCCTCGTGTCTCGGGCTCAGGGCCCTCCTGATAGTCGGAACTGATACCTCTGCAGGGACCACCACCTCCATTCTGTATGCCAACGAGAACGGAGTTTCGCCAGTCGCGCTGTGAGGTGTAGTGCGGGAGGCTTATAGGACTCCCAGTAGTTCTTCAGACCATGTAAACTTCTTGGAGTCGAGTCTTTTCTTGAGGCCACTTAGCAGTGTCTTGTTTGTAGCTTCTGCCTGACCGTTCCCTTGGGAGTACCTCGGGGTCGAGGTGGTCAGGCGTATCTTCCAAGTTTTGCAGAAGTTTCTGAAAGCTCTGGAGATGAACTGTGAACCATTGTCCGTTACTATTTCGTAGGGGAGTCCGTGTCGATAGACCATGTTTTCCCAGATGAAGTGTCGTACTTCAATTTCTGTGGTTTGCTGATAGGCTTTAGCTTCTATCCATTTAGTGAAATAGTCGGTCAGAACCAGCAGGTATTTCAGTTGCTTCAGCCCTGATGAGACGAGCGGACCTACTATGTCCATTGACCACCTCATGAAGGGGTAAGGTGCAGAGATCGAGGACAGTTTTTCTGCAAGCTGGTGGATGATCGGGGCGTGCCTTTGGCATTTATCGAATTGCCTGGTGTAGTTTTCGCAGTCAGAGATCATGGTTGGCCAGAAAAACCCTTGTATTTTAATACGGATGGCTAGGGCTCGCCCTCCAGAGTGATTACCGTAGGTGCCTTCGTGGGTGATTCCCATTACGGCAAGGGCGTCTTGAGCATGCACGCATCGCAAGTAAGGTTCTGCGGTGCTGCGTTTGAATAGATGATCGTTGATCACGCAATATCGAGTGCTTCGCGCTTTTAGCTTCCTGGCCTGTCACTTGTCGTCGGGGACGAGACCGAGTCGGATGTAATCCAGGATCGGTTCCCGCCAATCTGGCTTGTTTAGGAACTCTGTGTCCGGTTCCTCGGCCTTTGGTTCAGATTCTTCTTCGACCGGAGGCTCTGGAATTTGTCGACCGCTGCGAAGGACGATGTCATAGACTTCGGAGCACGCCAACGCCGCTTCTAAGAGTTCAGGGCTTCAGTCGGACTTTCGGTCTGACCCGCCTGAGAAGTCGTGGCTTTGTCTGCAACCTGTGCTTTTAGTGCCACGTCTATGCTCGGTTTATTTATCCCTTCTACGGTATTATTCTTTTGACCTTAGGGTCGGACATCAAGGCTAGTGCTGCCAGGGCGTCAGCGGAGGAATTCTCCCCCCGAGGTATTCTCTCGAGTGTGAAGTCTTTCAACTGGCTTGCCAACTCGTGAGCTACCTTGAAATACACTTCCATACGCTCATCCTTAGTCTCATACTCGCCGTGGTACCAGCTCGTAACTAGCTGCGAGTCGCTGTAGGCGTGGACCTCGCGTGCTCCGATCCCGATCATGAGTCGGAGTCCGGCAATAAGAGCTTCATACTCGGCCTCGCTGTTGGAGGCGCTGAAGCTAAGTCTGAAAGAATGCTCCATTACTTCTCCCATGGGAGTTGTGAGCTTTATTCCTACTCCGGAGCCATGTTTGGATGAGGCCCCGTCCACGTAGAGGGTCCAATATTCGTTCTGATTTCCCTCCTCCGGAACTGTAGGTGGGAGCTTGGTTATGAAGTCTGCAAGGACTTATGCCTTGGCACTTGTTCTGGTGCGATACTCGATGTCGTATTCGCTTAGCTCGATTTCCCACTTGGCCAATCTGCTAGATTGGCTCGGACTATGGAGTATGGTTCGTATGGGCTGTGATGTCATCACTACTATAGCGTGTAATTGAAAGTATGGCCGCAGTTTTCTGGCCGCCATTACTACTGCGAGCGCGAGCTTCTCCATTGTTGGATACCTCGTCTCTGCGTCTATGAGTGTCTTGCTCACGTAGTATATGGGTTTTTGCTCGTTTTGTTCCTCGCGGACCAGGACTGCGCTTACCGCGGCGGGCGAAGTCACGATGTAGAGGTATAACGGCTCTCCTTCCACAGGTTTAGCCAATATCAGGGGTTCGCTGAGGTACTTCTTGAGCTTGTTTAGGGTCTTTTCACAGTTCTCATCCCATTGGAACTTTCGGTTTCCCTTGAGGAGGTTGTAGAATGGTAGGCATTTATCTGTGGATCGAGAGATGAAACGGTTCAGAGCTGCTATCCGTCCTGTTAGCCTTTGTACTTCCCTCGTGTTTTTCGGGGAGGGCATTTCCAGGAAGGTTGCTATCTGTTTTGGATTTGCTTCGATCCCTCGTTTGGTTACTAAATACCCGAGGAATTCTCCCGACGGTACTCCGAAAGAGCACTTGGCTGGGTTGAGTTTCATCCCATACTGGTTTAAGATTTTGAAACACTCTCGGAGCTGTGCTATGTGGTTGCTCTCTTTAGAGGACTTCACTAGAATATCGTCAATGTAGACTTCCATCGACTTTCCGAGCTGATTGGCGAACATCTTATTCACTAACCTCTGGTAAGTAGCTCCGGCGTTTTTTAGCCTGAAAGTCATCACTTTATAGCAGTAAGTTCCGCGATCGGTTATGAAGGTTGTTTTTTCTTGGTCCTCTGGGTTCATGAGGATTTGGTTATACCCAGAGAACGCGTCCATGAAGGACAGTAGTTCGTGTCCGGCGGTGGCTTCCACCAGACGGTCTATATGCGGTAGTGGAAAGCTGTCCTTTGGGCATGCTTTATTCAGGTCTGTGAAGTCTATGCACTCATTCCACTTCCCTTTTTTCTTTTTGACGCCGACCGGGTTGGCTAACCAGTCGGGGTATTTCACCTCCCTGTTTGACCCGACTTTTAGCAGTCTATCGACTTCGTCGTTCACTGCCTTAGGTCGGTCCAGCCCGAGCTTACGGCGTTTCTGTTTTATTGGTTTGAACGTGGGATCTACATTCAATTTGTGTGAGGTGACGTCGATGTTGATCCCCTTCATGTCCTGGGTGGACCATGCGAACGTGTCTACGTTTTCTTTGAGAAAGCTGATGAGCTCGTCCCTTGTAGTTCTTGGGAGCTCTGAGTCGATGTTTACACATCTTTCTGGGCTAGTTTCGTCGATGCAGGCTGGAACAATTAAGTCTTTGCGGGGGCCCCGGATCGTCGGGTCGTTGTTGCGCTTCGTGGTCCGATCCGCGAGCTCATCTTCTTTCTGTAATTGCTATACCTGCAGTGCTTCCAATTGTTTGAAGAAAGCCAGGTAGCATGATCTTAAGGCATTTTGGTCTCCGTAGATCGTTTTTATCCCCGTAGGGGTTGGGAACTTCACACACTGGTGGTAAGTGGAAGACACTGCCTTCATGGTGTAAATCCACGGTCTGCCTAGTATCGCGTTGTACGGGGCTGGCTTGTTTACGACTACAAACTCCAAGATCTCCTACTGCCCCCCGGCGCAAGACAGGAGCTTTATAGTTCCCATCGAATAGGTGGTTTCGCCGTCGAATCCGGTTAGGGGAGTTTTCCCGCCGGTCAACATTGAATCTTTGAAACCCATTTTCTTGAAGGCATCGTAGAATACGAGATCTACTGAGCTCCCGGTGTCGATCATTACCCTCGATAGCTCGAATCCGGCTACGTCGAGCCGGATCACTAGGGCATCATCGTGCGGTTTGTCGAGCTTGAAGGTTTCGCTCTCAGAGAAAGTTATGTGCGTGTCTGGTCCTTTGATCGGGACCATTTCTCTAACTTCAGTCGCGACTCGCCTTTGGTGAGCCTTGATCGAGTTAAACGAATTTCGGCAGAACTTTGAGCCTCCCGATATGAAATTTATCGTTTTGGGGAGGTTCAAACTGCACAGTCCGAGTCCAGGCAAGTACTAGCTGGCCGGTTTCTTAGGAGATGGGGGTGGTGTGATGACCGACTTCATCGATCCCCCGCATCGAGCCAAGGTGAAAATCGCATCTATGCGTTTGCGAGAGGGAGGTGGGGAGGCTGACTCCTCCTTCTCCGGAGTTCTCTCACGCTTATTTTGCGAGTTTTTCTGCTTTTCGACTTGCTCTTTCCTTTGTTTTTCTTTTCTTGATATTTTTCCTCCGGTTCTGGAGTTTTTGCTTCGTTGCTGCCGTTTTTGGCCGCTAACAGGCGGTCCTTGGATATGCACTCCTCAGAGGAATGTCCATTTTTTTCATGGTATTTGCAATACTTGTTCTCGTCGTAGGTCTTGCGCCACTGGGGCTTGCCGTCTACGGCGAGGACGTGCTGTCCTTTGCCAGAGGATTCTTTTTTGCTGGTTTTCTTCTGGCTTGACTCTTCTTTTGCAGCGGCTATCGTTTCTTCGTATTTCACATAGTACGTAGCTTTATGCAGCGCGTCGTCTAGGGACGTGCAAGGTCAGACCGCAAGCTCCTTTCTGAACTCCGACGTGTACTGGAGTCCATTCTACAGAGCCACGATCGATATGGTTTCGTTTGGATCTGCTATGCGCGATTTAACTTCTCGGAACCTAGCGATGTAGGCTCTAAGAGTCTCGTCTGATCCTTGTTTCAGAGCCCATAGATCGGCTTCCGAGGTTTTCTCTTCGATGAAGATCGAGTATTGTCTCAAGAATATATATACGAGCTGTGTGAAGTTATCAATTGAGTTTCCCTCTAGACTGGCAAACCATTCTAGTGCGGTACCCGTGAGGTTCTTAGCGAAGAGTCTGCAGTAGCCTGCTTCCTTTTCTTCGTCGGTGAGATGGGCTCGGGAGACTGCGAGCCTGAAAGCTCGGACATGGGCTTTTGGGTCTGTAGTCCCCGCGTACTCTGGGATTTTGATTTTCCGGGTATTCTGGATCCTCGCGCTAGCGATTCGATCCGTGAACGGAGTTCGGCGGGTCTCCTCGATGACTTGATCGATGTCCGGAGCTGCACTGGTTGCTCAGTGGACTGCAGCTTGCAGACGCTGGAGCCTGGCGTATATGCCTTCGTCGTTCGCGTCAATTCGATGTTCGAACATGGGGGCTATGCGCTCTGCAGACGTGTATTGCTTGGTCCCCGGATTTCGGCTTGCTGAGATACCTCGCTCGGGGGGGGGGGGGAGCGGTGTTAGTCCCTGGTTCCGTTATCAAAGGGCGTGAGCTGGAGGCGAAGGCTGATGCTCCCAGTGCCCGATGCCTGTTTGGTTCGTAGTTTGTGGGCATAGGCGGGGGCATCAGCAGTCGTGCTCCTTCGGGGGCTGTAATGCCCGTCGATGTCGAGACCACAGTATTTGCGCCGGGATGCGTGGGTCCCAAAGCCGGGCTAAATACCGGGTAACCACCGTTTCCAGGCGCGGATGTCTGTCTCGGAGCTTCGGGGTTACATATTCTTCCTCGAAGTCCAGACGCATGCGAAGTAACGGGCTCCTCGTGGGAGCGTCTGCCGCAGTCTCGATAACAGGTTGTGGCCTGTTTCCGAGATTCAGCAGACTCCTGTCGTGCATGTCTAGCCGGGCTAACACGGTCCGTTGTGTGACTTCTTGATCATGCAATCTGTCAATTAGGACTGCTAGCATTTTGCGGAGCTCCGCCATGCCATCGGTTATGGATCTCGTCAGGCACGGCGAGTCAGGTCACGTTTGCGGATTGACCCGAGGAACTTGCACGTCCCCTTGGGGGCGATCCTCAGACCGTATCCATGTTCGAGAGTTCGTTCTCTCGGCTGTCTACGAAGTTGAGCCTTGCGGCGCAACTCCTAAGGGCTGGGAAATAGGGACACGTTCCACTGTTTCGGATTCTGCTTGAGTCACAGCCGACTCTGATCTGGTATTCCCGGCTTGAACGCTTACGTTTGTTTGGTCGAGATCTTGTGATCTTGGTGATCCAATCGAAGCTGTTGCGTTGGGATCCATTTCCACGCTAGTATGCTGTTGATCGGGTTCGTGTGTAAAGAAAACCTATGAATCTTCCCCACAGACGGCGCCAAAATGTGGATCTTAAAACCCACACTCAAGTTTCGGAGTGTTAGATGAGTTGATTTATGAAAAGGGTGGGCTAGATTCTTGAGTAAACTTAACCAAACGAGCTAACAATAGTGGAAAGGTGAATTTATATTGATTTGAATACACGAACACTAAGAACTCGAGCTATGAAACGATTACAAAGTCTTAATGCTAGGTCTCGGAACGAGTAAAAGATCGGATCCCTTCTCGAGTCGTCGAAGCCTCCTTTTGTAGCCTCGATCTTCACAACTGCCTTCCTGATTTCCGGAGTTAGCTTCAACAACTTGCGAGATTTCCGGGATCGTGTGCTCGGCTCGCCTCCTCCTTATTAGCCGGTTGGTTACTAACGGTTCAGGTGTCGTCCACCGAGCTATACTACGAAGTCGGAGCTTCCTCTGTCGAGTTGGGCTTGGCTACCGAGGCTAGATGAGGCCTTATCCAGCTGATTTTACTTGGGAGTGAAATTGGGCCCAAACAATGATTCAACACTTTCCTAATGAAACTCATCAAGGATCAATCAAACAATTCAAAACAATGGTAAATCTTTCTTTTAACTTAGCTCATTTGTTTCTTTACCCTTAGTCTCTTCTTCTTTTCTTTTTTAAGGTGAGCCTTTGGCTTCTTTTCATTATACTCTTTGAGACTCTTTTCTTTTCAATTACTTAGAGTTATCTTTCATTTTCTTTTACCAACAACTTTGATCCCATTTCATTCCCTTTTCATTTCTTTCCCTTCTTTCACTCTTTTCCTTTCCCAAATCCCCCAAACTTCAATCCTAGCTATTGCAAAGCCAAAGAATGTCAAGCTTGCATCTATATGGAAATTTCTCCTAGTCGCCTCCAACTCAACACTTTTTGCTAAGCTCATTCCAAAAGGCCTTACCTCTCAATAGAGTGTTTATGGTTTGAAAGAAGGGTGGTGAAAGGCATGGAAGTCTATGTGAGCAAGCAAGAGTGGTAAAAATGATAAGAATGCTCAAATATTTTCAAGGTATCCATGAGTTTAAGCCACAAAGTATGAGTAAGATAATTAAATGTCATCATTAAGGTTCTCACTTAGGTAGAGCTAGTGTCAATTCAAAGCTAGTTTCAGTTTTAAATTGAGGTTCAAAGCAAGCAATCCGAGCATGGTTCGTCTTAACTTTCTAGCCTTTCTTGATATACAATCTTAGGATAATCAACTAGCTCAAACAACTAGCATAAAGAACAAATTTTACTCAGTCAAGCCTTTCAAGGAAATCAATTCATCGCTCCCAATGCGTACAACCTAAATGCAAACATGATCTTCTTTTTTTTTTTGAAATTTTTTGAAATTTTTCGATTTTTGTTTTTGTTTTGTTTTTCTATGCCTTATATGAATGCATGAGACTCAAATGAAAACTCAAACAGCAAAGAAAACAAGTTAGCTACTAGTTTCTCCCCCAAACTTACTTCACACCGTCTCGGTGTGAAAGCAAACTTGAGAAAGAGACCAAATAAAAAGAAAAAGAAAACTAAAATGCAAATATGTACAAGAAAGGTGTGGAAATGGTACCTCAGAATGTTGGAGACTCGGGTGATGTTCCCCGAGATGGTGGTGAGGAGAGTCTTTGAGCATTCCCATTGGAGTTTTAGAGTAAGAGTCTCCAAATGTAATGGAAGATGGGTACCTTTCCATGCTTTTAATCCCAAGAGTTTCCACCATGTCAAGAGATATCACACTCACGGTAGAGCCGGAATCACAATGTATCCTTAATCTCCAGGTGTCCCAAAGTACAACCGATTGTGAATTTACCCGGATTGCCAAGCTTAGGAAGCACCTTCGGTGTGGTTTGGACAGTAGGAGGAGTATCTTCAGCAGAGATTTCAGTGGCACTCAACTCCGCAGCTCGTTCAACAGAAGGAGACACAACTACAGTTGCCTTCATCGCGTTGAGAAGCACCGGTGCAGCATGCGGAATTGCATAACCATAGATAAGTGATTCTATCTCATCAACATCTCGCTCATGGTCTGGTTTCATATGATCAAAAGTAGAGAAGATTGCATTGCAGTACTCTTTGGGGTTCTTCTCCGGGTTTCCGGGAAATGTACATGTAGGTCTAGAAGTGGAAGCGTGCATGTTTTCAACATTAATCAAGCGAGAAGTCAAATGTTGCAGTTCATTCTTTAAGTTCTTTACTTCCAGTGCCCCACTTGCTTGCCCTTGGATAAGTTGCTGCATCATACCCTTAAGCTCATTATCCAAACTTGAAGAAGAAGAGGCTTGTTGCTGTTGTTGCCCAAAACCGGGTGGAGGGTATTATTGCTTGGGAATATAGCCTTGTTGTCCCTAAAATTGAGGCTTAGAGACAAACCCTTGTTGGTTAGTGTAAGGGACATAGGGATTTTGTTGAGGAGCTTGAGTAAAGCCTTGTTGGCCTTGCCCTTGTTGTTGATTGGCTTGAGGGTAGACTTGATCTTGAGGATTAGCTACATTGGTGCTTCTATAGGAAAAGTTGGGGTGATTTCGATAGTTTTGATTGAATCCCTTGTTGAATCCTCCTTGGTCATCGATGAAGTTCGTTTCCTCTTGGGTCATATCCTCTTCCTCAACAAGAAAATAGGGTTATGACTCATCATGGTTTCCAACAAAGTGAACTTGCTTTTGCTTAGAGTTGATCATTTTGTCCAACTTCTCATGTAAGGACTTGATCTCTTTCTCATATTTCTCTTCCATTGATGATGATCCCCTATTCGTTCTGTCGTAGTCTTTGTTGTAAAGTCCATCACTGGTTGCTAGGTTTTCAATGAGTTCCATAGCTTCATCAACCCCTTTTCCAAGAAAGTGACCATTACTTGATGAATCAAGCATAACTCTCATCTTAGGGAGAACTCCGCGATAGAGATTACTGAGGAGTGTCTCTTTTGAGAAACCGTGATGAGGGCATTGGTGGGTGAGCCTCTTAAAGCGCTCCCAAGCTTCAGCGAAGCTTTCGTTGTTTCTCTGAATAAAGCCGGACAATTCATTCTGGAATCTAGCTGTCCGGGTAGAGGAGAATAACTTCTTTAAGAATGCTTTCTTTAGCTCACCCCAAGTTGTGATCGATCCCGGAGGGATGTTACTCTCCCACTCCTTAGCTATATCCGCCAATGAGAAAAAGAAGAGTCGCATTTTCAAGCCTTCATCTGTGACACCATTAAGGCGAGTAGTGGCACAAATCTTATCGAAGGTGTCTAAATGCTGCAGAGGATCCTTGGAAGACAGCCCGTGGAACTGGTTATTCTGCACCATATTGATAAGAATAGCCCGGATTTCGAAATTGTTGTTGTTAACCAGAGGAGGAATGATTTCCTGTCGGTTTGCGTTTGTATCCGGCGCATCCCCATCTCCAATGGCTCTAGCTGGCCTCTCGGCGTGAACTAGTCGCCTATGTCCATGTTCATCTCTAGCATCTTCTCCCTGAAGATGCATCTGCTCTTTTTGGCCATGTTGGCCACCCTGTTGATCCTGTTGATCTTGTTGATCCTGATGATCCATAACCGGCTGCTCAATACCAACAAAGTCTTGTTGAACCTCTACAACTGGTTCCAACCCAAGTCTTTCCAAGTGTACAACTCTCTCTAATGCTCTTCGTTCTCTTGATAATCTTCGTTCGTGTGCTTTGATGTCTTCTACCCGTGAAACTAGGTTTGTATAGCCTCGGCTGCGTAGGTTCATGCACCTATCATCAAAGCAAAATGAAGAAGCAAGATTAGTAACCAAAAACTTGAACTAAAGAGGAATAGAAATCTAATTGATAAATCCTTAATCCCAAAATGGCAACGACGCCAAATTGATAACAAGATTTTACAATCCGAAGAGGTATCAATTCCTCTTGCTTGTCGTTGTATCAAGAGGTATCGAATCCACTTTCGGGATAGGACTAAACCAAAATGAATTCACTAAACCTGAACAGTCAAGTAAACAATATCAAATTGAAATTCCTAACAATCCTAATTGCAATCCAATCAAACAGATAAGTCAACAAAAACAGAACAAACAATGAAATAAACTCTTAACAATCAATGACAAAGATAAGGTCTAAGGATTAAGGTCAATGGATTGGTGACTTGGGATGATTAAGGATGCTAATTCATACTTCAAGGAAGTTAATCTCCTAGCAAGGAACACAACCAATTGATTAGTCTAATCTCTTAGTACTAATCTCTTTCTCTAATCCTAATTCAAGAACAAACCATCATTTGTGAATTAAGACTAAGCAAGCATTCATAACAAGTTTCATTTAGCTAACAATCACTCTAAACATCCATTTTCATGTGCTAGAATATGAAAATCCTATCAAAGTCAAAACTGGCATTTCATCGAACACATGGTGTGCAAGAAATCCTAAACATCCTAATCAACATGATCAAGGCTAATTAGGCATTAAGAACACTAAGATAGAAGAGATTTAAGATAGAAAAGCCATAAGCATTCATTAATCATCCCAAATCAACCAAATCGTACCTAACCCATAAACCCTATAGGAAACTACTCACTAATCATGTTCTCAACACAATAATCCATGAGAATCATATGTTAAGAGAGAGATAAGGGAGATTAAGAAGATAAGCAATAGAAATCAACAAACTTTCACTAAAATAGCCAAATCCCCAAAAGGGTTGAGAGGTTTACAAGTTGGTGAAAGAGAACAGATTGATTTAGGGTTTTTGTCCCAAACATCTATTTAAAGGAGTCTAAACTCGAGTTGGGTCGGTTCAACAAACCTGGGTCAACCCAGAAACATAAGGCAAAAAATCTGGTCAAAGCTCAAAGGTCAACGAAATCTGGGTAGCTTGCTGTTTCATTCTGGCCGCAACAATAACAGCAAAGAAGCTTGCTGTTTCGTTCTGGCCGCAACGCTAACCGCAGGCGAACCGGCTGGTTTTCTTCATTCGCTTGATGTTCTTTCCTAGCCGCTACACAAACCGCTGGGTAGTAAATCCGCCATAACTTCTCGAATACAACTTGAAACGCCTTGAAACCACCTCCATTGGAAAAATAACTGAATTGTCTACAACTCCTATTTGAAGCTCCAAAGGCTAATATGAACGGAAAGGCTTCATTTTGCTCCATCTTTCATGAACATCATTTTGATCATTCATCACCATTCATCCAATGACTCCTCCAAAGCTCCAAAGTCACCTAAAAGGTGCAAGAAAAGACCAGACAATGCAAACTCCTAACTATAGGGTCCTACACATCTAAATGCAACAAAACTCATGAAAACACATATGATACAATGGTAAAAGAATTAAAACAAGAGGTAGAAACAAGCTAAGAAAAGTCTAAAATATGAAGATATCAGCCAAAGCCAGCGTAATTTTTCCTCTCTTTTGTTATCTGTCTTCTCCTTGTAATGTCTCTACTTTCTTGTTTTAAGATAACAGCTTGGACTGATCTGGTTTGGTTTATGCAGAACGGTATGACACCACTGCACCTTGCGATCTAGAGTCTGCGTAAGTTTCATTTTATTCCTGAAAGTTGCAGATGTAGCTCCTAATGAGCTTGTATTATCTGTGACTTGTTGTTACATGGTTCTTACTTAGTTAAATCCTTTACTGTCTGCAACTAGTGTCTATGATTAGCACTGTCGATCTATGATAAGTTTTGTTTGCTTCTCATAGTTTCACACATGGTGTCATCTCGTAAGATTTTAGTTTATGAGCTGATGAATTGATAATACGTGTGATTATATGTTCTGTTTGGGTATAGCTGCAAATACCACTTAGATGTTGATTAAATTCTTCCTTTTTGTTTATATATGCTAAAAGATTGAGAAGTAAAGTTCTGCATTCATCATCTCTTTTAAAGTAAAAACTATCGTTTGATTATGTATAGATAGAACTAGGCCATATATGCGGTTAATCTCAGTACTTTACACATTCTTTCAGGAACTTTATCAAAATTTGGTGCTGGAGCATTTCTGTTGGTACAAATGGTCTTGTTGTTAGATGCTACACATAACTGGAACGATTCTTGGGTCGAGAAGGATGACCGCTAGTACTCTAATACTCGGAATGCTCACTACAGTTCTCTCGGTTCTCTACTCTGCCCTCCGAGCTGGCAATTTATGGGTGCTAGGGATGCTAGAGCATTTGTAGTCATGAATTATTAAGTGTACTTATGATATTATAATAAATTATTTAATTTGTTTTTATAAATATGTTTTATTATTAAATTTTTAATAGTAAGAATAATATTTGTTTCTGAATTTCATTAATCCAAAATCAGTGAATTGACAAACAAATAGCAAAACACAAATGTTATTTTAAAATAATATATAACATTTGAATTTGACACTAAAACGCTATCTTAAAAATATATACCATAACATTTATTGGAAATGCTATCTTAAAAATATATAACCATTGTATTTACTGAAAACGCTATCTTAAAAATATATACCATAGCATTTACCGAAAACGCTATATAAAATGTCAGACTTTTTTTATCGCGGTCGATGACATAACGGGTAACACAACGCTATCGTATCGATACATAGTGTTTTCCAGTAGCTATTAATACGCGAATTTCTTGTAGTGAATACACTTATTACACAAATAAACCGATGTCTTAATTTAGTAAAATTTCATTATTTTCACACAAAACATAAAATTGTCCTGTGAATAAATCTCTCAAATGACTTACTTTATTCGACATGATATTAGAATATATTTCTTTTAAAAAATCTAATAGCTAATATAATAAAATCCATTAAAAGATTAGGATTAATCCCAAATTACTTTGGCCCACTGTAAAATGGTTACTTGTACATCTACTTGATCCCAAATAAGTCATTCACTGCAATAAGAACATAAATTGAAAGTAAACAGCGATCTAGAAGATAAATCAACATAACTAAGGTGCGGTGGGCAGAGATTGTCTTACGAGAAAATCGATTTCATTCAACAACGCTGCAAACAAGGTAATCTACTATTTCATGAAGATTTCTCCTAAATCTAGGGTTATAAATCGTTATTTTGAGCAAAAAAGGAACTGTGAATGAACAATGGTGTTTACTATATCTTATTAATGTAAATTTTCAAATTTCAGAAAAGGAACTGTGAAGATTTCTGATATTCTCTATTTTTAGATGCTGTCTATTCAACTTCAAAATGTATAAATTTGATTGTTTTGGTTTATGTATGTTATGCATGTAATGATTAATAATTTATATGATTTCCTATATGCTTCTCAAAACAGATCTGAAGATGACAAACCCAAAAATTCCATGCCTATGCTTCCAGAAATATGTAAAAAGAGTATGTATGTAATCTTATTTCTTTGTCTCAGACTCTCAGTAAGATTAATTTTTTTATAAATGATTTTATTTCGTGCAATCATTTTATAAACTTTGTTTTGCAGACTATCCCGGAAAGTTTTTATAAGAGTCATATACTTGGAGAAACCAATGTTACAATCGGTGTACTCACATCTGATTTAAGGCGAGAAGAGTTCCCTATCAAACGAGTTCGTGATAGGCTTACAGAAGGTTGGAGACGTTTTTTAGGGCTCATGGATTAGATGAGTACGATCTTTTAATTTTTGAGTATCGTGGGAGTGCTGATTTCCATATGATACACCAGTTTGGACAAAACTGTTGTGAGATCACATATAAAAATTCAGTACCTCAGATGGAGACTGGAGAAGGTAGCTCGAGTACGTGTTTTTCACTTATTTTCGAGACATGTTCTTCACTCTTTCTAATATTTTGACTTATAAGGAAATTATATTTGAAGGAACTGAGGAGAAGTTTGTTACCTTAAACGTCACCAGTGACGGCATCAAACGAAGCAGAATCATAAGTTATTTCTTTGTATTTTTGTTTTAAATATTGATACATGATACATATTTTTTCATTTTGCAGTATCTTCCTAAGTCCTATGTCGATGCAAACAATTTAGAGAAGGTTGCTGGCAACACTATAACGATGGTCAATGATGATGGACAGAAATGGTATGTCGAGCTTGCTTTCCATTCTGATACTGATAGGCGACGTATTCGTTTGACTGGCGGCTTAAAAGATTTTTTGTGTGCAAACAATGTCAAAGCCAACGAAACAATTGTCCTTCAACTGTTCTGGGAAAGCATCTCTACTCATGTCCTAAAACTCTCCTCCAAAAATCATGTTTAAGTATCTAAACCTTATGTTTCAAATGTATTTTATTTGATGACTAAAACCTCTCTATACGTTGTTTTGTTTAATATAATTTTTGTTGTTTATAAATACTTTAATTCGCATCTAAATTCTTATTACGGTGACACTGAATCTAGATAATGTTTTGATCTTTTATGAATTTTCTTTCTACAACACACATTAATTATTACAAATTTTATGTTCATAATATTTTACTTACAAATGTAACTACTACCATACTATAATACCTTTTATACCGATTTTTATGGAAGGGTTTGATTTAACAAGAAATATAAATTCTTCAAACAAAATATTATAATATCTCCTCTTTTTTTTAAGTCGAATTTATAATATCTTCTAATTCAGGTTTTTAATTACTTACCGAATAATTTTTTTTTAAAATTATACTATATCCTAATAACAATGAGATATTCTTTCCATCAAATAGAAGATACTATAATAACTTTGAATTCCTAAATTCTAAACTGTGTTATTTTGTATATAATTTATGTGTTCGATATTAGTAAACAAAATCTTTAAAAAGATATTATCCCTAAGAAACCCTAATATCATAGTACTATATATTTGATATCCTCTTCTCATTACTATCATTTCTTTCTCGAGTTGCTAATGGAAGCTGTAGGTAAATTTGAGAACTCTTTGGTATATATATATTTTTTACATTACATCATTTTTCATCCTAATATTATAATTAACAAATCTAATTTAAACAGCTTATTAAGAACGTTCTATCAAACCAATGGAAATTTTACTGATTGTTCTTCCTTCTCCAAAAATTGTTTTCGACGAAGATGACAGTTTGGCACATAAGGAAAAAGAAGATAAATTTATGGCTTGGATGAAATGCAATCAAGTTCATCCTCAAGCAAGACTTCTTCTATATTCACAAATAACAACTAAATTCGTTTGAGATAAAAAAAAACCTTCAATGGAAACCCCACATCAAAGGTAAACCGAGTTTATGTGTTTTACCAGTATATTCAAAAGAAATTGGAGAACTATATTATTTAGGTCTTCTATTGGATGTAAAAAAGGGGCTATTTGATTATTTGGAATTAATGACAATTAACAATGTTGTTTATGACACATTCCAAGATGCATAGTTTTCCCTTCAAAATATTGAAGGACCCTAATTTATGTTCAATTATCTTAATCATCTATTTAGTTATTTATTCAAATAATTGTTGTATTTCTTTTCAATAATAAAAAATTTATGATTGAGATAATTTCATTTAAATTCTAAGTTTCTCTTTGTATAAAATCATGCTTCATGTACAATTTCTATAGTTTCAGATACTCGACTATATGCATCATAACTAATTTAATTAAGCAAAAAAACATCCTAAGTTAAGTCACCCCGCACAATATCGACAAACATCTTATATATTTTGTACCCATAAACTTACATCTTATAATATATTTTAAATTAAAAAATTCCTAAACAAAACATAAAAAATCGTCATCAAAAAAAAAAATTCACTCCGCAAAAGGTGCGGATGAATTATCTAGTATAATTAGATTTCCTAGAAAACATAACAGTAAATATCTAATTTTGGAAACGAGATTTCATTAATTAGCCCAATAATGAATCCAAAGTAGAGATGGTTTAAACGTACAAACAGAGATTAACAACTAAAGTCCAAAATGAAATACATGGACTTATAGCTCTTGATACACAAGAAAGATGAAATGTCACGTATCAGCAAGAGAAACATCTCATCATGCGAGAACTGATAAAGGAGCGCGTGTGGATCTAGGAAATTTTCTCAAAAAATCTTTTTGTCTTTATCTTCGTAAGAGAGATTTTCTGCGGTGTCAGCGTTTCTTGCCGTGCAGTGAGAGGATCTTAAAAGATAATATAGAATATTACACCAATAATGCAAATCTTTCTATTCTTTATCACAATAGAATATCTAATCCTTATCAAAATATGATATATATCAGAATATTCTTCGGTTGGGCTTTACGGGCTTCACTTCATATCAGGGCTCTTGTGGCCCACATTATTTGGTACGCAAGATACAAGTCTTGCTACCTAATATATCTCTAATACTCCCCCACACGATAAAAGTGGGACGCAAAACACGAAATCCGCAATCACAAAACGGAACACCTTTGTTGTGGACACTTGTCGAGGACGGACAAAATAGGTCAATAGACTCCTCCGGACATAAACTTCAATCTTCAGAAAATAGGGATGAAACTTCAATTCGTCTTTGGTCTTGATAGAAAAGGGGGAATAATATCCCGTGGATGCAACTCTTGCAGCTCCACAAATAAACGTCCATATCTTGGACAGTTCACAAATCGGACTAAAATTTGACCTAAAGACATGAGTGTTCAACTAGAACTCCCCCGTAATGGTTAAACTATAACCAAAATCTTCCAAACTATGTAAAACCAAAACTTTGAGAAATTCTAAACTTTAGAATAAATCTAAAAAACTTTTTTTTTTTTTAAAGTATCCCGTGAAAACCAAACCCTTAAACTCATTACTCCGTAAGATTCTCTCGCTAATTCTTATTTCTTATACTAACACCAAAACTAAACTATAAAAACCTTAATTGAAGCTCCCTTTGACTTAAAAGTAATCAACGTAAGAAAAAACAAACTTAATAATATTAAAAGAAATAAAAACCACGTGTGGACAAATTTGTCACATACGTCTCACTTCGGCGAGTCATCGTCCGGATCATCATTGTCACCACCATCTTCTTCGATGGTTATCACCATGAACGAACTCTTCTTAATCACGATACGGAAGCGCTAATTTTGGTCCACAAAAATCACGTGCTCTGATACCATGAAAGATAATATAGAATATAATATATTGAATAAAATAGAATATTATTGAATTGGTTGAATGATACAAAGACTCATAAGACTCATATATATAGTGTTTATCATTGACATATTGATAACACCAAATAATGTAAATCTTCCTAATCTTTATCACAATAGAATATCTAATCCTTATCAGAATAGGATATATATCAGAATATTCTTCGGTTGGGCTTCACGGGCTTCACTTCATATCAAGGCTCTTGTGGCCCACATTACTTGGTACGCAAGATACACATCTTGCTACCTAATATATCTCTAATAGATCTACCAAGATCTTCCGATAAAACATGGTGTTTAAACGGCGGTGAGGTGCACGGCAGCGACTTGAGTTTGCATCCCCTTGCTTCTCTGTGACCCAGTGGTAGGGTAGTCTGCGGCGGATGTCATCGCGGAAGCTCCGTGGCCCGGGATCCATTTGCCTAGTCGACTCAGGATGTGTCACCAAAGGACGGTGGTGCATGTTTGTGGAATGCGGCGGAGGGTCTTAGGGTTTGGAGAGGTGGCATCTTTTCTTCAGATCGGTTGTTTTGGGTTTCTGTCAAGAGAGATTTCGGTGACGGCAAGCGGTAGCTGTTTGGGGATGGCGGTTTTCCGGTGGTGAGTGTTAGTCGGAAGCGGTATGGATCTTGTTCGGATTGAAGATTTGGTTGGTTTTGTGCCTGGTAGAGTGGGAGGCGTGAGGCGGCAAAGTTCCATAGAAGAAGGCTTAGCATGGCTAATGGGGTCGTCTTGTCTATTTGGTGGCGGCGTTCGTGGCCGTGGGACTGTCTCCGAGAGTGAAGACCACCCGAGTGCTCGCAGACGGCAGATCTGGCTTCACGGTCTTGAACAAACCGTGTTTCTCGGACACGTCTATGCTTGTCGGCGGAGTGTCAATAACTCTGTCCAACTGGAGATCGGCGGTTCTAGGGCTGCCTAATCTTCTTCCCACCCCCATTAGTTCCGGATTTCGGTTCTCCGGTGTAGCTTTTTTCGTTTATCATCTTTGGACTCGCTGGAATTTTAGCTTACAGTTGTCGTCGTTGTAGTTTTGTCGATGCCCGAATTAGATTGGGATGTAATATTTTAATTATTATTAATACAAATATAATTAAAAAAACATCTCGTCATGCAAACCATTCGCCATTTTTCAATTCCGCAATTTTGGAAACGAGATTTCATTAATTAGCCCAATAATGAATACAAAGTAGAGATGGTTTAAACATACAATCATATATTAACAGCTAGTCCAAATGAAATACATGGACTTATAACTCATGATACACAAGAAAGATGAGCAAGAGAAACATCTCGTCATGCGGGAACTGATAAAAGAGTGCGTGTGTCGTGCGTGTAGATCTAGGAAATTCTCTCAAAAAACCTTTCGTCTTCATCTTCGTGAGGGAGATTTCCTAGATCTACACGCACGACAACACTGGTTCCCGTCATTGTAATTTCGCCGATGCCCGAGTTAGATCGGGATGTAATATTTTCATTATTATTAATATAAATATAATTAAAAAAACATCTTATCATGCAAACCATTCACCATTTTTCAATTCCACAATTTACTGCCGAAGAAAACTGCAGTTTTAATTTAAATTCTTCCAGGCTCCATCGAAATAGCTAACTGCAAGGAAGCTCTGCCGCTAACCAAACCCAATCTATTGATTTGGTTTGTGTCCAATTTTACTCCGCCGAACGTCAAAACAAAATGGAGAAACGAATATATTACTCCAAAAGTATCTTTCAGCTTTGGAGATGTATTGATTTTAACAACAATGAGAGAGAGCAATATTAAAGTATAAGTTTTCCAATCAAGACAGGTTTTAGTGATACTGTAGAGATAATGTGATTTATTTTTTGTCCAAGCTGTTGTTATGTCATAAGCCCATGGTCGAAAATACGCTAGGCGCTATACGCGCGGAGAGGTTGGACCTAGCAAGTTATAAAAAAATCGGACTAAATGAGGGGAATACGCGAGACGGAATTTTTTGGCCATTTTGTATATAAAACACACAAATTTTATAAATTTTAGGTGTTTAAGAAAATTCTTAACCAAAAAAAAAAATGGTTAAAGAAATAGCTTTCATTCCTTCATAACAATGATACAAAACATAAATTTGATATAAAAAATGCTTGATGATATCAACAAAAAAAAAAAACAAAGTCATGATATCGTTAGGCGCTAGGTCCAACTCCACCGCCCGACCCCACCGTCCGACTAGCGCCTAGCGAGTTTTCGACCAGAGCGTATATGTATACTCCCAACTAAGATTTATTGGGTTTTATGGTTTTAAAGCAACTTAAAAGCCCAAACAATAACATTTTTTACCAAAAACATTTTGGACCGATTTTTCTTTTTTTTCGGGACGAATAATTAAAAAAACGTTGACTTTGCTTAAAAAGCGGCTGATTAGAATATTTCCTCGTTGACCGATTATTTGAACGATTATATGATACTCGCAGCGGATGGATCCCGCGTTACGCTTTTCCGCCCGATTAATCGTCCACTCGGGCGCAATTTAGAACATGGCCATAAGCACAACAGCTCGCGTTGTCATATTATTTTATTAGTCGGTCATAAAAGATCGCTTTCGAATCTTAGCCTCTATCTAGTGACTAGATATATAGCCGTGGGTACATTTTAAATGTCAAAAGAGAAAAAATCGATACTTTATTAAGCCATGAATACAGTACTTTCCGTTGAATTAAAACTCGACCAAAGTCTTTGTCTAAAAAAGTCATTTAAGCTGTGCTTGGGTCGTAAAGGATCAGTTTATAGTGTTTTAGTCTCTGTTTAAAAGACTAGCCGTGTGTGTCTTATATTACATCATTCCCTTAGCATTCCAATACCGGTCCATTCATAAAGTTATGCTAAGACAATGATGGAATGCATTTCTTATATACCCAAGAAAGAATCGGCAGAACACTATAATTAAGTGTTTGCCCATGATATCTCTTAAGATAACACAGTTCCTAACAAAAAAGTATCCATATTTTTGACAGGTCTAAACTTAATCTATGGAACTAAATTGCAAGTGCACATAAGTATATAACTAGTATATAGGAATCAAATTCATAGAAATTTTAGATTACACCATAGATTTTTTATTTGAATTAAACTAAGCAAAATTAATATAAAATAAAATAAACAAAGGAGTAAACGAGATGTAAGTCATTTTAAAAAATGTAGTTTTAGAGAATTTCTCAGGAAATCAGAAATATAGATCATCTAATCATTCAAAATTCAGATTAAACGCAATTCTAGAACTTGAAACACATTGTTATAATAAATCAACTTTTTCTGCGAAAATTATCTATGTGTAAATCCTAGAATTCTAATTTTCGTTGCAATTTTTATTGATTAAACATGCATTACTTTAAAGAAGCATATCTAAAACCTCATTTCATAGAATCAATCAGCTTATTTACCTCAAAGAGCTATTTCTGACAATGTCCTAATTACTTATGAGGTACTACACTATCTCAAATCATCTACAGCTAAGAAACATTACTCAATGGCCGTTAAGATGGATATGATTAAGGCATATGACCGTTTGGAGTTGAATTTCATTGAGTTAGTCATGCAACGATTCGGTTTTCATGCTACTTGGATAAACTGGATTATGCAATGTGTTACCCCAGTCCACTACTCATTACTAATCAAGGGTGAACCAAAAGGCAAAGTAGTCCCACAAAGAGGTATAAGGCAGGGAGATTCTTTATCGCATTACCTCTTTATACTCTGCAGTGAGGTTCTCTCAGGTCTTTGTAACCAAGCACAAGAAGATGGCAACCTTCAGGGCATCAAAGTATCTAAGTAAGGACCTCGAATGAATCATCTCCTTTTTGCTGATGATACAATGATTTTTTGCGCACCAATGATAAAAGTCTTGAAGCCATCAACCGCATACTGAAACATTATGAAGCAGCTTCAGGTCAATTCATTATGCATGAGAAATTCTCAACCACCTTCTCAAGGACTCATGGTGATCTAAATAAGAAAGTCAAACGTTTTATAAATATTCAAAGAGAAGGAGGTATTGGCAAGTACATGGGATTTCATGAACATTTTGGACGGAAGAAGAAGGATCTATTTGCTTCAATTGTTGATCGGATCCTTCAGAAGGCAGCTAGTTGGTCCTTACGGTTCCTTTCACAGGCTGGAAAGCTAATCATGCTCAAGAGTGTCCTATCTACGATGCTAACATACACCATAACTTGTTTTAAGTTGCTTGGATGTTATGCATGCATATACACGGTCCTTACTAGATTATGGTGGGACTTGAACTCTAAAACTGACAAAGAAAGATTGTGTGGGTTGTTTGGGACAAGCTAGTCAAAGTCAAAAAGGAGGTTTAGGTTTTAGAAATATTCAATGTTTTAATGATGCTCTACTAGCCAAATCAAGTTGTAGGCTCTAAAAGAATCCTAGTTGTCTGCTAGCCCGAATACTTTTTGGAAAATATTGTAAGAACACTAGCTTCCTAAATTGGCAAATCAGAGTTTCCGCCTCACATGGTTGTAGAGGCATACTAATTGGAAGATATATTATTTATAAGCATCTAGGATGGTCAATCGGACATGGTTTTTCAGTCAGCGTATGGAACAACCTTTGGATATCAACTAGAGCGAAAGAATTTCCTATGGGACCTGCTCCTATAGAGATTGTACATCTTTAGGTGTCTGATCTGTTCCTGCATAACACTACTACTTGGAGTCATGAATTGATCAACCAACTCCTCCCACATCATGAGAAGGTTACTCTAAGCATTCAACCAAGCAAAAACCAGGCTCATGATGAACTCATCTAGTTAAAGCTTGCCTCATGATCATATACGACCAAATCAGACTATTAATATGCCATAAAGGAAGAATCATAAACAACATCAGGATTGCATGAACTTACATCGCCATGGATTTCAGATAAAAGTCTTCATGTGGAAGGCAGCTTCTAACGCTCTACCAGTGGGAGAACAAGTAATTGCTCGCCAAATTCATGTTGATCCTCAGTGAAAAAGATGCAGAAAACTTGAAACAGCACCTCATCTACCTTTTCAATGCGATTTTGCAAAGGAGATTTGGGCACCTCTAGAAAATCACTCAGCCCTGTCAAGCTTAACCAGTTTCTTCAATAGCTGGAATAAGCTTAGATCCCTTCACTGCCTCCCACCAACATGTATTACTTATGGACCCCTAGATCCAAGGATCTGTTGGAATATTTGGATGGCCAGAAATAATTTGCTCTTCATTGGCCGTTTGGTGTCATGTGTTGATATAATCTCAAAATCAATTTCGGAAGCAAAAGAATGGAATGCGGCTTAAGAAGTTATTCAACACTTACCTCTCAGAATATTTTTTCCAGAACCCTGATCGAGAAGCCAATATCATTTGTAGATCAGATGCAGCTTTGCGCAAGGATATCTTCTCTGCATTTTTCGGCTGGATCTTCTCAACTGATGGAGAAGTATTGTCGACTCACTCCTTGGCTTCAGATCATGTTAGTTCGTCACTCATCGCAGAAGCAATTGCAATCAGAGTTGCTATGGAGAAAGCATTCGATCTAGAAATGCGATCAATAGAATTCCAATCTGTTTCTCTCCAAATCATCAAAGCCATCTCAACAGGCTCATCTATTTCCGATATCCATGGTGTTATATTGGATATCTTCATCTACTCTCATCAATTTGATTATGTTTCTTTTTGTTTCATTCCAAGATCTCAGAACTTCTCTGCAGATCATGTTGCTAAAAGGTCTTTGGCCCAATTTGTAAGTCAAACTCTACCATTTGAGGTTAACATAAGTTATGTGACAAAAAAAAATCATGCATTAGTTTTGTTTACAAAGTATCTAAACCAAATTTCTTTCCAGATAACTATTGTGTCACCTATAATTATGGTAGATTATCAATAACACTTTTGTATCTATCAATTAATGTAAGACCAAAGTTCTAGGTGATTAATCTAGAATTAACTTTAAGAACAACCAAGTGGTGAAGAACTAATCAAGTTATGAATCATAACTAACTGATCAACCTAACAATCTATGAAATCCCTTATATGAGAACCCTAAACCTAACAAACAAACAACTCAAAAATGGAAATTGAATCAATAAACATGATTGAATACATTGCAATAAAAATACATATAAAAATAAAGGTTCAAAATCTCTCAAAAGAACAGTCACATTTGTCTCCGACAAAACTTATAATCTCTCCAAAACACAAAGTATGAAAAAATGATCAAACAATTTGCCAAAAAAACTAATTATGGTGTAAAACATGTTCTGAAGTTTCTTTGTAAATAATGAAAACTTCTAGGCCTTTTTACAAATCTTCAAACATTTTTCTCAAACTAAGAAGTCTTAGATGACAAAGGATGTCGTCCGACACCAATTCCAATTGTTTTTTTATCTCTCTCACAATTGTTTGTATGTCGACCGACACTAAACTCGAACTTGGATTCTAAACTTGTAAATTCTCATGTTTTTTGAATTGGCTCCAAAATGATCCAAATCTCCAAAGCAGTTCTTCATCGTGCATGAACCTAAAAGACTCAGCAAAAAATTGGACTTCGAAAGTTTGATAGATAATATTATAGTTAAATGTGGTGAATCCATATTTTTCATTTAGTTTAAAGTCTCGTGAAGTTAATGAAGTTGCAGTCGCAAAGTCCGTCCTATTAATCCCGATAAGAGATAATCATTGACTCTTGTGTAGGACGCTGATTAAATCCCACGTGGTCAATGACCAAAGCCAATAATTAAATTTATATGCAATGCAGTTATTGTGAATTGTTGAGTTTAGGCATGGGCGTTTGGTCCCTCGGTTCGGTTCGGTTCGGTTCGGTTCCTACGGTTCTTCGGTTGTTCGGTTCCAGACACTTAGAATCCATAAGGGAACCGCAAGAATTTCGGTTCGGTTTGGTTCCCTTTCGGTTTGGTTCGGTTTGGTTCAGATACTCTTTAAAAAAACCGAACTAACAAATATTTAAAAACCTAATGTAATATAATAGTCAAAGGTAACAAAGAACGTTGTGATTCCCGATTACAAAATATAAAGTCTTAAGTCAAAAAGTACAAACCCTAAACTAACATGATCCACAAAGTTCAACAAACTAAGAAAGTCTAGCAAATTTTTCTCCCATATTTTAAAATTTTAAAACGAAAAACGTCTACAGGTTTCTTCTAATCTTTCAGTCCTCATGTAACACATGCCAAAAAGTTGCATACCAAACAATATTGAAATATAAAGACAAGAGTATAGAAGATTACATGTAGCTTCTTTGGCTCTCTCAGAATAGAAGAGTAAAGAGAAGAGTATAGAAGATTACCTCCTCCATTTCGGTTCTATATGGGTATCTATGGGAATTCGGTTCGGTTCGGTTTGGTTCCAAATACCCATGGATACCGAGGTTAAGATCCATTGGGTAATTTTGTAATATCCATGGATTATTCGGTTCGGTTATTTTCGGTTCGGTTCGGTTCTTCGATTCCGGTTTTTATGCCCAGGCCTAATATAAACTGCTCAGTAGATACCATATAGAGAATATATAATGGAGTGATATTTTCTTTTTTTGAAATGAATGTTTAATTATATTCAAAATCAAAAAAATGTTTTACAATGTTTTAGCTGAATATAAAGCTTCTTTTTTATCTATTTTCCCACATTAGCTGCGATAATGGAACCAACTCCTCATACAGTTCTCTAGCTTTGAGTCCCCTTTCGCCTTGATTGTACTTATCATGTTACGGATATGTTTGTCAATGAACTTCACCATGCTGAGAGCTTGGATTGGTTGATCACCATATCTTCTGAAATTTCTCTCACGCCAGATATAATAGACAATGGATTTGGAAAGCATACCAAAGGAGGAACATCTCTGTTGGCTGTAGACGCAACTGTGAGATGGCTGACTAGATTTTTACATGAGGACGTGTAGTTACTGCCCCGCACCCCACAGAGAGTGGGTTAGGTTGTACCAGATTTCTGCTGAGAATCTGCATCCGAAAAACAAATGGTTTCTAGTCTCCATTTGCTTACAGAAGATACAAGATGGGTTGTGGTTCCGATTCCATTGCTCTAATCGATCCCAAGTTGATAGTCTATTTAGTGTGGATTACCAGGCAGTAAATGAGAACTTTGGAGTCGCGTACTTGAACCAGAATCTTGTTTTGGAGCATACTTTCTGATTTTGTTCCATTTTGTCTTTGTTTCAAAAATCAAAACGAGGCTTGAATTTGTTTTCTCCGGATTTCCAGTAATGAAATTACTATCATTATCTACAACAAGAGTGAGATTCTCTATCTCGTCTTCGATTCATTTTAGATCCGCTGAACGATGCCTTCTTTTGTGGCACTGTTTTACTTTAGCAACTGTTGATCGAGCTGACATGTCCATGTCTATGTACCCTCGGTCTTCTGTGATATCATGGGTTCGTCCCATTCTTGACCATGAATCAAACCAAAAGACACTAATTCGCCACACTGCTTCTACTTTGTGAAAGTCTCTTGTTATGACTCGATATTTCAATAGTTTTCTCCACATCCATGATCCCATTGATGTTGCCTATATTGTCCAGAAAGTCTGCTTTCGAGCAAGCTCATCTTTATAGAATTAACCCATATGGAAGGTTGATTCGAGACAATTCTCCATAAGTTTGAGGCAACTTACTTTGTTTGTCTCCTTTATCGATTTGATGCCCAGTGCACCCTCCGTTTTTTTGGCAAAAAAAAAACGATTTCCCAAGCAACCTTTTCCTTATGAGATTCAACTTTTGTTCTGACCATAAGAATGCCAAGAAAAGATTTTCAATCTCATTAATGCAGCCGTTAGGTAGCCTATAAGCAGATGTCCATACATTAATTGTTCCTGCAATGACTGACTTCAAGAGCTGCAATCTTCCAGCATAGGAAATATGTCTTTTCGTCCATGACCAAAATCTGCTTCTAATTTTTTCCAATAGCGGTTCAAAGTCAGCCTTGGTAAGATACTTAGTTAACAGAGGCAACCCAAGATATCTTACCGGTAGCTTTCCTTCCTGAAAAGGGAATTGCGATGTAATAGCAGTCATATCATCATCTTTTAGTCCTGCTAAGAAGATTGTTTATTTCTCAATGCTTACTTTTAAACCCGACAATCCTGCAAACTCGTTAAGTATGGCCATAATTTCTTCAGTTGATCTCTTGTGTTCTTCAATAAACATCATTAAGTCATCTACAAAACACAAATGTGTTATTTGGAGATTTTTCATTTTGGGTCATACCGGATTCTCCCATCCACAACAGCTTTGTCTACAAGTCTCGACATAACATTCCTGCATATGACAAATAGATAAGGTGATAGCGCACACCCCTGCTGCAATCCTCTTGTAATATTGAAGTACCCAACTAACTCTCCAGTACCGAAAACGATTCTGTCGATATGCATAAACGGACCCAAGGAAAAAATTGATGAGAAAATTTAAAGCTTTCAAAGTGTTGATCACAAAACTCTATTGACCTGAATCGAATGCCTTGGAGATATCTATCTTCATTGAAACCCTTGGAGAAACTGAATCTTTATGGTAATCTTTTACTATCCCTTTGGCTAGTAAAACGTTTTTTCATTAGAAGCCGGTCTCTAACAAAAGCATATTGATTGTATCTGATGAAGTGATGGAGTATCCTTTTCAACCTATTCAAAATAACCTTTGAGATCTCCTTATACAAGATGTTGCAAGAGGAGATCCGTCTTTCATCTCCTTTGCTTAGTTTTTCTTGGGTATAAGGGAAAATATCGTTGAGTTTACACCTTTAGGAAGGAAACCATTTGCGAAGAAGGATTGAATTGAAACCGTGAAATCTTTGCTAACTTGTGACCATGCTGCTTTGAAAAATTTCACTGTAAAGCCATCTGGACCCGGCGCTTTGTCAGTTGTGATACGATCAGAGTTTTAATCCCTAGATCTACACTGTAAGTGCACAGACGTGAACTAGTAGTATATAGGGTATCAAATCCACATAGACGCTAGACCTTACGATAGATTGTAGAATTTCAGGTTAAGCTAGGCGAAACGGAGAATAATAAGTAAATCAGAACAAAAAGTAAATCAATAGCAAATCGGTTTGTAAACAAGAAAGCAAAGCGTCAGGTCAAGGGAGTTCTCAGGAAGTCAGGAACATATGCTAATCAATCAATCGGGATCTAATTAAGAACTGTTCTAGAACTAGAATCACAGAATTATAACAGACCAACTTTCGTTACGAATATTATCTATGTCTAGCAACCTAGCAAGCCAACTTTCGTTGTGAATCCTTGAGTTCTAAACAAGCATTAATCTCAGGTTCTTTCGTTCACAATTCTCCTAAGCCAAATTTCTTTGCGAATAGTTAAATTGCTCATCTAGGTTCTTTCTAGTTAATTAACCAACTGTCGTTGTAGAAATCAACCTAACATAATAAATCTGGGTAGCTACTTCAAATTAAGCATTAAGAACAACCCTAGATGAAGAACTATCAGATATTAATCCCTACAGATTGATTAACCTATAATACCATGAAATCCCCTGTGAGAATCCCTAAACCTAACTGGTAAACTACTCAGACATGATCATCGAAACAGAAAACATGTTGAATAGAAAACCAAATAGCATATAATAGAATAAAGAACTGGGGTTCGAAATCTCTTCTCTTTCGAGTACAAGATCAGCCCCTAACTCTCTCAAAGTAAAATAATGCGTATGAAAGCGTATCCTAAACAATGGCTTACAAACCCTAACATAATGATCTAAACTCGGCTGGGGCTTATTTGTAATTATGAGAAACTTCTGTGCGAAAGTGCAAATTCCAAATTCTTCATTAAACTCGCCGAGAATCATCCATCTCGCGTGTGCATCGATCGACACCAAAGGTCTGCCGATCGACACCAAAGGTGTGTCGATCGACACAACTCTCAAATATCGACACTCACTTCTTCCTCTCGGCCAAATGCTCCAAAATACTCCAGAATGCGCCATAATGTCCAAATCAACTCCAAACGTGTCTAGACCTGAAAACATAGATAAAAGGACTCCAAAACATAATAAAAGACTCGATAAGAAGACATATACCATGGTTAAAAGTCTTAAAATCCA
This sequence comes from Orychophragmus violaceus, assembly GCA_030180135.1. Taxonomy (NCBI): domain Eukaryota; kingdom Viridiplantae; phylum Streptophyta; class Magnoliopsida; order Brassicales; family Brassicaceae; genus Orychophragmus; species Orychophragmus violaceus. The sequence goes on along the minus strand of CM058232.1, from coordinate 31,256,680 downwards.
TGGTATATCAAGTTGGCATGGGCAAAAGAAATGATTTAATTTCTTCTTCTGAAACATCCCGGGTTAATTCCCCTTGATCAGAATATAGTAGCTCTTGCAGCCTCTCCACCGTCATACCTGTGTAGTTTAGGGTTCATGCTGCAAGAAGTTTTTTAAATGTCCCACAGCCTCATCCTTTATACTATCTCTATGAGATACTGTTGTACCATTTGCTCCAACAATTTCTCTAATGGTATTCTTCATCTTACAAATTTGAGATGCTCTGTGGAAAGACACGCTACATTGATCTCCTACATCCATCCAATATAGTTTTGATTTCTGTTTTAGAAAAGTTTCCTCTAGATCAACAAGAGTGTGCCATTTCTCATTTTCCATTGCTTCTTCTTTCATCGTATCTTCAGTAAGACAACTCATATTCGCATGTTTCTTCGCACAAAGAGTATCATAGACCTCCTTTGCTCTTTTAGGGAGGTCACCTAGATTTTCTTTCCCCAAGGATATCATTAATGGCTTCAATCCTTTCAACTTTTTGGAGAACCTATACATCGCAGAGGTGGAGATGAACATATGAAGAGTTTTGCTCCAGTAGTCTTCCATTACTGTGGCGAATTGTGGCAGTCTAGCTGTAATATTGATAAACTTAAGCAGATTCCTTTAGGTTCTTCCTCCACCTCTAAAATATATTTTCATCTTAAATAATCCGAACAACCTCCAGCTTTGAATACACTATAAGAGTTCGGGAATGTGTCCATCCAGATCACATTGATTAAGGTATTGTCCAATTTTTTACACATCCCTCTTGTCTCTTATTGCACCATGTATATTGAGGTCCATTGTACCCCATATCCATCATCGAACAGTACTCCACCAGCTCCTGAAAATCCTTCATACAAGGTGTAATCAGAGTAGAATCCACATGGTTGAATGCTCACTAAGCTGTAAAATCTCATTGAAGTCACCGCAGATCAACCATGGCTTATTTCTTAGCATAAGTGAATCTTGATGGCTCTTGAGATCACTACATAATTATTTTCTATCTTCCATTTTGTTTGAAGCGTAAGTGAAAGAACAAAAGAATTCGTCATCTCTTCCTTCTAGTAGAATCGAGCAAGAAATAACTTGACTCGACTTACAGACCGGTGTTATTTTCATTCCATAACACCCATATGAGACCAAGCGGATTATACTCATAATTTGATATAAATGACCAATCTGGGAACAGCTTAGATACAATTTGGGAAGCTTTATTCTCCTTGAATCTTGTCTCAGTTAAACAACTAAACTGTAGTAAACCTGAACGTAGCCACTGCTGAATAATGGATTTTTTTTGAAATTTTGTTGAATCCGCGCACATTCCAAAAGAACCCAGCCATTAAGATCTTTTGCGTTGGCCTCTTTTGTTCAGATTACTTTGGGTGTTATCCCTTGAAGTCTGAACTGTTGAGCCATTAGTCTTTGTTTGATTAGTCTTCGAAGCGTGAGGCAAGGGTGGTCGTAAGTCATTCTCCTCTTGCTTCTGAATCTTGTCGAGATCCCCTTCTGCTGAATTTTTCATTTCCTCCTCTTCCATTTCGCCTTCTACTTGTAAGACAGAGTATCGGGATGGTGAGGTTATAAGATCAGTCTCACTATCTTTTTCCTTTACCTGTCTACCAGTTTTTGAAGGCAAGACATCACTCCACAGAGCTTCCTCCTTGTCTTCTACTTCGTTTATTGCAACACGTTCCTCTGCCTCATCCTGCAAAATTAATGTCTCCTCTATTTCTTTGTCACTTTATCCTTACTGCAATCCTCTGTATGAGGCGTAGCAGTAGTCTCATGATCAGATTGTACTACTACATCAGATGAACTGAATTCACTGCCATCTTTTGCCACTATTAACTCTTCTCCTCTTCTCCTCTTCTTAGAATCCGGGTTGGGGATGCACTTTATTTTTTTGCGATTTTCTCTGAACCTTTGCCTACCAGACAACTCTTAGCTAAATGTCCCCACCTGGAACATACAATACACTTTGGTGGAAACCAGGGATATTCGAACTCTACAAATGCATCAACGCCTTTTTCGAACAAAATCTGAAATATTCGGTAACTCCTTTGTCAAGTCCACTTCTACTAACACCTTTGATTACTCAAAACTCTTGCACATCTCGGTGTCCGAATGAAGATGTTTCGAGACCCCGATCGGGCTGGCCATGAAGGACAATCCCTTCTGAAGAAACATTTTTGGTGGAACATTTTTGAGCATAACCCACATCAGAACTGACTGCTTCTCCAATTGAGCCTTCTCTGCAATTGGTGACCATTTAGTTACGATCATCGGAACATCTGCAATGTTCCACATCCCCGTCACAAAACACTAAATCGCGTTGTTGCATCTTTTATTCTGAACGTTATTGTGGTTTCATCAACCACATAAGCATCTATTTTTATCGTTTTATCCCCTAGCGTCTAGATCTTGTTAACAATAACATGAATCTTTGCTATATGAGGTACAAACGATAAAAAAAAATTCAGATCACAAAGTCCTACCAAAGCGGAGCTGAGTCTTCAAACTTCGTGTCTCGTATTTCAACCGTCGGCTTGCCATTCACCAATTCAACGTTAAACTCATGTTTCGAGAGCAACTCCTTACTTTCAACCACTGATTTCCAAGTTTTTTCCCATTCACCACCGGTACCTCTGGACGAGAACCACTCTCAGTAGAACCTTCCATCCTCTTCACCGGCGAAGAAACCAAGCTTGAGGTGGCCATGACCACCAGAGCTAGGAGTGCGGCGCACGGAACTTATGTTGAAAATCCTAAGAGAATCTCCCAAATAATTGTCTGTTTGGGCCCAATTCCCCTCCAGTGAATTCAGCTGGATTAAGACCTCATCTTGGGCCAGCGACCAAGGCCATATGCATCATGACCATGCTTGATCGATCAGAAGACATGTTTGATTTGCCGAATCCTCAACTACAGGCCCATACACCAAGTTCCGACTCCGCAGTATAACTCGATGACAATCCTCAACAATAAGGCACGATCTGTTAGCTAGAAAGAAGGAGTAGATCAAGTCAAGGAAGATCCCAGATATCACGGGAGACGTTGGAGCCAACTCCGAAAGTGCGGAAAACAGTTGAACGGAGAGGCTATAAGAAGGACGACTCCATGCTTACCAAGGGGATCTGATTCTGAACAAATTTTCTCTTTACTTAGTACTTGTAATCACTCATTAGCTCGATTTCTTAGTAAACATTTAAGCCAATCAATACAAATCCATCTTTTCATCATTCTAAGGTTATTTAAATCGTGGTTCATCTTAAAATCTAGCCCACCTTTTCCAAAATCGTTACATAAAATACTTCAAATCTTGAGTGTGAGTTTTAGCATCCACATTTTGGCGCCGACTGTGGGGAATTCATAAATATCTTGTACACCTGAGCCCGATCTAAAGCTTATTAGCGTGTAAATGGATCATAATGCAAAAGCTCCAATCGGATCGCCGATATCACAAGATCTCAACCAATCAAACGTAAACGTTCAAGCCGAGATCACCGGATCAGAGTCGTCCTTGACTCAAGCAGGATCCGGAGAAGTGGACCGCGTCCCTGTTTCTCAGCCAACAGGAGTTGTGCCTCCAAGCTCAACCTCGCAGACAATCAAGAGGATAAACTCTCGAACTTGGGTACGAACTGAGGACCGCCCCATAGGGACGCTCAGGCGCCTCAGTTAATCTACCCTGACCCGGCTCACTATGCTTGACGCGATCTGTAAATGACGGCATGGCGGAGCTCCGCAAAATGCTGGCGGTTCTGATTGACAGGTCGCATGACCAGGAAGTCACTCAGCGAAATGTACTAGCTCGGCTGGATCAGCATGACAGCAGTCTGTTGAACCTGGGAAACGGACCACGACCCGTTACCAGGGCGACAGAGGACAGACCCGCAAGAAGTCTGCTGCCCCGCACGCTCCTGGAGTTCGAGGAGGTATACGTAACTCCCGAAGCTCCACGGCAAGCTTCCGCGCCTAACGATAGCTTCTACCCAGTATTTAACCCAGTCGCGGGATCTACGCATCCCAATGCAAACTTCGTGGCCTCAACCTCGACGGGTATCACAGCCCCTGAAGGAGCGCAACTGCCAACACCCCCGCCTATGCCAACGAGCTATGAGCCGAACAAGCATCGGGTGTTAGGAGCATCAATTTTTGCCTCCAGTTCGCGGCCACCCAGAATGGAATCTGAGACAAATAACGCTCGGCCTCCCCCGAGCGAGATAGCCCAACAAGCAGGGATCTGGGGACTAAGTAACACGCGTCCACAAAACGCACAACCTCCGATGTTCGAACACCAAACTAGCGCGAATGACGAGGGCATTAATGCCAAGCTCAGACGCCCTCAAACTGCAGTCCATTCGGCTACGAGCGCGGTGAAACGTCCTGACCCAATTTTTTCCACCCGAAGGTAGTGTCTAGGTCGACTTCCTCGACCAGACTTAGGCCAATTTCGAGTTTTTTCCATACTTAGAATTATTTTTGCGTTTGTAATCCGAACTAGACAAGCATTTTAAGCATAAAACAACTTAGATAGATTTTAGAGGTTTAAGTACAATGATATCAGTTTTGCCACTAAGCTATTACATTATACTTAATCAAATCTACCCAAGCTAACCATCCTTTCATCCGGCCGCATTTAGTCTCGCGCCTAAGCCTTCTCAGAACGATCACCTGCATCCACAAAGGAGGCATAAGCAAACGGATTGCTTAGTGAGAGCGGTCGTCCCGTCTCACTTAGCCATAGAAAATCACGCAACTGATATATCATGGTTTTTAATAGTTTTACGCCATGATATAAGTGTGTTTTAGTGTCTTTTGGTGTTCTTTTAGAGTCCTTTACAGGTTTTATTAGGTACAAGCACATTTGGAGCAGAAGTGGAGATTTTGGAGCTATTTGGTGCATTTTGGAGATTTGGTCCGAGAGATAGAATTCACTGTCCAGATTTGAGGACTGCGTCGATCATTGCACACCTGCATCAGTCGATGCACAGCGCGAATGGGCCAGATTCGGCGGTTTAATGAAGAATGTTGTTATTGCAGAAAAGCCCAGAAGTTCCAGATATTTACACAGAATCCCCAAAACGTGTTTTAGCTATTTAATTAGGTTTTTAGATCAGTTTTAGATACGCTTACATACGCTATCATAACTGAGAGCAGAGAGTTTTTAGAGCTTTTGGGGCTGATCTGATCATGTACTACATTTGTTTTGGAGAAGTTTTTGAACCCCTTTATTATTCTAATCTCTTTTATGATTTATATTAATTCATTGATTATGTTTACATCATCCATGTCTGAGTAGTTTCATAGTTAAGTTTAGGGTTTCTCATAGGGATTTCATGACTTGCTAGATATAATTAATTCAGTTAAGGATTCACATCAATAGAATGTTCTTCAAACTAAATTATGTTTAATGCTAGTTCTAACCTGATCAATTAGAATCTAGATCTTAAGTTTCTAAATACGACACGACAGTGTGGTTTAGAATCTGAACTATTTAGGTTGAGCAATTTAATTACTCGCAAAGGAATTTGGTTTAATTAGATTGTGAACATATCAAAATTGGAATTAAATCTGGTTTAATCTGTTAGTAATTGCAAAGGACTTTGGATTGCTGCACTTAGACTTAGAGAATTCTTGCAAAGGAATTTGGTTAATTCTATATCTGTGTTTTGAGTTCTAGAACTGAGTTTAATTAGATCCTGACTGAATGATTTATCTGCTTGTCTGATTTCCTGAGAACGCCCTAGACTTAGCGCCCTTAGTTTATTGCTTACAACCACAACTTGCTACTGATTTACTTTCTTGCTTGCTTTTAGTTTATTTATTACGATTTTCTTTCTCCTAGTTTTAATCTTTTTAGTTCTAATCCTTTCGTTGCCCAGAGTCCTCGTGGATTCGATCCCTAAATACTACAATTGATTTACTGTGCACTTGTAGTTAGTATAGGGTAAAACTCGAGACCTATCAAGTTTTTGGCGCCGTTGCCGGGGACTCTTAGAGTCTTCGATAGCTTCGAACTTAGGGTTTTTACTAGGATTTTTATTTTTATTTTTGTTTACTGATTTTTTCTCTGTTTTCTCTCTGTCGCAGGTACGACATTCGCCTAGCATCGATCGTTGTATATTCTGTGTCGATCGTTACCAGGCGATTCTGAGTTGAGTCGATCGTTGCATCTCTTGCATCGATCGTTGCACTGCGATTACAGACGGTTTATGCAGACGCGTGAAACCAGAAGTAATCAGAACTTGAATCTCGTCAATATCGGACTCGACGAACTTGGACGACTAGAGAGGACTAACAGAAGAGAAAGAAGAGCAAGGATGGTTGTACAACGTCTGATTCTGATACCCGATGCTCAAGGTACCCTGAGGGACCAACAGAACAATCCGTACAATGCTGCTGGGCAACGGATTGATGCTGAAGGGAATGTAATCCCTGATCCTCCTGAGAAACCACAACAGGAGCAGAACCAAGGTCAAGGACAGGCCCAAGGAAGACAGATGGTTGTCCATGAGAGGACTTTAGCTGACTACAACAGACCATACGAGTTTCATGCCAACCGGTCAGCTCTTGTGCCTCCTGGATTTGAGAGGAGTGATTTTGAGATTAACACCATCTATTATTCTTTGCTGAGGCAGAATGCCTTCCATGGTTATCCTAATGAGCAGCCTATGGACCACATAGATGACTTCGAAGACATAGTCACAGGTATGAAATACGATGGAGTGCATTATGACTATTTGTTCCTCAAGCTTTTCCCATACTCTCTCGCTGGAGATGCTGCTGCATGGCTGAAACAGCTTCCACCTGGGAAGTTTGTTACATGGGATGCCTTGAAGAGTGAGTTACTGCGCCACTTCTATGATGATGCTCGTTCTGATCAATCTAGACAGGACATTCTCACCTTCACTCAAGGACCGACAGAGCCTCTTAAGACTGCATGGATGCGATTCAAGAAGTACCAGCGTGACTGCCCACATCATGGATTCACTGAGGTAACACTGCTTGGTATCTTCTTAAGAGGGATAAATCTTCCATATCAGACTGCGCTGGATAATTCCAGCAATGGGAACTTTAACACCAGGACTCATGAGCAGGCAAAGCAGCTGATAGAAAACTTAGTGAGCAGCAACAGTTGCAAGACTACTGATGAGAGGAGGAAGAAATCTGGTGGAAAGGTAGAGAATTTGGAGATTGCTGATATTAGATCTAAGCTGGACACAGTTTGTAATCTTCTAGCTGGTAAGAAAGCTTTCCACTTTGCCCAAGATGTTGATGTGATTCAGACTGAGGAGGACACTCAGGAAGAAGATGTGAATTACATAGGAGGATCTGGATTCCAAGGTAACAGATTTGGTAATCAGCAGGGAAACATGTTCTTCAATGGAGGACAGAGGAGTGCCTTCACTGGCAATCAGAACTCTTCTGGCTTTGGGCAGACTAGTGGTTTTCAGAAACCTTTTGGACAAGGTAATCAGAGAACCTATGGATCATCTTCTTACCAAGCTCCTCCTACTGCTAGTACTCATGAAAGCAAGATGGAGGCAATGATGGAACAGCTGTTGAAAGGTCAGACTAAGAGTGATGCAGACCTCGACAAGAAGATAGGTACTGTCTTTGAGGATCTGAACGGGAAATTTGAATACCTGAGCGCACATATGAAGGAGCTTGACGCTAAAGTTGCAAGAACTGCTGGATATGCTCAGATGGAAGATGGATATCTCCCAGGGCGAACTGATGCTAATCCCAAGTATCAATGCAATGCATTGACATTGAGAAGGGGTAAGGAGTTATCTCCTGGCCAGAAAAAGCAGTTGAGTGTTGAAGAACTCGTGGAAATTGAAGAATTGGAAGATGGGATCCGAAATATTCGCAATGCATCGATCGACGCCACTCAGCAATGGTCGATGCAAAGCGAAAACGAAGAACCTGTCGTAACAAAGTCGCCCAGAAACGATCGACACAACACCAGTGACGATCGACGCAAGGCGACTGCAGAGAGTTCAATACCAGAGAAACCAAAACAGTCGAATGAAAGAGTTTACAAACCTAAAGTGCCTTTTCCCAAAAATTCCAGGAAGGCTAAGAATGATAGACAGTATACTAAATGCAAAGAGATCATCAAAAAGGTGAAAGTCGAAGTGCCTTTGATTGACTCTATGGAGACTTCTCCTGTGATGAGGAGATTTCTTAAGGACTTGCTTGTTGGTAAGTGGTCTGATGAGGAGAGTGTAATGATGATCACGGAGGTATGTAGTGCGGTAGTTCAGGGCAGAATTCCTGAGAAGCTGAAAGATCCAGGGAGCTTTGTGTTGGATTGTGCCATCTACAGGGAAAGATTTGAAAGATCCCTATGTGATCTTGGTTCTAGTGTGAATCTTATGCCCTTCTCTGTAGCTAAGAGACTTGGAATGACTGACTTCTTACCAACTAGGATCTCGCTAGTCTTAGCAGACAGGACTATTAGGTTCCCTGAAGGAGTATTAGAAGATGTGCCTATAATGATTGGAAAATGTGTGATACCTACCGATTTTGTGGTTCTGCAGTATGGAGAGGAACCAACGGATCCGCTGATTTTGGGTAGGCCTTTCTTAGCTACTGCTGGTGCGATGATTGACTGCCAAGGAGGTAGAATAATTCTGAATGTGGGTGATCTGAAGATGAGTTTTGATATGGACAAACTGGTGATGAGACCAACCATCGACGGACAGACCTTCTATGTGGACACACTAGATGATTTGGCTGCAGAGTACTTTCACAAGTCACATGCTGAAGATCCACTATAAAGAGCTTCACTGAGCTCTATAATGGAGCTGGAATACCTGCAGGACGAGCCCGCAATGTGCTATGCAAGGCTGATGGATTCTGTTGAAGTAGTGATGCAGGTGGAAGTATCTGACGCGACGATGCATCGATCGACACACCTCGAGCGTCGATCGTTGTAGGTCGACAGAGACTGGGCCGAGGAAAAAGCTCCAAAAATCGAGCTGAAACAACTTCCATCCGGGATAAGGTACGCATTTCTTGCACCTAATTTGACATATCCAGTGATTGTCAATGCTAGTTTGAACAACGCAGAGCTCACTTTACTGCTAAGCAAGCTGCGCAAGCATCGCAAATCTCTTGGCTATTCTCTTGATGACATTTCAGGTATCTCTCCGGAGCTGTGCATGCATCGGATACATCTTGAGGACGAGTCTAAGACATCTGTTGAGCATCAGAGAAGGCTTAATCCTAACCTACAGCAAGTGGTTAAGAAGGAGATTATGAAACTCCTGGATGCAGGGATCATCTATCCTATTTCGGACAGTGATTGGGTGAGTCCAGTCCATGTAGTGCCTAAGAAAGGCGGAGTTACAGTTGTGAAGAATGAGAAGAATGAGCTGATCCCTACTAGGACTGTGACTGGACACAGGATGTGCATAGATTACAGGAAACTCAATGCTGCAACAAGGAAGGATCATTTCCCTTTACCCTTCATTGATCATATGCTGGAGAGGTTAGCAAATCACCCTTAATATTGCTTCCTCGATGGATATTCAGGTTTCTTTCAGATTCCTATCCATCCAGAGGATCAGGGAAAGACCACCTTCACTTGTCCATATGGCACATTTGCTTACCGAAGGATGCCTTTTGGACTCTGCAATGCACCAGCCACTTTCCAGAGATGCATGATGTCCATATTCACTGATATGATTGAGTACTTTATGGAGGTGTTTATGGATGACTTCTCAGTCTATGGATCATCTTATAATGAATGCTTAGATAATCTGTGCAAGTGCTGACTAGATGCGAAATGAAGCATTTGGTTCTTAATTGGGAGAAATGCCATTTCATGGTCAGATATGGCATTGTACTTGGACATAAAGTGTCTGAAGCAGGGATTGAAGTAGACCGCGCTAAGATTGAGGTAATGACCAACCTTCAGGCGCCTGATTCTGTAAAGTCTATAAGAAGCTTTCTTGGGCATGCTGGTTTCTATAGACGGTTCATCAAAGACTTCAGTAAGATTGCTAGGCCACTAACTGCTTTGCTGTGTAAGGATACCAAATTTGAGTTCAATGCGGATTGTCAGACTGCATTCGAACAGATTAAGCAAGCATTAGTGAGTGCTCCAATAGTTCAGCCACCGGATTGGGATCTACCTTTTGAGGTTATGTGCGATGCAAGTGACTATGCTGTAGGAGATATTCTTGGACAAAAGAAGGATAGGAAGCTTCATGCTATCTATTATGCTAGTAGGACACTAGATGATGCACAAAGAAACTATGCCACTACAGAGAAGGAACTGTTGGCTGTTGTCTTTGCATTTGAGAAGTTCCGCCCCTATCTTGTTGGCTCCAAGGTGATTGTGCACACTGATCATTCAGCCCTAAAGTATTTGATGCAGAAGAAAGATGCTAAGCCAAGATTGTTGAGATGGATTCTGTCGCTTCGGGAGTTTGACATTGAAGTGAGGGACAAGAAGGGGGTTGAGAATGGAGTTGCTGATCATCTTTCAAGGATGCTAGTTGAGGAAGACGTGCCCATCAATGATTACTTGCCTGAGGAAATGTGATGACTTAGTACTTGGCCAACACTACCGTATTATCCATGTTGTTGATCGCAAGGAAATGTGATGACTTAGTTAGTCTGTCCACGATAATCTAAATTGCATCCTTGCCATTCCGCATTGCCAATCCAGTCACGAAATCCATCGTGATCTTGTCCCATTTCCACTATGGAATGGGTAAGCTTTGTAACAATCCGCTTGGAACTTGATGTTCAGCCTTAACCATCTGACAAATAGGGCATCCAGAAACCCACTTAGCAACATCACGCTTCATTCCAACCCAATAATAATACCGCTTCAGATCACGATACATGTTAGTTGTCCCTGGATGTATCGAGAATCTTGAAAGATGTGCTTCCTTAAGGATTTCATCCTGCAACTCTTGATCCTTTGGAACACAAACTCGGTTGTTTACCAAAATCTTCCCATTATTTGATTTCTGATACTCAGTCTTTTCCTTTCCTGCCTCATCGATCAAATCTTGATACTTCTCTTGAGCTAACCGCACTCTGGTCAACAAATCCGCTTGATCTGCTGCACTTAGACCCAACGGTTCCACATCGTCTGTCAAGGCAGTCAGACAAAATGTACTGATCATACTGACTAATACGTCCATGTCTTTCTCTGAATCTGAAGCCACTCGCTTCCTGCTCAAAGCATCATCCACTGTGTTTGCCTTTCCCGGATGATAGGCAATGCCCAAATCATAATCCGCCACTGTCTCCCTCCATCTTCTCTGTCTTAAGTTCAATTCCGGTTGTGTGAAGATGTACTTCAAACTCTTATGATCTGTGAAGACTTGGACCTTTGCACCATAGAGATAAGACCGCCAAATCTTAAGGGGAAAAACGACCGCGGCCATCTCTAGGTCATGAGTCGGATAATTTCCTTCATGCTTCCTTAACTATCTTGATGCATAGGCGATCACCTTTCCTTGCTGCATCAGAACGCATCCAAGCCCAACTCTTGATGCATCCGTATAAACCACATAAGGCTCACCGTCCATAGGCAAAGCAAATATTGGAGTACTCGTTAGCATATCCTTTAGCTTAGAGAAACTCGCTTCACAGTTCGCTGACCACACGAACTGAACATCCTTCCCAGTCAGTCGAGTCATTGGTTGAGCTATACTCGCAAATCCCTTAACAAACCGTCGGTAGTAGCCAGCTAATCCCAGAAAACTCTTTATCTGTGTCGGATTTCTTGGTCTAGGCCAATCCGCTATTGCCTTGATCTTTTCTGAGTCAACAAACACTCCTTTGTCCGAGACAACATGACCCAAGAATCGGATTTCCCTTTGCCAAAAGCCGCATTTACTGAGCTTAGCAAACAATTGATGTTCCCGCAATCTGTCCATAACCTTCCTCAAATAAGCCTTGTGCTCTTCCTTATCCTTGGAGTAAACCAAGATATCATCTATGAAGATGATCACGTATTCATCCAGACAATCTCTGAATACGTTGTTCATAAGCTTCATAAAAGCTGTCGCTGCATTAGTCAATCCAAAGGGCATAACCACGAACTCATAATGCCCATATCTCGTCCTGAAGGCTGTCTTCGAAACGTCCTGCTCAGCTACCGGAATCTGATGATAACCCTGAGCCAGATCAATTTTTGAAAACCAAGTAGTACCTCGGAGTTGGTCTAACAACTCGTCTATCCTTGGAAGAGGGTACTTGTTCTTCACGTTACTCTGTTCAATCCACGGTAATTGATAGGTTCTAAGTTTTACCCTATTCTAAACTGCAAGTGAACAGCAATGTCAAAGTAGTATATAGGGCTATCGAATCCACAGGGACACTTGGTCTCAATAGAAACAGAAACGTAGAGATTAATACTAGAAATAAGCAGATGGTGAAGTAAATAAATTGCGAAGCAAGAAAGTAAACAGTAGCAGAGATTAACGGTTGTGAAGCAATAAACTAAAAGCGTCAAGCCTAGGGTATTCTCAGGAAATCAGACAAGCAGACAGTTCATTCAGCAAGGATCTAATTAAGCACAGTTCTAGAACTCAAAACACAGATATAGAATTAACCAAATTCCTTTGCGATAATTCTCTAAGCCTAAGTGCAGCAAACCAAACTTTCGTTTGCGAGAACTAACAGATTAAACTAGCATTAATCCCAAGTTTGATATGTTCACAATTATCCTAAACCAAACTTCCGTTTGCGCAAAGTTTAATTGCCCAATTTAATTAGTTCAGATTCCTAAACCCCACTTCCGTGACGTATTTAGCAACCTAAGATCTAGATTCTAATTGATCAGGTTAGAACTAGCTTTAAGCACAATTAAATTGAAGAACAGATATAGTTATGAATCCTTAACTGAATTTGAACAAGTCTAGCAAGTCATGAAATCCTATGTGAGAAACCCTAAACTCAACTATGGATCTACTCAGACATGATTAATGAAAACATAATCAAAGAAATAATAGATTGCATATAAGAAATTAAATAGATAAAGGGGTTCGAAATCTTCTCCAAAATAAGTGAATACAGGAAATAGATCAGCCCCAAAAGCTCTAGAAATCTCTTAGCTATTAGTATGAAAGCCTCCGTAAAATAAACTCCAAAAACTAGTATATATAGGTATAATCTCGGATGGGGCTTCTGTGTAAATACTGGAACTATCTTGGGCTTCTTTGCAAATCTTCATATCTTCATTAAACCGACGTGTACGGCCCATCTCACTAGTGTGTCGACCGATGCACAAGGTGTGTCGGTCGATGCATGATCAATAAATCGGACAGTGACTTAAGCTCTCGGCCAAAACGTCCCAAAAGTCCCAAAATGCTCCAAATATCTCCAATTAGCTCCAAACTTGATTAAACCTGTAAAAGACTCTAAACGAATACAAAAGACACTAAAAACACAACTATATCATGGTCTAAACTGGGTAAAAACCATGATATATCAACTCCCCCACACTTAGCCTTTGCTTGCCCTCAAGCAAAACAGAGAACTAAAACATGGTGAAGAGGTTTGAAAACTCTTCAGAAACTCATTTCATCCTAGAAGCTACAATACTCAGATTCCCCTTAGTAAACCACTGCGAGAATCAATCACAGGATATCAAGACCACAATGTACTTCCCCCACACTTAGCAACTGTCCTAGGTAAACTCCACAATCACATTCAAGCATTCAAATTCTCCCTACTGAATTCTGCAAGTATTTAAGTGCGGTCTCACCTAAGGAGTATCGATCAAAGGGCACATGGATTCTTACCTTATCAGCTCTAGACCACCATACTATCTTTCTCTAGTCCCTTTCTTCTCTTTCCCTTCTTTAACAACTGATTTTTCCCCACTGGGTATCATTTTATTTTTTTTATCAGTGTTCTTCCCGTTATGGGGTGTACTTTGGACACATTCCATGGATCACATGAGAGATAATAGTGTTTGCTACTATTCCCATGACCACTTCGGAGTTACTAACTCATCCTCAGTTTATTATCTTTTTTTTTTTACTTTACAGAAGGGGAGAAGGGAACTAAATAGGACAGGTTTACAGGCTGTGTCAGAACTAACAAGGGAATCCGACACAAAGTATACCAAGCCCTTAGGTGAGAAATCTAAGTCAGTATTAAAGTTGAAGTCAGTAAAGGATCCTCTGATACCTGAAGTGATGTGGGTGTTCCCAGTAGGTTGATCTGTGATGGGGTTTTCTAACAGTCAGAGATAGATCCTGCAACTTCATCCCAATGGTTACTTAAGTTCCTGCAAGTCTTGTAAATCTTCTCAGAAAATCATAGTTTCTTACTTAAACAATTTTGACTCAATAAAACAAAAAATTTTGAAAAACGGACTGACTCTTAAGAAAACAGAAAACAAAAGTCAGTAGCACCTCCCCCACACTTAAGACACACTGTCCCCAGTAGTGTCCAGCGAAGGATCGGTAAAAAGAAAATTGAAAATTGAAAAGGTGAAATTATGTCTGTCGGGTTACCTCTGTCGCTAAGCATCGATCGCTGCACTAAGTGCATCGACCGTTACTAGGCGATTTTCGTGTATAGTCGATCGTTGCTCAGGACCGCAACGATCGCTGCAATGCGATTCCTTTCGTGTTGTGACGATCGACACAGAAGTGCGTCGATCGTTGCACTGCGATTTATCCGAGACCTGCAAACATAAACTCACCAGAAACAAAACAAACGTAAAATCCTAACAAAAACACCAAAAATTAAGTAGAAAAACACCAGTACCTAATGGTGGGTTGCCTCCCACCCAGCGCTTGTTTAAGGTCAATAGCTTGACCGGACGGATGGGAATTTTCAAGTACCAGGAGGTCTTGACAGAGACTCTTTCTGTCTCTGTTCAAGTCTCCTCATCCAAGGTGGTGAGTAGGATGTTGCGGAATGCTCATGTCCAAGAAAAGATGGAGTGAAATGTGCTCCAGGATCTATAACCATGGTATGATCAGGCTGCTCAAAATCTGCGTCCCTTATGGTGAATGTCTGCCCATCTATCAGTGGTTTTCGCAGCTTATCCATCTCATAGTGCAGTGGTTCATCT
This sequence comes from Orychophragmus violaceus, assembly GCA_030180135.1. Taxonomy (NCBI): domain Eukaryota; kingdom Viridiplantae; phylum Streptophyta; class Magnoliopsida; order Brassicales; family Brassicaceae; genus Orychophragmus; species Orychophragmus violaceus. The sequence continues at coordinate 31,241,580 of CM058232.1, read as the reverse complement.
CCCAGATGGAGGTCTATCAAGCTGTTCCTAACATCAATCAACGCTCCTGCTGTAGCCAAAAAGGGTCTCCCAAGCAATAATGCTTCATCCGGATCACAGTCATATTTCAGCACAAGGAAGTCCGTTGGAACTAAGTAGTTTCCAACTCTCACCGGAATGTCCATAAGGAGTCCTTCAGGAACTCGTATGGACTGATCAGCTAGGACAAGAGAAGTCCTAGTGGGAGTAAAATCCAGCATACCCAGCTTCTCTGCCACAGAGTAAGGCATCAAACTTCCAGCAGCTCCTAAATCACACAGAGAGCGTCTAAAACTATCCTCAAAGATAGAACAATCCAGCACAAAGACTCCAGGATCAGATAGCTTCTTCGGGACCTTAGTTAGCAGAACATCACTAATATGCTGAGGAACTATTATCACCCAGTCTTTCAGATCATCATCCAGGGGCAACATCTTGTTCAGGTACCTTTGCACACATGGATGATAAGGTGGATCATCAGAAGTTGGAATTTCTTCCAATTCTTCACCAATCCCTTCTAATTTCTTCAGATCTTCAATCTCTTGCCTAATCACTTCAGACACTGAGGAGTGTTGTCTAAAGATCTGCTCGTAGATATCCTGTTGAGTAATCTCACAGGCTCCATTGAATAGGCGATCAAGCTCCAAGTCAGCATCTATGCCATTATCATCCGACAGTTCTGTCCATTCACGCCCTGCAACGACCGACACTAAGGGTGTGTCGATCGTTGCCATCCCGACGGGTGTATCGATCGGCACAGATGTTGCATCGATCGACGCACTGCAGCAGATTTCACCCGAGAGTTTTTCACAAATATCCGAAAATTCCTGTTCTGTCACCAACTCAGCTGTACTTAGCTCAAATCTTTCACCTAGGTGAGATCCATCATTAATGCACACAGACCAGGCCTTAACATGAGTGTCTGCCACTCCTTTTCCCTTCAGTGAGCTGGACATCTGGTTCACCTGAGTGTCCAACTGCTTCATGTGAGTGCTCAGAGACTCAAATTTTCCATTGAGGTCTTCATAGACAGCGTCCAACTTCTTGTTGCAGTCCACAGAAATCTTGGTCTGACTCTCAATCAGTTGTTCCATCATAGCCTCCATTTTGCTCTCATGGGCTGTAGGTGCAGGAGGAGTCTGATAGGATGTAGATCCATAGGTTCTCTGAGTACCTTGTCCATAGGTCTTCTGAAAACCACCAGTCTGTCCACCATTGGAGAATATGTTTCCCTGTTGATTACCAAATCTATTACCTTGGAAACTAGAACCTCCTATGAAATTCACATCTTCTTCCTGAGTTTCCTCCTCAGCCTGAATCACCTCTACATCTTGGGCAAAGTGGACAGTTTTCTTACTAGTCAGGAGATTGTAGACTGTGTCCAATCTGGATCTTATATTAGCTATATCAGAATTCTCTACAGTTCCACCAGATTTCTTCCTCCTTTCATCCATTGTCTTGCAACTGTTGCTGTCAATAAGGTTCTCAATCAACTGCTTAGCTTGTGTAGGAGTCCTGGTGTTGAAATTAGCATTACTGGAATTATCCAGCGCAGTCTGATAAGGGAGATCTATGCCTCTGAAGAAAATACCAATCAGCTGTACTTCTGTGAATCCATGGTGTGGACAGTCACGCTGGTACTGCTTAAATCTCATCCAGGCAGTCTTCAAGGTCTCCACATCTCCTTGGGAAAAGGTGAGTATGTCCTGTCTGGACTGATCCGAGCGCGCATCATCATAAAAGTGACGCAGGAACTCACTCTTTAAGGCTGCCCAAGTAGTATACTGACCAGGCGCCAGTTGTCTCAGCCATGCACTAGCGTCTCCAGCAAGACTGTGCGGAAATAGCTTAAGGAACAGATAGTCCGGGCATACTCCTTCATACTTCATGCCAGTGACTATGTCCTCAAACTTGTCAATGTGATCCATAGGCTGCTCTGCTTGAAGACCATGAAAAGCAATCTGTCTCATCAGCCGGTAGTAGATGGTCTTTACCTCAAAATCATTCCTCTCAAAGGCAGGAAGCACTAAAGCTGCTCGGTTTGCATGAAACTCGTCAGGTCTGTTGTAGTCAGCTAGTGTCCTCTCATGAACCACCATCTCTCTACCTTGGGCCTGTCCTTGACCCTGGTTTCGGTTCAGCTCCTGTTGCTGTTGCTCAGGAGGATCAGGGATGACATTCCCTTCAGCATCAACCCGATGCCCAGCAGCATTGTATGGGTTGTTATCTTGGTCCCTCAGGGTACCTTCAGCATCTGGTATCAAGATCAGACGTTCTCGAACCATTCTCTCTCTCTTTTCTCTTCTGATAGTCCTCTCTAGACGTCCAAGTTCCTCTAGTCCGAGATTAAGCAAGCTCGAGTTCGGATTACTTCGAGTTTTCTGCGTTGGCATAAACTGTCCGTAATCGTCCAGCAACGATCGATGCTATCAGTGCAACGATCGATTCAATCTCAGAATCGCCTAGTGACGATCGACGCAAGGGATGCAACGATCGACGCAAGGCGAAATTCGTACCTGCGACAGAGAGAAATCAGAGAAAAAGTTAGTAAATAAAAACAAAACGAAAAAAGCAAAAACAAAAAGAAACATTTCTAGTAGAAACCCTAAGTTCGATCCTATCGAAGACTCTAAGAGTCCCCGGCAACGGCGCCAAAAACTTGATAGGTTCTAAGTTTTACCCTATTCTAAACTGCAAGTGAACAGCAATGTCAAAGTAGTATATAGGGCTATCGAATCCACATGGACACTTGGTCTCAATAGAAACAGAAACGTAGAGATTAATACTAGAAATAAGCAGATGGTGAAGTAAATAAATTGCGAAGCAAGAAAGTAAACAGTAGCAGAGATTAACGGTTGTGAAGCAATAAACTAAAAGCGTCAAGCCTAGGGTATTCTCAGGAAATCAGACAAGCAGACAGTTCATTCAGCAAAGATCTAATTAAGCACAGTTCTAGAACTCAAAACACAGATATAGAATTAACCAAATTCCTTTGCGATAATTCTCTAAGCCTAAGTGCAGCAAACCAAACTTTCGTTTGCGAGAACTAACAGATTAAACTAGCATTAATCCCAAGTTTGATATGTTCACAATTATCCTAAACCAAACTTCCGTTTGCGCAAAGTTTAATTGCCCAATTTAATTAGTTCAGATTCCTAAACCCCACTTCCGTGACGTATTTAGCAACCTAAGATCTAGATTCTAATTGATCAGGTTAGAACTAGCTTTAAGCACAATTAAATTGAAGAACAGATATAGTTATGAATCCTTAACTGAATTTGAACAAGTCTAGCAAGTCATGAAATCCTATGTGAGAAACCCTAAACTCAACTATGGATCTACTCAGACATGATTAATGAAAACATAATCAAAGAAATAATAGATTGCATATAAGAAATTAAATAGATAAAGGGGTTCGAAATCTTCTCCAAAATAAGTGAATACAGGAAATAGATCAGCCCCAAAAGCTCTAGAAATCTCTTAGCTATTAGTATGAAAGCCTCCGTAAAATAAACACCAAAAACTAGTATATATAGGTATAATCTCGGATGGGGCTTCTGTGTAAATACTGGAACTATCTTGGGCTTCTTTGCAAATCTTCATATCTTCATTAAACCGACGTGTACGGCCCATCTCGCTAGTGTGTCGACCGATGCACAAGGTGTGTCGGTCGATGCATGATCAATAAATCGGACAGTGACTTAAGCTCTCGGCCAAAACGTCCCAAAAGTCCCAAAATGCTCCAAATATCTCCAATTAGCTCCAAACTTGATTAAACCTGTAAAAGACTCTAAACGAATACAAAAGACACTAAAAACACAACTATATCATGGTCTAAACTGGGTAAAAACCATGATATATCAGTAATCGATGCAAAGTCTGAAACTTTCATCTTTGTTCTTGATAAACAAAACGGGTGTGCCCAAGGTGAACTGCTTGGTCGCACAAACCCTTTCTCCATCAATTCACTTAGCTGTTTCTTTAGCTCGGCCATCTCTGTCGGAGCCATCCGGTAAGGTGCTTTAGAGATTGGATTCGTCCCAGGATGAAGTTCGATCGTGAATGGATCAGATCGAGTCGGTGGTAACCCAGTCGGTGACTGGAAAACATCCTCAAACTCATTTACCACTGGAATCTCACTTAACTCAGCATTCGGTCCAACTTCCACCGTACTGATTGCGGCCAGATATGCTTCACATCACTTCTCTAACATCCGATCTGCTTGAATTGCCGAAACAATCAAACTTCCATTAGTCGGTCTAATTCCCTGATACTCCAACTTTCCTTGGTTAGTTTCAAACTTAACTCTACCGCGGTGATTGTCTAGATGTGCCCTGTGTTTCCCAAGCCAATCCATTCCAAGGATCACATCGTAAGACTTCACCTGACAAATCATCAAATCGGCTGGCATGTTCACTTCGCCGATCATGACAGAGATGTTTCGGACTTTTCCCATTGTGAACATAACCTGCCCTACCAGCTGCTTGGACTTTCATCACTTCCCCATCATTTTCCTTCTTAAACTCACTGAGTCCAATCATGTCCGGATGCACAAAGCAGTGTGATGCACCGGAATCAAACATAACATGGGTCGCCACACCACCCATGACTAAGGTCCCTACACATTCATCATCATGAATGCTAAGAAACCTAGACTAAACACGCAACAGACAAGCAAATCACACAGAAAGGTAAGTGATAGGAGACTCACCAGTGATCGGACGAGAGGTGGAAGGATCCTGAGACTCATCTGCGACTGTGTACACACGTGGCATGATGGCTTGCCTCTTTGTGTTCGGCTGCTGTCCTTCACTTGGGCGTTTTCCACTCTACTTAGCCAACTTAGGACAATCATTCTTGAAATGTCTAGCTTTACCACAGTTGTAGCACAAGCGCTCTTTTGCACCCTTAGCTTGTTGATCCTTCGGCCTTGTATCCTCCTCTGGGCAGTCACGCACCTTATGCTCCAAACTTCCGCATCGGTGACATGCTCCAGAAGCTTTCCTGCATGATCCCACATGCATCTTCTTGCAAGTCGGACACACACTGCGGTCAGCAGATGACTTGCCAGAAGGGTTGTTCTTTCCAAACTTCTTTTTTTCCCAGCATCATTTCCAGTTCCCAGCAACTTTGCTTCCTCGTTCAATCCCTCTTCCTGTTCCGCAGCTTTTTCCACCAGCTCGGAAACAAAATCATACTTACGGATCTTGCAACGAGTGTTCAGATCAACACACAATCCACACATGAACTTGCGCACCAAGGATTCTTCATCCTCTGCTTCACGACCAACATACTTCTTAAGCCGATTCAAATCAGCTTCATACTCCCTCACAGTCATTGATCCTTGCTCCAACTTAAGGAATGCACCTTCCAACTTGTCAAAGGCTTCGTCCGGAAAGTACTTCCTCTTAAATTCCTCAATGAACATCGCCCAAGTGCAAAGCTCATCACCCATCTGACTTGCCACACCTTTCCACCAAGTGTGTGCATCTCCATCCAGATAGTGCACCGCGATGTCTTTCTTGTAGCCATCAGGACAGCGGATTGAGTCAAAGTTCCGCTCCAACCTTGTCAACCACTCATCCGCATCAATCGACTTTTTTCCTCCACAGAAGAACTTTGTTCCCAGCTTCCTCATGTGATCCATCACTTGAAGGTAGGATGGGTTCCTTGGCATAGGCAACACATCCTCCTCTTCCACCACGACTTGTTTCACATTCAAATCACCTTGTGGAGCATTCAGAATATGCGAAACAACTGGCAGTCTTTGCAAGACTTGCGCCAACAATGCCAACATTGCCTCCAAACCGGCCGGAGGAGCAGCAACATTAGCAGCAGCAGCAGCCGCGGCAGCATTCATCTCATTCCCAGCATTTGCTGCATTCTCATCATCATGAACTTCCTCATTTGCAGCATTCCTAGCCGCATTGTTCCCTGATGTCTCCTCAGTATCACCAACATTCCTCCTGGTGTTTCGGTTACTCTTAGCCATCTGCAAGTAACAGATCAGTCAAGTTAGCCCCCTCACTAACTTGTTAACAGAACACAGAATGGCTTACCGTGAGACCGGCGCTGGAAGGATGGTTTAACCCACTAACCCATTTATGCTTAAATTGTCCTAGAACCGAACTATGCTCTGATACAACCTTGAAACATCCTGTCCTAGTACAATGATATCAGTTTTACCACTAAGCTATTACATTATACTTAACCAAATCTACCCAAGCTAACCATCCTTTCATCCAGCCGCCTTTAGTTTCGCGCCTAAGCCTTCTCAGAACGATCACCTGCATCCATAAAGGAGGCATAAGCAAACGGATTGCTTAGTGAGGGCGGTCGTCCCGTCTCACTTAGCCATAGAAAATCATGCAACAAGCCATATATTCAGTCAGTCTATCAAGCTTATCATCAGTACATACACTTAATCCGATATGATTGTTTCAAGGCAATGAGCCAGCATCTCAAGGCAAGAAACCAACCAATCGATCAAGTCAGCAGAAACAGAATGGCCTGAACAGATAGATGCTTAACCCGATCTGATCATTCCGAGTCAACAAGACATCTTCTATGATCCAGCATCAAGCCTTAACATGCAAACTGCGCTTAAGCACATGATCTGATCTAAGATGCTTGAAGAAGAGAATCGATCAATCAGTTAAGTCTCAGCAGAAATCAGAAGTATCGATAATCAAGCAATCAGAACAATCCTAGCCATCTAGACTCAACGAATCTATGCAAGCAGGCGATTAATCTATAGCCACGGTCACGCACTCACCTTAGTCTTTCGGATCGGATGATGAGAGCGGTTTTCCTGACACCTCTTATGCTCGAAATCCAACAGACAGACGATCTCACAGCCTTGCTTGATCATGGTAAGCCAACTCGATCTAACTCTCAGCCAATTTCGGTTTCTCTCTTCAGGCTTTTCTCTCTCGATCTTTCAGAGTTCTTGGTCGCGAAAACTGAACAAAAATCGCCTAAGGGCTGGTTTTATGTGCTTATGGGCGATCTCGGTTAAGCCAGATGTCCCGAAAACCGTCCCAAACTGCTTCTGCGTCAATCTGATTGGCAAAGCCAATCCAACCGTCTTCCCCGCGCTTTCAACACTTGGCTGCGCCAATTTTAACTCAAACATGTTCCCGCTCACTTTCTTTGGCCAAAATGCTGTGTTTTGGGGCCAATAATCGTTCCCGCCCAAACTCGGTCGAATAATCAACCTGCGGACTGAAGCTTGGTCCGACAATTATAACCGCTCTGTCTGAAAGCAGACCAAACTTGTCCGAATGCTGACCAAACTTGTCTGAATCTCGACCAGTCAGCTCAACAACTCACTCTTTGTCTGCAAATCACGGTCTGAACTCTTCCAGCTCGGCTTTCACACAGTAAGCCTTACTATCAGATGAACCCCCAAGTTTTAATTATCCCTGTCTTAAAAGGCCATTCTGGATGACTATCAATAATCCAATCCGTTCATCCTTGATCTGAATTCGTTCATCCTTAGAACGCGGGCGTTACACGCGGTCCCAGACATCGATAAAGTGATCGAGGAAACCCGTCGAACACCGTTCACGAATAAGATCGCTAACGCACGAATCCAGAACACTGGAAAAATAAAAATTCCAGAGTACGCGGGAACTACTGATCCAAATTCCATGTTAGAACCTTCCGTCTCAGAGTCTCCCGAGCTCATCTTAACGATGAGGAGAAGAAAGCAGGCTACTGCAGGCTCTTTGCCGAGAACCTCACCGGTATCGGACTAGAATGGTTCGCTATCCTGGAAAGAAACTCGATCGACAACTTCACCCAGCTCGTTTCGATATTCCTAAAGGAATACTTGATCTTAAACGAGGACAAAACTTCAGAAGCTGATATATGGGTTTTAAAGCAAGGATCCAATGAAACCCTTAGAGCCTACATCGGTAAGTTCTGTGAGGTCAAATCGCGCATCGTAGACCCAAACGAAATCATAATGGTTGTGGCTCTAGAAAACGGACCTTGGGTTACGTCAGAGTTCAAGAAAAAGCTCACAGTTCGACCTTGCGCGTCTTTAGACGATGTTCTGCATAAGGCCACATACTAGGCAAAGTACGAGGAAACGTGGCCGTGGCACTGGAACAAGTCAGTTCGAGCTAGAAGAAAACCATCAAAAAGGAATCTACCGGCAAGGGACAACACTGCCTTACGGTAGACGGCAAGCCTCAATGGCGAAAACCTTATGACAAAAACAAATATTGCAAGTATCACGATAAAAGGGGACACTCTTCCGAGGAGTGTAGGTCTAAAGACCGTCTGCTAGCAGCCAAAAACGGCAGCAGCGAAGCAGAAGCTCCAGAACCGGAGAGAAAGAAAAAGAAAAAGAGAAAGAAAAGGGGAGCAAAAGAAAGAGCAAATCGAAAAACAAAAGGAGCTCGCAAGCTAAGCACGAGTGACCCCAGAGAAGGAAGAGTCCGCCTCTCCTCCTCCCTCTCGTTTCAAGCGTATCGAGATTATTTTAGATCTAGCTCACTGTGGGAGATCGACGAAGTCAGTCATCACGCCGCCTTTCGCTCCCAAAAAGCCAGCCAATCAGTGCTTGCCAAAACTTGGACTGTGCAGCTCATGTCTCACAAAAAAGATAAACTTCATATCGGGAGGCTCGAAATTATGTCGATATTAAGTAAACTCGATCAAAGCCCATCAAAGGCGGGTCGAGACTGACACAAGAGAAATGCTTCCCATCGAGGGACCCAACACTCATATAACTTTCTTTGAAAGTAAAACTTTCAAGCTCGACAAACTGCACGACGATGCCCTGGTGATCCGACTCGACGTAGCTGGATTTGAACTATCGAGAGTCATGATTGACACAAGAAGCTATGTAGATCTTCTTTTCTACGACGCTTTCAAGAAAATGGGTTTCAAAGATTCAATGCTTTCCAACGGACGAACTCCTTTAACCTGATTCGATGGTGAAACCACCTATTCGATGGGAACTATAAAGCTCCCGTCCACCGCCTGGGGGCAACAGGAAATCTTAGAGATTGTCGTAGTCAACAAACCACCCCATATAATGCCATATTAGGCAGTGCCTTCCACTTACCACAAGTGCGTGAAGTTCTCAACCCCTACGGGGATAAAAACGATCCATGGCAACCAAAAAGCCGCAAGATCATTCTACTTGAACTTTTTCAAACAGATGGAAGTATCGCCAGTGTAGCAATTACAGAAAGAGGAAGAGCTTGCATCGCGAACTGCGAAGCAAAACAGTGACCCAATAGTTCGAGGTCCGCGCAAGGATCTAGTCTTTTTGGTTTGCATCGAAGATGCTTGTCCAGAAATATGTGTAAACATCGGATCACAACTCCTAAGCTCCACCAGAAACAAGCTCATCAGCTTCCTCAAAGAAAAGGTAAACACGTTCGCATGGTCCACCAAGGACATGAAAGGGATCTACATAGCCGTCACCTCAAACGAGATAAACGTGAATCTCACGTTCAAACCTGTAAAACAGAAACTTCGTAAGCTCGGTCCAGATCGTGCTAAAGCGGTTAATGACAAGGTTGATAGACTGCTAAAGGTCAGATCAATCAGGGAGGTGAAATATCCCGACTGGTTAGCCAACCCGGTCATCGTCAAAAAGAAAAATGGGAAGTGGAGAGTCTGCATAGACTTCACAGACTTAAAGAAGGCATGTCCGAAGGATAGCTTCCCACTTCCACATATAGACCATCTGGTGGAAGCCACCGCCGGACACGAACTGTTGTCTTTTATGGACTCGTTCTCTGGGTATAACTAGATCCTCATGAACTCAGAGGACCAAGAAAAAATGGCCTTCATAACCGATCGTGGAACCTATTGCTATAAGGTGATGCCCTTCGGACTAAAAAATACCGGAGCTACGTACCAGAGATTAGTGAATAAAATGTTTGCATGTCAGCTTGGAAAATCGATGGAAGTTTACATCGACGATATGCTGGTGAAGTCCACTAAGGAGAGCGACCATATATCACATCTCCGAGAATACTTCGTGATCTCGAACAAATATGAGATGAAGCTTAACCCAGCCAAGTGCTCCTTCGGGGTACCATCGGGAGAATTCCTCAGCTATCTGGTAATGGAACGAGGGATCAAAGCAAACCCAAAGAAAATCGCGACCTTCCTGGAAATGCCTTCCCCAAGAAACACGAGGAAAGTACAAAGCTGACAAGATGGATAGTAGCCCTAAATTGTTTCATCTCCCGGTCTACAGACAAATGTCTGCCGTTTTACAACCTCCTCAAAGGAAACCGAAAGTTCCAATGGGACGAGGACTACGAGACAGCCTTACATGAACTTAAAAAGTATCTCAGCGAACCTCCAATACTGGCAAAGCCTGCAGAGGGCGAACCACTATACCTATACATTGCGACCTCGCCAGCCGCCGTAAGCGCATTATTGGTTCGCGAAGAACAAAACGAACATCAACTCATACACTACGTGAGCAAGACACCCATAAGTGCATAAACGAGGTATCCAACAATGGAGAAACTCGCGTTTGCGGTAATAATGGCAGCCTGGAAGTTACGACGGTACTTCCAGTCACATGCTATAGTGGTAATGACATCGCAGCCACTACGAACTATACTACACAGCCCGAGTCAATCTGGGAGGTTGGCTAAGTGGGTGATCGAGCTAAGCAAATATGATATTGAATATCACACTAGGATGAGTGGAAAGGCTCAAGTCCTAGCAGAATTTATAATCGAACTCCGACCTACAGCTCCGGATCAAGAAAATCAAATGATCACTGGACCCTTCACGTCGACGGAGCATCTCCAATCACGGTTCCAGAGTAGGAATCAAGCTCGTAACTCCAACAAGAGAAGTAATCGAGCAATCGTTCAGACTCAGCTTCAACGCTTCCAATAACGAAGCCGAGTATGAAGCCCTTATAGCCAGACTCTGACTCTCAATCGGGATCGGATCACGAGAAATTCGGTCTTTAGCGACTCACAGTTAGTGACGAGCTAGTATCATGGAGAGTACGAAACTAAAGACGAGCGTATGGAAGCGTACGTAAAGGTAGCTCGCGAGCTAGCAAGTCAGCTGAAAGACTTCACGCATGAGAGAATACCTCAGAGAGAGAAATACTCAGACGACGCTCTGGCAGCATTAGCCTCAACATCCGACCCTCTGGTTAAAAGGATCATACCCGTGGAAGGGATAGACAAGCCGAGCATCGACATATCCGACTCGGCCTAGTTCCCAACGACAAATGGGAGGCCAGAAAGCTAAAAGCGCGAAACGCCAGAAACTGTGTGATCGAGCATCGCCTGTTCAAACACAGCACGTCAGAACCTTATCTATGGTGTGTGCCTGCGCAGGAAGCTCTGGCCGTAATGGGTAATACTCACGAAGGCACTTGCGGTAATCACTCTGGACGCCGAGCCCTAGCCATTCGCATAAAACGAGAAGGATTTTTCTGGCCGACTATGATCGCCGATTGCGAAAAATACACCAGGCAGTGTGACAAATGCCAAAGGCATGCCCCGATCATCCACCAACCTGCAGAAAAATTGTCCTCGATATCCGCACCTTACCCCTTCATGAGGTGGTCAATGGACATAGTGGGACCTCTTCTCTTGTCGGTACCAAAGCAACTCAAGTACCTTCTGGTCTTGACCGACTATTTCACTAAGTGGATAGAAGCTAAGGCTTACCATAAAACCACATAGATCGAAGTATGACACTTCATCTGGGAGCACATTGTCTGCCGACACGGACTCCCCTACGAAATAGTAACCGACAACGGTTCGCATTTCATCTCCCGAGCTTTTAGAAAACGGTCAAGCAGAAGCTGCAAACAAGACACTTTTGATTAGCCTCAAGAAAAGATTTGACTCCAAAAAGTCTAATTGGTCTGAGGAACTACTGGGAGTCCTATGGCCTCCCGCACTACACCTCACAGCGCGACCGAAGAGACTTTGTTCTCGTTAGCCTAGGGAATGGAGGCGATGGTCCCTGCCAAGGTATCAGTTCCGACTGTCCGAAGGACCCTGAGTCCGAGACACGAGGAACAAAATGAGCAAATGCTCCGAGATCACCTAGATATGATCGAGGAACAACGCGACCGAGCGTTAGTACGAATGCAAAATTACCATCAAGAAACTTCCCGCTACTACAACTTCAGATTCCAACTCCGGAAGTTCAGTGTGGGAGACCTAGTAATGCGCAAGGTCTACGAAAACACCAGAGAGCGAGGCGCCGGAAAATCAGGACCAACTGGTAAGGTCCCTACCGAGTCACCGAAATAGTTCGCGACGACGTCTACAAGCTCACGAAATTCAAAAACAGGGTACTAGTAAAGAGACCATAGAACACCACGAACCGCAAGCTATACCATCTCTGAGTACTGAAGACAATCGAACTACGATAGGCTTGATCCCTTGGTGGGTGTGGATCATAAAACCCACACTCATTTTTTAGAGTATTTAGATGAGCTGATTTGCAAAGTAGATGGGCTAGATTATTGGTCGAGCACAATCAAAGAGCTAAACAATGATGAAGAATGGATTTATATTGACTCGGAAGAGTGAACAACAAGAATTCAAGCTATAGAGCGATTACAAAGTCTTGGTGCTAAGTTAGAATACTAATGAATGATCGGATCCCTTTTCCCGTCGTTGAAGCCTCATTTTATAGTCCTCTTCTCACGATAGCTTTCCTCGGCTTGCGGAGTCGACTCCAACAACTCACGGGATTCTCGGGATTATGCACTCTAACGACTCCTCCTTCTTCGCCGGTTTGTTGCCAACGGACGGATTCGTTACTTGTCGGGCTAAACTCCGGAGTCGGAGTCTCCTTTGTTGGATTGGGCTTGACTGTGAATGCTTTCGGGCCCGCTTATTGAAGACACATGAGGCCTTATCCAGCCAATTCTCTTGGGAGTGAATTTGGGCCCAAACATTTGCCCCCCGGCCCTTTAAGCTGAGTCCCGAGCTTGAAGGGCGAGATCTTCTTGGGAAGGCCCACAGTCTTCTTGGATAAGGCTAAATCTTTTAGTTTGAACCGCGCCAGAGATACTTGGACGATTTGGTTTCTCAGATGCGCCGCTGGATGGAGCGTAGAAGATTGTCCCGCCAAAATGGGTGGCTAGGATGAGAGCGTGGTGTCGATCACGCGCGTGTGCAGCGCGTCGGAGGATGCTAGCGTGATTCGACGGTTGCGATACGCGAGATTGGAAAAGATCTTTCGGAGTCCCGAGGTTGCGTCATTATGACGTCTTTATAACTCCATTCCTTGCGAACCCACTCTCCAAGACTCAACCGCCATTCTTAAGGTAACTTCTCCACTCTCTCTCGTTATATCGGTTCCTTTTCTCCTCTTTCCTTTTTTTATTTTCCTTTTTACGCTTTTCTTGTTTGCAAAAAGGAGACTGCTTTCTTGAAATCTTTAAACAATGTCGAAATCGAGTCTCGTTATGGTTAAGAAAGAGAAACAGATGGTCGAGGAAGAAGAGTTCGAGTATCCGGTTCCGACTACGAAGGCGGAGGACATTGAGAACCTATACTCGTCGCACGGCGTACCGAGGTCGGTGAAATTGGAGCTCCTTGATCCTGGGGAGACGCCGGAGCCGGTCAAATCAGGCTATTGCTGTGCCTACAAAGCTTACTTCGAGAAGTGTAACCTGATTTTCCCGATCCCTCGGCTCCTGTTGGATGTGATAGGCGAGCTTGGGATTGCGCTTTCGCAATTAACGCCGAATTTCATCCGCTACCTCATCGGCCTGCTGGTTAGGGCTCGAGAGGAGGGGATTCCGTTTGACTTGTCCGTTCTTCATGATTTATGTTCGATCAAGCATAACTCGGCGACGGGGCTCTTCTACCTCTCTCCTCGGAGGAGCTTGGCGATCTTGGTGGCGGTGCCGAACCGGGAAGATCGTTGGAGAGAGCGGCCTCTGAAGTTCAAGCTTGACCGTCACTCAATCGGGGATTTCGATCCCTCTAAAATCGCGACCGCATGGTCGGAGTCTGTTGGTTAGAGATAGCGTTTAGTTAGGGTTTCTCCTGTTGCATGTCGGTTTTGGTCTTATCTGAAGAGACCTGAGTGTTTGCTTTTGATGTTTGCAGAGATCCCGGAGAGGTCTGGAATAACTCCCGCGATCAGGAGACTAGCTGGCGTTCTCAGCTCCAGAGACGTGCTTTGGACCTCTTTTAATTTTGACAGAGTAAAGCGCGCACTCGAGCTTCCAGAGGCAATAGAGCCATTGGAGATTCGTCCTGCTCCGGCCCTCATCGGTGAGTGTATACTCGTGTTTTTTTTTATGTAGTCCGGGTGCGGGTCTCAGAGAGTTTTTCTTTGTTTTACAGCTTCCCGAGAACACTCGCCTTCCGAAGCTGCTTCGTCGAGTACGACCCATCCGAAGAAGAAGATGAGGAGACGTCCCACCGTTCGTGAGTCATCCAAGAGGCCTGCTGAGAAGGCGTCGTCTGGCGGTTATGCCCCTATCCGTGCCGGTCAGCTGAGTGATGCTTTAACCGGTGCCATCAATGACGGGAGGTCTGGAGGTGTTCCTCCGCCGCCTCCGCGCCGGGACACGGAGTCTGGGAAAGGACCGGATGTTGCACGCTCCGACCAAGTGATTCATTTGAGTTCCAGGGCCACTGGGAGTGATTCCTCGGTGCAGCCTTTGAACAAGAAGCCTCGATATGAAAAGGAGGCAGCTGTCGGGTCGGGCTCGTCGCATGCTCCGGGGTCCAAACCGTTTCACTGGAAATTTGACCACACGAAGGATTTTCCGATCACAGACGATCCCGAGGGGCTCGCTCATCTGCTCCGCCATTGTAAGGCTGCTGGGTGCTCGCTCCCTTCGGTGAGAAACCTGATAGGCCGCGAGCTATACGTCAAAGCAATGACCGCTAAGGGAAAGGTAGCTTCGAGTTTTTTGCTTCTTCTTTCCCCCTCTGGGTTTTAATGCTTATTTTCTACTTCAGGCTCTGGAGGCGGACAACCAACTCACGGCCTTTTACGAGCAAAGTCTCAGGAGTGTCCCTCGACAGGAAGAGCTCGAGCAAGCTCAGAGTGTCGTGCACCAGTTGACCGCGAGTCTCAAGAGTTGCCAGGAGGAGGTGAAGCTCATCGATGCTCAGCTTAACGTTGTGAAGTCTGAGCGTTCGATTGCTGTGGAGAGGACGGTTACTCTGGAGCAGAAGGTCAAGGAACTCCTCGAGAAGGCGGATGATGCAATTCGCTTGGCTAGGCATGATGGAATGAGGGTAAAGGACGGTCATTATTATGACATGTTTGAAGCTCACAAGGACAAGTTTGAGAGGAAGAAGAAGGAGACGGACTGCGAGATGAAGGTCCAAGAGGTGGAGGCCAATATCGAGCTGATAAACCTTCTGCAAAGCGGGGTGACTACTATCGAGGAGGAGCTTCCCAAGCTGTTGGAGCAGAGGGAGACTTTTGCGAAGGAGTTTGAGGCCGCGCAGGTGTCTGACTTCTCTCTGAGTGCCGAGCTTCGTGCTATCCCTCAGATCTCCGAGGACTCAGTGATGCGCGTGGCTCGCTCCGCAGGCTTCGATGAGTTTGGCTCGAATGCTGAGATGATGGCGGGACTTGCGAGTACCGGAGCGACCAAGGCGGCGGAGATCGGAGTCCAAGAGCAACAAGGTGGTGAAGGCGAGAAGGCTGGTGGTGAGGAGCAGGGCTGATGGCTGTTCCTTAGAAAATTTTAATTTCTGCTTTTTTGGAATTCCCTAAAGCCCCCTTCTGGGCTAAAGTTGAACTCTTTTATTTTGCTTTTAGTGTTGCCCGGGAGGGCTTTTATCCATAACTCTGTTTGGCTCGGGTGGGCCTTTTAATGCACGCTTTTGTGTTTATGTTTTTGTTCGAGTTTGGATCTTTTTAGCTTAGCAAAATATCGAGGTTCGGTTATGCGTTGTAAGTTTGCATGTTGAACTTTCGAGTCGCTGGGTGGAACTCTTTATTTTCGTTACTTAGTCTGGCCAGACGTTTCTTGTGTTTGGGAGTTCGTTTCGCGACTTTGAGCCCTTTAGTTTGCCGTGGTTTGAATACCTGTTTGACCCGTGTAAAGTCGTTTAGGTTTTATTTCCAAGTTTGTTCACGGATGCTGGGCTTTGGAGGATTACTCTGGAAGAGTTCCTTGGGATTTTTGGTTTGCGGAATACTTAAGGTTTTAAGACTTAGTATATCTGCGATCTATGTTCGCAGCCCAAGTCTGCTGTGTGGACTCGGAGCGACGCGTGGTGTTGAATTTGTACTAAGTAAAGCTTGTGTAAAGTTTAGACTTTGTTTACTTGGTGGTCTTTCACGCTTGTAATTGCCAAGGTTTTAAGACTTGGTGAGTTTGCAATAACATGTCAACCGTTTAAGAGAATTTCATTAATGTACGCTTCGGAGTTTACATTGATGTATTGGGTGATAACCCTGTACTCCCCCCTGAAAAACGAAAAAGAAGAGAGAGAGGATTTTTGGGTTTTTGGGTGGAGTGGCTGCACTCGAAGTTCGAGCTGCCTACGTACCCCGCCAAGGGATCAAGCCTAACGTAGTTCAATTATTGTGAGTACTCATGAATGGTATAGCTTGAGGTTCATGGCGTTCCATGGCCTCTTCACGGGTACTCCGTTTTTGTGTTTCGTGAGCTTGTAGACGCCGTCCCGGATTATCTCGGTGACTCTGTAGGGTCCTTCCCAGTTTGTCCCGAGTTTCCCGGCGCCTGGCTCTCTTGTGTTTTTGTAGACCTTGCGCAACACTAAGTCTCCCACGATAAACTTCCGAGGTCGGACTCTGGAGTTGTAGTATCGGGAAGTTGCTTGCTGATAGTTTTGCATTCGGATTAGCGCTTGGTCGCGCTGTTCCTCGATCATGTCTAGACGATCTCGGAGCATTTGTTCGTTTAGTCCCTCGTGTCTCGGGCTCAGTTCCCTTCTGATGGTTGGGACCGATATTTCCGCAGGGACTACTGCTTCCATCCCGTATGCTAATGAAAACGGAGTCTCACCAGTCGCGCTGTGAGGTGTAGTGCGGGAGGCCCACAGGACTCCTGGTAGCTCTTCGGACCAGGCGGACTTTTTAGAGTCGAGTCTCTTTTTAAGGCTATACAACAAAGTTTTGTTCGCAGCTTCTGCCTGACCGTTTCCCTGGGGGTATCTTGGAGTAGATGTGGTCAGGCGTATCTTCCAGGTCTTACAGAAATTTCTGAAAGCCCTTGAGATGAACTGAGAACCGTTATCTGTTACTATTTCGTAGGGGAGTCCGTGTCGGCAGACTATGTGCTCCCAGATGAAGTGTTGTACTTCGATTTCTGTGGTTTGCTGGTAGGCTTTAGCCTCTATCCACTTGGTGAAATAGTCTGTTAGGACCAGGAGGTACTTTAGCTGTTTTGGTCCTGAAGAAACGAGAGGCCCTACTATGTCCATTGACCACCTCATGAAGGGGTATGGTGCAGAGATTGAGGACAGTTTTTCCGCAGGCTGGTGAGTAATGGGTGCGTGCCTTTGACATTTATCACACAGCCTGGTGTAGTTCTCGCAATCTGCGATCATAGTCGGCCAGAAGAATCCTTGCCTTTTGATGCGGATGGCTAGAGCTCGCCCTCCGGAGTGGTTTCCGCAGGTGCCTTCATGGGTATTGCCCATTACGGCGAGGGCTTCTGCGGCGTGCACACATCGCAAGTAAGGTTCTGCAGTGCTGCGTTTGAATAAGCAATCGTTGATTAAGCAGTATCGGGCGCTTCGGGCTTTAAGCTTCCTGGCCTGCCACTTGTCGTTGGGGACTTGGCCGTGTCGGATGTAGCTTAGGATTGGTTCTCTCCAATCCGGCCTGTTCAAGAATTCTGCGTCTGGTTCCTCGGTTTCGGGCTCGGATTCCTCTTCCTCGATGGGAGGTTCAGGAATTTGCCGGCCGCTACGGAGACTGATGTTACAGACTTCGTGGTATTCTGAGGACGTTTCTGCTTGAGTTTCGGGCTCCGGGGTTCCCGTTGAGTTTCTTGTCCGGACCGTTGTGGGCTGTTCTGCGGTATGCGCCTTGAGTGCCACGTCGATGCTTGGTTTTTCTATCCCTTCTACGGGTATTATTCTCTTGACCTTAGGGTCGGACGTCGAGGCTAATGCTGCCAGGGCGTCGGCGGAGGAGTTTTCCCCCCGAGGTATCCTCTCGAGTGTGAAATCTTTTAACTGATCTGCTAACTCGTGGGCTACCTTGACGTACGCTTCCATGCGCTCATCCTTAGTTTCGTACTCGCCGTGATACTGGCTCGTAACTAACTGTGAATCGCTAAAGGCGCGTACTTCCTGTGCTCCGACTCCGATTGCGAGTCGGAGTCCGGCTATGAGGGCTTCGTATTCGGCTTCATTGTTGGATGCGCTGAAGCCAAGTCTGAATGATTGTTCGATCACCTCTCCTGTGGGGGTCACGAGTTTGATCCCTACCCCGGAGCCATGTTTGGACGAGGCTCCGTCTACATGGAGAGTCCAATGATCCTCTTGGTTCTCCTGTTCCGGAGCCGTAGGCGGGAGCTCGATAATGAAGTCTGCTAGGACCTGGGCTTTAGCGCTCGTTCTGGTCCGGTACTCGATATCGTATTCGCTCAGTTCGATCGCCCATTTGGCCAGTCGGCCGGATTGGCTCGGACTATGGAGTATAGTTCGAACAGGTTGTGATGTCATCACCACTATGGCGTGCGATTGGAAGTACGGCCTTAGCTTTCTTGCTGCCATCACTACTGCGAGCGCGAGTTTCTCCATCGCTGGATACCTCGTTTCTGCGTCTATGAGCATTTTGCTCACGTAGTATATGGGCTTTTGCTCGTTTTGTTCTTCGCGGACCAGGACTGCACTAACTGCGGCGGGCGAAGTCGCAATGTAAAGATACAGCGGCTCGCCTTCCGTTGGTTTGGCTAGTATCGGAGGTTCGGTGAGATATTTCTTGAGCTCGTTTAGGGCGTTTTCACAGCCTTCGTCCCATTGGAACTTCCGATTTCCTTTGAGGAGGTTGTAGAATGGTAAGCATTTGTCCGTAGACCGAGAGATGAAGCGATTTAGAGCTGCTATCCGTCCCGTCAGTCTTTGCACTTCCCTTTTGTTCTTCGGGGAAGGCATTTCCAGGAAGGTTGTTATTTGTTTCGGGTTAGCTTCGATCCCTCGCTCTGTTACGAGGTACCCGAGGAATTCTCCCGAAGGTACTCCGAAAGAGCACTTGGCGGGGTTGAGCTTCATCCCGTACTGGTTTAGGATTTTGAAGCATTCCCGGAGCTGTTCTATGTGGTCACTTTCTCTGGAGGATTTTACGAGCATGTCGTCAATGTAAACCTCCATTGACTTTCCGAGCTGATTGGCGAACATTTTGTTCACCAACCTCTGGTAGGTAGCTCCGGCATTCTTCAGCCCGAAAGGCATCACCTTGTAGCAGTAGGTCCCGCGGTCGGTTATAAAGGCCGTTTTCTCTTGATCCTCTGGGTTCATGAGGATCTGATTGTACCCAGAGAAAGCGTCCATAAAGGACAGCAGTTCGTGTCTGGCGGTGGCTTCCACCAGACGGTCTATATGTGGTAGTGGAAAGCTGTCCTTTGGGCATGCTTTATTCAGGTCCGTGAAGTCTATGCAGACTCTCCACTTCCCGTTTTTCTTTTTGACGACGACCGGGTTGGCTAACCAGTCGGGGTATTTCACCTCCCTGATTGACCCGACCTTTAGTAGTCTGTCGACTTCGTCGTTAACCGCTTTGGCTCGGTCTGGACCGAGTTTGCGGCGTTTCTGTTTCACGGGTTTGAAAGTTGGATCGACGTTCAATTCGTGTGAGGTGACCTCGATATCGATCCCTCTCATGTCTTTTGTGGACCATGCGAATGTGTCCACGTTTTCTTTGAGGAACTTGATGAGTTCTTCCCTGGTAGCGTTCAGTAGCTCCGATCCGATGTTTACACACCTTTCTGGGTCTTTGTCGTCAATACAGACTGAGACGACTAAATCTTTTCGCGGGCCTCGGACTGTTGGATCGTTGCTGCGTTTCGCGGTCCGGGAAGCGAGCTCTTCCTCTTTCTGTAATTGCTATACGTTCAGGGTCTCCAGCTGCTTGAAGAAAGTTAGGTAGCACGATCTTGCAGCTTTTTGATTCCCATAAATTGTCTTGATCCCCGAAGGGGTCGGGAACTTCACACACTGGTGATAGGTAGAGGGCACTGCCTTCATGGTATAGATCCATGGTCTACCCAATATCGCGTTGTACGGGGCTGGTTTGTTTACTACTACAAACTCTAGGATTTCCTGTTGCCCCCCGGCGATGGATGGGAGTTTTATAGTTCCCATCGAGTAGGTGGTTTCGCCGTCGAATCCGGTTAATGGGGTTTTCCCTCCGGTCAACATCGAGTCTTTGAAGCCCATCTTTCTAAAGGCGTCGTAGAACAAGAGATCCACCGAGCTCCCGGTGTCAATCATGACTCTGGAGAGTTCGAATCCGGCTACGTCGAGCTGGATTACCAAGGCGTCATCATGCGGTTTGTCGAGTCTGAATGTTTCGCTCTCAGAGAATGTTATATGAGTGTCCGGTCCTTCGATTGGGACCATCTCCTTGAGTTCATTTGCAACTCGTCTCTGGTGAGCTTTGATCGAGTTTACCGAGTTCCGACAAAACCTTGAGCCTCCGGATATAAAGTTTATCGTTTTGGGGAGGCTCGAACTGCACAGTCCGAGCTTAGGCAAGCACTGGCCGGCTGGTTTTTTAGGAGCCGGGGGTGGTGTGATGACTGATTTCATCGACCCCCCGCATCGAGCTAAGCTGAAAATCGCATCTATGCGTTTTCGAGAGGGGACTAGGGAATCCGATCCCTCCTTCTCCGGAGTCCTCTCTCGCTTAGATTGCGAGTTCTTTTTGTTTTTCGACTTGCTTTTTCCTTTATCTTTCTTTTCGGGCTCTTTCTCCTCTGGTTCCGGAGTCTCGCTGCTGTTGTTTTTGGTTGCCAGCAGGCGATCTTTAGACCGGCACTCTTCGGAGGAGTGCCCTTGCTTGTCATGGTATTTGCAATACTTGTTTGCATCGTAGGGCTTGCGCCATTGAGGCTTGCCATCCACCGTTAGGCAGTGTTGTCCTTTGCTAGAGGATTCCTTCTTGCTGGTTTTCTTCTGGCTTGACTCTTCTTTTCCCGCAGCTACGGTTTCTTCGTACTTTGCGTAGTAAGTAGCTTTGTGCAGCGCGTCGTCCAAGGACGTGCACGGTCGGACCGCGAGCTCCTTCCTGAACTCCGATGTGTATAGGAGTCCGTTTTCTAGAGCCGCGATCGCTATGATTTCGTTTGGGTCGGCTATACGTGATTTGACTTCCCTGAACCTTCAGAGCCCAGAGGTTGGCTTCCGAGGTTTTCTCTTCGATGAAGATCGAGTATTGCTTTAGAAAGATCGATACGAGCTGCGTGAAGTTGTCGATCGAGTTTCCTTCTAGACTGGCGAACCATTCTAGTGCGGTACCGGTGAGGTTTTCGGCGAAAAGTCTGCAGTACCCCGCTTCCTTTTCTTCATCGGTAAGGTGTGCTCTGGAGACCGCAAGCCTGAAAGCTCTAACGTGGGCCTTTGGGTCTGTACTTCCCGCATATTCCGGGATTTTGATTTTCCCGGTGTTCTGGATCCTCGCGCTAGCGATTCTATCCGTGAACGGAGTTCGTCGGGTCTCCTCGATAACCTGATCGATGTCTGGAGCCGCGCTTGTTGCCGAGTGGACCGCAGCTTGCAGACGCTGGATCCTGGCATATATGCTTTCGTCATCTATGTTCGTTCGTTGGTCGAACATGGGGAGTTGTGTGCTCCTCGGACGCGTATTTTTTGGTCCCCTAGTTCCGGCTTGTTGGGCTATCTCGCTCGGGGGAGGCCGAGCAGTGTTAGTCCCTGGCTCCGTCGCTGGAGGACGCGTGCTGGAGGCGAAGGCTGATGCCCCCAACACCCGATGCCTGTTTGCTTCATAGCTCGTTGGCATGGGCGGGGGCGTCGGCAGTCGCGCTCCCTCAGGGGCCGTAATACCCGTTGAGGTTGAGGCCCCGGTGTTTGAGCTGGGAAGTGTGTTTCCCGAGATCAGACTAAACACTGGGTAGCCGCTGTTTCCGGCCACCGAAGTCTGTCTCGGGGCTTCGGGAGTTATATAGTCCTCCTCGAAGTCCAAACGCATGCGAGGTAATGGGCTCCTCGCGGCGGCGTCTGCCGTAGTCCTCGTGTCGGGCCGTGGCCTGTTCCCGAGGTTCAGCAGACTCCTATCGTGCATGTCTAGCCGGGCTAATACAGTCCGTTGTGTGGCTTCTTGATCGTGCGATCTGTTAATTAGGACTGCTAGCATTTTACGGAGCTCTGCCATGCCATCGGTGACGGATCTCGTCAGGCTTGGCGAGTCGGGGCGAGTTTGTGGAACAGTCCGAGGGATTTGCGCGTCCCCTTGGGAGCGATCCTCGGATCGTATCCAGGTTCGAGAGTTCGTTCTCTCGGTTGTCTGTGAAGTTGAGCCTGGGGGCGCAAATCCTAGAGGCTGGGAAATAGGGATGCGGTCCCCTGTTCCAGATCCTGCTTGAGTCTGGGTCGACTCTGATCTGGTATTCCCGATTTGAACGCTTGCGTTCGTTTGATCAAGGTCTTGCGACCCTGGCGATCCGACCGGAGCTGTTGCGTTGGGATCCATCTCCACGCTAGTATGCTGTTGATCGAGTTCGTGTGTAAAGAATATCTATGAATCTTCCCCACAGACGGCGCCAAAATGTGGATCCCAAAACCCACACTCAGTTTTTAGAGTATTTAGATGAGCTGATTTGCAAAGTAGATGGGCTAGATTCTTGGTCGAGCACAATCAAAGAGCTAAACAATGATGAAGAATGGATTTATATTGACTCGGAAGAGTGAACAACAAGAATTCAAGTTATAGAGCGATTACAAAGTCTTGGTGCTAAGTTTGAATACTAATGAATGATCGGATCCCTTTTCCCGTCGTTGAAGCCTCCTTTTATAGTCCTCTTCTCACGATAGCTTTCCTCGGCTTGCGGAGTTGGCTCCAACAACTCACGGGATTCTCGGGATTGTGCGCTCTAACGGCTCCTCCTTCTTCGCCGGTTTGTTGCCAACGGACGGATTCGTTACTTGTCGGGCTAAACTCCGGAGTCGGAGTCTCCTTTGTTGGATTGGGCTTGACTGTGAATGCTTTCGGGCCCGCTTGTTGAAGACACATGAGGCCTTATCCAGCCAATTCTCTTGGGAGTGAATTTGGGCCCAAACAGTGGGGTACGTAGGCAGCTCGAACTAAGAGTGCAGCCACTCCAACAAAAACTATCAGTTTTTCATCCTTCTTTTCTTTCCTTTTTGGGGGGGGGTGGGGGGGGGGTGGGGGGGGGCGGGGAGTATAGAATTATCACCCAACATATCAATGTAAACTCTGGATTAAACGTTAATAAATTTTACTTTCATGTTTTATTACGAGTCCAACTTACTCGACTAATCTCAAAAAGATTACCTTATAGCTAACAAAAGCTATAAATCAATACACATCGCAAACACGCCAAGTCTAAAAACCTTAAGCAACGCGAACAAACGCTCCAGACGAGCCATAACTCGAAGGATCCCACAAATAAGATCCTCCAGAGCCTACAGCTCGCAAACAAACTTGGAATTAAACCCTAAACGACTTTGCACGAGTTAAACAGGTATCAAAAACACAACGAACCAAAAAGCACTAAGTCATTGAACGAACTCTAAAATTAAGAATGTCTGGCCAGACTAAGCAATTGATACCAAGAGTTTCTTCCTACGACCTAAAGGTTTAACTTGCAAAACTAACAACGCATAAGCAAACCTCAATATTTCGCTAAAACAAAGTCCAACCTCTAAACAGCATAAGTCTAAAAACTGTGCATAAAAAGGCTCACCCAAGCCAATAGGAGTTATCGATAACCCCCCCCCCCCCCCCCCCCCCCCCCCCGGAAGCACCAAAAACAAAATAAAAAGTTCAACTTTAGCCCAAAAGGGGGCTTTAGTGAAATAAAAAAAACAGATTAAAATGTTTAAAGAAGAGCAGTCATCAGCCCTGCTCCTCATCGTCAACTTCCTCCACTCTGACATCCTGAGTCCCTTCAACATCCAAAGCACCCCTGAACTCGGTCTCCAACGCCTCGTTCTCCTTGGTACTCGCAGATCCCGCCATCATCTCGGCATTCGACCCGAACTCGTTAAAACCCGCGGAACGAGCCACATGCTTCACCGAATCCTTGGAGATCTGAGGAATGGCCTTTAGCTCAGCACTAAGAGTGAAGTCAGAGACTTGAGCCGCATCGAAATCCTTGATGAAAATCTCCATTTGCTCTTGTAGCTTAGGAAGCTCTTCATCGAGAGTCGTAACCCTGATAGGTGTATAGTATTCCCTATTCTACTGCAAGTGCACAGTTAATGCAATCGCAGTATATAAGGTATCGAATCCCACGAGGACTCTCAGTCACACAATAGATTATTAGTAGTTCAGATTTAATTAAGCAAAGCAGGTATGAAAACAGTAAACAAAACAGCAAGGTAAATCAAGTGAGTTTGTAAGCAAGAAGGCGAAGCGTTAGGTTTCAGGAGTTCTCAGGAAATCAGGAACGCAAGCAATCAATCTATCTAGATCTAATCGATAACTATTCTAGAACTCAAACACGGATATAGAATTAACCAAATTCCTTTGTGATAATTCTCTAAGTCTAAGTGCAGCAAACCAAACTTTCGTTTGCGAGAACTAACAGATTAAACCAGCCTTAATTCCAAGTTTGATATGTTCACAATTAACCTGAACCAAACTTCCGTTTGCGAACAGTTTAATTGCTTATCTAGGTTCTTTCTAGTTAAATTAACCAACTTCCGCTGAATTAATCAACCTAACATCATAACTCTGATTAGCTACTTCAGATTTAGCATTAAGAACAACTTAGATAAAGAACTAGCAGATATGAATCTCTACAGATTAATTAAACTATAATTCTCTGAAATCCTTAATGAGAATCCTTCAACCTAACAGGTGATCTACTCAGACATATTCATCGAGACAGAAGATATCATAAGTAGAAAACCAAATATCATAAAATCAAATAAGAACTGGGGTTCAAAATCAAGTCTCTTTCGAGATCAGGATTAGCCCCTCAGGCTCTCTGAAATAAAATAAAACTAAAGTAAAGCGTAGCCTAAACAATGGCTCAAAAACTCTATTTATAACCTAAAACACGAATTGGGGCTTCTTTGTAAATATCAGGAACTTCTGGGCAAAATTGCAATTTCATCATTCTTCATTAAACCGTCGTTTGGCCCATCTCGCTGGTGCATCGATCGATGCCATAAGTGTGACGATCGTTGCATCTCGGAAATATCAACAGTGAACTCTATCTCTCGGCCAATTACTCCAATTAGCTCCAGAAAGTGCCAAAATCACCAAATATGCTCCAAATGTGCTTGTACCTAATAAACACCTGAAAAGACTCTAAAACATAGTAAAAGACTCGATAAATAACACATATACCATGGTTAAAAACCCTAAAATCCATGGTATATCAACTCCCCCACACTTAGCTCTTGCTTGTCCTCAAGCAAGACAAAGAACTAAATGTAGTTAAGAGGTTTGAAAACTTTCAGAAACTCATTTCGTCATAGAAGCAACAATACTCAGATTCCCCTTAGTAAACCACTGCAAGAATCAATCATAGGACATCAAGACCAACATGTACTTCCCCCACACTTAGCAACTGTCCTAAGTAAACTCCACAATCACATTCAAGCATTCAAATTCTCCCTACTGACTTCTGCAAGTATTTAAGTGCGGTCTCACCTAAGGAGTATCGATCAAAGGGCACATGGATTCTTACCTTATCAGCTCTAGACCACCATACTATCTTTCTCTAGTTCCTTTCTTCTCTTTCCCTTCCTTAACAACTGATTTTTCCCCACTGGGTATCATTTTTTTTTTTTATTAGTGTTCTTCCCGTTTTGGGGTGTACTTTGGACACATTCCATGGATCACATGAGAGAAAATAGTGTTTGCTACCATTCCCATGACCACTTCGGAGTTACTAACTCATCCTCAGTTTATTATCCTTTTTTTTTACTTTATAGAAGGGGAGAAGGGAACTAAATAGGATAGGTTGACAGGCTGTGTCAGAACTAACAAGGGAATCCGACACAAAGTATACCAAGCCCTTAGGTGAGAAATCTAAGTCAGTATTAAGGTTGAAGTCAGTAAAAGGATCCTCTGATACCTGAAGTGATGTGGGTGTTCCCAGTAGGTTGATCTGTGATGGGGTTTTCTAATAGTCAGAGATAGATCCTGCAACTTCATCCCAATGGTTACTTAAGTTCCTGCAAGTCTTGTAAATCTTCTCAGAAAATCATAGTTTCTTACTTAAACAGTTTTGACTCAATAAAACAATTTTTTTTTTGAAAAACGGACTGACTCTTAAGAAAACAGAAAACAAAGTAATTAGTAGAACCTCCCCCACACTTAAGACACACTGTCCCCAGTAGGGTCAAGCGAAGGATTGGTAAAAATAAGGAAAACAAATTGTTAATGGATGTTTTAGTTCTGTCGGGTTTACCTCTGTCGCTCAAGCATCGATCGTTGCACTAGGTGCACCGACCGTTGCTGTGCGATTCTTTCGTATTGTGACGATCGACACAATGGTGTGTCGATCGACGCACTGCGTTTTCACGAACAGTCAGCAAGTTAGCAGGTTAGTCCGTCTATTTTTGTCAATTTTGATCCCTGCAAGCTGAAAACACTAGAAACAGAGTAAAACCGAAACAACAAATGTACCAAATAAAGTACAAATCATCCAAACATAGCAGAGTCCTAAAAATCAAAAGGAGAAAAGTGCAAAAGAAAAGAAAAAATCAGAATACGGAACCAAAAGTCTGAACATGGAGACTATGCTCACTCGCTCACATCATCTATCCCACCATACAGTGCATCGTCATCGGCTGCCTCGGCTGCGGGATCAGTATCAGTCGGAGATCGCTGTCGACGACGTCGGTCAGGTACGGGCTGATAGATCTGTGGTGGTCTCCTGCAGCTGCAAGTACGCACGAAGTTCCAAAGAACTCGAAACATACCATCTGATCTCTCTCTCCACTCTGCCTCATAGTATGCACCGTAAGCCATTGCAGGCTCTGGAAAGGGACCCACAACGTCGACTGGGGCAGGCGCGGGTGCAGGAGTAGGGGCAGCAGAAGTCGAAGCTCGTGAGGAAGGCTCTCCCAGCGGATGAGCCATAGTCGGAATCCCACGCTGCGCAGACTCAGGAGGCTGAAATCTCAGTGCCTCTAATGTGTCAATCTGTGTCCATCTGGCAGCAGGAAGCTCTATACCAGTCCTCCCAGTGGTCGGATCAGTGTAAACCCAAATGCGCCCCTCCTTGAGCCAGGTAGCGCTCTGCAAATGGCTGAGATCCAGGAACTCCCGAGCTGTATCACGCTCTGTGCCATGAAGAGGAATCCCACAATACTCAAAAATGGGAGTAAGTAAACTCCCTACCGTCTCAGTACCAGCTCCATCAAACGGCTTCAGCTGCAGATCAACTAAATGCTGTGCGAAAATAGCTCCCAAGTTGAGACCCGCAGTAGGATCTCTCACGCCAGAACCTCTAAACTGATCTCTCAGCCCCATAAACAGCAACTCCATCTCAAGTTTGCGCATCTTGTTGGCCTCAAACTTGCAAAGCAAGCTCCAGCACAAGATACGCGAAACATAACGCAGCACCGGATGTCTCATCTGCACTACTGGTGTGGTCCTGGAGTTGTATCGACCGCTGCCAATACTCTCCCAGAATATGCGAGCCTCAACCGGATCCCACTCGAGTGGCATGGCGATGCGCCTCGGCTCAGTACTGAACCCGTAGATCCTGCAGAGATCAAGTAGAGGAATCCGATACCTGACTCCCCAACTCATGAAGGTGAATGCACCCACTGTAGCGCTCCTGTGGTCGGGATCCGAGTAAACCACTCTGCAAGTGGCCAATAACTGCCTGACCAGCTCAGGATAGAGATCATAATGTCGCATCGGCATTGTCCCTAGACCAATGCCTCTGCATACAGCGAGTACCTGCTCATCAATCCCCAGAATCCTGCAGGTGGAGTAGTCAGCGAACTTGGTCGGCTTGATGATCATCCCACACCAACCACTGTAGAGAAGCGAGTCATACTCGTCCCATCGACTGAGCAATGGCCGCTTGGTGAACTCAGCGGACTTGAAGAAGCGTATAAGGTCCTCCGGCCACTGTCTGGTCGTCTGAATCGGTGTGGCGTCCTCTCTGGGCCAAGGTAAAGCAACTGGTGGCCCGTATCTGGCGTATGGTGCGGGTGGCTCTGACTCCCTGCTAAACCATTGAGGCGGTGGGGTGTAGTGTCGTGTTGCTGTGGAAGCTGTGGCTCGCTTCTTGCGGGGTTGCCGTTGAGACGCCATCTGCAAAAACAGAGTTCAAACATTCATAAGTCTCGGCAAAATTTCACTGTGAAATCGCGAAGCATCGACCGTTGCATCTAAGGCATCGATCGTTGCAAGGCGATTTCGTTGTATCGAACATTTCCCAAAATCGCAAAGCAACGACCGTTGCTCGAGAGCAACGACCGTTGCAGGGCGATTTTGCCGCAAACAAATCATCAAAAATCAGTTCAAAATTGTGTTATCAACCACAAAATCAACAACAATCCATCACTAAACAACCTAAAGCATAATCATGTCAACATGCATTCATCAATTCCATCTAAAATCTCCAATTTCTAAAACCCTAAAAGTGAAATCCGAAAAATCGAAAATAGAAGTACATTACCTTGATTTCGTGAGAAATGGGTAGGAGAAACAGATTGGGGATGTAAAAATAAGTGAAAAAGTGCTTAGAATCAAAGAAATCGATGAAGAAATGGTGATTTTCGTTTTGGGTTCTCGGTGTGTCGACTAAAAGAAGTGGAGAAGAAGGAGAGAAAAGAGGGTTTAAGGTAACTTACCTTGGTCGTGGGTGCAACGATCGGTGCATGTGATGCAACGATCGATGCTGGTTGAACCAGATTGATTCCGGTTTAGCTCAACGTACCTTAATTTTCGATTTGAACCAATTGCAACGACCGTTGCACATGTGAGCAACGATCGTCACACATCTCCAGACTTGTGTTCTATATCTAAAAACTAACAAAGACAAATAAAAACGTGAAATTCTAAGAAAAACACCAAAAATGAAAAGGAAAAATAATTAAACCTAGCAGTGGGTTGCCTCCCACTCAGCGCTTGTTTTAAGTCATTAGCTTGACTTTTGGAAAGGGGTCAGACTCATGGAGGTTTCAGCAGAGACTTTGAGTGTCTCTGTGAATGCCTTATCATCCATGGTGGTGTGTAAGCAGTAGCAGCATGATGTCGTCCAAGGAACATCGGGAGGAATGTAGGGTGAGATTGACACTTGGGTGTTTTAACGCTCTTTCCTGCATTCAAAACAGTGGAGTCAGGAGGTTTAAACTTAGAGGATTTATGCTTTACCTTTGGCAAAGATTTGATGTTCGGAGCCTTCTGTTTATGAGTGGTTTTAGGCCTTGAAGATGTTAGAATAGGCTCTTGTGGAACCACCATCTTCTTGTCAACCACCACTGTGCACTGAACCACATCTTTAGACTTAACGGGAGCTTTCGGGAATGGTAATGGAGGTTTGTAGGTTCTTTCCTTAGCAGGTCCTTCAGATATGAGCGAAACTGGTTCTTTTTGGGGTGCAACGATCGGTGCATGTGATGCAACGATTGATGCTGTCGTCTCAGCTCGGGTTTCAACTACAGTCTCGGGTTTATCCGCTTCTCGGTCCATTCCAGCCATCTCAGACTCAAATTTCTCCCCTTGGCTTGGTCCCGCATCAATCTGAACTATCCAAGTCAAGAGATCCATGTCAATCTCTGCTGAGTCAGGTGCATCAAAGCTTTCAAACTCAGGTAACTCAACATCAAATCCCCCTCTGTCTCCCACAAATTCCACAGCCTTAACTGCTAGACATGATCCATGATCCATCTGTGTGTCATCCTGAAAGGGAATGTTGCTGGCATGAGCTTCTTGAGAATCCTTCTTTGGGGTAGAACATGAAACTTGATCCATCTGTGTGTCCAGATGCTTCATACGAGTGTTCAAGGATTCAAATTTCTCATTCAAATTAGTGTACAGGTTCTCTAGCTTCGAGCTGAAAGAAGCTGTGTTCTGCTGTTGCTTTTCAATTGATTGTTCTATCATCATCTCTAATTTGCTCCTTTGTGTAGGAGGTGCCAGATACGAAGTATAATTATGGTCTCTTGATCCTTGAGCATGCCTAGAACCTTGTCTCTGCTGATGTCCCAATGTATGTTCATAAGAGTCGGCTCCAGCCATATAGTGTACCTCTGCAAATTTATCGGTTTTTGCCTCTGCTCGGAACTTTCTCTCCCTAAGTAAGATGTCGTGGATGTCATCTATCTTATTCTGCATCTCAGCTACTTTCCCAACCAATACATGGTAATCTGGTAAGATGGGGTTTCCTTCCCCATCTATTTTCTGACCTTTTGTGTTGCATATGTGACCCTCTTGGTCTCGTAAAACGCCGTTTTCACCGCGAATCAATATCACAGGCTCCATGGCGCGGAACCTATTGAACGTCTCAGATCTCAGCATCGCTGTTCTCGCCTTGTGTCGATCGATGCGAGGTGAGCAACGATCGATGCAGTGCGAATCCCTGCGAATCCAAAAATCAAAAACGTGAGTAAACAAGAAAATTAAAAAGAATGCTTAGTCTAAATCCTAATACTAAATCTATTGGTGAACTCAAAGAGTCCCCGGCAACGGCGCCAAAAACTTGATAGGTGTATAGTTTTCCCTATTCTACTGCAAGTGCACAGTTAATGCAATCGTAGTATATAAGGTATCGAATCCCACGAGGACTCTCAGTCACACAATAGATTATTAGTAGTTCAGATTTAATTAAGCAAAGCAGGTATGAAAACAGTAAACAAAACAGCAAGGTAAATCAAGTGAGTTTGTAAGCAAGAAGGCGAAGCGTTAGGTTTCAGGAGTTCTCAGGAAATCAGGAACGCAAGCAATCAATCTATCTAGATCTAATCGATAACTATTCTAGAACTCAAACACGGATATAGAATTAACCAAATTCCTTTGCGATAATTCTCTAAGTCTAAGTGCAGCAAACCAAACTTTCGTTTGCGAGAACTAACAGATTAAACCAGCCTTAATTCCAAGTTTGATATGTTCACAATTAACCTGAACCAAACTTCCGTTTGCGAACAGTTTAATTGCTTATCTAGGTTCTTTCTAGTTAAATTAACCAACTTCCGCTGAATTAATCAACCTAACATCATAACTCTGATTAGCTACTTCAGATTTAGCATTAAGAACAACTTAGATAAAGAACTAGCAGATATGAATCTCTACAGATTAACTCGATGTTGGCTTCAACCTCTTGAAGCTTGATCTCGCAGTCCATCTCCTTCTTCTTCTTCTCGAACTTGCTCTTGTGAGCTTCGAACATGTCATAATAATGGCCATATCTTATCCTCATCCCGTCATGCTTAGCCCGACGAACCGTGTCCTCCATATTTACGGTAAGCTCCATGTTCTGCTCCTCCAGACAAACTGACCTGTCTACCGCGACAGACACTCGGACTTCATGACATTGAGCTGTGCTTCACAAATCTGCAAGTCCTCTTGGCATGTCTTGAGAGTGTCGGTCAGAGAGTGTACCACGCTTTGGGCTTACTCTAGCTCTTCCTGACGAGGGACACTCCTAAGACTTTGCTCGTAAAAGCCCACCAGCTGGTTGCCCGCTTCCAAAGACTGCAAGATAAAAACCGGCATTAGAAGAAAACTCTAAGTAGAAAGTAAGGCTAAAGAGATTACCTTTCCACGAGTGGTCATCGACTTAACGTAGAGATCACGCCCTATCAGATTCTTCACGGAGGGAAGAGAACAGCCAACGGGTTTACAATGGCGCAGCATGTGAGTGAACCCATCCGGATTATCCGTGATCGGGTAGTCCTTGGTGTGGTCGAACTTCCAGTGGAAGGGCGTGGACCCAGGGGCATGCAACGAACCAGACCCAGCAAGCAACTCTTTCCTCTCTGAAGCTTTCTCGTGACGAGGCATCTTGCTCGAGGAGTCGCTCCCAGAACTCTTGGAGCCTAAGTAGATCACTTATTCAGGAACTGCCATCTTCGGCCCCCTCTCAGACTCCGAGCCTCGACGCGGAGGCGGAGGAGGAAGTCTGGACATCCCATGATTGATGGCACCGGTCAAGGCATCGCTCAACTGACCAAAACAAATGCGCTGATAACCACTGGATGCCGCTTTCTCAGCAGGCTTCCCGGATAACTCACGGAAAGTGGGGCGTCTCCTCATGTATTTTTCTGGTAGCACTAGATGAACCTTCCTCGGAAACGGTTTGCGCACGGATACCTACAGAATGAGAAAAGAGGTTACCAAAAAACACAAAAACAAGCCAAAACAACCCGAGACTGCAAGACCAAAGGCTCACCAGCACGGGCTGCAGCGGGGCGAATCCAAAATATACTTGCGACTGCAGGAAGTTCGAGCGCGCCCCTGACTCTGTCTACAGTAAACGATGACCAAAGTACGTCTCTGGAACCAAGAATGATTGAAAGATTCCTGATCGTGGGGGTGATATCGTACCTCTCGGGAATATCTGCGACATCAAAACAGGAAGAGCGATCAAACGTTAGAAAAAACGAAAATCAGCATGCAATAGAACCTAGCAAAAGCTACTCCTAACCAATATACTCGGGCCACGAGGTCACAATTCTAGAAGGATCGTAGTCTCCACCGAGTGACAGTCGATTTTAAACAGAACGGGCCGTTCCCTCCAATGATCCTCTCGACTCAGAACCACCAATAAATTTGTCAAACCTCTCCGAGGAGAGAGATAGAAAGTCCTGGACCCTGAGTTGTGTTTAAGCGAACACAAGTCGTGGAGGGCAAACAAGTCGAAACAAAACTCTTCTTCTCGAGTCCTAACCAACAGGCCGATTAGATGTCGGACGAAGTTCAGGTTCATATAGGGAAACGCCATCCCGAGCTTGCCGAGAACGTCCAGCAAGAACTGAGGAATTGGGAAAATCAGACCGCACTTCTCAAAGTAGGCCTTATAGGCACAACAGTAGCCCGGTCTGACCAACTCTAGCGTCTCGTCCGGACAAAGAAGCTTCAGCTTCACCGTCTTTGGTACCCCATATGTCGAATATAATATCTCGATGTCCTCCAGCTTCGTGATCGTGTTAGGATGATCGAATCCGACCACCTCTGCGACATGTTTTTCTTTATTTACTGTAACGCTCGTCGATTTCGACATCGATTAAGGCTCTCAGACAGACGGACAAACAATTTTTGTGAAAGGAAACAAACAAGGAAATCGCAAAAGGAAAACTGAAATGGTAAAAAGTAAAGAAGAAAAAAGGCAGTCGATATAAAGGAGTGGAGAAGTTACCTTTAGTCGGCGGTTGTAACTTGGAGAGTGGATGCATGGAGAGTTGGGTTATAAAGCAATCATTATTGCGTGACCTTGAGACTCCCCAAATCTTTTCAGATCTCATAAATCCCAACCATCATATTTTTGGTTTGCTTCCCACGTGCCGCGAGTACGGGTGAAGCAAACCCTAGTTCCATCTCGACCGTCTGTTTTGGCGGGATTCTCAATCCCTCGCACGATATGACGGCACGCGCAGGAAACTGAATAGTCCCTGAATCTCGAAGACAGTTCAAACGCCCAGATTCGGTCTCATCCGAAGTATATTGTGGGCCTTCGCAAAGATATTTCACCCTTCAAGCTCGGGAGCTCGCTTAAAGAGCTGGAGGGCAAATGTTTGGGCCCAATTCCCCTCCAGTGAATTCAGCTGGATTAAGACCTCATCTTGGGCCAGCGACCGAGGCCCATATGCATCATGACCATGCTTGATCGATCAGAAGACATGTTTGATGGGCCGAATCCTCAACTACAGGCCGAGACACCAAGTTCCGACTCCGCAGTATAGCTCGATGACCATCCTCAACAATAAGGCACGATCTGTTAGCTAGAAAGGAGGAGGAGATCAAGTCAAGGAAGATCCTTGATATCACGGGAGGCGTTGGAGCTGACTCCAAAAGTGGGGAAAACAGTTGAACGGAGAGGCTATAAGAAGGACGACTCCACGCTTACCAAGGAGATCCGATTCTGAACACATTTTCTCTTTACTTAGTACTTGTAATCGCTCATTAGCTCGAGTTCTTGGTAAACATTTAAACCAATCAATATAAATCCATCTTTTCATCATTCTTAGTTTATTTCAATCGTGGTTCATCTTAAAATCTAACCCACATTTTCCCAAATCGTTATATAAAATACTCCAAATCTTGAGTGTCGGTTTTAGCATCCACATTGCCTTCCTTATTTTGCGGAGCCAAAAATTATTCCCTTATGCTTGATTTGATTTCATATTTAATGGAGTGATTCAGCCCAAAAAAAAAATTTTTAATGGAGTGATTATAATGAATCGTAAAAGTTATATTATTTCTTTAATATATTTTGGGGAAATTGCTTAAAATGCCCTCAAATTTGATTTTAAATAAAAGTGTACCCCCAAACTTGAATCAAATATAAAACTGGTTTTGCAGCCTTATGAAATTACCGCGCTGTCCTTATGACCAATCAAAAAAACGTCAAACGCAATTAC
The DNA here is from genome assembly GCA_030180135.1 of Orychophragmus violaceus. Taxonomy (NCBI): domain Eukaryota; kingdom Viridiplantae; phylum Streptophyta; class Magnoliopsida; order Brassicales; family Brassicaceae; genus Orychophragmus; species Orychophragmus violaceus. Next base: position 31,206,880 of record CM058232.1, on the reverse strand, counting down.
CATTATAACCTTCGACTATTTCAGACTTCTATGGATGTCTGAGACTTCAGACTCTAATAGAAGTCTGACACTGAATTAATTAGTAAATTTAAATTTTAAAATTATAAAAAAATATTTTGTCAAAACTTTTATATACATAAATTATATATAAACAATTTAGTAGTATATAAATTAAAATTTGATAAAATTGAGTCATATTAAACAATGTTAGTTAAGTATGCCTTAGAACCCTACTTTGTAATAGAACATAATGGAACATAATGGAACATTTACATATAACTTACATATAACTTTAGGGTTAGTTAGATTCATGGTTTAAGAAATTCACATTTGAAAAAATATATTTGCACATGTATGTTATAATGGTGATATAATTAACGAATTTGATGTGTCCTAGGTGCTTTGTTTAAATATTTTTCGATGTTAAGTGATAAATACTAAATTTAGGGTTTATCAGACTTCTATAGAAGTCTGAATTTTGTGGTTTCGTAAATACTTTTAACCAAATATACCTTAAATGAGTACAATTGACTAAATTTTATGTAATTTTAATTTACATATGTCCAAAAGTCTCATGTTTAATTTATATATCCAATTTTTTCCTCAAAATATTTTTTTAATAATTTTACAATTTAAATTTCAACTTAATTATCTCTCAGATTTCTCGTAACATTTGGTAAAATTGAGTCAAACTAAACAATATGTAAGGTAGAGTAAGTTCTAAACCTCAAAACATTCTTTGTAATGGAACATTTACATATAACTTACATATAACTTTAGGGTTAGATTCATGGTTTACCAAATTTATATTTGAAATATTAAATTTGTATATATATGTTATAATGTGCATATATTTAGCGAATTTGATGTTTTCTAATTGTTTTGTTTAAATATTTTCACCGATAAGTGATAAATATTAGGTTTAGGGTTTCTCAGACTTCTTTAGAAGTCTGAGACGTATTTAAGTTAAAAATTTAAATTTTAAAAATATGAAAAAATAATTTGATATAAATTTTGATACATAAATTAAGCATAAGCATTTGTTATGTATATAAATTAAAATAACATAAACTTTGATCAAACTTAAGCATTTAAGATATATTTGGTTCAAAACACCATGTAGTTTGATCTGTATTTCACATATGAAGGTGAATATCATGTTTTATCTGTAGGGTTAGATTCAGAGTTTGTGAATTTTCATTCATATTGTTCCATTTTAGTTAGTTTGTGACTATTCTAAACGAGTTTGATGTTTATTATAAGTTTTCTATATAATATGATGGTATTTAAGTAGTAATTATTAGATTTAGGATTTCTCAGACTTCCGGGAAAATCTGGTTTAAGTATTTAAACTTGTCATGAAGTCTTATTTCAGACTGCATATGAAGTCTGAAATTTCCCGCCTTTTCGAAAATTTTCACACGAAAACTTTTCAAAAAGGCGGGAAATTTCTGCCTGAAAATTTCAGAATTCCCGCTCAATTCAGAAATTCCTTCTCAGACTGCATATGAAGTCTGATACCGGATATTTTACAATTTTTAATTATTAAAATTTTGGCGGCAAAGTTTCCCTCCAATTCTCTCCTCTTATCTAAACCTATTTTTTTACACACATATAACAGCCAGAAAAAAAAACCTTCACATTCTTCCTTTTTTTACTACCTCTCTTTCTCTCTCTCTCACTTTTGTAAAACCTCTCTAAAATTTCTCATCCAAAAATGTTCTCAAGCTTATTCTCTCATATGAGTTCTTATGTATGTGATTCATAGTTGATTCTCTTTGAGCTGTGAAATAGGTGAGTGGATCGGTTCTGATTTAGTGTTTTCAAAGTTTTTTTAACTGAACCAATTAAGACTTTTGACATAGACTTTTAGTTATACATGTTGATTTGCTCAAAAAATCCTTTATTATCCATTTCTTGGAGACTTGTTCGCTAACTAATGCAAGAGCTCTGTGTTTTTGCTTTTCAGGTGCTTGGTTTAAGGTTGATCCAGATGACTCTCCAAAGAAGCTGGAGTTGGGGTTTATTATGTGCTAATGGCACATAAAATTTCACTGTTACGAGGAACACGAAGTCTGAGAGTCTAATACCAGACTACAATAGAAGCCTGAGAGTTTCTCAGACTTCCAGGTAAATCTGGTTCGAGTATTTAAACTTGTCATGAAGTCTTATTTCAGACTGCATATGAAGTCTGAAATTTCCCGCATTTTCGAAAATTTCCACACGAAAACTTTTCAAAAGGCGGGAAATTTCTGCCTGAAAATTTCAGAATTCCCGCTCAATTCAGAAATTCCTTCTCAGACTGCATATGAAGTCTGATACCGGATATTTTACAATTTTTAATTATTAAAAATTTGGCGGCAAAGTTTCCCTCCAATTCTCTCCTCTTATCTAAACCTATTTTTTACACACATATAACAGCCAGAAAAAAAAAACATTCACATTCTTCCTTTTTTTACTACCTCTCTTTCTCTCTCTCTCTCTCTCTCTCTCTCTCTCTCTCTCTCTCTCTCTCTCTCTCTCTCTCTCTCTCTCTCTCTCTCTCTCTCTCTCTCTCTCTCTCTCTCTCTCTCTCTCTCTCTCTCTCTCTCTCTCTCTCTCTCTCTCTCTCTTTTGTAAAACCTCTCTTTTGGACTTTTGGTTATACATGTTGATTTGCTCAAAAAATCCTTTATTATCCATTTCTTGGAGACTTGTTCGCTAACTAATGCAAGAGCTCTGTGTTTTTGCTTTTTCAGGTGCTTGGTTTAAGGTTGATCCAGATGACTCTCCAAAGAAGCTGGAGTTGGGGTTTATTATGTGCTAATGGCTCATAAAATTTCACTGTTACGAGGAACACGAAGTCTGAGAGCCTAATACCAGACTACAATAGAAGTCTGAGAGTGAAAATTCAACATGAAGTCTTATATTAGACTACTTTTGAAGTCTGAAGTTTGATACTAAATTAGGTGTTTTCTCATTGTTGTAGATTTTTACTGGTTATTAGACTTCTTGTTGAACACATTGTATTGTATTAGATTATTGGATTATCAAATCAAAGAAAGAAAGTTCTCCTTATGTACTATGCTTGTAGAAAAATACAAAGTTGTATAAATTTCTTTTGTCTACTCAAAATCAACAAGGAATTTTTTTCATTGAAATTATACAATATCAAGAAATGGGTTAGTTTAACCTTGGAAGAAAACATTACTCTTTAGATTACATACACCAACATATGACAAACTAAAATAACCTTAAGTGGTGATGAATTGGTCGTCAGACCTCTATTGATGTCTGATTCTTATGAGCTAAAAGTTTATAAAATTAACAAGTCCAAATGTCAAGTTCGTTCTCTCATCATCACATTAGCGATCTTACTGAAAAAAGCTTATAAACGCTCTACATGTGGTTGTGTAGTTCATCTTAATCTCAATCTACTTCTTCATTGATACATTGATATGATTTGGTGTAATCAGTTCAATTATATCAAATCATTCAATAAACAACCAACATATATAATATGGAGTATGACGTTTACGCATAGACATTCGTTCCACCAGCTCGGATGCTACTAGCTACATTGCCAATATTATTCAAAAATTGATTCAAAAATAATTACCATATATAAAAATGTAAAACTCACACATAAAGAACATAGAGAACTAACACACATTTATAAAAATTAAAATCAACCAAAATTAATAGCAAATATTCAATAAAATACATTTTAAAAGTTTTTAATATTTCAGACGTCTATAGATGTCTGATTGTAGTGAAACCAGACTTCTATGGTAGTCTGAAAAAAGAGGGTATTTTTGCAATTGATTTTGAAATGTCAGACAGCGGATGCAGTCTGAAATCAATCAGACAGCGTACGCAGTCTGCTTTGAAATTTTTTGAACTTTTTGTCAGACAGCTTATGATGTCTGAGAAAAAAAAGGGTAGTTTTGCAATTGAATTTCAATTGTCAGACTTCTTTTATAATTTTCAGACTTCGGGAGAAGTCTGAAAAAAAGTAAAGGGTAGTTTTGCAATTGATTTTGAAATGTCAGACTTCGCCAAGAATTTTGATAGTTTTCAGACTTCTTATGCTGTCTGACAAGAATTTCAGACAGCGAGGGGAGTCTGATAAAAATATTGCATTTTCGGTTTTTATCCAGCGTTGACCAAAATTCGATATTTCAGATGTCTATAGCCGTCTGACAAGAGTTTGAAATTTCATATGTCTATAGCCGTCTGATGTTATTTTTCCCTATTTTCAGACAGATTTAGAAGTCTGGCGATTTTTTCGCTTATTCTGGTCAACATCTGAAAATTTGGGTCAATTGCAGTTTCTACCCCTCCTTTTTGTCAGACATCGGATCCCGTCTGACAAAAAGACAAAAATCGGTCAATTTCTTGCCAGACTACATAAGAAGTCACTAAAAAATCAAATTTGAATCAATTGTAAAACTACCCTCTTCTTATTTTGACTTCTTGGTGACGTCAGATAAATTTTTTTTTTGTTTTCAAAGGAATTTCTCAGACTTCTATGGAAGTCTGTCAATTGAAAGTCAATTGCAAAACTACCCTCTCGTTGACCATAATTTTTCATCAGACTTCGTGGGAAGTCTGAAATCGCGAAACAGATCTGAAAATCGGGTGATCTTGTGAAAAATCACATAAATCTGATTTTGAGCTCGTTTTTACCTTCCCCAAACACTCAAAACTTTAGTTACACCAATACCCAACAAACCCAACCATTTTTATGCAAGAATGACCAAAATCGCAATAGATCCAATTTTTAAAATTTTGTAGAACGTGAATTAAAGAGTTTTTTGGATGAAATTGGAGAGAAAATAGGAGAATAGAAGGTTGTGAACTCTAATATGGAGTTTTGATGGGTCGAAATTGGTTGTGTGAGGCATTAGGAGCTCAAAATTGGTTGTTAATGGTGTTTGGGTGAACTGAAGAAGATGACAGTTTCGTAATTAAGTTAGATTTGAAGGCCTTTTTTGTCTTTTGGTAAAAAATATCAGACTTCATATGAAGTCTGACGATGGCATTATCGTGAAAACACAGATTATTAGGGAGATATATTAACGAAGGAAGGGAAGGAGAAGGGAAATGATACTTTTAGGGTTGACTTCAATTTTAGGGGCATTTTTGCAAACAGCCCATATATTTTTGCGAACATTTATGTCTTCTATGGTTATATTTAGACTACACAACGCTTGTGCAAATCACTACTAGATCAAGCACCATATCGTAACAATGCTCTATTGCTTATAGATGAACCAGTCACAGCAGAAGCAGCAGCTGCAGGAAAACGCCTCAACGGCCAACACCAAAGGTACCTAACCTTTCTGCGATTGCGTTCTGTAGACTCTGCTTCTTCCAATTGGCGGTATTGATGTTCAATGCGACTGAGAAGTTCAGCTATTCTTCTCTCAGCTAACCGCAGTGATCTCTCCGCTGCTTCTTCTGCTGTCATTGCTGCTTTAGCCAATTCTTCTTTCAGTTTTAGTTTCCCTTCTGATATCGACAATGCTGATCTCATCTTCTCAACCTCTGTCTTCAAAACCACTATCTGAATTGTAAGAAATTGAATGTTGTTAGTTATGGTTGTCTTGTCTGTCTCAGCTATGGAATAGTGAATGAAACTTACGAGTTCATTGCGTTCTTCGACCTCGCGCTGCCCGGCTTCAACTTCTAGCTCACAAGCTTCTCTCCATCTACTTGCTTCTGATTCAGCTTCTATTATTACCTTCAGTAGCTCTTCTACCTTTTGTTTTGTAAAAAAGAAAAAACTCTCCAGAGTAAGCTATTTATTACAAAACTGAGGAAACAGAAAATTGAAGCAAGTCAGATGTGAATACATTACGTTTTGAGATAGAAATTTCTCACGGTTTTGCAGCTTGTCAATATCCATAATGTTCTCTTTTATTGTCTGAGCTTGAATCTCTGTAATTTTCTTCAATCGCACTTCTTCTAACCTGTCAGATGAAGAAGATGATATTTTATCTTCCTATCATTTTTCAGATGTTTCTTGTGCATCATCATCACCTATGTGTTGAATTTAAGAAAGAAAGAAGAAGCTAACCTTGATTCCTCCAACGAAAGCTTCAGCTGAGAGATCTCATTCCGTAGATTCTTCATTGTTTTCTCTATTGCTACAACCTGTTAGATTCCATTGTAATGTAAACCTTTGTTTGTTTCTTGTTGCCAAAAAACTAAGAATCAACAAGAAGGTGAACAAACGAAAAGAACATACCATACTATTCTCATCATCATCTTCTTCTTCTTCATCATCGTTTGCATTTTCTGAGCTTTCCTGTACTGAATCCTTAAACCCTAAACCAAACCCTATGGTATGCAACCCTCGTTCTGCGAATTTCAGAAGCGCCGATCTCTTGTGCTCATTTTTCTCTTTCAATTGCTTCTCAGCAGCTTGTTTCTCAGACAAAGCAGCCCTTAACAAGACATTCATGTCTTTATTCTCATCTTGCAGGAACTCAACACTTCTACTTAGCTCCATCTTCTTCTTCTCCATCGATTCCATAAGCGTGTCCACCTTCGTCTCAACATCCTTGACTAACTCCAAGATTGACTTGGAATTACATTCCTCTGATTCCCTTTTTTTTCCTCTTCCGGCTTCTGCAACATTCTCGGCGTTTAAAAATTGGATCGATTTAGACAAGCGATCTTCCACAGATGTTACGGACTCTGCAATTTCCAAAAGCAATCTGGATTTTTCCTTTGTCTCTCTTTCCAATTCACCGGCTCGTTCTCTAGAATCTTCCAGATCTCTCTGTATCTCCTCTTTAATCATCGACGCTTCCGAGAATTCAGCTTCAAGCTCACGGTTTCTTCGCCTAAGAGCATCTCTCTCCTGAGATAGCTCGTGGTTCGCTCTAATCAAATCGGTTTTCCGACAAACCGCCTCAAATATCTGGCTACGGAGACAGAGTAGTTCAGAGTCTAACGAAGAGTCGGTCCGTTGTCGTAGACCGTGATCTTGATCGGAGATATGAGTATCGGAGCAGTTGATTCCGTCATCTGTGAAATCCATGGGAAATTCTCTTTGCTGAGGGAGGAGACGCAAAGTATGTGTGTCCTCTGATTTGCCAAATACCTAACAGTCAATTTGACAACCTAAGAGTAAACAGCTATATCTTCAACGCTCATTATATTCGTTAGGTTTCAAAATTTTCCCGTTTTTTTTTTGCCGGGAAAAAAGAAACGACATCGTATTAACCCTACCTATTGGTTGTGATTGTGAATATGCATACTTTTTTTTAGTATTCTCCATTTTTACATGTAAGTTGCATTGGAGATGATGTTTTAAAGGAGGAAGTTATTTTTTAGAGAATGTATTTTTTATGAAGAAGAGTTGTGTCGGAATTGTTAGGTAAACAAATTTTGAAGACTTGGAGATATTATGACTGACCGGTAAGAACTTTAAAACAATTTAAACCAAAAACAGACACTACTAATTAACCTTCATTTGGAATTATAAAACTGCGATATACATATATGTATATATTTTCCATACGTTTGAGCGGTGAATTTACAAAGTGACAATCTAAAAAGAATTAGGAGTGGATGTAGAGCAATAATTGTCCCCCCAAAAACAGAGGCAAAAGTGGAAATAATCACCATTGGTTTTGCCAATCTTGGATAGCTAGATGAAGAGCGTGATTAGGTATGAGATTGCAATCTTCCATCTTTAGGTTTGTCATCGGTGACGTATCGTGCCCATTCGCTAACCATTCCCTTATCGCTTCCGCTTCGTACGTGAATCCATCCGCTGCTATCAAAGGATCTTTCATCACTTCCTGTGTTCGTTCACAACAAACAAACGATCGATTATGACAAGGAGTTTTGTCTTACTCCTGACCATCAAAACTCTGCTCTCAAAAAACGTACCTGGAAAATGGGGCATAAGTAATGAGAAGGAGGCTTGCGTGGAGCTTTCTGGTTCGAGTACGACGACGTTTCTGATAAAGGAACTTTCATACGATCTATAATCCGTTGAACAATGACTAAGTCTGGTCGATTCAATGGGTTTTTCTTACAGCAACGGATGGCTATATTAGCTAGCTTTTTGCCTCGTGCGCTTGGCCAATCTCCTGCTGAATTATCCAGAACCGCGCTGATGTTATCATTCTCCACAGCGCACTTGACGTCTCTCAGTATGCCTGAGAGAGGTCTTCTGGTCAGAAGCTGAAGGAGAATCATTCCAAACGAGTATATGTCTGATTCCAGCGTCATTTCACCCGAAACAAAGTAATGCGGATCTACGTGAGGATCAGATTTGTCGATTCCATCGATTGGGATCAGCTGAGAGATTCCGTAGTCGCTAATTTTGGTGACGAGGTTGGAGTCAAGGAGAATCTTGGACGGTTTTAGGTTTCCATGAATGACGCAAGGAACGTTTGAGTGAAGAAACAGGAGAGCAGAGCATATTTCAGAGGCAATCCTGATCCGAGATTCCCATGGAAGCGCAGGAACATTGTTTGCTGACGAAAAGCAGTCTTCGAGGCTTCCGTTAGGAACATATTGACATATAAGAGACCGAGACTCTGGACAAGTACCCACTATAGTTACCAGATTTGGATGCCTAACCCTGCTTAAAATTTCCACCTGCAATCCCAAAAACAAATCAGAATTTGTACAAAAAGGAGGATGTTTGCATATGTAATAGATAAGGTCCTTTACCCGACGCTCAAACTCAAAGTGATTATGGGAGCCATATGAGGGCAACATCTTTACAGCAACTTGAAGATGTTGGAGACTCCCTTTGTAGACACTTCCGTATTTGCCTTCTCCAAGTTTCCAGGATGGATCGAATTCGTTAGTAGCTTCATTGATTTCCATAAAAGAATAGTCTAGCATTTCGGACCCGGGAGTCGCTACAGCCTTTCCTTTTATCAATCTCCTTAATGCGTTTACTTCCTTCATTGCATTCTCATGATCGATACGGATCTCATCCCTTTTTCGCCTGAAGCTTTTCAAGAGCTCCATAGCCGTATCAAATTTCTCACCATGTTCTTTTTCCAAGTCTTGCTGTTTCCTGATCTGGCTCTCCAACTTAAGATTATCACCCTGAACCATCCCAAGTTTTTTCATGAACCCATTGTTCTGCTCTATTACCATCTTTACTTCATCCTTTTCTTTTTCCAGCAATTCCTCCAATTTTTTTCTTCGACTCAACTCCTTCATGCATAAGCCGTCCAAGGCTTTTGCCTGTGAGATGGCACGACAAAATAACAGTTAAACCACGAGAAAACAGTTATATATATAACCCCCTCTGAGGCAAAGCTTGCCTCTCTTAAGAATCTACAGTCTTCTGATTTACATTTTCATTTCTTTTGATCAACTGAAGAAGTTCTGTACTTAATGTTAGCAATCTACAAATCCTCAGTGAAATATTTCTTTTATGCCAAGTCCTTTGCCTGTACTGATTACCTATCGCACAGCTAGCCGATACGGAAAAAGTAAAATTACTTTCAAAACTAATCGTCTTCATTTCTTTGATAACTGTGAAGTTAATTGGACTTATAACCTTGCATAAAGCCTCCATGGTACTGTCATCCTCTTTCCATTCGTCCCGAGCTACCCCATGGACAGTTCTCTCTGATTGGCCGATATCATGCATGGCTTTATCATACCTATGAACCTCACGCGCCACATTTCCTTCCCGTTTCTTCTCCTGAAATTTCACAGGATCACCCGATTAACAGGAGGATTTCATGCTTGCTCATACTAAAGAGTGCCAGCATGGCAGCATCATGTTCACATTCAGTAGAGCTTTCAATATATCAAAGAAAAACTACTCTCATAAATCGTTTGCACATAGTCACATTTAAAAAATCTCTATATCAAGAACTGGAAGACAAACTGTTCCCTGTAGTTATTCAACAATATAGTCTTTTACGCAAGGGAGCACTAGAGGGATTTTATAGTTACTGCATGACCAGTATCATCAGTATGAAAGATGAACGTAAAGATGAAGCGAACTCTTCATACCTCGACATTTGAGGTGGTTAAAGTATCTGAGCCAACTAATTCCGGACTAGCCGGCTCTGGACCAACCGGCTCTCCAAAGGAAGAACCCGAACCTGAAGAAACATGAGTAGTTGGTCTTGGTTCCACCTTCTCTCTCTCCAGTTGACCAGTGTCTTTCTCACCATCTGCACAATTCTGTAACAAATTTACCATACAGAGACAAAATACAACAGATAGCAAAGGATATGATATACAGAGGGGACTTGCAAAATCCAAGCCAACTGCTACCTTGTTCAAGGAGGCTACGCCAATATCTTAATCTTCTCCTCATATAAGAGGATTCCAGTTTTTCTGATCTCCTTGTCTCAGTATCTGAATCCAGCTGTACTAGGGGTGGCATTGTTTGTCTGCTATTACTATCGTCATTTGTTGCCCTGTTTTAAGAATGTTTCTTTTAGTATACGAATAGAGGTATAAAACAAAAACAGACAGTAGAAGCAGTTAATCAAAGGTGGTGGACTAGCTAAATCCGAGAAAGTCCCATAACATGACATATTATACCAAAGTTCTACAGATACATCCTAATAGTATAACTTGGGAAGACGATAATTTAAGATTATCTCATTCACTCTTTCTGCAACCTTCGAAAGGAAAAAAAAGGTTACCTTGTAAAAATAAGATAACCTTTACACAGAAACCAAATATGGCATGAATCAGGAGCCTTTTTGTACACGAATATGGCTTTCTTGGACTTTAAATCCGTCATTCTCCTGGCATTTCAAATATAAATAGACAGTATGAACGTCAGAGCCTGATGAAAAACATTATACACTAAAAGATAAATATAGAATCATATCTTACCATGAGTAATGCTTATCTGATGCAGCTCCCATTACAAACCACTTAATATTGTGTCTAGCAATTAGGTCTACAATACCTTCCTCGATATTTTGCCCTGCAATGCAAAGTTTATCTGTATGAACCTAAACAGAACTATGTCAGTTCATTAGTTTATTATATGAAAGGGTCCTGACTAAGAATTTAAAGTACGCTCGACACTTATGAGGACCAAACAACAGGGTACAGGGTTTTTCCGTATAATTTGTATCTTTATTTCAACAATTACATATACCACGATCACATGAATATTCAAAGTGAGTTGCCTTATTTCAACTAAAATTGAACACCAATAGAGAATACACGAAAACAAGAAGAGAGAATTAATACCTCAGTTTCAGATAAAAGACGTAGATAAGAATCCATAAGCTCATCCACTTTTTGTTTATCAACACGCTCAATCACCTTGACAGCTTGTTTTCTAAAGGTACCACCGGCAAGTTTCTTGTGCGCTGTAGGCAGATAAAAATTAGAAATTACTATGTCATAACACCCTTGGCAATAGAGTGGTAAAAGGAAAATGAACAACAGCTCAAGTCATCAATCTCCAGCTTCCACAAAAAATAAACTTAGAATTTCCAGTTCTAAGACAAAACAAACCGACATTAGTCTTACACAAATTTGTACAGAAAAACCAATAACTAATCTTATTTTACATTATAACCAAATTGTCATCATCATCATCCCGGTGTTGTCCACTTCAATTGGATACAGAACTCTTGAATCATGAAAATGTCTTTTTATTGATTTCTCTTCCTCTGCTTTATATAGTAAAACAATTATATAATTTCTCTGATTTTCTTAGCAAACAAACATATTATCCATAATCAGCTCAAGGATATATCTAAACTATGTAGACATTTCAAGTTCAACTCAGTAAGTTCAATCATGATTCATGAGCAATGTATTGAAAAGGTGAATAATTTTAGAAATTCGATTCCGTCTAGGTTTCATAATTCAACAGATCTAGACATCCAAATAAACCATAATTCACCGCAAAGAAGTAACATAGAAATAAAGAGAAGCAGAAGATCTCACTCCACGAGGCTGGCCGTGCAGGACGATGCACGTAAAGCAAACAAATCTTCTTGCCGGAAAAGTTTCGCGCCGCCCATAAAACCGTCGTCTTGCTCCTCTCCACATCTTCTGCCACCGCGACGAAGATCGTCTCATCCACATCTAAAGCAAGTTCGTCTCCACCGATTTCTCCAATACTCCCCATTTTTCTCGCCCCCTTTTCCTCTCTCGATTAGCTTTCTACAAGCACTTGGTCAAGTCCACAATACAAAGTCACTTTATATAATAAAAGTGCTAAGTCGTGAGATTCCTCGAATTGGAATCGTTTTATGGCTCGGTCGAGTCGCTGACTCGGTTAATGAGTCAACCGATTTACCTAATTGGAAGATAGAAAAGAAAAAAGTGACCTTCTTCTCGATGAATAGTCGCTCCTACCACCACTCGAAGCCAAAACCAATAACAGGGGTAGTCCAAGTATTCCTATTTTCTCGACCTGTAATTTTATTTTATATTGGAATTAAATAACAGTTGAGAAGCGTAATAGACACATGTAAACGATTTTTTGGAATCTTTTGACAATGCTAAAATGCTAAAAATTGATCAATTTAACATTTTTTGTGTAAAATTTATGATGTAAATTTAATTTATCTTGGATTAGTTTAAATATTTTGTATTTTAAATTTTTAATGATACATATACTAAATAAATTATCTTTACTTTTTATAATTAAATTTAGGGAAATTGGGCTTTATGACTATCAATAAGACCAAAATTAGGGAAATAAAAAGTGGCTTTTTGAGGTGATGGAAAGGTCGAGATTGTCCATCACCAACATCTCGGCTACACTCTTGACAATAGACTCTAACACTCACAACTTTACCTTTAAGTCTGACATTGTACTGCCATATGACCCCACCATTGAAGAGCCCATCAATAAACCATGGCTATAACATCCATCATCTTGAAACCATGAACCCGACTTCTTTTTAGCCAGGCTGAAGCTCTTTTCAAATCGGTAAGATCCGATTTCTCTGTTTTTTTTAAAAATCGTTGCTTAGCTACAATGTGTTTCCGTCGGAAATGAGTTTGTGTTCATGCTTGTTTCCGTTTGAGATGAGTTTCTGTCAAGATTTTCATACTTGTTCATTCAAAAAACTGTCAAGATTTGAAATTTGTATCCATTTTAGGTGTTTCATTAGTATTCATGGGTGTTTCATGGTTTTCGTTAGCTTGGTTCCCATTGTTTCTCTCTATTGACTTTCGTCTTTAATCTGTTTTGAATCCTTAATTTATTTCTATTCATGAGTGTTCGTGGGTGTTTCATGGTTTTCGGACGCTTGGTTCTCATGGTTTCTCCCCATTGACTTCCTTATGGGCGGAATGGGGGTGTTTTTCAAATTTTAAAAGCGTTTTCCTTCACTTAAGCATGTTTTAAACCATAAGCACCTTGTCCTCTGTTTCTTTTAGTAGTCTTCTACCCTTTCGAAACAGTAGTTCTCTGCGTTTCTCATTATAGTAGTCGTTTTGTCCTCTGTTTCCTCTAAAAGTTGGCTACCTTTTCGATACAGTAGTTCTCTGCGTTTATCCTTATAGTAGTCGTTTATGTGTATCCAACTACTTTATTCCTAAGTAGTGGGTTGTTTCCATATGCGCTTATTCTTATAGTATTCGTCTATGTCACTGCGTATACTTGTCTCCGACTACGCTTTTTCTTTTTATTACTTACCTCAAAATAGCAATCTGTAGTCGTCTACATTTTGTCAATTATTTACCTGAAATATACTTACGCAATTCTCATTTTCCTTTGAAGGTTAACATGGCCCCACTTTCCCTTGATGAAGATCTAACGGACTTACTACCTAAAATTCTAACCTTTGTTGGTAGATCCTCTGCAACGGATGCTTGTCGTCTAGGATGCTGCTCCAAAGTTCTCTATCGAACATTTAAAGAGTCATCAGTCATATCTGTGCTCGATATTGAGGAGTTCGTGCGTGACCCAGATCTTATTGACCATTTTCCGGCATTCTTCACCTTGGCAGTTGAGTCAAAAAAACCCCAAAGCTAATTACTTAGCCGGTTTGCATAGGTTACTAATTGGAGCTGAAATCTTCGATTCTGCTCCTTTTTTGCGTACTGCATCGAAAGGTGGGGTTGACGAGGCTACATTCTTGTCTGCTGTTTTGCTGTGGTGTTTGGTCATCCTGACTTTGCGATTGGAATTTTGGATCGTATCCATGAATGGAGATTCCGTATGGATTACATGGACCATCTACCCCAGAAAGTTATCAACACCATCACGATGATGAGAACCACTGATTGTTGGGAATGTCCTGAAATCTACTGTGCTATCTCTAGAAAGAATGATAAGTGTCGAGATCAGACATAAGTCATAAATACTGGGTGGTCATGATGACTTGCTAGAGCCCGCTCTTGATCTATAAGTTAAGTATTTATTACCAGTATTGTATGATCCCAAAAGGTCACACACCATAGCTAACGGGAAAGTTAAAAAGGAACTAATACAGTAAGATGCAAGACATTTACTGTATTTGTACAGAGAATTGGGCCAGACAAAATACAGTCTTTTGTCTGATTTGGGTCTTGGGCCCAAAAGCCTAATAGGCCATTAGTTTAATTACTTGGGCCCATATAAGGAGAGGAAGGAGGCGCCAGTAAGAGTAGTAGTCTGCGATTTTAGGTCTGGCCGTCCTCCTCTCTCTCTGTTGTTCCAGCTTGGTCTAGCAGTCTGATCCAGTAGCTTGTAAGCGTGTGGATACCTAGGAGGAGCCGGTTTTATCAGCTCTCAGTGATCTCTTCATTACCACCAATCCGCTGCACCTAATCATAAGGTAATGATTCTGATCTGTTTATGATTCAACTGCAAATCACCTAGATCCTAGATGATTATGTGATAGGTTGTAATCTGATAATTAAACCTATGAACCAACATAATCCTACAGTGGCATCAGAGCCTAGGTCGTTAGGTTTTTGCTTTTTGGATCATACTAGGTTGTTTATTAGTTTGATGAATCGATTTTAATGAGTAAAATTTGATTAGAAAACTTGAAAAAACCTAATTTGTAAATCGCATGAACCGATTGAAACCCATCGGTATGCGAAGTGGACGCCCGTATCGATCGACGAGGGAGCGTGATATCGATCGATATCAATCGGATCGATTGCTTCTCGCTGTCCCGATGACCCGATCGCAACGAGCTGATGCACGCGAGTATCGATCGACGTGGGTGCGTCATATCGATCGATATGCTGGCGAGGCATACGTTCCGTGAGTAGCCAATCGGTTTAGCCGAGCTTCGCGGTTCGTCCTTCCCTAACCCGCGACAATGAACCGATCAATTCGATTGTGTTTCATTGTTAGCTTAAGCTTAACCCGCAAGTTAGGTCAAAATCAGCTAAAATTGATTGGTTAGACCGATCTATTTCTTCCTGATTTTGGACTTAACCGAACCGATCAAATTTAATTGGTGGTTCAAGCGGTTAACCAAATCGCGGTTTGCTGGAAATTATTTAATGCAATTGGTATTATTTAATTTCTGGTTAAACCGGATTTAAATTCAAAATTGAATTTTAACCTAAACTGAAGGCTGGTCTAAGTTTGATTTGGTTGGACCAAATAATTTAGAGCTGGTCTGGTTTAGTAAATAACCAGTTGGATTAAGTAATTAATTTGGTCTTGGACCAGAATTAATGAACCGACTCGGTTATGTCAAATTATTGGGCCAATTGGAATTCTGTGGTCTTGGGCCAAGAATTAGGCCTATAATTTGTGTACCCAACCGAAAATTTAATAAAATATTAAATTAGAAAGTTTCTAAGATTAGAAATTTCTAGATTTAGCATGTTTTTGGAAAATATGAAATTTCTAAAATAAGATTGTTTCCCGATTTAGAAAGTTTCTAAAATAAGTAGGTTTTCCAAAATAGAAAGTTTCCAAATTTAGTAAGTTTCCTGAAATGGAAAATTTCCCAAAATAGTAATCTTCTATTTTTGGAAGGAAAACCTAAAATCCTCAAAACAAATATCAAGCTTGGATGTCTTGCCCAATTTTGTCAGCTACTTAACGCTTATTCAATTACAGATATGGCTTACAGTGTGAGGTGTCTGTTTTTGCGTAAGTAAAGTAGTACATAGTCATTGCTGTCATTGGGAGTCCCAGACTTTAATGATTATTTGGCTGTAAGAGATTGGTTTCCTTGACTGGGCCATCGGGAGTCCCGGGCCTTGAGACATCTGGTGAATTTGGGCCTCGGGTCCAATTCACAACCGAGAGTTATATGAGTTGTAACTAGCTGTGTGAATGCTTACCTAGTTAGCTAATTCTGGGTGACGGCCAGTGGCCCACTTTGGTCTTAGTTTAACATGGATCTCGGAATCATTGTATTCTTATGAGGATAAACAAACAAATTTTGAATACAATGCGAGTTTTCTTATAAGTTGTTGAGATTACTCTTTTAATGAACTAAATAACTAAAACTCTATTTATCTCTAAATTTCAGTCATGACTAGCACAAACAATCAAAACACTTTCTCGATCCGGTCTGTCCTTGAGATGGACAAACTGAACGGATCAAATTTCTTGACTTGGTCGCGGAACCTGAGGCTAGTCCTCAGGCAGGAGAGAAAGGACTATGTCCTTGAGAGAGCTCTCCCCGAGAGGATCGGGTCCAATGCCTCTCATGCAGTATATGATGCTTGGAATAAGCATTATAATGATGCGGTAGATGTGCGTGGTCTGATATTGGCTACCATGGACTCAGATTTGCTGAAGAAATATGAGAACATGGAGTCGCCAATAGAGATGATCAGCAGCCTGAAATTGAAATTTCAGGAGCAGGTAAGAGTGGAGAGATACCAATTGGTTAAGTCTCTCACTAGCTGCAAGCTACCAAATGATCATCCAGTGAGTCCTCATGTCAGTAAAATGATGGGTTACATTGATAACCTGAGGAAACTGGATTATCCAGTTAGCCAAGAATTGGCAACTGAGATCATTCTGCAGTCACTGCCGTCAAGCTATGATAAGTTCAAAAGGAACTATATTAAGAAAGGCTTAACGAAGACGCTGACTGAACTGCATGATATGCTCAAGACAGTTGAGCCAAACGTGAAGAGTACCCTGTATAATCTCATAATGGAGAAGGGTAGGTTTACTAAACCTAGTGCTGACAAGGATGAAGACAAAGTTGTCCAGATTTTGAATCATGGCAAGCCTGTGTCTTCTGAGCCCGAGTCAGATACATCTTACGTTGGTAAGTGCTGCTACTGTAAAGAGACTGGGCATTGGAAGAGAGATTGCATTAAGTTCATGGAAGATTATGAGGAGTTGAAGGTGATGTATGAGACTACTTCCTCAGGTATTCATGTTATTACTTCAAGTTCTATCTTATAGGTATTGGATACTGGTTGTGGCACTGATATTTGTTATAATATACAGAGCCTAAGCAACAGTAGAACGTTGAAGGAAGGACAAGTGGAACTGCGTGTCTGGAAGGAGCTATGGATGCTGCCTCAACCGTAGGGTTTTCACTTGTAGATGCCTTTGAGGCTTGGTTTTGTATTAAATAATTGCTCCAATGTACCTGCTTTAAGCAGAATTGTCTTTCACTTTCTTGTAAGAATTTGAATGTTTTTCATTTTGATAAAAGACAAGTTTTGTTCTTTTGATCTTAATGAAATATTAATTGTAGCACCCTATTCAAGGAATGGGTTTTATATCTTAAACCAAAGAGAGCCTAAATGTAACATAAATACCGAATTGGTTTAAATCTGATGAATTAAACCTGATTTTTCTTGGCGAAAATGTTTTGGTCACATAGAGTGAGTCGGATTCAGAAATCCCATAGTTATGGACTTTTGGGCTCATTTGATCGGATATCTTATGAGACTTGAATTCTGCTTACTGGACCAAAAGACAAAGGGCCCATCTTAGCCGAGCTAGGGAAAGGCCCAAAAGGCTTATTGGACCTTGAACATACTCATGTATGTGGCCCGATGAGCAGTATTGCCAGAGAAAAATTTCCTGTACTTCATTACCTTTACTGATTACTTCAGTGAGTATGACTGTGTTCATTTGATGAGACACGAGTCGGAATTCTTTGAAATGGTCGAAAGAGTTCCAGAATGAGGTATAGAATCTGAGTAACAGAAGTATTGAGACTCTGGATTAGATCACGAGTGAGAATACTTAAGTTATTGATGGTGTGATCATCTGAATGAGTGTGAAGTCGTTTCACAGCTCATTTCTCCTGAAAACCTGGAGGTGTTTCTGTGAGAAAGAATCAGATCTTATAAGAAATGATTAAAGATGAGTCACACGAATCTTCCATGATATTATTTAAGAATAACGCTCTAGAAATATCTAAGTTTACGCTGAAATAGTTCCACCAATATCAGTTGAAAGACACCACATAAATGTGGACTCGAAATGATCCAAATTCGTCTTTACTGAGTATTTGTAGTTGTGCTACTTCGTTGGTTGTCCTAGGGAAACCAAGGCTTGTTACTTTTTACGTCCATTCCGAAAACGAAGTTAGGTTGTTCGGAATTCTGTTTTCTAAAAGGAAAGTTTCTTTCCAAGAAGAACAGTGGGAGTAAAAGTATAACTCGAAGAAATTCGAGAAATACAGGAGGCTGCTCAACCTGTTGAGGCTGAGCAGCGGATGGATTTACAGATTTCTGTAGAATCTACACCTGTAGAGCCTGAAGTTCGCAGATCAGAATGAATCCGTCACTAATCCGAGAGTGATTTCTCGTGATTAATTGCCATGATCTGATGATCATTGAAAGTGACGAACCTGCGAAATTCACAGAAGCAAAAGTGAGCCCGGACTCCGAAAAATTATACTGTGTGTAAGTTAGCTTCATCGATCCATTCATGGATAGAAGCAAACATATCGGAGTTGGAATCTTCGTTATATTGAAGAAGTCAAGGTTTTGACTTGAACAGGAACGAAGTGGAACTGTGCGTTTACTAATAGATAAGTGGGAGCGATGTTGCATTTCTCATAGTGTATGTCGATGACATACTGATTCTCGGAAATAACGTTCCAATGCTGCAGTCGGTAAAGGACTGGCTTGGGAGTTGTTTTATGATTGACATGGGTAAAGCCACATATGTTCTTGGATTTTGGATCTGAAGATAAAGATCCAAAAGAGCTAATAGGACAAAGTCAGGACTCTTATATTGACAATGTCCTACACGCTTTCAGCATTCCAAGAAGGGTTTTATGCCAATGTCACATGGCATTACGTTAAGCAAGAAACAGTGTCCTACGATATCTGCTGAGCTTGAATGCATGGATGAGATTCCATATGCGTCGGCAATTGGATCCATCATGTATGCCATGACACGTACTTGTTTTGATGTTGCTTTAATATTAAGCAAGACAAGTAAAGACCAGTCAAATCCAGCAAAGAATCACTGGATAGACGTAATGAATATCCTCAAGTATTTGGAAAATACTTAGGATAAGTTCTTGATTTACGGAGAAAGTGAGGTGCTACAAGTCGATAGAGTCTGAAAGGCAAGTTTCCAACAGACAAAGATGATTTCCGGTCACAGTCCGGTTATATCTTGTGTCTGTCTGGCGGTGCAAGGCACTGTTGCTGACTCCATGTCTTAAGCTGAACATTTCGCAGCTTGGGTAGCGGCGAAAGAGGTTGTTTGGAAAGAAGAGTTCATCACTGAACTTGATGTGATTCCTAGCATAGTTGAGGCTAGCTGCACATCAGAGGTCCAAACACCTTGAGGGTAGGTATAACCTATTCCGTGAGATAAATGACAGAGGTGTTAAGTAGATCAGCAAGTTTCAACGAATGAGAACGTTGCTAATCTATTAACGAAGCCACTCCTTAGGCCTAAGCACGAGTCGCGGACTGTAGCTGTAGGATAAGTGAAATTAAGATGTAGTCTTAATTTCAGTGGGAGTTTGTAAAGGGCTTTATTTAGTTGTTTTGAAAGGTTCATGTAAACATAATATTTTATGTTTATGAAATTTATGATTTCTGGATTATTTTAACTGTGATATAAATAATCGTTCCAAAATGATTCATGTCATTATATATAGGCCATCGAAGTACATGAGAAAGACTTGATCATGAAATCCTATATTTAACAAAATGACATAAATCAGAGTGTCCATAGTCGAAGGTTGTTGAAATTGGAACACCAACAACCACTTGAGACTAGAGTGTGTTGAGACTTATGACCAAGTTTCATGGGTCATAGATGCGCGGCATCAAAGTCGACACATAGGTATATGTAAGGGAGCATATGACCGGAAATGACCCGCTGATGAGAACTCTACAAGATATTAATATCTGTGTCATAAGAGGTTCTCATCTACGACTATAGAGTATAGTCCTTAGACCTGAGTTCGCATGCATGTGGCTGCACATGGATTGATGCACTTTGATCATTGTCTAACGCTGTTTCGTAACTGAGAGCTATAAGGACCTTGGTTGGGTGTATTACAAAGTGTGTAGTTCATAGTGATGGAACAAGATGGGATTTGTCCCTCCTGTTAATGGAGGTAATATCTCTAGGCCAATCGGAGACTTGATAGCTGGTAAGAGTGTGGCCACACCCAAACGGACTTGCCCAAGTCGTTTGCATTGTCAGTATCAAATCTGGTCCGATGAACATGGTCTGGCTATATAAGGATGACACGCATCTTGCCTTATGCCAGATCGAGATATTGAGACAAAAGGATTAGGGAATGTAGAATTCCAGTACAAGTGGGAGATTGTTGGGAATGTCCTGAAATCTACTGTGCTATCTCTAGAAAGAATGATAAGTGTCGAGATCAGACATAAGTCATAAGTACTGGGTGGTCATGATGACTTGCTAGAGCCCGCTCTTGATCTATAAGTTAAGTACTTATTACCAGTATTGTATGATCCCAAAGGGTCACACACCATAGCTAACGGGAAAGTTAAAAAGGAACTAATACAGTAAGATGCAAGACATTTACTGTATTTGTACAGAGAATTGGGCCAGACAAAATACAGTCTTTTGTCTGATTTGGGTCTTGGGCCCAAAAGCCTAATAGGCCATTAGTTTAATTACTTGGGCCCATATAAGGAGAGGAAGGAGGCGCCAGTAAGAGTAGTAGTCTACGATTTTAGGTCTGGCCGTCCTCCTCTCTCTCTGTTGTTCCAGCTTGGTCTAGCAGCCTGATCCAGTAGCTTGTAAGCGTGTGGATACCTAGGAGGAGCCGGTTTTATCAGCTCTCAGTGATCTCTTCATTACCACCAATCTGCTGCACCTAATCATAAGGTAATGATTCTGATCTGTTTATGATTCAACTGCAAATCACCTAGATCCTAGATGATTATGTGATAGGTTGTAATCTGATAATTAAACCTATGAACCAACATAATCCTACACTGATGTCCGCTACAATCTACCACCTGTGTTTGCCGATTTCCCTTCATGTTTTCTCCACCACGATCGCACCACCTGTCCTAAATGTTACCTTTTCTGGCACTACCAGCTTATGAGGACTGAGATCTGAATTTTATTTCCAATAAGTACCATGTGGTTTTTAGTACTATGTCATGTTTTTAGGTACTTCTGGTTAAGTGTTTCTTTTCATTTTTTTTGACCATTTAGCTAAAGTATATGACTATATGTAGTTGCCTATTTATATTGACTAGATGTAGTTGCCTATTATGTTGCCTAGATGTGGACTACTATCGTTTCTTATATTGACTAGATGTAGTTGTATATTTTTCGTTATAACTGCCTTCGTAACTGCAATCATAAAGGGATGTCTTTAATGTGTCTTCTCGTTATTACGGTCATACTCCTATAAATAGATGATAAAAACACTATCAAACAGAGGTAACTGCCATACAAATTGTTTTGTAAACGAGCAACATGTTGAGGCTAAATGAGAATCTCTTACTAACGATTCTAGAAAACGCCCTCCGGTGTGGTTTCTGCGAATTTGTTCGTGCAAAGGCAACATGCACGACGCTGAGGGAGTTGGCTGAGACGGAAGAATTCTATAAGAATGTTGATTTCTTCTTCCATCAAATACCATTGGTTCCAATTGCCCCTGCTGTTGAATTTGTCGAAGTTTGCATTACCAACAACAATCGTTCAGCGCTTCTCTTAAAAGGTATGTCTACATGCATGTACACTAATCAGCAGGCTCTAGGGGAGGCTATGATCAAACGATCTGCTGAAGGTGGTTGGGAAACTGGTAAATACATCTACTACATGCTAGTGCGATTAATTTACGGGAATGAAGAATTGCAAAAGCGCGGGCTAATTATAACTAGAGAAGTGGCAAAGAAAGTTCGAAAGCAAATAAACGCCAGATAAGTACTACCTTGGCCAGATGAACCAATTAACTTTTGGTTAGAGAAGGAAAAGGAAGTAGATCTCAACAGCGTCACAAAGTGCGGATGTGCTTCTATAAATCGATGGCTATGCTATTGGGATGAAGGGTGGAAGCCACCTACCATGTGCAATGGATGCTTCTGGACCTTAGAAACAATGTTGTTTTGCAAACTAGCTAGAACCAATTTTAGCATATGGCCTAGACTTTTATAAAAACATTGTTAAGGACCCCTTTGTAATGGTGTATTTCCTCCAGTAATATTATAAGACCTTAACTCATACTTTAGTATGGCATCTCAATTATACGACTACTATCTTGTAACTTATTTAGTCAATGTATTTGCTTTTTTATTGATAAATAGTTCGTTTATTTAATAACTTGCTGTTGTAGAAAAAGTAGCCGACTACTATCCTTTATTTTATAACTTAATTCCATAGACAGATGATTACTCGCTGTCTCAAATACGGCCCAAGTCCAAATTACCAAATTGCCACCATAACGTTAAAAAATCCCTCTGACACCAGTTACTTTTTGCTTCGATAACTGTTATCACATTTTTTTTTTTAAAAAAAAACCTCCCCTTTCTTTTCGGATGGTTGAGTGTCCCACTTAACGAGCAATTAATATCATTTTCTCACTCTACCACCACTTTCTTCTTCAACCTCCATCTTTGTATTTCATCTTTCCTCCAAATCCTCTGTTCAGGCCCCAGAAACTTTCTCCCGAAGTAGAGAAGAAACCCAGAAGAAAAGAAGGTACCCACAACAACAAAAAAGCAAGTCGCTTTCTTGCCCCAAATTCTCTAGCCTAGGTAATTTTCATCACTAATTAGACGCCCAAATTGATCGAATCTACTCCATAATTTTAAATTTTAGCTTTATGCATGCCGCTATGGCAGATTCTATCGCCGCTACACGCGGAGTTTGAGGCACTAATATGGGCTATGGAAAGTATGGAATTCTTCAATCAAAGACATATAACTTTTGCAACGGACTGTTCAGAAGTGGTGAAGATAGTCTCTGACCTAGAGAATTGGCCAGCATTTTCTGTTTACATTGAAGAGTACGAGAGAAGGAAGTTATTCTTCACGACGTTTGCTCTCAAGCACATATCCCGCACTAAGAACCAGACAGCAGATAGGCTAGCACGAAGTGCTAGGCTCAGACAGTCATCAAGCACACATATTGGACAGGAACCACCGATATGGATGATAGAAAATTAGTGTTCTATTATTATATTGTTGTCAAAAAAAAAAAAAAAAAGCTTTATGCATGCTTCTTTATGTCGATTTCTACTTTGCGTATTGTCGTTTTGCATGTATCAAACTAGTTAACTTAACAACTTAATTTTTTCACATCTTTCGCCTATCTGTGTATTTTCTTCTTCGATTTAGCCTTTACAGTAATGTATTTCCAGATTGACAAACCCAGGTTGCTGCCATTTTGTTTTCAGAGTCGTGTGTGTGTTGAACAATTTCTAGCGGTTCAGATTGTATTACTACTTTGAATACTAGTTTGATTATTAGTCGTTTACAAGTGTGTCAAATACTTTTTCTTTAATTAGATCTGTATTGACAAATAACTACTTGTTATAGGTAGTTGACTATGGGTGATACGAATCTACCCAAACGTTTGTTCAAAACGGGGTATGAACCAAAGGGCGACAACAAACTCAACACATACTACCAGCTTAATTATATTGAAGCCGTTAAATTTTCTCTCGGAGATGACGACATGGAAAGGATACAGAACTCCCAATTTGGGAAACTGATTAATATCGGGAACCAAGTAGCAACGTCAGTCCGATTTCTCCACTTCCTCCTATCTAGGCAGCTTGTCATCAGGAAGTGTCACGAAATCTGGGTCATGTTTGGTAATCAACCGATTAGGTTCTCAATCAGGGAGTTTGCTATTGCTACAGGTTTAAGCTGCTCAGATATTAATGAGGTCATTCCTCAAGCAGAAGAAGGGTAATTGTCAAAGTACATGAACCAAATGTTTGCAACGGAAGCGAACCCTACACCTCTTTGGATCATGAACAAACTTTTAGGCAAACCTTACTAGAACAAAGAAATCAGGTAATAGACGGTTACCTTTAATTAACTATCTTGTTTTCTGTTTCAACATTCTTTTTCTGGTTACTAGTTTATACATTCACGTAGCAGTAGTCGACTACTTTTAATTAGCTACCTTGTTGTCAAGTTCAAATTAGCTCTCTTGTTACTTGTTGAGGGAGTTCTTTGTCCAACATCCAAGCAGTCCAAGATCAATGGAGATCTAGTTGTGATGGTCCAAAATACTGAACGCTTTCTAAACTATCCATGGGGCCACAAGTCTTTTGATATGACTCTAGACCATATCAAGAGCCGGACCGCCACTTTGTCAAACCTTTGTCAAGCTTCTTGTGCCATTAACGGTTTCCCTCCCGCTTTACAAATGGTTGTCTTGCTTTCTGCTCCCATCATTTTATCTAAGGAAATCAAAGGCAAGTCTTCAAAACTTATTCTATGATGATGCTGAGGAAGATACTGTCCAGATAAATCGGCTTGGTACCCAGAAATCAATAACTATACCCTTGCCTTACGTCAAAACGCTAGATAAAGATGGGAAGGTACATGGTTTTGTTCAAAAGTAGTCGTCTACCTTTCAATATAGTCGGGTTTAAGTTGTCTCTAAACCCCATTGTATTCGGCTAACTAGTAGTTTTATACCTTTCAGGTCTCAGCTAAAGAAATAATCGATGACCCGGATGAAATTTTAAACGAAAACGAAATTGGTTACGATGATGAAGTGGAGGACAGCTGCGTCGATAACCTCCTGGAAGCTATTGAGCGTGGCGAAGTGTTCACGAGGAAGTCTTGGATTGGTGGTGCAAAGGCAAGCGATCATTTGAAGTTGACAAAAGGTCAAACATCCACCACGGATACGGCACCTCCAAGTGATACAAATGTTGAACGTCTAATCGAAGATGTTGCTGCTGCTTTTCTCAAGAAATCCGAGGAAGCGAATAAACCACTTTTGGATCAGATGAATACTGTAAATAAGGACATCGCTCTCCTACAGATAGAATTTCAATCCAAGTTCAGTACACTTTCTGCAGAGATTAGTAATCTCAGGAGATCTGACATGAGTTTTATTCCACCTCCTAAACCGCCGTTAAACCCCTGTACAACAACTGTTTCTTCTCAAGAGAAAGTCGGTTCGGCAAAAGCAACTGATGGAAAAGCAGGTTTGTCTGCTTCTGAAGATGATAGTGGAGACGAAACAGAAACAGGTGATGATTCTTCCGAAGAAAACCAAAAACCAGAACAAGGAAATACCTTACAATCAACAAGAGGTTCAGGCGAACAAAGAGAACCAGGTACCCAACTTTGTTATCTATTTATAGCCAACTATAAGTATTTTTCAATTTGTTGTTTTATAACTACACCAGGTAACATCTGGAGATGAAGAAGAAGAAGAATGTTCATCGGACGAGGAAGATGATGAATCCGACGCTGATAAAATTATCCAAAAAGTTATAAACACTGACTTTGATACACAAGAGGTAATTAATTTTCGTAGTTGTCTAAAATTCTCAAAGTTATAAATGTGGATACCAATTTGCTATTAATTTTATATAGGAATTGGAAGAGGAAGCGCAGTTGATGGCAACCGACGAAGGAGACGACCATATTCAGGTCGTTACGGAAACCAACAAGGAGCTAGTCCCGTCCAAGGAAACTGTCTCAGAAACTGTCCCTGGAGCAACTGTCCCGTCCAAGGCAACTGTCCCGTCTAAAAACACAAAACCAACTTCTACTTCAGAAGAAGAGACCACTGGAGAAGACACAACTGGTGATGAATATGAAACTGGTGAGGATTCTTCCGAAGAAGAACAAATTCCTTACAAAAACGTGAGCAAAGAAAACGTAGCCAAGCAACAGGATCATGGGATAAAAGAAAAACAGGTTTTGAAGTTTTCTCTTTCTGTAGTAGTCGACTACCTATAACCAACTACAAAGAATTCAACTACATTGGTAGACAAATATATTATAACTACACTTACTTTTATTTAATGTTTCTAACTCCCCCAGGCAACAGTCTCCACCAAGGCAACATGCTCCACCAAAGCAGTAACAGGTGCAAAGGCAACAGGCTCCACCAAAGCAACAAGCTCAACCAAGGTAGTTAACCAGCAACAGGTAGACAACCAGCAACAGGTACCTAAGTAGTCTACTACTTTTATAGTTGTCTATTAGTCTCCAACTACTTTATAGTTGTCTATTAGTCTCCAACTACTTGTATAAGTATTCACTTACATTTTTTCACCATTTTCAGGCAACAGACTCCATAGCCAATGCTCCACCATTGGTTCCAGTAGGTATTACTGAACCAAAATTCTCATTGGGTCTGACTCAAGATGCAAAAACTCCACCTCCCGCACCTCCAGCTCAACGCAAAAGTAGTAGACAGCGCCTTGCTTCATCAACATTTGCAGATTTTGTGACCGGCAACAAAAGGCCCAAAAAAACCACGAACTCGCTCTTATATTTGTGAGCCCCAGTCCTGATGAAATATCTATGCTACATTCGGCCATCAATGCATCACCGTAAGAAAACATTTTTTACAGTATAATGACTATTTATAGGTCTTACTATACTAGTCTCCTGACCATACTTTTATAGGTCTGACCGTATCTTCCCACCATGGAACGGGCTTACGTTATCTATCACCGATTTTAAGGAAATGATCTCCCAGGATTTCCCGATGTCTGTTCGTGTAAGTTCACCAAATTATATGTTTATTAATCGTAGTCAACTACTTCCATAGACGATTACTAATGGTTGACTATATATGCAGTCGATGGACGCTGTTATTTTCTTAATTCGCAATAATATTGCATCTACATCGACATCCTCCCTCAAGGGTTATGACTACTTGGCGTACGAGTTCGTCAGATTAATTGCTAACCTCCAAATTCAGAGCAGGAAACTCCCTCACGTATCAAACGAGGCTGTCACATATGTGAAAACAAGAAGGGAGTGGTGCAAAGATGTCTTTATGCTGTACTGCCCATATCTGCTGGACAATGGTCATTGGGTTGGCCTATCCATCGACCTGAACAACCACAGCATAGGCGTTCTATCAAGCAAGCAAAGGGTGTCTGATTCTGAGATTATGAATTCTGTTACTCCCTTAGCACAAAAATTGCCATTCTTCATTCGGAAAGCTGCTTACAACTCAGAGATGAAGACTCTGTCCACTAAACCGTTCATCATTAATATCGGGAAGCCACTAATGCCGAAAGAAAAATCAGGTAAGCTGCATCTTCAAAATAGTTGACTATTCCATGCTAACTTATTATTAGAATAGTTATAAATGTAGCCGACTACTATTACAGAAAATTCTGGGATACACACACTTATGCTACTCGACTTAAAGTCATCCGGCCAGATTTCCCTCTCTCCTCATGTTACTGAAGCCGTCGTCCGTGATGCATCTCTGAAGTACGCTTTCTCTCTGTTCAAAGAGATCGACCATAGTGGTACTACTTAGAGCATTATGTGAAATTATGACTTGTGTGCTGTTTGGTTATCTCTTATCTGTAAACTTATGTAAAACTATCCTAAGTTTGTTTTATGTTTAAATTATCTGTCTATCAATATAAACTTATACAATATGTTACTTTCCTCAGTTTATGTTTTCCAACGATTGGTGTTGTTTGTAAAAACATCTAACTACTAATATTCATCTACTTCAACATATTTCTAACTATTTTTATTGTTTCTTCCAAACGTACCTGTTTATTATAATCCAATTACTATATTGTAGAATTCTAGTTCTGTCATTACTTAAAGTATCAGTCTACTAGTATTCAACTATTATTATTTGGATGGTATCTATTTTTTTTATTTCTAATCGTCAATTTATCTGACTACTAGTATTCAACAACTTCATCATATAGACTAACTACTTTTTCATGTAGTTAGTATTCAACTAACTAAACATATCAGTCTACTTATAATCATCTACTTGTTATTCATAAATTTATTCATAAAACAACAACCAGACAAAATTGCTTAATATAAGAAGACGGATAATTGCCATTAAATATGGGAGTTTTAAACAACTAGAGAGTATTATGCCAATCCGGCTAACTTAAGTAATTCCAAAACCTGATGCATTGTACCAAAAGCAAATCATTAAAATAGTTAATAATTCCCCATACTAATAAGGATTACAAGTGATTTGATGTGCATCAATTCCGCTTCTCCCATGGCAAAAACACAATAAGTTTCCTTCACCTCTCCCGCCTAGGTAATTTGCAAGACGCCCTGTTGTGTCCTTTTCCAAGACACCTACTGCAAACTCTCGCAGCCTTCTTCGCCCGCCGCTAATTCAAAAGGTAGCCAACTTTAGAATTATATCCACTAAAATAGTCAACTACTTTTTATTAACAAATAGTCAACTGCATATGTTTTACCTTGAATTCTCCTCTTGAGAGGATCTTCTGTTTCTTTGATCGGCCTGGTGGGCGCCTCATCACCGGCGGTAGGAGATCTACATTACCAGAAACTATTAGTGTCGGAACTGGATGAAACACACCTTCATAGATTGTTTTTCTGAATGAAGTTGTGTACACAATCCCGACCAGCTTGTCTGTTGTGTAATTATTATAAGATGAGGCAGCTAAAGCGTGGCTACAAGGTATTTGGATCATTTGGTACTCTCTGCAGCTGCACATCCCTTTTGCTAAGTTCACTTCGAACCTCACTCCCCTAGGGTCTCTCACCTCAAACTCTTCGCAGTTAAGAACGGTCACCTACATTTAGACATATACATATGTTAAACTACACGCAGATGAATACTTTATATACCGTAGCTGTCTACGTACGTAGTTGACTACATTAAATACTTACTTTCATATTGGTGCTGTCAGTGAAATTTACATCTAGAAGTTCTCTGACTTTTGGCGTTAAGGTGCTATCATCTGATGAGGCTGCTGCTTTTCTCCTCCCAAACCAACTTATCAGACTCATTCTTATAGCTTCAAGCATCGAGATAAGTGGAAACTCTCTACACTCTTTTAAAACCTTATTTAATGACTCAGCAACGTTGGTTGTCATCAAATTGTATCTTTCACACATGCAGTATGAACATGTCCAGTGTGGTAGCCCCAAATCAAGTAGGTATTGAGCGCACTCAGGATTCACAGATTGGAGTTCTGCAAATATTTGAGAAAACTCTAAAACGGTATAAGCTTTAGCTGCTCTCACCACTAGTGAAGGCAACCGGCTTTCCCTAAACTTTGTTGTTACATTCCTCACTAGATGCACTAAACAAGCTCCATGTCCAGCTAGAGGATATACCTATAAACACAAGGTTCAAAAATATCATCAGATATTCAACTATAATTAACAAGTAGTTGATATATCATGGTTTTTACCCATTTTATGCCATGATATAGATGTGTTTTTAGTGTTCTTTTTAGTATGTTTTCAGGTCTAGACACATTTGGAGCAGAAGTGGAGATTTTGGAGCTGTTTGGTGTATTTTGGAGATTTGGTCCGAGAGACAGAGTTCACTGTCCAGTTTTGAAGACTGCGTCGATCGTTGCAGAAAAGCCCAGATATTTACACAGAAGCCCAAAACGTGTTTTAGCTATTATATAAGGGTTTTTAAGCCATTGTTTAGGCTACGCTTTCATTAAGTCTTATTTTATTTCAGAGAGAGTTAGGGGCTGATCCTGTTCTCGAGAGAGAGAGGATTTTGAACCCCAGATCTTTACTTTGTTTTATGATATTTGGTTTTCTATTCATGATGTTTTCTGTTTCGATGATTATGTCTGAGTAAATTACCTGTTAGGTTGAAGGATTCTCATTAGGGATTTCATGGAACTATAGTTAAATCAATCTGTAGGGATTCATATCTGCTAGTTCTTTGTTTAGGTTGTTCTTAATGCTTAATCTGAACTGGCCACTTAGATTATGATGTTAGGCTGATTAATGCAGCGGAAGTTGGTTAATTTAGCTAGAAAGAACCTAGATAAGCAATTTAACTTCTCGCAAACGAAAGTTTGGTTTAATTAGATTGTGAACATATCAAACTTGGAATTAAAGCTGGTTTAATCTGTTAGTTCTCGCAAACGAAAGTTTGGTTTGCTGCACTTAAACTTAGAGAATTATCGCAAAGGAATTTGGTTAATTCTATATCTGTGTTTGAGTTCTAGAACAGTTTCTGATTGGATCTCGACTGATTGATTGCTTGTGTTCCTGATTTCCTGAGAACTCCCTAGACTTAACGCTTCGCTTCCTTGCTCACAAAACTCGCCTGCTACTGATTTACTTTTCTGCTCTGCTTTTAGTTTAATCATCTTTGCTTTCTCCTAGTTTAATCACTTCTGTTTTTATCTATCGTTGACCAGAGTCCCTGTGGATTCGATACCCTAAGTACTACAACTACATCACTGTGCACTTGCAGTTAGAATAGGGTTAAAACTAGACCTATCAAGTTTTTGGCGCCGTTTCCGGGGACTCTTTTGAGTCCTCGATAGATTTGAACTTAGGGTTTAGACTAGGATTTTCGTTTTAATTTTTTTTGCTACTAATTTTTTTTCTTTTTCTGTTTTTGCGTTTCAGGTACGCCTAGAATCGCCCTGCATCGATCGACACGGTCCTTTGTGTCGATCGTTGCATTCTCGAGCTTGCATCGATCGACGCTACTCTGCATCGGTCGGCACATCGCGAAAGAATGATGGGACGGATGTCGGAAAATCAGCAGAATAACTCGTTCTGCAGAGGCTATGGCTCCTATTCATTCACCAGAGATTATGGATTCCAAGAAAACGGAGCTTATGAGTGCAAGATAGAAGCCATGATGGAGCAGTTGCTAGAGGATCAGGCTAAGACTGCTGCAAACTTCGACAGGAACCTGGAAGCTATACATGAAAGTCTGAATGGGAAGCTTGAATACTTGAGCACACATTTGAAGAAGCTAGATATCCAAGTTCAGCAGACAAAAGGAGCAATACAAAGGCATAATGAAGCTAGGAAAGCTGAACAGTGTAGATCCATCAAAGCTGTGACCTTAAGGGATGAGATTGAGTTGCTAGGTGAAGAAGAGAGCATAATCTCGGATTTTCTGGATGAATATTGTCTGCCTGATATATGCACCGATCGACACCCCCTTAGTGACGATCGACACGCCATTCTGACGGCAATTTCGAGTTCTTTCGACACACAGAATCGCCTTGCATCGATCGACACACATCATGCAACGATCGACACAGAACGCAGACATGTCCAGAAACCTGCAACAATGCCAGAACGAGCCTACAAGCCCCCTGTGCCATATCCTAAGGTTCCTAAAGCCTCCAAACAAGAGCTAGAAGTGGCTAACTGCATGAAAGTGATGGATAAGAAGGTGAATAGAACACCACCAGTTGAAACTTCGCAAGTTCATGCAAAGAAGATGATCTCCACTGATGGTCATCTGAAAGAAGAAGTTCAGATTGGTGGAACTACAGTATCTGATAGTGGAAAGAAGAAGATGGCGGTTCCTCTTGAACCTGCTCTAACATCTTCAGTACCTGCAACTGCTCATAAGCAGAAAGCTCCAGACATCAGATATACATCAAAGGTAAGGTACAAATCACCTAAGCTTAAACCTTCTGATCACATTGTTTTGAATGCAGGAAAACGCAGTAGACCGCCCAAGCTTCGCTCCCGCCCTGATTTTGATTTCTCATTCCTTGGAAAGCCTCATGATCATAATGCCTATACACCTCCTTGGATGAAGAGATATTCACAGAGACATTCAAAGTCTCTGTTGAAACCGCCTTGAATCAAATCTCTTCCAATAGTCAAGCTAATGACTAAAAACAAGCGCTGAGTGGTAGGCAACCCACTGTTAGGTTCGTTTTTGTTTTTGTTTTCTTTCATTTTGATTTGGTATTTTTAATTTTTCTGTTTAAGTGTGTTCAGAGCTGAGGGAAACAGGAATAATCACATTGCATCGATCGACACACATTGTGCATCGGTCGATGCAGTCGCGATTTACGGTTTAACGATTCAATTGCGGTTCAGACATCGGTTATCTAAATAACCGCGAGCGATAATCACCTTGCATCGATCGACACCCTTGTGGCATCGATCGACGCAGGGCGACGACAGGTAAGTATTCTGCAACTTTTCGGTTTGTTCTTCAATTTGATTATTCTTTCACCGAGCTCATGCTTTGATTACATTGGGGACAGTGTAGTTTAAGTGTGGGGGAGGAAGCTACTGACGCACGCTTTTGTTTTCTTAGTTTTTCAAAAAAATTGTTTTATTGAGTCAAAATTTGTATGAAACTATGATTTTTCGAGGAAAATTTTCGCTTGAACAGGAACTAAGTGACCATTGGACAGACTTGCAGAGCCTCTATGACTGTTAGAAAACTCAGACACAGATCAACCTACTGGGAACACCCACATCACTTCAGGTATCAGAGGATCCTTTTACTGACTTCATCTTAATACTGACTTAGATTTCTCACCTAAGGGCTTGGTATACTTTGTGTCGGATTCCCTGTTAGTTCTGACACAGCCTGTCAACCTATCCTATTTAGTTCCCTTCTCCCCTTCTATTAAGTAAAAAAAAAGATAATAAACTGAGGATGAGTTAGTAACTCCGAAGTGGCCATGGGAATAGTAGCAAACACTATTATCTCTTATGCAACCATGGAATGTGTCCAAAGTACACCCCATAACGGGAAGAACACTGATAAAAAAAAAATGATACCCAAAGTGGGAAAAATCAGTTGTTAAAGAAGGGAAAGAGAAGAAAGGGACTAGAGAAAGATAGTATGGTGGTCTAGAGCTGATAAGGTAAGAATCCATGTGCCCTTTGATCGATACTCCTTAGGTGAGACCGCACTTAAATACTTGCAGAAGTCAGTAGGGTGAATTTGAATGCTTGAATGTGATTGTGGAGTTTACTTGGGACACTTGCTAAGTGTGGGGGAAGTATATTGTGGTCTTGAGTTCTGTAGGGAAGTTTTCAGTGGCTTACTAAGTGAATGTGATTGTGAAAGTTCCTAGGACGAAATGAGTTTCTGTGTTTTCAAACTTCTTCTTGTATACTTTGGTTCTTTACTTGCTTGAGGACAAGCAAGAGCTAAGTGTGGGGGAGTTGATATATCATGGTTTTTACCCATTTTATGCCATGATATAGATGTGTTTTTAGTGTCTTTTGTGTTCTTTTTAGTATGTTTTCAGGTCTAGACACATTTGGAGCAGAAGTGGAGATTTTGGAGCTGTTTGGTGTATTTTGGAGATTTGGTCCGAGAGACAGAGTTCACTGTCCAGTTTTGAAGACTGCGTCGATCGTTGCACACCTGCATCGATCGTTGCATATGCGAATGGGCCAGACTCGCCGATTTAATGAAGAATGATGATTTTGCAGAAAAGCCCAGATATTTACACAGAAGCCCAAAACGTGTTTTAGCTATTATATAAGGGTTTTTAAGCCATTGTTTAGGCTACGCTTTCATTAAGTCTTATTTTATTTCAGAGAGAGTTAGGGGCTGATCCTGTTCTCGAGAGAGAGAGGATTTTGAACCCCAGATCTTTACTTTGTTTATGATATTTGGTTTTCTATTCATGATGTTTTCTGTTTCAATGATTATGTCTGAGTAGATTACCTGTTAGGTTGAAGGATTCTCATTAGGGATTTCATGGAACTATAGTTAAATCAATCTGTAGGGATTCATATCTGCTAGTTCTTTGTTTAGGTTGTTCTTAATGCTTAATCTGAACTGGCCACTTAGATTATGATGTTAGGCTGATTAATGCAGCGGAAGTTGGTTAATTTAGCTAGAAAGAACCTAGATAAGCAATTTAACTTCTCGCAAACGAAAGTTTGGTTTAATTAGATTGTGAACATATCAAACTTGGAATTAAAGCTGGTTTAATCTGTTAGTTCTCGCAAACGAAAGTTTGGTTTGCTGCACTTAAACTTAGAGAATTATCGCAAAGGAATTTGGTTAATTATATATCTGTGTTTGAGTTCTAGAACAGTTTCTGATTGGATCTCGACTGATTGATTGCTTGTGTTCCTGATTTCCTGAGAACTCCCTAGACTTAACGCTTCGCTTCCTTGCTCACAAAACTCGCCTGCTACTGATTTACTTTTCTGCTCTGCTTTTAGTTTAATCATCTTTGCTTTCTCCTAGTTTAATCACTTCTGTTTTTATCTATCGTTGACCAGAGTCCCTGTGGATTCGATACCCTAAGTACTACAACTACATCACTGTGCACTTGCAGTTAGAATAGGGTTAAAACTAGACCTATCAGTAGTCGTAGACAATTACTTTTCATCGACTACAACTAGACAACTACGTTACCTGTCTCAACCTCTTGTAAATGATTGAATGTCTGTCTGACACAAACATTAAAGAACTATCATCGTTTATGATTTTCTTTAGGCATTGGAAGAACCATACATAGGATGCATCGTTTTCACTGTCGACTACCCCATAAGCTATTGGAAAAATTTGGAAGTTTCCATCTTGTGCACTAGCATAAAGAAGACATCCACCATAGCGTCCAGCTAGATGAGTCCTGTCAATGAGCAATACCGGCCTCAGGAATTTAAGCCCAGCAATTGAGGGAGCGAATGAAAGGAATAGATACTTGAACCGCTTACTACCATTCTTGTCAACGTCATATAATGTTTCACAAACTGTGCCCGGGTTTGAGTTTTTCAGGTTCTCGACATAGGATGGCAGCAACGCGAAGCTACCTGTCACTGAGCCGAATGATTTTTCCATAGCGATTTCCCTACACCTCCACGCTTTCCAGTACGAGATGTTTACCTTAAATAGACAACCATTTTTGTCATAAATATTTATACCTCAATTCTTGACTACTGTTAGTATTCAAAAAATAGTAGTTGTCTATCAAAACGTTATTTACCTTGAAATCTTCCTGCATTATCCTTTGAATCTTAATGGGACATGGTCCTTTGCGACCATCAGTAAATCTAGTACGAATTAACTCCCCAATTACTTGTGTCGTAGCTTGTATGTGGTACTGACGCCTATCGTCAATCGGACATGTGTGTTTGAAGTTTGCCGTTTTGATCTGTAAGTTTCCAGTATGGTCCATCATAGACGCATACACACGCCAGAGACACTTTTCACTAATGCACATGAATTCCATGTAAGTTGGTGTTGAGCGTGGAGTTTTGAAATGGAACTTTTTGTTAATCGCGTGTAAAGCCATCTTCAGTTTGCACTCAGCTTTGTTCCTAAATATCCTTCCCACAAATATACTGACACCCTCGTAGCTAACATCATCCAAAGCATCGTCTATGCCTAAATAAAAACATTCATCAATGGCGCAAAATAATAGTTGCCTACAAATAGATAACTACGCTAAATAAGTAGTTAGGAAAAAGTAGGCGTCTACATACCATCCCTTGACAATTCATCAACAATTGGTGGAGTATCTCTTCCAAACATAGCTAGCGGCTCTTCCGTGTCTTCGAAAACTCCATCAATTGTTTCTTTTGCGCAGCTAAACCTCATTGACTGATGTGTACTGCTCTCAGGTTCTTCATCAGCTTCTTCACCTGAGTTGTGTTCACCTTTGTCCGATTTAAAACCACCAGCATGGTTTTCCTCATCATTTTCGTTTACTGCAAATTCATGCCATTCTTCGTCAGAGTCGTTAGCAGTGTCTACACCTTTTCCCTTATCAATATCTTCTCCATCAAGACAGAGTATCGTCATATCTTCCATCTCTTCGAGATTTTCTGGTTCTTGTTCGTCGTTGTCCAAGTCGTTCAATGCGAGCAAAGCTGCAGAGTATACAACTATGTTAGCTATATTAAAAAGTAGCCAACTATACAGTTCAAAGTATTCAACCAATTATTTATACGGTTACAATCAAAGAACTGATCCCAACAATAACCTGACTATTCAACTACTTATAAATACACCTTAGGAATCGACTATCTCACCTTCAATCTCAGCATCTTCAACTTTCTCTTCTGGGTTTTGATACAACACCATAGCTAGTTTATACGTTGCATTTTAGAACAAATAAAAAACAGTGTTAGACCATATCATACCATTATAACCCGATATTATAACACTATTTAGGTGAATCTTACCACTCTTCTTAGGTGTCATCCCCTTTTCCTCGTTCAAGCAGTCAACCAAATCTGTTAACCCATAAAAGTAGTCAACTACTCTAAAATCAGCCACGTTGGAATCAAACAGTAGGCGACTATTTACGAAGAAAACTTACCAACATCATTCTCTGCAATTTCAGTACCTTTCAAAGTCACACACAAGTTGAGTTGATCAATTTCACCTCTCATTTCGACAAACAAGGACACATCGTCATCGTTTTGAACCAAAACAGGTGGTGCGTCTCTTCCCTCATCCATCAACATGTACTGTAGCCATTGGTATGTTATTTCCACAGCTCGATCTTCTTGGATATTCAGCTTTTTTTTTTACTATTTTTTCAAGATAGTCATAAGTTGACCTGGAACTCAACCAAATGCCTTTGTTGTTTCCTTTTTTTCGACCTCGAAACTCCAAGTTCCATTGACAGCTTCACGCCATTTTCCTCTAACCAGCAAAACTGTCTTCCTTCCATCCATCTACAGTGAACGAAAGGTTAGATCTTTAGCAAAGTATTTGACTTTGTCTACAACTCTAAATAGTCGTCTACGATTTTTTGTGACAAAATGAATGTCGGATTCTTACTCTGACAAAACGAGATATTATGTTGTTCAAGGGACCGGATAAGTCTCTATAAGTCGAGGAATGTAGGTGACCCAATGGAGGTGAAGATAGTCCTCCTTGAAATTTTGAGCGGGAAAAAAGAATTGCCAGCTCATCTATGGATATGTTAGGGGAAAAGTTGTCGACGTTACTGCTCAAAATAAATGGCTAGCGGCCAAAGCTTTCTGAAAAGTGACTGTTGCTTTTCAGCGACCTGTCACTTTCGGTTCAGACTGTCGCATACGAGGTAACAAGGGCATAGTTGTCTGCTTTTATGTGTGAAATTCATTGTGTCCTGTCATGGACCTAATTTCGTGTATAAACTTTTTATACACCTAATTTTTGACCCAATTCCTAATATTGACCCAATTAACCCTTAAATTTACAATCTTTTAATTAAATATAACTACAAAAATGAGATAATTTATTCAGTTAACCAATTTTACATTAGTCTATATATGTTTATTATATTTACAATTAAATAGGCTAATCTGTCATTTTAATTTGAATTACAATAAATTTAATTTATTTTTATAATTTAAATGAGCTTATTCGTTTTTAACCCATCACACAATTATCTAAAAGAATTGCATGTTTTGATAAAATAACTCACATAAAAAATTATAAAAAATATTTACCTAGAATGTCTAATAATATTATTGAATAGTGTATATATATTAACTAATTTCTAATAATTTAATTTTAGACCAAGGTAAAACTTTATTATGTTATTACATCATAGTCTATTTATCATATTTAACTAATTTTTTAATTAAATCGATATAAACTTTTAAATTTGAACGTTAGTTAAGGCATGCTTTATATTCATGTGATTTCCCATTACATATGTTTGTTTTTAAAACTAAATCGTAACATGCATGAAATTTTTTTATTTTTATTTTTGAATAAATGATGCAATTATTCGGTTTATGGTAAAAGTAAAATGAAATCACTACAAGAAAACATGGTCATAATCGAGGGCTTTACCGATGGTAATAAATCCGTCGGAATTTTCGACGGTTGATCGATGGATTATCGACAATAACCGGTTCCCATCGGGATTCCGTTAGAAACTTGTCGATTCAATGTTACCGTTAATATAGCTGTTAAAATATTTGTTGGACCAACACAAAACCGATTGATTTCCGACAGATAATGGCTATATCCGTCTGTTTCCGTCGGTTAATTTCCTACAAATACCACATCTCTTCTCTCTTCTCCTCCACACTAATATCTCTCTCTAATACTGTTGATTACAGAAAAAATATCTTCTTCTAATTATTAGAGATCGTGGATGGACGGACCGAACGTTGATGAGGCGACGAACTTAATGCACACCGAATATGTACTCGGTCAGTGTTCTAAAACGCGCTAGGCGCACTCTACGCGGTGGATGAACGCCTAGTGCCTAGCTGTAGATGCGGACGCTTAGACGGGATCTAGGCGGAAGATATAATATATTATATATATATATTTAGATATATATATATATATATATATATATTACATTATTATATAAACATATACATGTAATTATTTATAGAATTATAGTACATATATATATGTATGACAAAAATAAATAATAAGCTTAGTAGTCAATCGTATATTAAGAAGAGTCACGACACGAAGCTGCGAAGAGAACAAAGACGTGCTTGCTCTGTCAAAAACATAGCTTAGTAGTCATCAGTCAATCATATATTTCAATATTTCCAGTTCAAAAAAAAATATATTTCAATATTTGTTTCCAACGTGAATGAACAAAACTCAAATAAGAAAACAAAATTCTAGTTTGAAAGTTAAGCAAAGACGTGCAAAGCCACAAAAACAAAAAATCAGTCCGACAAAAATGTAAACTAAAACGTAAACCCAAAGAAAAACTAAACTAGATAGATATCCCAAAGTTGACCAAAAAAAAAAAAAAAAAGATAGATATCCCAAAACTTAACCATCATTTTCTTCTTCTCCATATATCTCTATGACTTCATCTTTATTTGATTCAAAATCAACATCAAGAAGTTCTTCGCCTTCATTATTGGAACTGAAATCTTCATCATTCAATTCTCTAACATTAGCCATACTATAGGTATTTCACCCTCACTGTAACCAAGTTCTACATTATTACTTGTTTTTGATGCTCGTTCACATTCAACAATCCCTTCTTGAGCATAAGTAGCATGATCAGCAAGTAAAATATCAATGTTCTTCTCCTTTTATTTTTCCTTTTGTTCATCAATCTTGTATTGAATTGAACATAAACCAGATTATTCAACCGGTTTGTATCAAGTCGATTCCGCTTCTTTGTATGTATCTACATTTGTAAACAAAACAACTAAATCAATACTCAGATCTCAAATATTCAGTAAGACTATAAGAGTCATAATTTATAATGAAGCTTTACCCCTTCAAATGAACTCCAATTCCTTTCACATCCGAATGAACTAGTAGTCAAAGATAAAATCTTTTTTGCCATTCTTTGTAAGTTAGGAACTGAAGTTCCATAATTATTCCACCATTCAACTAGAGAATAGGACATTCACATTAACAAAATATTTTTAATTTTCAAGCTAATATGTAACACCAAACAAGATAAAGAAAGAGCTCAAAACATACATGGATCGTAATTCTCATTGTTTTCTTCACAGCCTTTGATTGCCCATAGTGTCCCAAAGTTCCCCTCTTTCTTTTTGTACTTGCTAAACTCAGAATTGATGATATTGGATTGAGTGATAAGGTCATTCGGGAAAAATGCTTCCATACAATTGAAAAAACTAGTAAGTACATTATCCTTCAATGAAATGGTGTGATCCTTGTAGAGGTAGTATGGATTTAAGAGATAACCAGCCAAATGCAAAGGATTGTCAAGTCTGTTCTCTATCCTTTTCTCAATGATCCTCATGATCGGTTGTATATTTTTCTTAACATTGTTCAACCCTAAACGTACCTCATTCTTTGCTTGTATTAACCCTCCATGCAAAAATCCCATTGTAGGCCTTTGTCCCCAACAACAATCCGAAGTATCTTCACCAAAGGTCCAAAAACCTTTAAACACATTGTCACTCCATTCCAAAATTCCATGCTTGTCATTGTTTTATAAGCAGCAGCTCCTTTAGAATGTTTTGCCCATTTGCACTTTTGTCATTGGCTACTAACAAACATGGCTCGTAGGTTATCTTTTTTCTCCATCAGACTTTGTAGAGTTAAGAAGCAAGATGCAAACCTGGTGACTCCCGGTCTCACAGTGTCTTTATTTTTTGTGAACTTCCTCATCATTGCCAAAGTCTTCTGGTGAGCATAAATAAAGATTGTGAACTCTTTAGCTCTGTCAATGATCGTCTTGAAATTATGGAGTTTTCCAATGCTCTCTAGCATCAAGTTAATAGTGTGAGCAGCACAAGATGTCCAAAAAATGCTTGGTAATTTCTCTTTTAAGATCTTAGTTGCAGCCATATTGTTTGGCGCATTGTCAGTAACCACTTTCTCTACTCCAACATCTTGAATGCAACTGTTAACAAATTCAAAAATAAATTCAGCCGTATGAGCCTCATTTGAAAAATCCTTAGAAGAGAGAAACATAGTTCCTCCTCTACAATTGATGCACAAATTCATAATACTTCTTCTTTTTCCATCAGACCAAGCATCTGTCATGATTGATCAACCATTCTCCATCCACTCCTCTTCTTGGGAGTTCAAAGACCTTTGACTCTGTCAACTTCTTCTTTCAATAAAGGCTCTCTTAGTAGATATTGTCTTGGTGGCGTAACTCTTGGGCCAAATTGTCTTGTAGCTTCAAGCATCAATTTAAATTCATCACCTGCAGTAGCATGAAAAGCAACACCAGAAGCAAAAACCCATCTTGCGACGTATTGATGTACTTTATGTAGTCTTTCTTTCCACAAAGCTTCACTTCTATTTTGTTGCCGAGTTGGAAGAGAAGATGGCTGTGGATTAATATCTGATGCAAACTTGTCCATTGGACCAAGTGTGCGTGGCTTCTTCTTTGATATCATCTCTTCAAGTTCAACATCAATCTCATCATCATCATCATCTCCACTATCACGTATGTTTACAGATTTTCGCAACTCAGCATCAGAAATCAGTTTGCTCTTCCTTTTCTCCTTTGCCTCTTCGATAGCAGTTCTACACGTTTCCTGATCCTTTTGTGATGAGCTTGGACAACCAGAAACGTTTCTTAGAATTCTAGCAATGTGCTCTTTTATCCTATATGCACCACCTGAATATTCTTTCCCACAAAATTTGCACCTCACCTTATCAAGATTATTCACATTACGTAACTCCCCATATTCCCAAGCAACATATTTCGAATTTCTCTTTAAAGTTGCTGTTTTTGTAGATTATGTGGGATTCATATTTGAGGCTAAAGTGGATCCCTACAATTCCATAAGGCATACTCATTAGCGTACAAATCAATAAAGCATAGAGAAAAGAAACAGAGCCATTAGAAATAAACAGAGTCACGATCATGAAAACAGAGTCACAACATGACAAAATATCAATCACCAATCGGAAAGTTTCAAAACGGTCACGGCACGAAGCCGCAAAGTGAGAACATAGCAGCACAATCAATGACGAAATCAGAAACAAAAGAGAGCTTTTACCTATAGCTGAGTTTGTTTGCAAAGGATGGAGATGATGCCTCACATTCACAGAGCACGTTAATAATAATGTATTTAGGGTTTTCTAGTTCTCTTGAAGAAAAGAAGAGAACACACACGACTACACACGTATGACTCTTTGTTTTTTCCCTTTAATAAAACTATGCCGTTTTAATTGAAAACGCTTGGACGCTCACCGTATACCCGGGCTAGGCGGCGATTAGGCAACCGCGTGATACAAAACCGTAGAATAAGCCGCATCTTCTGAAATCGGTACGGTAGCTGACCGCATAGTGCCTAGGCCGAGTTTTAGAACACTGTACTCGGTATTGTGGAATTCATGACAATAGCTTGCAATCAACCACATACACAGAAAACCGGTAAGTTAAAATGCCCATGTACTCAGTGCCAAAATGTTATAAATCCTACGATTGACGAAGTATGACATCACTTGTATTCAATTGGATTTTTGGCTGGTTATAAGATTTGATATCTTCATGGGGAAACATCGGATTATGCAAGTAGTAGAAGAAGATAACGTTTTGGTTGTTTATGCTATGGTTGATATTCTCACTATTTTAGATAGCATTTTAAAACGCTATTTTTGGTCAATTAGATGTGAAACGCTATGAAAAATTGACGCGGAAAAAATAATGTTGCCCGCCTCTTGGACTTAGCGAAAAAATGAGCGCACAAAATTCTCCCTCTCATGTTTTTCAGTTTCCGCCTCTTGTATTTTTTTTCAATTACTGAAAACCCTAAATCCA
Organism: Orychophragmus violaceus; assembly: GCA_030180135.1. NCBI lineage: Eukaryota > Viridiplantae > Streptophyta > Magnoliopsida > Brassicales > Brassicaceae > Orychophragmus > Orychophragmus violaceus. The sequence continues at coordinate 31,164,488 of CM058232.1, read as the reverse complement.
TTCATCATCATCTCTCAAATCCCTCAGCCTCTCCTTTTCTCTCCTCTCTTCACCTTCTCTCACAGACCTGAAACTAGCCTGAAACCGTCGTCTCGTCCGCCATGGTCAAGAAGAGAAAGAAAAATTTTCTCTCCTCTCTTCACCTTCAGGATCTATCTTCGTCACCGTCGTTGGCCTCCTCTAAGGTCGCAGCCGACCAATTTCGTCTCGTCTTGTTCTTGCGATTCGACACAGCTCCGTCTTCTCCACGGATTCAGATTTCAGTATCCCAAGAGAGCTCTCTCCTTTCAGATTTCAGATATATCGACTGTGATGTTGGATTCAATTTTGGATTTCTATGGATCAGGTTGGAATGGCTGCTTTTGACCTAAGGTCCGCTTCACTGCATCTATCTCAGTATATAGAGAGAAGCAGCTCCTATCAAAACACGAAGACGCTGCTTCGTTTCTATGATCCCTCTGTGATCATTGTTCCTCCCAACAAACTTGCTGCCGATGGCATGGTTGGGGTTTCAGAATTGGTGGACAGATATTATAGCACCGTTAGGAAGGTGAGATTTTCTGCCATGGATACTACAAAATTTGGAAAATGAATGGGTGTATTTAGCTATAGGAGAATTCAGTTAAGTACTGTTACTATCTTCCCTTGTTGCAGGTTGTGTTTCCTCCTGGCTGTTTTGATGACACCAAGGTTGATCCATGAACCTCTTATAGTACAAACATCCCACTGATCTTTGCAGTCATGTGTTTCTAAATTGACATGTAAGTTTGGGTTATATGTTTCAGGGTGCCGTGCTAATACAAAACTTGGCTGCGGAAGAACCTTTGGCTCTTGGTTTAGACACTTACTATAAGCAGCATTATCTCTCATTAGCTGCTGCTGCAGCTACAATCAAATGGTGTCTACATCCCGAACCATTTTGCTTCAGTACATTATCAGTTTGGTGTTTTATTGAAATACTGAGTTTGGTTGTGGCATGAGCAGGATAGAGGCGGAAAAGGGTGTGATTGTCACCAACCACTCACTCACTGTACGTGTTTTGTTATATAAGTTGTTTCTGTTTGTTTTTAGGTGTTTATCTGTTTCTTCTTTGGTTCTGCTGCTGAAGTGTGCTGATAGCATTTTTATTGATCTTGCTGCTATGTCTAGGTAACTTTTCATGGATCCTTTGATCACATGAATATCGATGCAACTAGGTACGAGTACCTTGATATTATTTTATGTTCCTAGTCCATTGTCTTATAGAAAATTGAAGCATCAAAACTATAAACCGTTATGTTTCGTTGTTTCCTTGATTGATTGGTAGTGTTGAGAATCTGGAAATCATTGATCCATTCCATAATGCTCTGTTGATTATTGTGCAGCTACTGGAAATTTGTCATTTTACGATGATGCATTAATCACAAAGCAAAATTACTCGTCTGGTAATCGCAGGATGAGTTGATGAGCAATGAACACAACTGTTTCCTTCACTTACCCATTCTGGCTTTTATGCTCAATGCTTTTCTCAAACCCCAAGCTTGATTCACACCGTTTCAAAGATATCATAGATTAAGCCATTGCAGCAGGTAAGCTTCTCTCTCTTGCAATTACCAAGTTGTTGTTTGTTTATGCGCTATGAAACTAATTGTTTACCTTACGCAGGAGAAGTGAAATCAACTAAAGCTTACAAGAAATGGGCAAAGGAAGTTTCAGAAATAGAACCTCCCACAAGTCCTAAGATGAGAAGGAAGTAAGTCTCTCCACGTCTACCTTTTTCCAATAAAGTCCTTATGTAGATTACTTTGTTGTGACCTGTTTCAAATTTGCATACATGTAGAGAATCAAAGGGTGCAGAGAAGATCGATACAATGTTCTCGTTTCTTGTCTCTAGGTATGGTGGTGGCAATACTGACTCAGAGCCAAACGAAGAAGAATTCAAAGCTGCACAGAGGAAAATTGAAAGGAGTGATGGAGAGTTAGAGTTAGAGCTCCTTTGTCTTTGTCCAGTCATTGTGGTGAAATTTTTTATATGAACTAAGTTTTGTAAATTATATTTATATTATGTAATTTGTTTATATTTTTATAAATAAAATGAATCTTTTTTTATTTAATGTTATTCATAAATAAAAAATTTCTGAAACAAATTAAAAAAATAAATTATATAAAACAAAATTAAATATATAAAACAATTAAATATTGATTTTATATAGCTAATTAATAACAATAAATAAATGCTATTGTAAGTAAATCTATAGAAAAATAGAAAACGCTATCTTAAAAATACATACTATAGCATTTATAAAAAACGCTATCTAAAGTGCCAGACTTTTTATCGCGGCCGATGACATAGCGTTTCGATAAGCGCTATCTATCTCATACATAGCGTTTTTCTGGTGCTATTAATACTCGATTTTCTTGTAGTGTGGGAACCCAATGTTAGCTCTAGCGAACCTTATAGTGCGGATGTAGATTTTGGTGTAGCTACTGTTCATATGGTTAATGATGCATATCGAGAAAATATTCAGAAAGTAAGTGAATATAAAATTCCTAGGGTAGATGAGAACCTAATGTAGAAGCTAGGAGATTTTTTGATATGTTAGATGCAACGAAGCGGCCACTTTATGACGGTTGCAAAGAGGGTCGTTCGTCATTATCATCTGCTACTAGATTAATGGGCGTAAAAACGGACTAAAATTTGGCGGAGGAATGTGTGGATGCGATTTGTGATTTGTTTTTATTATATATGCACTGTAGACGTTTAATGTTTAATGTTTTGGCGTTGGCATTTTAAGGTCCGGGATAAAGGATTTGAAGATCACGAAGAGCATTTTGAACATGATGTACAACATGCATGCTCACTTACCCGTATCCGAAGTACATGGTGATGCCTAGGTCCAATAGGCATAACTTGTTCTGCCAGTTCGCAGTACGTATCTTCATTCATTATCTTACATATTTTGTATTTATATTAATTTTTGTTAACATCAAACGTTTTTTTTAGCAAGAGTATACTTGGGATAAGAACTATACAACGCTTGTGGAGAAGGAGTTCCACCTGAAGGCGAAGAGCCAATATTCTCACGTCCTCAGCGAGTGGAAGCAGAAGTGGGTTGCATAAGAAGAACCGAAGGGAGTGAACCCCACATTGTTTACCGTAAGAGTGAGAGAGACGGTCAAGGGATGGCGAATGATATATCATGGTTTTTATAGGTTTTCAAGCCATGGTATAAGTCCTTATCTATAGTTTTTTAGTTGTTTTTGGAGTCTTTGAGTCATTTGTAGGTTTTGGTACGTTTGGAGCTTATCTGGAGATTCTGGGAGCTTTTGGAGTGATTTTGCAGCATACATGGATTTCACGGAGTTCACTAAGTGCAGACCTAAGTGCGTCTGCACTTAGTGTCGACCGACACTAGTATCGGTCGACACCACTAAAGGAACAAATTCTTGCGCGTCAAAAATATAGATTTTGTAGATTTGCAAGATTGACCCAGAAGTTTCTCATATTTACAAGAAGACCCAAATCGTGTTTTTGAGACATTGTTTAGGCTACGCTTTATTCTATCAGAGTTGATGAGATTTTGGGGCTGGTCTTGTACTCGAGAGAGAAGAGATTTCGAACCCCTGTTCTTATTCCTTTGATTTTTATGATATCTACTTTTATCATGTCTATTGTTATGATTGCCATATCTGAGTAGTTCTCTTGTTAGGTTTAGGGATTCTCATTAGAGATTTCATGGAATTGTAGATTAATTGATTAATTGGGATTTAAAGCATCTAGTTCTTCATCTAGATTATTCTTAATGCTTAATCTAAATTAGCTATTTGGATTATTGATATCAGATTGATTAGCGCAGCGAGAGTTGGTTAATTAATTAGAAAAGAACCCAATGAACAATTTGTCTATTCACAAAGAGATTTGGTCTAGGGAAATTGTGAACTAATGAACCTGAATTAAATGCATGTCTAGAACTCTAGAATTCACAAAGAGATTTGGTTTTCTAGGTTGTTAGACATAGTTAGCATTCACATCGAGAGTTGGTTTGTTATATAATTGTGATTCTAGTTCTAGATCATCGATATCTGCATCTTGTTGATTGGTTGATTTATATTCCTGATTTCCTAAGAATTTCCCTAAGTCTAGCGTCTTCGTTTATTGATCACGCACAGTTTACTTTACTTGCTTTGTTTACTGCTTATTCACTACTTGCCTAGATTAATTCAACTCACCATACTAACTTCTGTAAATAATTAAGTGTCGTCTTACCGAGGGGGTATCGATCAAAGGACATATGGATGTTGGAATTGTGTCCAGTAATCTCGGTACTGTCTCTAGAAAGTAAGAGTATGTCAATGATCAGACATAAGTCATGTAATACTGGGGGTCATGATGGCTTGCTAGAGTCCGCTCATGATCTATAAGTCTTGGACTTATTGCCTTTATTATATGATCCCATATGGGTCACACGCCTAAGCTAACAGGAAAATGTGTAGGAACGGTTTAGCAGAAGTACGGTAAAAGTGCTAGGCATTTACTGTACTTAGAGAGAATAAAACGGTTTAGCTACTGTGTGTCGATCGATACACAAGGTGTATCGGTCGACACAGTGCGCGAATGCCGTCGAGTTAATTGGTGTTTGGGCCAAATGGCCCAAACGGAATCGGACAAGTTTTATAAGGTAAAACTCGAGTTCTGAACAATTAACCCTAGCCACCCAGCCGAAAACTCTCTCTCTCTCTGCGCCGAGCTCCTAGTGGCCTAGCAGCCTTCTTCTTAATTGGTGTGCGTGTGTGAACCTTTGGAGGATTCATCCCTCGGTGTTTCTCTGATCTCAGACATACCATCTCTTTCCGCTGCAAACAGGTATAAGGTGAGATCTACTTATGTTTCTATCCAAGAGAACCTAGATCCGCATGTTTAGGATAATCTGAATCAGAGAATTGAATCAGGATTCGACTAAACATTCCTTCAGTGGTATCAGAGCATTAGGTTCTGGTTTTTCTTGTTTAGATTCAAGTTTAGGATTGTTTTTCTTGTTTAAAAGTGTTTTGAATCAACTACTGATAAGAGAAATCACTTAAGTAACAAGAATTGAACCCTAAACATATGAAAAATCGCATGATCAAGCTATATGATTTGGTGTGCGATCTGATCCGAGAGAATAAGAATCGGCCAGAATCGCATGGATCGATCGATACGATCGCATGGATCGGTCGATACAATCGGCGATCGCATGGATCGATCGATACGATCGCATGGATCGGTCGATACAGTCTATCGGCAAAACCAGTTAACGCGTGAAAGCATCGATCGATGCAGGATCGATGCAGGTTCGATGTTGGTGCATCGACCGATGCGGTTGGTGCATCGATCGACACGGTTAGGGTTTTGGCTCGGATCCGTGCATGCGTAAGAGCATCGATCGATACAGGATCGATGCACGATCGATGCAGGATCGATGCTGAGAGCATCGACCGATGTGGTTGATGGATCGATCGACACGGTTGGTTCATCGATCGACATGGTTGGTTTAAGGCTCGGTTTAATATTTTGATTAAAATTAAACGTCACGGTTTAATAAACAGATTTAATAATTTTATTAAGTCTGGTTAAACCGGGACAAGAAATCCAATGTCGAAAGAATTATTGGATTTAGTGCCTAAACCAGGATTTTCTAATTTGATTTGGTTGGACCAAATAAATTGAGAAAATCCGGTTTAGTAAATAACCGGTTGACAATTGTGGTCATCGTAGTAATTAAAATTTGGTTAGACCAATTTTAATGAACCAGACCGGTTATGTCATTTAATTGGACAATTGGGTCATGTCTTGGACATGGACCAATTCTTGGGCCTCGGGCCAAGAAGTTAAAACAATTGGGCCAATTATTTGAGTCTTTCTTCAGATTAATTTAAAGTTTATTTTATAAAATTATAAGGTCGATTTTAAATTAAAGTTTCCGAAATTTTGAAATTAGAAAGTTTCTTAAATTAGAAGTTTCTGGATTTGCGGGTTTTGGATTTTAAAGAAATTTCTAAAGTTAGAAAGTTTCCAATTTTAGAAAGTTTCCAAAAATAGTAGGTTTCCAAAAATGGAAAGTTTCCCGAAATAGTAATCTTCTATTTTGGGAATGAATTTTTAAATAAACCTACGAACCTCAAATAATATCAAGCGTTGGATGTCTTGTCCATTCTATGTCAACTGTCGAAGCCCATTCAATTGTATTCATGGCCTTACAGTGTGAGGGTGTCTGCTTTTGCGTGGATAAGACGGTTTGTGATTCATAAATGTCATTGGGAGTCCCAGACATTAATGATTACATGACTGTATAGTCTGGTTTTCTTGACTAGGCCATCGGGAGTCCCGGGCCTTGAGACATCAGAGTGAATTGGGCCTCGGGCCCAGATTCACAACCAAGAGTTATATCACGGATATAATTAGCCGACATAGGGCTTACCGATATAAGCTAAAGTTGGGTGACGGCCAGTGGCCCACTTTAATCTTAGTTATATGTGGATCTTGGAATCATTATATTCTATTGAGGGTAACTGATGTTATTGAATATAATGCATGATTAATCATATTAAATTAATACGAGATTAATCATATTGAACATATTAACTAAAATCCTTTTATCTTAATTTTCAGTTATGACTAGCACAAACAATCAAAACACTTTCTCGATCCGGTCTGTCCTTGAGATGGACAAGCTGAACGGATCAAATTTCTTGACTTGGTCGCGGAACCTGAGGCTAGTCCTCAGACAGGAGAGAAAGGACTATGTCCTTGAGAGAGCTCTCCCCGTGAGGATCGGGTCCAATGCTTCTCATGCAGTATATGATGCTTGGAATAAGCATTATAATGATGCGGTAGATGTGCGTGGTCTGATATTGGCTACCATGGACTCAGACTTGCAGAAGCAATATGAGAACATGGAGTCGCCAATAGAGATGATCAGCAGCCTGAAATTGAAATTTCAAGAGCAGGTAAGAGTGGAGAGATACCAGTTGGTTAAGTCTCTCACTAGCTGCAAGCTACCAAATGATCATCCAGTGAGTCCTCATGTCAGTAAAATGATGGGTTACATTGATAACCTGAGGAAACTGGATTATCCAGTTAGTCAAGAATTGGCAACTGAGATCATTCTGCAGTCACTGCCGTCAAGCTATGATAAGTTCAGAAGGAACTATATCAAGAAAGGCTTAACGAAGACGCTGACTGAACTGCATGATATGCTCAAGGCAGTTGAGCCAAACGTGAAGAGTACCCCGTACAATCTCATGAACGAGAAGGGTAGGTTTGATAAACCTAATGCTGACAAGGGTGAAGGCAAAGTTGTCCAGATTTTGAATCATGGCAAGCGTGTGTCTTCTGAGCCCGAGTCAGATACCTCTTACGTTGGTAAGTGCTGCTACTGTAAGGAGACAGGGCATTGGAAGAGAGATTGCATTAAATTCATGGAAGATGATGAGGAGTTAAAGTCGATGTATGAGACCACTTCCTCAGGTATTCATGTTATTCCTTCAAGTTCTACCTTAAAGGTATTGGATACTGGTTGTGGCACTGATATTTGTGATAATATGCAGAGCATAAGCAACAGTAGAACGTCCTTAAAGGTATTGGATACTGGTTGTGGCACTGATATTTGTGATAATATGCAGAGCCTAAGCAACAGTAGAACGTTGAAGGAAGGGCAAGTGAAACTACATGTCTGGAAGGAGCTTGGGATGCTGCCTCAGCCGTAGGGTTTTTCACTTATAGGTCCCTTTGAGGCTTGGTTTTGTATTAAGTAATTGCTACAATGTACCTGCTTTAAGCAGAGTTGTCTTTCATTTTCTTGTAAGAATTTGAATGTTTTTCATTTTGATAAAAGACAAGTTTTGTTCTTTTGATCTTAATGAAATATTAATTGTAGCACCCTATTCATGGAATGGGTTTTATATCTTAAACCAAAGAGTGCCTAAATGTAACATAAATACCGAATTGGTTTAAATCTGATGAATTAAACCTGATTTTTCTTGGCATAAAGTCTTGGTCACATAGAGTAAGTCGGATTCAGAAATCCCATAGTCATGGACTGTTGGGCTCATTTGATAAAATATCTTATGAGACTTGAATTCTGTTTACTAGACCAAAAGGTAAAGGGCCTATCTTAGCCGAGCTAGAGAAAAGCCCAAAGGCTTATTGGACCTGGAACATACTCATGTATGTGGCCCAATGAGCAGTAATGCCAGAGAAAATCTTCTGTACTTCATTGTCTCTACTGATTACTTCAGTGAGTGTGACTGTGTTCATTTGATGAGACACAAGTCGGAATTCTTTGACATGGTCGAAAGAGTTCCAGAATGAAGTATAGGATCTGAATGACAAAAGTATTAAGACTCTGGATTAAAATCACGAGTAAAGAATACTTAAGTCATTGATTGTGTGATCATCTTAATGAGTGTGAAATCGTTTCACAGCTCATTTCTCCTGAAAACCTGAAGGTGTTTCTGTGAGAAAGAATCAGATCTTATTAGAAATGATTAAAGATGAGTCACACGAATCTTCCATGATATTATTTAAGAATAACGCTCTAAAATATCTAAGTTTACGCTGAAATAGTTCCACAAATATCAGTTGAAAGACACCACGTTAATGTGGATTGGAATCGATCCAAATTTGTCTTTACTGAGTATTTGTAGTTGTGCTACATCGCTGGTTGTCCTAGAGAAACTAAGGCTTGTTACTTTTACGTCCAATCTGTTTTCTAAGAAGGGAAGTTATTTTCCAAGAAGAACAGTGGGAGTAAAAGTATAACTCGAAGTTTTCTTAAGGAAACCAAGGCTCGGTACTTTTACGACCATTCTGTTTTCTAAGAAGGGAAGTTACTTTCCAAGAAGAACAGTGGGAGTAAAAGTACAACTCGAAGAAATTCGAGAAATACAGGAGGCTGCTTAACCTATTGAGGGAGAGCAGCGGAAGGATTTACAGATTTCTGTAGAATCTACACCTGTGGAGCCTGAAGTTCGCAGATATGAAAGAATCAGTCACTAATCCGAGAGTGAATTCTCGTCATTAGTTCAGCCTGATGATCATTGAAAGTTCGAATGATCTGATGATCATTGAAAGCGACGAATCTGCGAAATTCAAAGAAGCGAAAGTGAGCCCGGACTCCGAAAAATTACATTTTATGTAAGTTAGCTTCATCGATCCATTCATGGATGGAAGCAAACATATCGGAGTTGGAATCTTCGTTCTGTTGTAGTAGTCAAGGTTTTGACTTGAACAGGAACGAAGCGGAACTGTGCGTTTACTAATAGATAAGTGGGAGCAATATTGCATTTCTCAAAGTGTATGTCGATGACATACTGATTCTCGGATATAACGTCCCAACGCTGTAGTCGGTAAAGGACTAGCTTGGGAGTTGGTTTAATGAATGACATGGGTAAAGCCACGTAGTTCTTGGATTTTGGATCTAAAGATAGAGATCCAAAAGAGCTGGTAGGACAAAGTCAGGATTCTTAAATTGACAAAGTCCTACACGTTTTGAGCAATCCAAGAAGGGTTTTATGCCAAATGTCACATGGCATTAAGTTAAGCAAGATACAGTATCCTACGATAACTGCTGAGCTTAAATGCATGGATGAGATTCCATATGCGTCGGCAATTGGATCTATCATGTATGCCATGAAACATACTTGTTTGATGTTGCTTTAATGTTAAGCAAGACAAATAAAGACCAGTCAAATCCAGCAAAGAATCAAGTTTCCTAAAGTATGTCCTAAAGTATTTGAGGAATACTAAGGATAAGTTCTTGATTTACGGAGAAAGTGAGGTGCTAAAAGTCGATAGAGTCTGAAAGGCAAGTTTCCAACAGACAAAGATGATTTCCGGTCACAGTCCGGTTATATCTTGTGTTTGTCTGGCGGTGCACGGCACTGTTGCTGACTCCATGACTTAAGCTGAATCTTTCGCAGCTTGGGAAGCGGCGAAAGAGGTTGTTTAGAAAGGAGAGTTCGTCACTGAACTTGATGTGATTCCCAGCATAGATGAGACTAGCTGCACATCAGAGGTCTAAACACCTTGAGGATAGGTATAACCTATTCCGTGAGATAAATGACAGAGATGTTAAGTAGATCAGCAAGTTTCAACGAACGAGAACGTTGCTAATCTATTAACGAAGCCACTCCTTAGGCCTAAGCACGAGTCGCGGACTGTTGCTGTAGGATAAGTGAAACTAAGATATAGTCTTAATTTCAGTGGGAGTTATTAAAGGGCTTTATTTAGTTATTGGATATGTTCTTTAAATAACATTTAAGATGTTTAATGAAATTATTATTTCAAGATTATTTTAACTGTGATGAAATAATCGTTCCAAAATGATATGAACCATTTTATAGGTCATCGAAGTAAATGATTTGATCTTGAGTCATCGAAGTCATTTAGCTTGATCATGAGACCCTATATTTGATAGATGTTTTATATCATCCCGTCCCTAGTCGAAGGTTGTTGAAATTGGAACACCAACAACCGTGTGAGACTGGATTGGTACGTGACTTATGACAAAGTCTCAGTGTGTCATAGATGCGCGGCATCAAAGTCAGTACATAGGTGTATGTTTGGGAACATACGACCGGACAAGACCCGCTTATAAGAACTCTTCAGGATATTTATATCTGTGTCATAAGAGATTCTTACTACGACTATAGAGTATAGTCCTTAGACCTGAGTTCGCATGCATGTGACTGCACATGGACTGATGCACTTTGATCATTGTCTAACGCTATCGTTCTGCGATAGTTATAAGGACCTTGTTTGGGTACATTATGAAATGAGTAGTTTACAGTGATGGAACAAGATGGAATTTGTCCCTCCAATATAAATGGAGTGAATATCTCTAGGCCAATCGGAGATTTGAATACTGGAAAATGCATGGCCATGCTCAAACGGACTGTCCCGAGTCGTTTGGATTGTCAGTATCGAATCAGAGTCCGATGAACAAGATTAGGCTTTATAAGGATGACACCAATCTTGCCTTATGACTAATCGAGATATTGTGACAAAAGGATTATGAATACAGAGATTCCAGTACAAGTGGGAGATTGTTGGAATTGTGTCCAGTAATCTCGGTACTGTCTCTAGAAAGTAAGAGTATGTCAATGATCAGACATAAGTCATGTAATACTGGGGGTCATGATGGCTTGCTAGAGTCCGCTCATGATCTATAAGTCTTGGACTTATTGCCTTTATTATATGATCCCATATGGGTCACACGCCTAAGCTAACAGGAAAATGTGTAGGAACGGTTTAGCAGAAGTACGGTAAAAGTGCTAGGCATTTACTGTACTTAGAGAGAATAAAACGGTTTAGCTACTGTGTGTCGATCGATACACAAGGTGTATCGGTCGACACAGTGCGCGAATGCCGTCGAGTTAATTGGTGTTTGGGCCAAATGGCCCAAACGGAATCGGACAAGTTTTATAAGGTAAAACTCGAGTTCTGAACAATTAACCCTAGCCACCCAGCCGAAAACTCTCTCTCTCTCTGCGCCGAGCTCCTAGTGGCCTAGCAGCCTTCTTCTTGATTGGTGTGCGTGTGTGAACCTTTGGAGGATTCATCCCTCGGTGTTTCTCTGATCTCAGACATACCATCTCTTTCCGCTGCAAACAGGTATAAGGTGAGATCTACTTATGTTTCTATCCAAGAGAACCTAGATCCGCATGTTTAGGATAATCTGAATCAGAGAATTGAATCAGGATTCGACTAAACATTCCTTCAATGGACTCTTACTCAGCAGTCCCTAATTGCAGACTGTCAACTTCTGGTTCTTTGCTTCCCCCTTTTCTCACTTCAGCAACTGATTTTTTCCTTTGAGTATCATTTTATTTTTCTATCAGCGGCTCTTCCCTCATTGGGGTATTACTTTGGACACATTCCATGAATGCACAGGAGGTAATAGGGGTAATTACCACTCCTGTGATCACTTTGAAGCTACTAGCTTATCTGCAGTATATAATTCTTTTTTTTTTACTTTGCTTGAAGGGAAGGGAAAAGGGAACCATACTCAGACAGATTTACAGATCTTTCAGGACTGTCAGAGGATTCCGATATAATGTATAGCAAGCCCCTGGGTAAGAAAATTAAGTCAATATTATTGGTGAAGTTAGTGATGGATCCTTTGAATACATGAACTGATATGGGTGTCCTTGGTAGGTTGATCCGTGTGTCGTTTTCTAACAGTCATATAGCTATTGCAAGTCTGTCCAGTGGTCACTTAGGCTCTTGTGAATGTGAAAATTTCCTCGAAAAATCATAGTTTCATACTAGTTTTGACTCAATAAAACAGACACAAAAACAATGGACTGACTCTAAGAAAAGAAAACAAACGGTGGTCAGTAAACTACCTCTCCCACACTTAAACAACACTGTCTGCAGTGTTATAAAAGCATGGGCTCAGGAGAAAAAGGTATAATCAAGTGAAAATTCGGAAAATCAGAAACTTTACCTGCTAGTAGGGTAAGTGTCGACCGACACACATCCAGTGTCGAGCGACACTAGGCTTAGGTCGACACATTCCTGAGCCAAATCGAGCGTCCTCGATTACGGTCCGTCTTTCCGAGTTGAGTGTCGACCGACACTAAAGGAGTGTTGACCGACACTGATGTCGGCAACCTGTTCGTCATGTTTCTGGCACGCCAAAGACAGAAAAATCAAAGAAACAAAACCAAAAACAAAATGTGAAAGAAAAACTGACTCAACAGTGGGTTGTCTCCCACTCAGCGCTTGTTTTTAGTCATTGGCTTGACTATGGGTAGGAGATCAGGCTCTTGGAGGTTTCGATAGAGGCAGAGAGTGCTTCTGTGAAAGTCTCCTCATCCATGGAGGTTTATAAGCAGTATCAGCATGAGATCGTCCAAGGAATGGAGGAATAAATTCATGGTGGAAACGAAGCTTGGGTGGGATAGAGCGTTTCCCTGCATTCATAGCAATGAAGTTAGGAGGTTTAAGTTTAGAAGATGCATACCTTCGCTTTGGTGGAGATCTGATGTTTGGAGCTTTCTGCTTAGGAACAGTTGCAGGCTCTGAAGATGTTAGAGTAGATTCCTGATGAACCACCATCTTCTCTTCTCCAATATCAGACATTGTAGTCTCACTAATCTGAAGTTCTTGCTCTACTTCAACACTAAATGCCTGACCATCAATGGTAAATCTTCATAGCTTTCCCATCTTGAAGTGTAGAGGCTTATCTCCCAGGTGGAGATCAATCAGACCGCGCCTCACATAAATCACTGCTCCAGCTGTAGCTAAGCAGGATCTGCCAAGTAGCAGAGGATCATTCGGTTCAACATCATATTTTAGCACCACCAAGTCTGTTGGAATCAAGTAATTTCCAACTCTGGTGGGGATGTCCTCAAGAGCTCCTTTTGGTATTCTCTTCGATCGATCAACTAGGATTAGAGAGATCCTAGTTTGTTTGAAGTCCAACAACCCCAACCGCACAACCACAGAGTATGGCATGAGATTCACACCAGATTCCAAATCACATAGAGAACGCTTGAAGTTGTCCTTGAAGATGGAACAATCTAAGCACAAAGATTCTCTGGAACCTTATTCAATAGCACATCACCCACTTGTTTAGAGACCTTCACTACTCCTTCTTTTAATTCTCCATCCCTTGAGAGCATCTTCTTCTTGGGAGGTCTAGGAAATGGAATTTTGGGTTTATAAACTCTTTCTCTAATCTGTTTTCGCTCAATTCTAGGTTCTGGGAGATTCATGAGCAAAACTGGATATGCTTTTGTGGACCCTAAAAAATCAATAGGGAAAACAGGCTGGTCCCTGGTTGGTGTCGATCGACACTAAAGTAGTGTCGTTCGACACTAAATCTGTCCAGATTTTTTTCTTCGAATTTCGTGTCGAGCAAGGTCGATTTCAGTTCGTCAGAACTCGAAATTTCGTGATTTCCATTAGTGTCGACCAACACTCAGCATTAGTGTCGACCGACTAAATTTTCAGCTCCAAAATCACATGAATTTTCCACGATTTTCACAGCCTTGACCCCAAACTCTTATTCCTGAACAAATCCATTTTCAATATGAACTGAGATGGTATTGATATGGCCATTCTGAGCATTCTTTCCCTTGACTGAACCTGAAATCTGAGTCACTTGTGTATCTATCTGCTTCACATGAGTGTTCAAAACTTCAAATTTCCCATTCAAATCAGTGTACATGGCATCTAGCTTCGAGTTAAAGGACACAATGGTCTGCTGATGTCCCTCAAGAAGCCGCTCCATCATAGCTTATAATCTGCTCTCATGTGTATGGGCATGAGGTGCTTGGTAAGAGGAAGCTCCATAGTTCCTTGAGAAAGAATTGTTCTGCTGCTGGAAAGGCTTCTGAAATGCAGACTTCTGAACGAAAACCAAAGGGTTTTGAGTTGGCTGCAAAGTACCTCCAGACTGTGAAATCCAATCCCTCCAACGTAGTTGACAGCTTCTTGTGCACAATCTCCAGAATCCAATACCTCAACATCCTGAGCAAAATGGGCATTCTTCTTCCCAAGCAGAAGACTATGGACTGAATCGATCTTATTCTTCATCTCTGCCATCTGCAAGCTGTCAACTTTTCCACCAGACTCATGTAGCTCCAAATCAGCATTCTTGGTGCTATTTCTATGAACCAAATTCTCAATCAACTCCTTAGCTTGCTTTGGAGATTTGGTGTTGAAGTTCCCATTGCTAGCAGCATCCAAAGCCATCTAGTACCACATATCAACACCTCTTAAGAAAATGCCCAGCAGCTGAACCTCAGAGAAACCATGATGAGGGCAGTCTCTCTTGTACATCTTAAACATCACCCAAGCGGTTTTAAGAGGCTTTATATGTCCCTGCTTGAATGTCAGAAGATCTTCCCTAAGCTGATCAGATCTAGCATCATCATAAAATTTCCTAAGAAACTTCCTCTTAACTGCATCCCAAGTAGTCAGAGTCCTAGGTGGAATCTGCTTCAGCCAATTTGCAGCTTCTCCTCCAAGTAAGTGTGGGAAAAGCTTACAGTGCAGGAAGTCATATCTCACTCCATTATGCTTCATTCGAGTAACCAAAGACTCAAAGTTATCAATGTGGTCCATGGGGTGCTCATGTGGGTGTCCATGCAAGAGGTGTTGTCTCACAAGAGTGTAGTAGGAAGTATTTAGTTTGAATTCATTCCTATAAATAAGAGGAGGCACAATCGCAGACATGTTAGCATATAACTCACCAGGTCTGTTATAGTCAGCAAGTGACCTCCCAGCAGGAGGATTAGGTTTTCCATTAGCTCCAGGATCAACTATATGTCGTTCAGGTTGAGGCTGCTCAATAACATTCCCATCAGCATCAATTCTCTGTCCCTGATTGTTGTACAAATTATCCTACAAATCCCTTAGAACACCTTCTGGATTCCGAGTCAACACTATAGCATTCAGATTCATCATCCTCACATATTTCTGAGCTTTTTTGTTCGTTCTCTCAAGTCTAGTCATCTTATGATTCCTTAGATCCAATAGCTTCCTTTCCGGGTTGCTTCTGGTGTGATGTTTAGGCGTACACTGAAATCAAGCCGATTCCCGTGAAAAGTGTCGATCGACGCTGTAGTTGATGTCGATCGACACTAAATGCTCCTGCTTGCGGTTTCCCGCAGCAACAAATACAGCGAGACAAGAGATGTAAGTAACAAATAAAAGAAAACACTTAGTCTAAATTCTAATACAAAATATGTCGACGAACTCAAAGTGTCCCCGAAAATGGTGCCAAAAACTTGATAGGTCAAATCTTAATCCCTATTTTCTAATTGCAAGTGCGGAGTGTCGAACGATGTAGTATCTAGGGTATTGAATCCACAGAGACTCAAGTTTCACGCGATACTGTGGTCTTGATTGTGGAGTTTACTTGGGACAGTTGCTAAGTGTGGGGGAAGTACATTGTGGTCCTGATCTCTGCAAGAATGTTTTCATGTGGATTACTAAGTGAATGTGAATGTGATGTTTCTACGACAAAATAAGTTTCTGTGTGTTTAAAACCCCTTTTTCATACTTTGGTCTTATATTTGCTTGAGGGAAAGCAAAGGCTAAGTGTGGGGGAGTTGATATATCATGGTTTTTACAGGTTTTCAAGTCATGGTATAAGTCTTTATCTAAAGTCTTTTAGTTGTTTTTGGAGTCTTTTGAGTCATTTGCAGGTTTAGGTACGTTTGAAGCTTATTTGGAGATTCTGAGAGCTTTTGGAGTGATTTTGTAGCATACATGGATTTCACGGAGTTCACTAGGTGCGTCTGCACTTAGTGTCGATCGCCGACACTAAATTTAGTGTCGGTCGACACCACTAAAGGACTAAATTCATGCGCGTCAAAAATACAAATTTTGGAGATTTGCAAGACTGGCCCAGAAGTTTCCCATATTTACAAGAAGACTAAAATCGTGTTCAGACTATTAATTAGGGTTTTAAGCCATTGTTTAGGCTACACTTTATTCTATCAGAGTTTAGGAGATTTTGGGGCTGGTCTTGTACTCGAGAGAGAAGAGATTTCGAACCCCTGT
Source organism: Orychophragmus violaceus (assembly GCA_030180135.1). Classification (NCBI taxonomy): domain Eukaryota; kingdom Viridiplantae; phylum Streptophyta; class Magnoliopsida; order Brassicales; family Brassicaceae; genus Orychophragmus; species Orychophragmus violaceus. The sequence continues at coordinate 31,147,951 of CM058232.1, read as the reverse complement.
TCTTATTCCTTTGATTTATATGATATCTACTTTGATCATGTTTATTGTTATGATTGCATATCTGAGTAGTTCTCTTGTTAGATTTAGGGATTCTCATTAGGGATTTCATGGAATTATAGATTAATTGATTAGTTGGGATTCAAAGAATCTAGTTCTTCATCTAAGTTGTTCTTAATGCTTAATCTAAATTAGCTACTTGGATTATTGATATCAGATTGATTAGCGCAGCGAGAGTTGGTTAATTAATTAGAAAAGAACCTGATGAGCAATTTGTCTATTCGCAAAGAGATTTGGTCTATGGAAATTGTGAACGAATGAACCTCAATTAAATGCATGTCTAGAACTCTAGAATTCGCAAAGAGATTTGGTTTTCTAGGTTGTTAGACATAGTTAAAATTTGCAGCGAGAGTTGGTTTGTTGTATAATTGTGATTCTAGTTCTAGAACATCGATATCTGCATCATGTTGATTGGTTGATCTATATTCCTTATTTCTTGAGAATTTCCCTAAGTATAGCGTCTTAGTTTATTGATCACACACCCTTTACTTTACTTGCTTTGTTTACTGCTTTATCACTACTTGCCTAGCTTAATTCGACTACATATAATCTATCGCGTGAAACTTGAGCCTTTGTGGATTCAATACCCTAGATATTACATCGTTCGACACTATGCACTTGCAGTTAGAAAATAGGGATTAAGATTTGACCTATCAGCGACCCATAACGCGGGAGCGAAGAGCACTGTGTAGCGGAAAATTGACTTTGTAAGTTTCTTTTTTAATATTTTCAATATTTTAATTAATTAAATTCTAATGAACGTTTTATTTTGGGCATAAACGGCGAGAAGGACGAGAACAGACGTTTGTTGAGCTCACCGAGGACGGCCATAAGAACAAGATTACCAGCAAGATCCAGGATCCGATCGCTCGGAGAATTGTAGAGTCGGAAAAGAGACGGATGAGGAGGTCTAAACCTAGCATTTCGAGGAAGGTGGCTCAACGGAGGAGCTATCACCGGAAAAGATCAACGAGATTTTTCTCGAGGTAAGTTTGTATGTTTACATAAATTTGATATAATTCTTATACTACTTGATTTCTAACTAATATTTTTTAAATAACTTTTCAGGAATATTTTTAATTTTATTTTAAATATTAATAAAATTAATATATAAATTTGAAAAATTAATATTTAAATAAAATTTTATTTTAAGAACCATCAGTAAATTATCGGTTAAATCTTGTAAGAAATCCGTCGGTAAACCGTCAGTTTATTTCTTTCGGTAAATCATCGGGTTTTTTCGGTCGGAAATCCGTTGGTTATTAGCCGTCGGTTTACCGTCGACTAACCTCCGTCAGTAAATTCCATCGGTAAACCGTCAGTTAAGAGCCTTCGGTAAACCGTCGGCTAATTTCTATCGGTAAACTATCGGTTAAATTTCTTCGGTAAACAGTCGGTAATATTTCATCAGTTATTCTTCGGTCAATTCCTATCGGTAAACCATCGGTAATCCGTCGGTTTAATGACCGTTGATAAACCGTTGGTTTTTTAGTCATTGGAAATTCATCGGAAATTACGGAAAGATTTCCGACGGATAACTTTTTCCGACGACATAAAACTGACGGATATGTCTGGTGGAAAATCCGTCAGGAAAGACCATTATCGACGGATAACCGACGATTTTGTCCCTCAATTTTTTGCATGTTTTCTTGTAGTGGATAAAGATAACATAATGATTAATATACTATACTTTTGTAACTAATATCTAAATGGTTACCCTATGATATTTATGTGAATGGGTGTATGACATTTACAATGATTTATATATATATATATATTTTTTTTTTTTTGTTAAGTATGATTTATATATTTTTAAAGTATATTTTGGTCTAAATTATCTTTAATGAAAATATTAAAATCTATTTTTTATTGTCAATCCCTAAAATCTGATAACATTTTCTAGTCAATAACACGTCAACTAAAAGTTAACGATTTCCAAATCAAATACATATATACAGAAATATATGTTTAGTCTCTCCTGGATCTTGAAGAGGAAAATAAGCCATATATTCACGATGAAGGACATTATTGTCACTATGTTTAGGAATATATGACTGAAAAATAGAAAGAAAAAGAGACATAAAGGAGGTAACCAATCATATGCACAAGATATTGACCTTGTCGATGGTGTTTGAATGGTTAAGGTTTTGAATAGAGGTGTCAAAATGGGTTAAATCGTATGAGTCGACCAAACTTGATCCGATCAATCAACTATAATAGGTTGATGGATCAAATGGGTTGATGGTTCAAATGGACTGATGGGTCAAATTGGTCGGGTTGAGATGAGTCAATTTGTAATAGATAGATGGGTTACCCATTCGATCCATTTTTTTGTTTACAAATCTAAATAACTTTTTGTTGATCTCTCTCTCATATTTATTGTTTCATAGTCATCTCCTTACGATAATTTTTCTTCTCTAAGCTTTGTTTTCTTTTCTGTCAAATCATGTCGAAATCATACCATTGGGATTCTCGCAAGCGCCATTTCTTCTGTCTCATTTCCATTTTGCTATATCTGCATATGGATTCACACCCTTTTTCCTCCGGGTCTAGAATCAGGGGTTTGAGGTTTATAATCTCAATTTGACGCATTCAATTCTATGAAGTCAAAGCAAAGTTTTAGTGTTTCTCCCCTGTAAGTAGCCATGTGATATAAAACGAACCGAAATTATCGAACCGAATCGAACCAAAGTTTTAATGAACCGAACCGAACCGAAGAAAAAAACCGATTGATAGTTTTTTAAAAAACAAAAAAACCGAAAAACCGAATAACCGAACCGAAGAACCGAAGTCTCTGGCCTATTATTCATTATTGTAGACTTGTAGTTGTCAGTCGATTTGGATTTTCATAAAAGTTTCAATCTTCCAATATATATATACTTTGTCAGTTTGTGTTTGTGTGTTTGATATATATAGCTTTGGAATATAAAATCGAACCGAAATTATCGAACCGAACCGAACCAACACTACAAGAAAACAAGGTTTTTGCGACTGCGTATATAGTCGCTATTTAGTCGCTATATTACGTTTTGCGACCCAGTAGCGACTAATTTCATTAGTCGCTAATCTGTGGTCGCTAAATTTATTAGTCGCTATATCAGTCGCTAAATTGCGACTATATAGCGACTATATATATATTGTGAATATTAGTCGCTATATTAGTCGCTACTTTAGCGACTAATATAGCGACTCAGTAGCGACGAATATAGCGACTGTATTGTAGTCGCAAATTAGTTGCTAAACATGTAGTCGCTAAATAGTCGCTAAAGTAGCAACTATATAGCGACTAAAGAGCGACTTATTTAGCGACGCTTTAGCGACTAATTATGCCATAATGAATTTAAATTTACCATATAGCGACTACTTAGTGACGTTTTAGCGACTGATATCGCGACTAAATAGCCACTAATTAGCGACTAATATGAACCTGAATGCATTCTGATTTGGTTTCGGTTTTCCACCATTTAAATCTGAATTAAATGCAGAATGTAATGCAATAATAGTAAATCTAAATCACTTCTGAATAAAACACAACTTATATTAAAGTATAAGAACATAAATTCATACATTAAAGTCTTAACAGAATTCAAACATACAAACTACAAACAAGTCTTAACAAGTAGTCTTAAGGAGAATTAGGAGGAGACGTGGGAGGAGCTGCATCAGACTGGGTTTTGCAGAAATCAAGGTATGCAGGATCTGTTTCGATTAGATACTTTTTCACCATGCCCAACTCCTTCTGCTCACTCGCCTGTCGAACTAACTCAGCAGCTTGTGTTTCAATCTGGCGCTGAGCTTCTTCGAGCTGATTTTGGAGTGAGTTATAAGGCCACGAGCTACCCGGGTACTTGCGCTTTCCAGAGGCGTGAGACTCTCCAAGACTTCCAATACCATATGCATAGCCTCTGTCATCAACAATTGTTGACTAGGAAACATAAGAAGAAAGTTAAATTGTTAGGAAATGGTTAAATTCAGACAACCATAAATAGAACAATTTTGTACACAACCAACAGACAACACAAGGACAAAGACAGTCAAACAAATCAAAGACAGTCAACCAAATCATTAACAAAATCAAAGACAGTCAACCAAGCAGTCAAACGCAAATGTATATATGAATAATAAGAATTGGATTTACCTGAAGAAAGATTTCATTGAACTCATCGGTGGTCAGCTCTCTAGGTCGCGAAGTGCCATCAGAAGTTTCTGCCTCAATCTCGGCCTTCTTTGCATTGAGCATCTCCTCATACTTCTCTGCAATCTGTTATTTGGGCCAAATCCTTATTATTCGCAAGTTAGTCGCTAAATGGTTGCGAATTGGCGACTAAATTGCGACTAAGTTGCGACTAATCAGGGTTTGATGCAAATTTTAATCTTAAATAGCTCGATTAACGAATTATATACTAAAAACTAATACTTAAGTAAAACATATTGCATTTAATAAAGACACAAACATTAACAAATTAGAAAAAAAAAACAAAACAATAACATTATGAATTAAACAAAGGGAAGATGTCATTGAACATTATACATAAACATTAGACATTATACATAAACCTTAAACATAATCATCAAACACTAGACATATTTAATATTGAACAAATCTGAGATTATTAAAACTATGAAATACAAATATCAGTACGGTTCTTCATCATTGTCCACTTCATCATCCTCATTGTCATCATCAGAAGATGATAGATTACATCGGAATTCGTCTTCTGGTTCTGCATCTCCAACGTCGTAATCGAGATTGATTGTGTTTTCGTGTTGTACCAAATTCTCAGGAACGAGATCTTCAATTGTAGTCATCATTACCGGATCATCATTTTCTTGTTGCAAAAGAGTGAGTTCTGTGTTGACATATTCCCCTGAGATATTGCTCCTCGGGTTGACTTTAACAACATTGAGCCAAAATTGCTTCGGTTTCTTTGTGTACGGATACGGGATATAACAAACTTGCTCCGCTTGAGAGGCTGTGTAAATTATAAATGTGGAAGTTTATACTCGAGTATCTATGATATCCAAAGAGTAATTAACAAGAAAGCGACAATTAAATTTACGTACCGAGAATAAATGGTTCGTATTTGTTGTACTTCCTGGATGCACGAACGTCGACAACGCCAGCATTGCTCCTTCGAGTGCCTCTACCTAAAACAGGGTCATACCATATACACTTAAAGAGTGTTATTCTCAAATTAACCAACCCCTCGTACTGAAGTTGTATTATATCTGTTAAGATCCCATTGAAATCAGCTGCATCGGAAGCATCACTGTAATTTTCTCCTTTAACACAGACACCATAGTTACATGTCTTCCGTCCCTCACTGTGATTTTTTGTATGAAACAGATATCCTCTTGTATAGAAGATAGGCCAAGTTTTAGCCTTGTTGACGGGTCCATGCACAATGTCTTGAATCCAAGGAGGAAATTTATAGGTCTCGTTCCAGTAAACAACCTGCATATAGGTAAACAGACAATGACAAATAAGTAGATAAAATCACATGTATGTTATTCGTCATGTATAAAATCACATAAGAAAAATTTCACGAACATACATAATCTCGCACCCAAGTATGATATTCGTCAGCCCTTTTCCCAGAGAGTTCGTTCTCGGAGAGATCTGGATATTTTCCAGAGATATAGTCTTCGAACATACTGTTTAAGACCAACATATATATGAGACCAACACAAAATATAAATTCATTTATGCTGTGTTATACCTTTCAAATGGTCGAAAATAAGCGCAATTTCGCAAAACGTAAGCATGTGCACATTTCCAATCTTCTGGTGAAAGCCATACTTCATGCATTTCCCCACTTGGACGACCAACCTGAGTAAATATATCAGGTACTTCTTGGTCATGATATTCGGGGACTCCACCTTCATTGTATCTTGTTAACCTGACAACATGAGTAAACATTTAGAAACCTCATAATAGATATCATGTACATGTCTCCGTTAACTAGAGAGAAATTTACCTTGAATTCGTTTGTATATTAGACGCGAAATAATGCTCAGAGAAATATGCAATCTCTTCATTTAGATATGATTGAACAATAGATCCAGCTGCATATCTTTTGTTCTTTGCTTTCCCTTTCAGCTTTTTGAAAAACCTTTCAAAGGGGTACATCCACCGGTATTGAACAGGGCCTCCTAATTCAGCTTCGTAGGGGAGATGTATAGGAAGGTGCTCCATCACGTCAAAAAATGATGGTGGAAAAATCTTCTCCAAATTGCAGAGAATCAAAACAATGTGCTGCTTTAGAATTTGGACGCGACTCTTCTGCAAAGTTCGTGAACATAAGTCACGAAAAAATCCTCCGATCCCTACAATATAAAGAAATTAAAACATTAATGGTTAATACAATATATTCAAAATACAATGAATAATCGGGTACCTGCTAACGCGAGGTGGACGTTCTTGTCTAGGAGTTCAGCAAAGATAAATGGAAGTAGTCGCTGCATAAAGACATGGCAATCATGACTCTTCATCCCAGAAAACTGTGCGTTACCCAAATCAGCACAACTTGCTAAGTCTGAAGCATAACCATCTGGGAATTTGACCTCATGTTTAACACATTCCAACAACTTGGTTCTAGCTTCGTTTGTCAGTGAGTAAACTGGGAAAGGAGATCTACCAGCACTATCAACATGTAAGTGTGGCCGAGAACAGAATTGATCTATATCCAATCTTGATGGGATGTTGTCTTTTGATTTACCCTTCACACGCATAAGAGTTTTGATAATGTTGTCGAAAACATTCTTCTCTATATGCATCAAATCGAGATTGTGTCGAAGATTGAGGTCCCTCCAGTAAGGTAACTCCCAAAAGATGCTTTCTTTGTGCCAGTTATGCTTCTTTCCATATCCGGGCATCTTCTTCTCGTGCCCGTTTCCACCAACATCCTTAGTTTTAGGTGGATTTACACCGCGCAAATGGTATGAATAGACTTGCTGACCGGTTAAAGACTCAGGTGGATACTCATTCCTAGCATCCTTTCCCTTCAAGAAGTCTTTTTTGTTTTTCCTCAGTGGATGATCTGCAGGAAGAAATCTCCGGTGACAATCGAACCAACACGTCTTTCTTCCATTCGGCAGATAAAAAGATTTGGTATCATCCATGCACCATGGACATGATAATTTTCCATGAGTGGTCCATCCTGATAACATGCTATACGCCGGAAAATCGCTGATCGTCCACAACAGAACTGCTTTTAGGTTGAAATTTTGATTCAAGGACACATCGTATGCATCGACTCCATTAAACCACAATCCATTTAGCTCCTCAACAAGAGGCTGGAGGAATATATCGAGACTACCTCGCGGATGATTTGGCCCAGAGTTCATTACTGTAAGGAACAGGTACTCCGTGTTCATGCACATATCAGGGGGTAAATTATAAGGAGTCAAGATCACAGGCCACAACGAATGATTATTGGACATGCCAAATGGATTGAATCCATCTGTACATAGTCCAAGATAAACATTGCGGGTCTCTTGTGCAAACATGGGATACTGATCTTGAAAATATTTCCACTCTGCCGCATCAGACGGATGACACATTTCTCCCTCCTTTGCTTGGTGCTCGGCATGCCATCTCATTGCCGCTGCAGTCTTCTGGCTCTGATACATTCTCTTTAATCTGTCAGCAATAGGCATATACCACATACGGCTATATGGTATATTGGTCCTACGGTGCTGCTCGTTAGGCCTCCATCTTGGTGAATCACAAAACCGACACTTATCTAAGCTTTCGTCATCTTTCCAGAATATCATACAATTGTTGAAGCAAACATCAATCGATTGACATGGGAGGCCTAAATTGCGCATCAATTTCTCTGTCGCGTAATGTGAATTGATTGCCTGATTTTCTTCTGGTAGATACTCTGTAAACATTTCGCATATCGAATCCACTGCCCTTTCACTCATATTATGCTCCGCCTTCTTTTGCATGACTCGAGCAGCTAAGGATAACTGTGACTGGCCTTCACGACAACCATCGTACAAAGGATTGTTCGCTCCTTCTAGCAAGTCGTAGAATTTTTTTGAATGATTACGTACCGGTTCGTCTACATTCGGATAACTACCATATTCCTCCACATTCTGATAACTATATTGATGATAGTTATCAAAATGTTCGTTATCACGAAATGCATCATTCACCATATCCACATACCTATCTTCTACTACATTACCCATTCCTTCACTTCCACTAACCCAGGTCGTATCAGCATAACTCGTTCCTAAACCCATATCGACTTCTTCACCATGATTATACCAAACATAATAATCAGGCATAAATCCATTCCTATACAAATGCTTTTGTATTTTTCTCCCCGTCATAAGTCGTTTATCATTCCTGCAAGTATCACAAGGACAGTGAAACTTACCTCCATTGCTCTGCGCGAAGGGCTGGCTATTTGCAAACGGGATGAAATGTTTATCGACCCCCTCCATGAATTCTGCCGTGAAATCTCCCGTAGCTGGATCGATCTGGTTATACATCCACTCTCGACCGTTAGTGTAGTTATAAGCTCCTGACATTATCGCTGACCTAGAAAACGTTCCTCTCTGGGTTTTTTTTCAATTTTTTCTGATGAATATCGCAAACTAAGTGTGTGGCTCAGGAGAAACCGAGCTGATCCATGTTTGTATATATATAAGTTTTTGCGACTATTTAGCGACTAATTTAGCGACTGATTCGTAAATTTGTTACAAAGTTAGGTACACGCGGTTAAAAACATTAAAAACGTGTTTTTATACCGACTTTTAGCGACTAACAAAAATACGGTTTAGCGACCCGCCGAATTTAGTCGCTAAATAGTCGCTAAATAGCGACTATTTAGCGACATTTTACTTGTAGTCGTAATTTAGCGACTAAAGAGCGACTATTCTCTATTAGTCGCAATATCAGTCGCAACTTAGTCGCTAAGCAGTCGCAAAATTTAGCGACTATACATCAGTCGCAACTTAGAGTCGCAAAATCCCTATTTTCTTGTAGTGCAAAGTTTTAATAAACCGAACCGGAAAAAACCGATCCACAGTTTTTTTTTAAAACAAAAAAAAACCGAAAAACCGAGTAACCGAACCGTAACCGAACCGAAGAACCGAAGTCCCAGACCTACCTGTAAGTATGCTTTGGCGATTTCTGTTTTCCAAATCTCTTAGATTTTTGCTTCGTACTGAAAAAGCGTTTATACGATGGTGTTATTTGCTTGTTTGTTTCTCCTTGGAATTATTATGATATGCTTGTATCTTGTTATTGGCCTGATTTGTGTTTCTTTTAATCATTCTAGACTAATGGATAATGAAGAAGATTATCTTCTTCCTGGCTATGCAATCTTCAATAAATACACTACAATGTAGAAGTCTAGTAAATTCTTTTAGTAGTGTGTAAAGAAGTAGAACATCATCTATGCGAGATCACTTCAAAGTAGAAAAAGAATAGAATGGTGAAAAAATATATATTTTTTGAAATATTCAAGGAATTATGTGTATAAACTACTAGAACATCTAATCTTAAAGGTCATATCAAGACACATAATTTGGATGATGAAAGAAAAGTAATGAAGATTGCTAATAAAGTTTCCTTATTGTTGAATTTGAGGAGCTTACAAAATATTTTAGTTCTTTGAACTCAGATTATCAGTGTTATATTTGAAACACCGTTGTAACAGATTTTGTTAAAACTTGCGAGAAGGAAAAACAGAAATTGAAGTCTTAGTTAGAAAAGATTTCTAGTAGGATATGTTTGGCGTAGTGCTTTCTGTGGAGATAGATATATTGTTTTAACTGTATATTATGTTGATTTGAAGTGGGTGCTAAATAGCAAGATTTTGTCTTCATGTGATCTTCTTTCTCCGCACATTATATTGATTGAAAGAATGGGGAATAGAGAGAAAAGTGTTCACTTTGACGGTCATTAATGATACCATGCACGACATATTAAACGACAGACTTAATTTAGATGATAGTTTGTGTGCAAATGAGAATTTTCATGTGCAGTGGTTGTGTAAACATTTTAAACCTTATTGTGAAAGATAGCTTGGATGTTATAAGTAGTGTGTTGTCTAAGATCATAGACACCATGAAGTATGTTAAAGTTTCAACATCTAAAATAATTGCATTTGAATATTGTGTAAAAGGTGTTTTAGAAAGGAAATTCGTTTTTTTTTTTTTTTTCTTGGTTAGAATTACTTGTGGATGCAAAATCCTTCTTGATTTTTGATGAAACTTTCATGCTCATTACTTGATACTCGAGATCTTGGATGTAAATTTGTCTTTGAATAGAGACTTTGATTTAAAATATTGGGAGAAGAAAATGAGAAGAATAAATAGGTCGTGTGATATATTATAGTGATGTTAAATGAAAAAGAACTATTTATTTTGCTTCCAAGAAATAAGGATATTTAAGGATTTTGTTAGTACTTGTAGTGGAAGTGCAAAAAGATCGAGAAACTGCATTTGTATGTCAATTACCACATTTACCAGCGGTTCAGTTCTGCAACACACACACATATATATATATATATATATATATATAAATTATAGTTTTTATTATTATAACATTAGTATAAATACTTGAAGTAATAAATTATTCACCTCAATTCACTCAAGTATACATTAGAAAGGAAAAAAAACAAAAATAAATTTTTCTACACATTTTTACCAAAATGTTTTCTACACATTTTTGCCACATCTTTTATCAAATAATTTATCTATAAACTAAACACCAATTTTTAAATTATCTACTGTATAAACTAAAATCTGCACCGTTATTGTTTTTCACCATTCACACATTTTACTTTGTATTGCAAATTAAATTTTCATCAATCAAACTTTATTTTGTACCAATGATTTTGTACAAACTATAATTGTTTCGTAAACCGCACGTACCACAGTTTTTCCGCACAACTAAAAACGTTGTTAGATACTCTTAATAAGTTACTAAGTGGATGCTTGCACGTAATATAAATATAAGACCTCAAAGTGAATAAAAGTTATATCAACAACATGTTAAAATCTATCCATTCATTGCGCTTTTATGGAAAGTCTTTACACAAACTCGTACCAAATTTGGAAGGTGTGATAGAGAGTTTATCGAATTTCGTTTTCAATTAGATATTTTGGTTTTCAAAATTGGAAATATGTAAACCAAACGAAACCAATTCTGGTTTGACGATGAGAACTGAACACCCCAATAGCATGATCATATAATAAGTTGATCATTATGTTTGAACATGAATGCACCTTTTGAAGAAGCAGGGCGAATTGTCGGAACAAAATATGTGTCCTGAATCACAAACCAAACTCAAGTTTCCAAGACTCGAGTCGCAATAGAGGAATGTGTTGGTACAAGAAAAACTAAGGAATCGGACCAAAAGAACAAGTTATTTTCCCCTGATTCTTCCAAACCCGGTATAAGTAGATAAACCAATGACGAAGAGAAGATATTGTACGCATTTAACGCTTGACCCATTGGAAACTCTTTCTTGCCTTGGCTTTTCCAGGTTTCTTCCTTTCAACAACTCGTGAGTCTCTTGTCAAAAAACCAGCTGAAACATTTCGAAGATGAAAATACTATCACGATCCAAGACCAATCAATCTAACAGACATACTGTCTATCAAATGGAAACATCGATTAGACAACATGGTGTACCTCTGCTATAGAACATTATACAAAGATTTGATAAAGCTAAGACTAAGAGGCGTGTAGTATCTTGCTTACCAGCTCGAAGTGCTGTCCGCATATCTGGTTCCCAGTTTTGCAATGCCCTGCTGATACCCAATTGAATAGCTCCAACTTGACCTTTAAACCAAACATTAGAGAGTACACGGTTAGAAGAGACTAAATTCTTGGTAAATTTGTGATTTTCGTAAAGGGATGGTAATATAACCTGTTTACTTATAGGACCACATCATCTAGCTTATAAATCATACTAGCTAGTGTTATTTGACAAAAAAAAAACGAGAACCTAGTGAGGAGTGACTACAACCGAAGAAAAAGAGGTGATTGTTGAGGAGTTTTACCTGTAGTACCACCGCCATTAACAGTGCACTTAATATCCCAACTACCTAAGGTTTTGGTTTCAGCAAGTGGGCGGAGAAGAGCAGCACGATGATCAAGCATAGGAAAATAGACATCAAATTCTTTGTCGTTAACAAGGAATTTCCCTTTCCCAGGTACAATCCAAACACGGGCAATGCTACATTTTCTTCTCCCGGTTCCATAGGCTCTCCCGGTTTCATCCACTTGTCTCACACGTGATTTGGCAATTTCCTCTTGCATCTGGAGTTCTATCTCAGCTCTAGAGGACTTTTTCGAACTCTTCTCACGGCGAAGGTTTTCAATCTCACTCAGAGGAGGCAATCCATCGACCCCTTGGAAATCCTTCAATGCTATCAAACTATCTAGCATTTCATCTGTTATACCCGACTTGGCCACAAGGTCTCCAAATGCTCGATCAGGACCTGCAATAATAGCAAGTTCTAAATCAGTAAAACTTACTCTACTTATGGTTAGCACCAAACTATCCACTTCAAACACAAGTCTTTTTACTCCAATGCTCATGCCTCTTAAACATCCGAGCTTACTCCAAAAGCATGCCTACCAAATAGACTGATTACACAACCTTGCTACTCGAATGATTCCAAATTATTTATCGATTTGACCCTGATTCCATATCTCGACACATTTCTAAGTGCATTGCAAATTAAAGCAAAAAAAAAAAAAAAATCAGGAATTTTACCTTTGATAATCTCAGTGAGCTCTTTCTCTTCCTTTTCAAACAGCTCCTTCTTCACACGCTCTTCTTCCGCGTTCTCCAAGCTGGTATCAAAGCTAAGCGGCATCTCGCCGCTGGTATCAAACACGACCTTATCATCTTCCTCCTTCAAATTCCATGGCTTAGACACATCCCATCCACTGGATTTCACATCTCCGCTAGCTCCAAAACTATTCGCCATCTCACCTTGGGTACCGAACACAGCTTTCTCATCTCCTTCCTTGATATTCCATCGCTTAGTCTCCTCCCAATCATTGGGTGTCCTCTCAATCCCTTGCTTCACCTCTTCGCCGGTATCGAACACTACCTTATCATCTTCCTCCTTCATATTCCATCGCTTAGGCCCCTCCGGCCATTTGCCATCCCCACCAGCTGAGTCAGAGGAAGCCCATGAATCTTTTGAAGAGAAAGGATCGGACTTGCCATCGTTTACTCCAGAAAAGCTCCAGGGTACGTCATTTCGGTTACTCCTATTCCCGTTGTCATTTCCGCCGCCGCCGCCGCTACTGTTGGTTGAAAGCGGGCGGATAAAAGAGGAGAAGATCTGAGAGTTCGAATTGGAAGAAAGTAAGGTTACGAGACGGAGATTGGAAGGTCTAAGGAATAAACGAGAGAGCATGATGGTGATAGATTCAGAGATCCCAAAAACTTGCAGATGATGGAAGAAGAAAAAGAACGGTTAGGGTTTTACTTAGAACCAGTTAAGTTCTTGACACTACCGAACCGAACCGGTTTATTCCGATTTGATCATCAGTTGATTTCCAAAAACACATATAAGAAGAAGCCTCTGCTTCTCCGTCGAGGTTTACAACTTTGCCTCTCGGAGATTGCATAACAATACAAAATCCAATCGCCCCGTTCGCTGAATCGAGATGGTTTATATCGTTTCGTGGGACGAATTCGTAGATCGATCTGTTCAGCTTTTCCGAGCTGATCCCGAATCTGTAGGTTATTTGTTATTATTGCTCTTCTCCTTGTCGATTTCGTTCATCACAGTTGATTTGGAGATAACTGGCTTGGTTTTGGGTTATAATCCCTCGATTACGTATTGGGGATTCGATAAACCTCGATAGTTGATATGAATCTACATGTTTCGTTACCAAGTAGAATTGATGGCTACATATAGTTTTGTTTGTCTAATGAACTTGGATTCAATTTTTGTTGTGGTGCAGACTCGGTATGTCATCAAGTATAGACATTGCGATGGCAAGTTGGTTCTCAAGGTTACTGATAACAAAGAGGTACTGTGTCCACTTGTCTTCTTGTAACTGTTTATGCTTGGAGTTCGGATTTATACTAGATACTTCTCCATTGGATTTAGAATTTAGATGTTTGATATCTGATCCGGAGAATAGTTTTAATGGATTTGTAATTTGGGTTTTCCATGATCTTGTCTGCTTGGTGTTTTGTAGTTATGTTGGTTTTGGCTTGGTCAATGTAATTGGGAGAGCAGTGTATCTTGGTGGATGTTGAAGCATGTTTCTGTTTGTTAGTCAAACTTTATGGATACTGTAGAACTAGTTGAGCTAGGCTAAGTTCTACGTAATGAATTGCATAAACTTTTGTGGTATTTTAGCTCCTCCCATATGATAGATTTGATTTCTACTTTTTCTTGAACCTTAGTGTCTTAAGTTCAAGACAGACCAAGCGCAAGAAGCAAAGAAGATGGAGAAACTGAATAACATATTCTTCACCCTCATGGCCAGGGGACCTGATGGTACTAACATATTCTTTTCCTCCTATCAAACGTTACATGTGCTTTAAGTTCTTCTACTCTTCACCGACTGTTGAGTTTATTGCTTACTTTTTATGCAGTTGATCTTTCTGAAGTCAACGGGAAAGAACAGATGGAGACACAGCCTCTAAAGAAAGGAAGAGGAAGGAAGCAATAAGTCTCATGAATACGTTTTTCTTTCTTTCTTGGTATCAACATTTTGATCCATTTTTTTTTGGAGGATATTTTGAGATGATGATTGTGATGGTAGGATTATCAAATGTTTGTTCTAAATTTCTGACTCCGAATCTAAAAATACAACTTTTATCAAAAATGCTAATCATTTGATCTTCTCATCCCAAAAGTAACTATTTAAATTGGATTCCCTACAACCAAGTGGTTATATTTGTGACTCATTTGTGATTTTCTTAATGTGCGGATTGATTCTTTTACCGATCGAGCTATATGGATTCTTCGCCTGGCCAAGTTTAAATACAGACTCCACATAGAAATAGTGAACTTTGGTAATGTATGCAAGTTGAGTTTGAAGGCAATTTATGCATTGCAATGTGTTTTTCAGAAGCCACAGTCCACCCCAATCATCAACCACTACTACGGTAGATAAAGAGTTAAGAGGAAACTGATAGGCCACTAGCTGATTTTCCTGTGAATATATGTGAATATATGGGAGAACTACAATGAACTAATCAATAGCTCCAAAATGATATTGGATACAAAAAAAACTATGGCTTTTGAAAAGCACGAATGATATTGTAAATTAAAGGAATAAATGAGCTGGCGTAGAAACCTGTTAAAACCTTTTGGAACAATTCTACTGCCAAGAATTAAGGGGGAGAATTTCTTCTTGACCATAAACTCTCATCACTTTTTCCATTCGCTTAGCCCTCTCTTGTTGAGCTAGAGGGTTTCACCTATTGCCGGCAAAATTTTTGCAACGGTCTTAAAAAAGGAACTCTTTTTTCTTGATTGATACTAGCTTTCCTTTCTCCTGTCTACACTTTCCTTTTCTTCATCTCCAATATTCTCTGCTTTCCTAAAATTCCCAAAACATTTACTCATGACCATCAATGCGACGCAACCTAAACAATCATCTGAGTACCATCCATAAATGCCACTAACTCCTAAAAAATAATCACTAATGCCACTCTCTGGTAAAATTACAATTTTACCCTTAATGAATTTCCAATGATGTTTGTCAAGGTTAAATAGCAGTGAATCGGTATAGGTTTCAGTAATACACGGTAATTCAGTGGTTGTGCGCGTTCCTGAACGCGCGTCGCGCCCAGGGTTCGAATCCTTCTATGCGCGGTACATCTGGTACAACTGAAGGATTATTTTGACTGGTTGTACCAGTACATCTGAGGGGCAGTTGTACCATCTGAGGGGCAGTTGTACCACTGGTACAACTGGTACATCTGAGGGGCAGTTGTACCAGTGGTACAACTGGTACAACTGGGGGTAGTTGTACTAGTGGTACAACTGGTACATCTGGGGGCAGTTGTACCACGAGGATGGTGAGTTTTCACTTAAAAATATTCAGGGGTAATTTCGTCAGTTCACTAAAAGCGAGTGGCATGTTGATCATGGAGTGGCATGGGAGATTATTATTTGGAAGATAGTGGCATTTATGACATTAATCCCAATCATCTCCTCCTATCTCTGACGGCTGCGTGAAATCTCCGACCAAAAAAGCCATCTCCGACAAGGCAGTAACCTTCGTTTCACACCATCCTCTGTAATCCCAACAATGGCGGAGAATTTACACAACGCTTTGAGATCAATGACCATCGAGGACGATGACCCCATCACGCTGAGCGATGATCCAAGCTTTCAAGTCCTTGATGAAAACGCAAATAGCATTCTCGGACGTCTCTTGAATCCGGAAAGTCAAGTCATGGCCCGTATGATAGACTATATGCCTACAGCGTGGAGGGTATACGACCGAGTTCGAGGTATCGCACTGTCAAAAGACAGATTTCAGTTTATCTTTAAGCGAGAGGAAGACCTTATCACTGTTCTTAAAGATCGCCCATGGTCCTATAACCGGTGGGCAATGGTGCTTGAGAGATGGACACCGTCACCCACACCGGAGTACCTATCGACCTTGGAGGTATGGATCAGGATTCGAAACATTCCAGTCAATTTTTACACGGCCAAAACCATGTATACACTAGCCTCAAAGATTGGTAAAGTGGAAGAGCTAGCATATGATCCGAACCAATCTCAGAAAACCGACTATGTACGTGCTAAGGTAGTTCTTGATGTAGAGAAGCCGATCTTACCGGCCAAAAACTTGAATCTCCTCACTGGCGAAACAGTCGTCATTGAGTTTGAATATGAGAAGCTCCACAAAAGGTGCTTCAAGTGCTATCGCCTAACTCATGACAAGATGAACTGCTCAATGTTGAATCAGAAAACTGTGAAGGACAACGTCGCTACCCCTCCTGAACCGGCGATCGTGCCCAGTCAATCACAACCTGCTCAAGCTGATACAAGCTCAAAGTTCTTGGAAGGCCCTCCGGGATTCCCACCCTTTTTTCCGGAACTATCAAAGGTTGATCACCAAATGGCATTGCAATATATTGCTCATGCTGATGCCACTGAACGGAATGCACGCATCCGCAGGGTGCAACAGGAAATCGATGAAGCTAAAATGAGTCTTTCTGTGAACCTTACAAAGATTACACACGATCTCAACAAAGACAAGGGTCATGTCTTCGACTACAGCCACCAAAGGTCTGTTTTTCAGCGGCTTGGTACTCAAGAAACCCAGCTTCCTAGACTATCCTCTGCTCGGTCTCTGTGTAGCTACGAGGAAGATGTTGACAGTTCACAAGCCGTAAGTTCTGCTTCTGAACATGTTCTCTTGAACTCGACGGGTTTTAAGATGGGTTTATCTCAGCAACACCCATCTTCCGGAGTTTCAAAGAGTGCAGGTAAAACAAGGAAGCGACCACCTTCTTGGCTTCGGAAGCTGCGTCCCATGTCTGCTGTTCAATTCGAGCAGAAGCTGCCTTCTCCACAAGCGGCTACTATCAATCAACAAGGTACTGATAATGCAGAAGAAGGGATTAAGACAACGATCCCTAGCAGTAAAAGAAAATCAGACACACCTCTCCCTCTCACCATCACCAAAGCTCACAAAACCCAAGCAAATACGGTGGCTTCCGCTTTGAAGCCGCTGCTGCCCAAATGAGCATACTAAGCTGGAACTGTCAAGGAGCTGGAAGCACCGAGACAGTTCAATTTATTCGGGAGATACGAAAAAAGTTCTTCCCGGATTTTATTTTTCTTATGGAAACGAAACAGAAATTTAGTTATTTGCAACAGTTACAAAGAGATTTGGGTTATGACGATTTGATTACTGTCGAACCTGAAGGTTTGAGTGGTGGTATGGCTGTAATGTGGAAACATTCTTATGATGTTGTTCTTTCAAAAAATAAAAGAGTTATCGACATGGCTGTGACATTAGGTTCTATCAAATTCTTCTTGTCTTGTGTTTATGGAGATCCGGTTAGAGAGAAAAGGCAAGAGGTTTGGGATCAGTTAATCTGCATCGGATTGGTCAGAAATGAGGCTTGGGTTCTCATCGGAGATTTTAATGAATTAATGAACAATGGAGAGAAGTTGGGTGGTGCTGTGCGCCATGAATCAACTTTCTGGAACTTCCGAGCAATGGCTGAAAATTGTAAGTTGAAAGAGCATCGGTTTGTGGGTAATTCTCTGTCTTGGGATGGTTGGCGTGATAAAGTGTGGGTACAATGCCGTCTGGATAGGAGCTTTGGCAACGACAAATGGTTTAATCTCTTCCCGCGCTCTCAAATAGAATACTTAGATCTTTGGGCGTCGGATCACCGGCCCATACGTCTGAGTTTCGCATACGAGATTGAAGAAAAAGGAAGAGGGAGGTTCTACTTTGATAAACGTATGATCGGAAAGCCTGGTCTTGAGGATGCAATCAAAGCTGGCTGGGGGTGAAAATTCAGAACAAAACCAGCGCCCACTAATGGATCGTATCTCCAGCTGCCGGTCTGCTATGTCACAGTGGAAGAGATCTTCGGATCTGAATTCCCGCGACCGTATCACTCGTCTGCGCCATGAGTTGGAGAAGGAAATCACCAAAGTTGCCCCAAATGTCGATAACCTGAAAAGGATCAAGATGGCTTTAACAGTGGCATACAAAGAGGAAGAGCAATTTTGGCGACAACGATGCACTGAACAATGGCTGAAGGCAGGCGATATGAATACTCCTTTCTTTCAAAACAGTGTTAGAGGGAGAAAAGCTCAAAACAAGGTTTTAATGTTGAAGGATAATCAAGGCAGAGAAGTGTTCTCTGAGGGGGGGAAAGGACACATTGCAGTCGAATATTTTCGGGATTTGTTTATGAGCTCCAATCCCTTTGACCTTGAGACTTTGTTTGAAGGTTTTCAAGGGCAGATCACACCTGAGATGAACCTTAACCTGACAGCTCCGGTCACTGCCATGGAAATTCAGAAAGCAGCCTTTGCGGTGAAAGGTAGCAGCGCACCAGGGGAGGATGGTTTAACAGGCTCGTTCTACAAACAGTTTTGGCACATAGTTGGCCCTCAAGTCACCGAAGAAGTAAGCAATTTCTTTGCTACCTCGATCATCCCCAATGGCTGGAACCACACACAACTTTGCCTTTTACCTAAGATAAAAAAACCATCGGAGATGAAAGACATGAGGCCTATCAGTTTGTGCTCAGTTCATTATAAGATCATATCAAACATTCTTTGTACTCGTCTGAAGCAGGTTCTGCCTTGCATTGTCTCCGACACTCAGGGTGCGTTCGTATCAGGTCGTTTGATCACTGATAATGTCATCGTTGCTCATGAAATGGTACATGGTCTGAGAACTAAAGAAAGTGTGGCGAAAGAATTTATGGCTGTGAAAACAGACATGTCCAAAGCATACGACAGAGTCGAATGGTGTTTCCTGGAAACACTAATGGAGAAGATGAATTTCGATAGAGTGTGGATACGTTGGATAATGGCATGTGTTAGCAGTGTCACTTACTCGGTTTTACTCAATGGAAGATCGCATGGGTTTATCAAACCAGAACGCGGCATACGACAAGGAGATCCTCTCTCCCCTTTTCTATTTATTCTGTGTGCGGAAGCCTTGGTTAACTGCTTAAATCAATCAGAGATTAACAATAGGCTCCATGGTATAAAGCTAACAACCACAAGCCCGGCAGTCCACCATCTGCTATTTGCCGATGACAGTCTATTGATGTGTCGAGCAGACGTTGCAGAGAGTTCATAGCTTAATAGATGTCTGCAACTTTATGGGGAGGCTTCAGGTCAGGTTATTAATTTTCAGAAATCGTCAATTATTTTTGGCTCGAAAATCCCTGATTCTACAAAGTCAGCAGTTAAAGAGGTCCTAGGCATTGAAAAAGAGGGTGGCGATGGCTCCTACCTAGGCCTACCGGAATGTTTTAAAGGTTCCAAAAGAGATTTGCTCAGCTTCATAAGAGAAAAACTACACGGTCGTCTGAACGGGTGGTTCGCAAAAGCTCTTTCTCAAGGTGGTAAAGAGATTCTTATCAAATCAATTTCCCTAGCTCTACCAATCTATGCTATATCGGTTTTCAAGCTACCAAAGGACCTTTGTGATAAGCTGACAAGTGCGATTACTGAGTTTTGGTGGAGCAGTGGTAACAACAGGAATAGAATCTCATGGGTTGCGTGGCAGAAGCTTTGTCGAAGCAAAGAGGAAGGTGGTATTGGTTTTCATGACATAAGAAGATTCAACCAAGCCCTACTTGGCAAGCAAGCATGGAGAATTTATGATAACCCGAACTCTCTTGTAGCTCGTGTTCTCAAAGAAAGGTACTTCAGAAATAGTTCCTTCCTTGACTGCGGAACGGGTACACGACCTTCTTTCGTATGGAGAAGTATCCTTCATGGTCGAGACTTGCTAAAACAAGGTCTGGTCCGTTCCATTGGTAATGGCAGGACGACAAACGTATGGGCTCACAATTGGATCATTGACCCTACACCTCGTCTTCCTGTTTATAGAGATGGTAGTGTGATTGACCTAACACTCATGGTGTCGGACCTCCTCATACCAAACACGAGCTTATGGGATGTTGCTAAGGTACGACAAACCTTCACCCCAGGAGATGCATCTCTCATTCTCAAGCTTAGACCGACAACCTCAAGAAATGATTTCGACAAATGGGGTTACACGAAACCAGGGACTTACTCTACAAAAAGTGGATATCGTTTCCTTGATTCTCTGGTCCATGCTCAGTCCCCTAACCACCACTCTCTAGCTCCTGTCGAAAAGCATCTCTGGACTAGAATCTGGAAAGTCAAAACCTTACCCAAGATACGCCATTTTCTCTGGAAGTCTTTGGCAGGTGCTCTCCCGGTACGAGAACGGCTTGCCTCTCGTGGAATCCAACTTGATACGTCCTGCCCGCAGTGTGGCTTAGCTGCGGAAACCATAAACCATCTGCTATTCACATGCCCTTTTGCTCGAGAGGTTTGGGAACGATCGCACATACACATGCCTAATGGAGGCTTCTCTGGCTCGTCCCTCTTCCTCAACATGTACCATGTGTTTGCAAAGAATAAATCTGCAGAAGCCTATAACCCCCAAACTCGAAGTTACCCATGGATTGTTTGGCACCTGTGGAAGGCAAGAAATGCCCTTGTATTTGAAAACACAAAGCTAAGCTCGGCATCTGTTTTGGAGAAAGTCATGGATGATACAAATAGTTGGTATCATGTAAACGGTGTGGTGACAGAAGGAATCATTGTCCCTTCCACCACACATTCTCAGCCACAGTGGATTAAACCACCAGTCGGTACGTTTAAATGCAACATTGGATCAGCATGGAATAATTCAGACTTCAACGGTGGCGCTGCGTGGATCGTACGAAACCATACCGGTGAGGCTATCTGTCATAGCCGGCGTTCGTTCTCCAACGTATGTTCTAAGGCAGAGAGCGAAGTACTCGCACTCTCCTGGGCAGTAGACAGTATGAAAGACATGCGCTTTACCAACATGATATTTGAGTCATCTTTTGTGGAAGCCCGCGATATAATGCTAAGACCGGAGCAGTACCCTGATTTTCTCTCTGTTTCAAAGCCCACACTGCAATGTCTCAATCAGTTCCAATATTTCGCTTGCTCCTATGTCATCCCAGATAGGAACAGAGCCGCTGCCTCAATTGCCGATAGTTCCATTCGCAACTATTGTTTCAGGAGCTCTTATGTAGCAAGAGGAGGTCCCAATTGGCTCAAGCAAACCCTCCTCTTGGACGCACGTTCTACACTCACCGACTCTCTGTAAAACCCGTATGGGACATGGCTCTAATTCTCTCTCACAAGCCCTACTGCTACTGCAGTCTGCAATGGATACCTAACGGTGTCTCTTCTTCTTCATAATTTTTTTCGAATTTCTGCAATCTATCTAAGTTTATCTCTATGGGATTGTTCATGCTACACTTGATCTTTGGTTTCAAATTTTAATACAACAGCGTTAAAAAAAAAAGAATTAAGGGGGAGAAGATATATCCAAAATTCCAAACCAAAAGACTTCTGGACAGAAGTAGAATTCAACATGTACAAATACAACTCTAGAGCGTTCACTGTAATTCACTGTGGCGTGGCAAAAAATAGTTTGAGCTGATTCAGGGGTGTGAAATGGCAAAAGAGGCATGTGGTATTCTTCAGATGCACTTTGAAGAGATAAAGAAGGTTCAAAACTCAAGAAATGACCTTCTGGCTACTAAGTTTGAGAATTTGAAAATGGATGAACATGAGTCAACTGCTGATTTCAGTTCTAAAATCAGCTCATTAGCTCAAGAGGCGTCCCTTCTTGGAAAGAAGTACAAGGAGCAAAAGCTGGTAAAGAAATTCTTAAGGTGTTTGACACCGAGGTACATAACTTACAAAACATCCTTAAGTGTGTGAGCAAACACTGAAAGCATGAACCTTGACGAGCTTGTTGGAATGCTACATGTTCATGAGATGTAACTTGATGGAGTAAACAAACCCAAGAGCATTGCATTTGTGCCACAAGAAAAGACAAGTAAGGAATCAGAAGAAGATGATTTTGTCAGCCTTATTGTTCACAGATTTGATCATGCTATGAGAATGGTGGAATAAGGGCAAGGCTCTAATATTCAGTAAGAAGATTTATGACTGTGACAAAGGAATAAAAAAGCGGAAATGCAGTTTCATGAGTGGAAAGTGTTAGGTCACTTCAAAAATGAATGTCTAACAACTAAGAGGCGTGAAACAAATGAATGTCTAACAACTAAGAGGCGTGAAACAAAATTCTTTGGATGTAAAGGAATTGGACATACTCACCTAGAGTGTGTCAACGAATAGAAAAGGTGACAAGAAAAATCAATGCTGGGAATGAACGTTAATGAATCCGAGAATGAAAGTGATAAAGAATAAGTGAAAAACTTTGTAGGATTTCTAGGAATCATTGTATTTGAAGAAGAAGGATCTGAGTCAGAATCAAAAATAGAATTAAATCTAGCTGATAGCTATAAAGAATTAAGGGAAGCACTGATCAAAAACTGATTATAAAATGTGGCATTGATACAGATGAAACAACGACCTGAAGCACATGTTGAATCATTCTAAAAGGAACTAAAGCAGGAAATAAACTAAGCTTGGAGAGTGTCACATTAATAAGAGAAAAGTTGACACTAGCTAAAAAAGTTTAGGAGTTGGAAAAGATGTTTAAAGTTTAAAGAGGAGTGAGTACACATTTCCAATCGGAGCTAGATCAACACCATCACAAAATTCAAATGTTTGCTAGAATCAAGTAGCTGGATAAAATTCCGAGTTATAGGAGAGCTGAAAACTCAAAGTCAGAACTGGTATATACTGGAAGAACCTCAACTAACTCAGGAAAAACCACGTTCATTCCAGGAAGTGCGACAATGCTGACACAGAAGGTAACTGATACACCAAATTTGTTTGCTACTATTGTGGGAAGGACGGCCACTACAAGCCTCACTGCTATAGTTTCCTAAAGAGAGAGAGTAAGGCAACTCAAAAATCTGGGTAAACTCAACTGGAACAAAGATAAGTATCATATATATATCAAAAGGCAGACATATATCAGTAAGTGAAACAATGTAGTACATGGAGTATTACAATAAAGAATATGCGATGCAACATGGTATTTATGGCTGACGAACAAGACGATACCAACCCATGGTATTTTGATAGTGGATGCTTACGACATATGACAAGAACAAGGAGTGATCTTGAGAACATCAAAACTATCAAGTTAGGAAAGGTCACGTTTGGTGATGGAGGACAAGGAGAAATTCAAGGAAAAAGTAAGACAAGTGACTCAGATCTACCTAAGCTGATGAATGTTTATCTGGTAAAAGATCTTAAGGCAAATCTAATCAGTGTGAGTCAGCTGTGTGAAGAAGGATTAATGGTCTGTTTCACTAGTTATGATTGCAAGGCAATATATGAGGCTGGTGATATTGTACTATAAGGGAAGAGATACGGAAAACGGTTACATGTGAGAGAATGGCACCAAGTGTCTCACTGTAAAATATGATGTATACATATGGCATCAACATCTTGGTCACATGAATGAAAGAAACCTGACCAATCTAGTCAAGAATGAGATTGTGAGAGGGATTCGCTATAAGAAAACATTTTTCCGACTACTTTTGCGACTAATATTTCAGTCGAAACAAATAACGACTACATAACGACTCTTTTGGCACTGATTAGCGTCTACAACAAATTGTTCGCCAATCCGTCGTAACTTTGTGACCAATTGAGTTCGCCGCACTTGGGCTGGTCATTTACGACTGATTTGCGACTCTAGATAAGTTGGAACAACATCAGTCGCTAAATCGGTCGTTCAAACTTGTTGTTAAACCACATATTATACATTTGTAGGTTGGTACAACTAACTATTGCAAATAAGACATTGGGTCGTAAATTAGTCGCTATATTATGATTGATTTGCGACCACATACAAGTCGGGAAAGTTTTAGTCGCAAAATTAGTCATAATAAACCGTCATTAAACCACATATTATTCATTTGTATGTTGTTGTAACTAATTTTTGCGATTAACAACACTAGTCGCTGTTGGGGTCAAAAACCCCCCTCTACGAAACAATATCCGAAATCGTACTTAAGCAATCGGACACAGACGTTCATCACACTTCGTATGAACGGAGCTTCGTACGGATAATACTTTGTACGAGGCACATTGTATCAATGACGTTTCGTATGAATAATCTTTTATGCCAAACGCTTCAAAAGAATAACATTTCATGCAAAACAGAAAAGAATATTCAACCTAACTTCCGAACAGGTCAATCTGACAAACACATCTCTCCGACAGAAGCTACGGATAGGCAAAACATCCGAATGAGCTAATTCCGAGCTAAACAGCTCGGATTCAAGCTAAACCAGCTCAGATCCAAGCTAAACCAACTTGGATCAGAGCTCAACCAGATCGGACTTTCTGAGTTAAAGCAGCTCTGATCGATCGTATCCTTTCTCATTTTTCTGAGCACAATTCATTCCTCCGAAAGTTCCTAGCTGAATGCATTCCTTGGAAACTTCCGAGCTGAACTTACTTCTCTAACTCTCCGAATGGATATTCCACTTAGGATAGACGCTCTAACATTTGCCGATATATTCTTCTCCGGACGGGCAACTAGCCGCAACCCCTCTTCGGAACATCAACTTGGATGTTCTTAGCCATTAACAAGAATTGTCGGATAAAGTCATCTGAGATACGAGTTTTGACCTAACCTAAAAGACTCGTATTTCCAAGATATTGGGCCGAATCAACAAGTCTACGCTCAAACGGACTAGGATTGTCCGTTTTCCGCCCATTCGGCAAAATATGTTAAGCTGCAGAAAGATACTCGCCAAAATAGGAAGATAAACTCGAAGAAGGGAAGGAGAAGATATCTCCGAGAAGAAGACGAAAATCTGAGATGAAAAAGTAAATCTTAACGGAAATGGAAGATGCCAATAACGTGAAGATTACCGGAAATCTTACGGACGAAGATCCTCGCAGCGGACTCACCGCATCTATATAAGAATAAAGACTTCCTACGATTGAGGCCTCTCGAAAAGCCTAGAATCTAGACTTAGAACTACAAATGGCTTGATCTCTTTCTTAAGGGTACGTAGGCAGCTTTTCATAAGGTTCAGCTGTAACATCTTAAACTTTTATTCTTTGTACTTCGTTTCGATTCGAACAATCAATGAAAATATCTTCCGGTTCTCTCTTGTCGTGTTGTTTACATTGAAACTTATGTTCCCTAAAAAGTTTAGCTCTACAAATATCGACAATGCGAGTTCCGACTCTCACAGTTTGGTGTCGTCTGTGGGGAATAAAAGTTCCTTACACTTAAAAACCACCGACTAGCAGGTCCGTAGATATGGCCACCGACGGAGACATATACGTAGAAAGAAAAAATCATCCACTGGCGATCAACGCTGCAGCAGACGTAGCCGGAACACACAACACTATGACGAACAACGCTGCAACAGACGCAGCCGCAACTGATGCAACGACAGCCGATGTAGCACTAACCGATTCAAAGCAGACGACAGCCGTACTGGTGCAAAAAATTCATGATTGGAAGAAGGAGAATGCCACGCTCACCGAGCAAGTGGAGAGGCTCGGAACAAAAATCATGGAGCACTTGGGCTGTGAAGTTCGGATCAACTAAGCGTAGGTGACTCGACTTCTCAATGCATGGCAGCTCAACGAGAAACCCTATTCTAAGTCAACCGAGACTTGCAAACAAGGGAACGCCTCCTACGGACAGATCTAACACAACATATCTACCACCACTAATCCGACAAAGAAGGATCGCGACGACTATTGACGTTGATGGAGAAGATTGCATTGAGCAACCTTAAATAAAAAGAATCATAACAAGGATACCAAGATAGGATCGGAATTTAGGTAAACCGAAAAGAACACTTTTTCGTGTTATAAGATCGTCTTCGTCGTAAGTCGCTTTATGATCTCTCTGATTATCAAGGTAAGTACCTAAAATTCTAATTTTCCTTCTCATCATCAATTTATTTACAAATTATGCCGATCTGTTCAACTTCTTTGCGACTTATCGATTTTAGATTTGTTTTCCGCTTTCAACGCTTTACGATTATATGAATTACTAATATCTCTAACTTATGTAGAAATTAATATGATAAAATCTTTATCGAAATTGTAAATATCTCGTCAAATCTTTTCGTTTGTTCAACGTACAGTCGATTTCTCTTTGATTTCGTTTACATTTTGAGCATCTTGGTTTGGGACTTTGCGGTTATACATCATGATCAGATTCTAACTGATTTTCATCACCAAACGAGTCTCCGAATTTGCTTCGTTTAGAAATCTAGGCACGATGCAAAGTAGCCAAACAACCAACAATCGTACCGAGCCATCGTAACATCAAGCTTCTTAACCATCCATGTACAAAATCCAGTATCCAATCTGCATACAGTAGATTCGGCGAGCAATAACGCGAAACCAAGTGAAGAATCAATTCATCGATAAATCATCAACGATCACCTTCTTGCTATCTAAGCATATTGTCTCATCGTAGCCGATCGTTCGAGTGATCAAAACTTTCAAGCAGCGCAGCTTGCCAAATAACACATTGGTATACGTCCTACTCGGACAATCCACGACTAAACCTGTTCGGATGTACCGCAACAAGGCTGCCGAGATTCACTACCTACTCGGACAGATTGTCATATAATCCTTCCGTGCACACATCATTGCACGGAAAACTCACATGTTCAACTCAACATCAGCTCGGATGACTCGGAAGCTCACCATAAATACTGCTCAGTGATCGTGTTTATCTGAGCACAAAAGACTGCTCGGAAGATTGCCTGGATATCACCCGTGAGTGTTGTCAGTAATGCGCGCGTGTCTCCCTAACCTAAATATCAAGGACTTCAGGTGTTCGGTCGAGCTTCTCATCTAATAACATTTGAATTTCTCTTAGATTCCACGTTCCCGAAATGGATCCTATCAAATATTTCACATTTTCTATGATTATTTCTATTTTAGGTATTCGGGGAATCCTCCTTAATAGACAAAATATTCCTATTATGTCAATGCCAATTGAATCAATTTTATAAGCTGTGAATTCAAACCTTTTGGTATTTTCCATTTCTTCGGATGATATGATGGGTCAAGTATTTGCTTCATTGGTTCCAACGGTGGCAGCTGCGGAGTCTACTATTGGGTTAACCATTTTCGTTATAACTTTCAGAGTCCGAGGGACTATTGCTGTAGAATTTATTAATAGAATTCAGGGTTAACCATTCCTCTCCTTTCAGTCGCTCGTCGAGACCTGGTGGACCTTACGATCGAGCTCCTTTTTTCCTTCGGACATCTTCTTTCAGTCGAGTCACTTTGTACCTCTTCTCAGATTAGGAAAATACGAAGTTCTCTTCTCCTTTCGTTCTCTTTTTTTCCTTGGGCGGTTGGTTGATGCCTCTAAGCGTTGTTTTTAGTCGTTGATGGTGATGTATGCAGGGAGAATCCAAGACCAGTAGAATTAGACCCTGGTCGAATCCACAAAAACTCAAGAATCTTACGACAGACTATAGAGGTTCGAATTAAGCTAAGCAACAGCAGAGAATAAGCATAAAATAATGCAAGAACGTAAATCAAACGGTTTGTAATCAATCAAGAAAAGCGTCAGGTCAATGGAGTTCTCAGGAAATTATGAATACATGATAACCAATCAACCGAGATCAAATTAAGAACTGCTTTGGAACTAGAATCACATAATCATAAGATAAACCAACTTTCGTTGCGAGTATTATCTATGTCTAGCAACCTACCAAACCAACTTTCGTTGCGAGTTCTAGAGATCCCAAACATGCATTAATCTCAGGTTCTTTCGCTCACATGTATAACTTATTTCTCTAAATTTATCTAAACTTATTTGGTTAGGTTAACAAGATTCGGTGAAGGTGAAGTCCCCGAGCTTCATGTCACTGTACCTGATATATTTACTCATATTGTCGTCTAAGTGGGAAAATGCATGAAATTTGGATTTCAGAGAAAGACTATTGATGCGCACATGCATATGTTTTGCGAAATTATGATTATTTTCAACCATTTGAGAAGCATAATCTGACATGTATGTGAACTTTATTTTACACATAATCCACTATCTGCCGGTCTCATATATGTGGTTGTTTTAAATAGTATATTCGAAGATTATATTTCTGAAAAATATTCAGATCTCTCTGGAAAAAAACTCTCCAAAGTTAACGAATATCATACATGGATGAAAGATTATGCAAGTCTATATAATATTCTTAACTATGTATAAGTTATTTATGTATGCATATATACCTCAATATATATTTATATTGTCTTTCTATATGCATGTTGAGTAGTCGAAAGCCGGACATCCTTTTCTTCCTTGGGTTCAAGATATAGTGAATGGACCAGTGAATGAGGAGAAAACTTGGCCTATATATTTTACAAAAGGGTATTTGTTTCATACGCAGAATCACAGCGAGGGAAGAAAGACATGTAACTATGATGTATGTGTTAAAGGAGAAAGTTATAGTGATGCATCTGATAAAACTGGTTTCCATGGGATCTTAACTGATATCATATATTTCGAGTATGAAGGGATGTTTAATTTGGGAATCAAAAATTTTATGTGTAAGTGGTACGACCCTGTTATCGGTAGCGCACTCGAAGGAGCAATGATGAACCATTTATTTTAGGTATGTTCGTATTTCTGTATATAGTAAAGCTGATATCATATATACATATATATTGATATTGTACAGCTTCGCCAGCGGATCAAGCTTGTTATATCTCATACCCATACACGAAGAAACTGAAACACTTTTAAAACACTTTTTGCTAAATGTTGTGAAAGTCAACCCAAAGGGAATTTTTTCAGAAGAGTATGAAGACACGGAACCGACTATTTTGCAACAAGATACTGACGATTCTGTAATGCTGACTACAATCGAAGATCTCGTAGTCGAGAATTTGGTGCAAAGAGTAAAGCCAATAAATCTACTGGTGATGTGGAACGAGAAGATGAATTCCAGTGTAATTTATCGTCTTCTAATGGTGAAGATGATGACGATGAAGAACTCTACTAATCAGATGTTTATCAATATGTAATATTATGACGTTTAATCTAAAAAATAACAGTTATTTTCGTAAATCAATATGAAATATTATCCCATTTCATCCCGAAATTACACTTGTCTATCAAGTTCTAAAATGAAAATGACTTTTTTTCCTCTAATTTCCTTAACAAAAACCAAAATTTTGCCTAAACCCGCCCAATTTTTTTCCTAAACCACCTTATATTTCCCTTAACCGGCCTAATTATTTACCTAAACCGACAAAGCCCAAAAAGAATCTCTAATTCTGCTTTGTTCTGCATGTCAAGCATCTCTTCTTCTCGATCAAGCACTGAAACCCTAATCATTCCTTCCTTATTCTTCCTCTCGAGAAATCGTAATCGGTCTCTGTTTCTCCTCTTCCCTTATTCGAACCGTCTTTTCCTCTTCTCTGTGACACCTTAAACCCTAAATTCAAATCCAAATTGACAATCTGAGTTGGCCGATGGTAGAAAGAAACCAAATCGAAGAGGTGGGTCTAGCGCATCACGGAAGCAGCCGGCAACAGCCAAGACTCTGTCGCCTCTTCCAAGCAGGTACAACATCACTCCGGCGAGCAATAGTGTCTCCCCACTGGAAACCCCTAACTGCATTCCTTTTCAATTTCATCCAAATTACTAATTTGAATTCTGTTCTACATTTAATTCAAAACTCAAACAAGGCAAATAAAATTGATATACAACTGTTTTTTTTTTTGCAACCATGAATTGACTGCTAACAGTTGTAGTCGTAAATCAGTCATAGTTTGAGGTACTATGACTGATTAGCGACAGTTATGGGTGTCGCTAATACCTTGTTTTTTTTGTAGTGATTCCTCAATTCAAAGGAGGTGACAAGATGACATGTGGCGCTTATAACAAAGGAAAGCAAGTTAAAGTCCAACCCAAGAAAGTACTAGACATTCAATCAAAAGAGAGTATGAATCTGGTTCACATGGACTTGATGAGACCAATGCAAATCGAAAGCCTTGCAGAAAAGATGATATGTATTCGTCTTGGTGGATGACTATAAAATGAGAAGTCTGACACATCTTACAACTTTCATATTTGGACACTAAACTGGTCAATGAGAGATGAGGGGTCAAAAGAATCATAAATGATCATGGTGGTGAATTCTAGAATGAAACCATTAAGGTGTTTTGTGACAATCACGACATTTCTCATCTATTCTCAGCACCAAGAACATCGCACCATAATAGAGTGGTTGAATAAAAGAATCGTAGTCTTCAGGAAATGGTACGAACCATGATGCTTGGGAATGATGTACCAATAAGATTTTTGGCTGAAGCAGTGAATACAACATGTTACAGCATAAACCGTGTGTATTTGAGGAAAAGAACTACTAAGACGCCATACAAATTGTGGAAATAGAAGACACGAACCTGAGATACTTTCATATCTTTGGTGGAAAGTGCTACATACTAAACGATAAATTTCACTTGGGAAAGTTTGATTCACGGATTGATGAAGGCATTTTTGGGTTACTCAGGGACTAATATAACCTTCATAGTATACAACATGAGATCTGGATTAATCGTGGAATCTCTCGATGTGGTATTTGACGACTACCTTCCTATGAAATGGGCTGGAAAATATCGGATAATGACTCAAAATAAGCTGATCAGGAAGAAGAGGCAAGCACAACAGATGAACCTGAGCCAGAAAAGGGGGAAAACTCAAGGTACATCGGAATCATCCTCTCTCTGATGCTATAGGGAATGTGAATAATGAACGAGTGACTAGGAAGGTTCACCTAAAATCTAGAGAAATGATTCTCTTTGCATGCTTTGTTTCAGTCATTAAGCCAAAAACACACATTCAGACCTTGGTAGATAAGTTTTCGATTGTGGCAGTGGAACGAGAATTGGAACAATTTGTTCGGAATGATGTATGAGAACTTGTTCCAGGACCAGAAAGAGTGAATATTTTGGGAACTAAGTGAATCTTCAAAAACAAGATTTGTGAGAATGGTGTGGTAATTCAAAATAAGGCTCGTCCTGTTGCTCAAGGATACTCTCAAATTGAAAGAGTTGATTTTGAAAATACTCATGCATAATGATTTTCACGATGTATCAGATGGATGTGAAAACTGCTTTCTTGAATGGGTTCCAACAAGAAGAAGTGCACGTGGAACAACCTAAAAGATTTAAAGATTAAATCATTCGAGAGTAAGTGTGCAAGCTTCGAAAGGTTCTATATGGACTAAATCAGGCGCCTAGATCATGGTATGAACGGCTGACGAGCTTTCTCCTTGAAAAGGATACGTAAGGGGAAGTGTGGATAAAAATCTCTTTGTTTTACAACACTCGAATGAGATCATCATTTTGCAGATCTATGTTGATGACATCATTTTTGGGGGAACATCTCAAACTGTGGTTGATGAATTCAAACATAACATGACTCAAGAATTTGAAATGAGTATGATAGAAGAATTGAAGTACTTTTTAGGGTTGGAGATCACTCAGACAAATGAGGGAGTGTTCATCTCATAGAGCACTTAGGCTAAGAATCTACAGACTCGATTCAAATTGGATTAATGTAAATAAGCTAAGACTCCGATGAAAACTACAACCAATTTGTCAATAAATGATGAAAGAACTGATGTGGATGTCAAAATGTATTGTGGTATGATTGGCAGTCTACTGTATCTGACATCAAGCAGACCAGATCTGTGCTTAAGCGTAGGAATCTATGAAAGGTATCAAACAAAGCCAAAACAGTTTCATCTAAAGGCATCCAAGAGGATCATCAAATATATTAAGGGAACTGTCAACATGGAAATCTGGTATTCAAAAGGTTCAAACAAACATTTAGTTGGTTATTGTGATCTAGATTGGACAGGAAACATGGATGACAGGAAGAGCACGAGTAGGGGATGCTTTTGTAACGACCCAAAATTTTGCAGCTAACCCATTAGTCTTTGTTCCTTCCTCTGGCCCACCAAAGGCCCAAACTTTTGTTTCTTGGTTTATCTTCCGCAGCAGCATATTCACAGGATTGTATGCATCTCCTTCTCCACTAAAACCCTAGCCATCCCCATCCATCTTCTTTCGTTTCTATTCTCTTCCTCCATTGTCTCTTATCTCCTTCTTCTCTCCTATGAGAGCAAATCACAGTTCGTGTGCGGGAAATTATAATTTGTGCAGAGAACGTGTGCGGAGATCATGTTCGTAGAAGGAGACCAATCTCGACACCACCACGGGAGCCATCGCAACCCCACCGCATCTCCAGCCACCGATCTTAACTCTCATGAGACATGAGACGTCGGAAACAAAGTCAGCATCACTGGAGATTGAGATCCATTAAAACGAGGCTGGTCCGTGTGATCGATAGTCGTTTCTTGTGGCGTAAGTAATCTTCTCTATCATAAACCCTAGAACCTATCATATTCACATTTGATCTGCTATGGCTGCTCTAACTTATCTCCGCCGCAGACCCGCTTCTGTGTTAGTGTTGTTGTAGCCTTCGGCCAACATCGCTCGCCAAAGCATGTGACATCGTTCATCCTTCGTCTCGCCTCTCATGTTAGTGATTGTATGCAACGTATATTGATCACTCTTTGGACCAATGTGTTTATCTTGTACCGGCGTTGGTTATCTCTAAACCGAACCAAACCAAGGTGATGATCATTCCTTAATTCATCCTCTTATTATAATCAAATTATTTCAAAGTGTTCGCTAAAGCTTGTTAGTAAGCATGCCACTTAAATATACTAGATGTTGTAACCCCCACGCACGCGCGGAGGAGGTATGTGTTTTATTTTTTTAAATATATATATATTCTCTATATTTGTGTTGTTGTTTATATTCATGGTTTTGTTTTTATTTATATTTTAAAAATATTGTAACCTAATTTTATGCATGTTTATGTGTCTCATCCAATTTATAACTTTGCCGTTCAAATGTCTCCATTAAAATTCCAAATAAAGTTGTAGAACCCTTTTTGTTTGGTTCTTAACAAAATGTGCAGAATATACTATTGCTAATTTCTACGACTTATAGCTGCAACCATGTGATTCTCAACTGTCCCCACTATAGTTCTAGCAATAGTAATTCATGTAAAAATGTCACAGTTGAATGTAATTATGTTAAAATTAAAATGAGAAATGTTTTGTGTTGTATGCTTACTTACATGTTATATTTTTTTCTTATCCTAGTGGTTTAGTATTCTTGGTGCTTCACTCGGTCATCATTTTTGCCGATATTATCCTTGTACTACCTGCATTAGATTGGGGTGTTTTTAATGCTCTTTTAATTTCTTTTTCTTAATGGATGTAGCTCTACGTACATTTGGCTTTATAATTGAATTAAAACTTACTTTGTTCCTACGTTTGACCATGTGTAACTTCCTAGCCGCTTGTTTTCTTCGTCTGGCTTTCGATTGTGTTTTTTGAGTTGGATTCTTTCTCTTACTTGATGATTTTCCATCCATACTTCCTTTTGGATTTATGTTTTGCTTCCTTGTGAGTGTTTTTTTCCGCTATATGTTACCCGAATGTGTTTGTTATATTGTCTTACTAATGCCTTGGATTGCTTGGCGGTTACTGTAAGATGGATGTAGAAAGTCTACGCATTAGGTTGACATCAAGGGCACTAATTGCAATTGCATTTAACAGAATCAATACTATTAAAAAATCAGAGTGGTTAGGAAACTAACTTTTAGGGCATGTGTTATTTACAATTTGTGCCATTGCACATTAATGATTTAATTAAATTTCATTAAGGATAATTAGGGAATATAACATTATCTCTACAATCCATGTTTCCAAACAAGACAATTATTAAACATGTAGCCAAACAACTAAAATATAATGGGTCATACTTTCCTAATTAATTAAAATTGAAACAAATGTATATACACTCATTAAAATATTAAATCAATTGATAAATAAAATTAATTAACTTATATATCAACTTTATATATATATATATATAAGTTAATATTCTATAATTTATGATTTAATTCAAAATATATTTATAATATATTCTAATATCTTCTTTATTTTTGTTTCAAAATATATATATATATATACATATATATACATATTACAATTGATGTTTTTACGATTGCACTTTTAGCGGGTTCTTCCATCAAATTACAAAATATTTAAATCATTGAATGGGTTGAAAAATAAATTAGCCAATTTCGATTATAAATTTTCTAAAAAAAAATCTTCGCATGAGTTTAATATATATATATATATATATATATTAAATAATTTCAGTTGATATATTTTAAACTTAATAAAAATATTAAAATTATTCCATATTTATATTATTCAAATATTTGAGCACCAAATTATACTTAATGTTTGAATGCAGTTTTTAACGGGTTGTTCAATCAAATTTGAAAATTATATATACCATTACAACATGTGTATATATATAAACGGATTGTTTTATTTCTACTTTCGTAAATATTTAATTATTAAATATAAAACATAATAATTTTTTATAATTATCTATTGTTTTATAAAATAATATTTTAGATAAATGCAATAAAATTAAAATTATACCACATAACTTTTACAATGGTTGTTTTCACATATATATATATATATATATATATATATTTTCTTTTCAAACCATGATCTTACGATACAACACGGATTAAAATATATAAGGCGAAATTGTTATTTTAATATCTCTTCCCAAATAACACACAATTCATTTTTAAAATAATCTAAATTATTAACTCACTTTTTATAATACGTGTTAAATAATTATAATCAAAATTAGATTACATAATTAAAAATCTAAATTACTATGAACAAAATAAATAAAAATAAAAATTTATAAAAAAAATAAATCCGCGCTTTCTAAGCGCGGGTCAAAATCTAGTTTAGGTGTTTAAAATTATCCTTTGATTTGGGTATGTTTGTAAGGGCCCAAACATTGGAGAGCCAATCCAATTAGAGCTTGAAGATTAGAGGACGCGTTTTTTTTTTTGTAAACTTACATGTGATGGTTAGTGATGTACAATTTTATGGGTGGACCTATTGGTATGTAATTATTTGTAACTATATTGACGACACTAATACTATTCTTTTTAGAACCAATTAATTGTAAATCATTTAGTCCTGAGTTATATGGTAGGTTGTTTGTCCTTTGTTTATCAAAATATATTGAGATATGTTAGTTTTCAGACAATCAACAGTGTAACATGATTTTTTTGGGTCCTCTATAATTGGTTGAGGGTTGTAATAGTACGCATGCTGGTTTGATGTTATATTTGATATTGTAAATTTACAATGTGTTAGGTGGACGTAGATGTAGACTTGACACGAATTTAGTGGAAAAAAATAAAAAAGTCCACGTAGATTATAGGGAGATGCTAACATGGTGTGCTGAGAGGAGAAAAAATAAGTGCCTCATTATATATATATTATATATATACGATATATATAGTAATATATATATATATATATATATATACACATATCTGTAAGTGATGAGTTCGGTTATTGTATGATATAGCTGATTTGTCTCAACGTGGTGAGGGTTATTCTGCAACCTTCGTACTTGATCTATAAACCTTCCAATATAATTGTTTAGTGCTAAATATGATCCTTTGTATGCTACGTCAAATTAAGTTGTATGCTAAATTGGAGATAGAGTTATAGATGATTCAACATATTACTTGCGTTGCCGCTTAATTGTTAATTGCTTGTTATATATATATGGAGTGGTGTGAGGACTGTGCGGGGTACAGAGATTGAGCTCTGTACTAGATCCGCCTGTGTGCGGGGGCGCAAGCAGGTCTGAGTCGATCTACTGCTTCGTGCCCGGTTGAGATCAATAAATCGTCCCAGGGGCGGTGCGGTGGGACACAACTTCCACCAAAAAGCTAGGGCCATTGTTTGCTTGGGTGCTTTAGGCGCCATGTTTGTTCATGTTTAGACTAGGCTGCTATATTTGGAGAGTAGGACCAAGTCTGTGGACTTGCGTTTTAGCATCCCACACCTCATTGGGCGACTCCCTTGTTGCTCACTCCTCCTTCTTTCCCCCCTTTCATGTAAGACTGCTGAGTAGATGGATGTCTAGATGGATCGGGTGCTTTGGAGTTTTATCGCGTTTTCCGCATTTTCATTATTAGATGTTGCATTATATTTAGTTACGTTTATGAGATATTTTGTATTAGACGTTTATGTTGGTTATTGGAGTTTATTGGAGAGACTTGAATCGTACGTTAGGGTTCGTGACACGCTCTCCCGAGAGTTGAGGAGACGGGTGTTACTTTTTTCTTGGAAAAATATGATCTCATGGATGAGCAAGAATCATAAATTTGTGTCACTCTCTATGGATGAAGCCGAATACATTGCGATGGAAAGTTGTTGTTCTCAATTGCTTTGGATGAAACATATGTCACTCGACTGTGGACTTGACTCATGACCACTTCTTGTTCATTAAGACAACATGAGTGCTATAAGAATCTCAAAGAATCTAGTTTAACACTCCCGGACCAAGTACATTGAGTAAGACACCATTTCATTCGACATTTGGTGGAAGAAAAACATGTAGTGGTTGAATACATTGTCATTGATTTGAAATTGGCTGATTTCTTTACAAAATTTTAGATTTTATTCGTTTTATCGCCCTGCAAAACTTAATTGGTGTATGTGAAATGCAATGGGTTGTCGAGTGTATATGACTGATATCGGCTCTGACTCAAGATATACATCAAGTTCTGATTTAGTTTAAAGTCACGATAACTAGTGGAAAAGATCTGCGTGTTGTGCCGTCTTGACTCAAAAACAATACATGTTTCTCGAGTCAGGCCCAAAGCCATAAAGCAAAAAAAAAAACTGAGTTGAATCATGATAAGTCACATGATGAAATTAACTCATGTATTAGTTCACCTAGTGACACAAGAAGCAGTGAAAAAAACAACAAAAGAGCGGCCTCACTGGAAGGAAAAAGGTTGAAAAAAGTTCGAGACATGATAAATGCATGAGAGTGTGAAAGTTAGCCACTGGGAGAATGATGACCAGATACAAATAATCAAATGAGCAAGGTGTATAGGCTGAGTCATATGAAATGTCAGTTCCTGACACACACAACACTAATTTGAGAATTCAAAGGGGAAAGATACAAATTTTATCTAAAAGTCCATTACTTCAATGATATGTAGTCAACTAATTATTGATACAATTCCCATCACTCTTGACTTGAATGTGGATGTCTTTACTTATCAATAGTTTTTAAGTGTGATTTATGGTCTTATTGAGTGATACAATGAATATAGGATTGGTCCGAGTTCTGTCCGGTTTAAATTGGTTTGACTAAGAAATAGATATTCGGGATTTTGGACACAAGAAAAAAGTTTTTTTGAATTTTTAAATTCAAAAATCCTTGAAAACCGATATCCCAATTATATCTCATGCAAAAAGGCAATAAAGTCTCTAACATCAATTCAATATGAGCTCAATAAAAAGAAATAAGGTTAAAAAAAATCAGAAATAATTTTTCCAAAAAAGGCTCCGAAGAAACTTTGTTCAAACCCTCATTCTCTTTCGCGACCATGGTGCATGCAAATTGCAGAGGAAAAATTAGAACCAGATCCTCTCAACAGTCATCCCAGCCTCTCACAGATCTCCCGACATCTCAGTTAATTGATGATCAAGCCCTGAGGAACAAGCTCCACCGCCAATTAATCCGAACCTCATCTCCAATCAAATTCTCGGCGACATTCCAACAAACAGCGCAAGCTTTTATGCCACGACACAAGCTCTTTTCATACATCATAGGATGACAAAGAAATAGAACCAGTGGTTGCCAGTGACACAAAATAAAAGGAGGATGAAGAGATCCAGTCAGGTCATCCCTCTAAGTCAGATGTGGGAAATGATAGTGAAAAGTCCAAACCTGACTATGATCATCAAACATAGAAGATCCTAGACCATGAAACACCAAAGAGTGTTGAAAAGAAGGCTGATTCAACCAAGGAAGGTGACAAGGAAGTATAGTCTTGCTTTGATGAAATAAATGCTAAGGAACAACAAGCTGCAAATGTTCTAGCTTCTATAACCTCCAACGAAAAATCCTTGGCGATTGTTCATGTGGAAGAGGAAAATAAAGAGATGAATGAAGATCTCACAGCTGATAAAGGTGGTCATGATGAGCTTTTTGAGCCATTTCAAACTCCCAAAAAGAGAAATGCCAGGAAAGAAGTAGACCCTCTTCCTAAACAGAAAACGCTTGAACAAAACATTATGCGGCAGTGAAACCTGCCAGGAAGAAGTTAGCTCCTCTGTAATAACTTGTCTCACAAAAATGGGTCAACGGCAATAGAAAAAGTCAATATGGACATTTTGGTAATTTTCAAGACTTGAGGAGAATTTTGGTAATTTTGCCAAAATGCAAGATGGAAGCAAATACGGGCCAAATGATTCTCCTTTAAAAAAAAATCATTTACAAGAAAAAATGGAGAAAACAGATTTTTAAACGAGTTTTACCGACTATCATGAAAGGAAACCGATAAAACTTGTAAATTCCGGTATGGGAGCGATGGAAGTCCGAATGAGGTGAAACGCATTGCTAAATGCCTCTAAAAGAATCTAGTATTTTAAAAGAAGCATGGATGATTTATTTCAGAGGCTACGGGTTTTAAAGATTTTAAAAGCGGAATTAGCTACTTTGGACCAAATGGATTGGACCAGTCGGGACACGTGGTGTCCAGCAATTGGTGGGCAATGACAAATGGCACTGCTGGAGCCAGATTAGATTTATCACATGGTGAATTGGATATGGGTAACTTGGTGAACAAGAGTTCATGCATGTGGACATGAGTAGCTTTGGGTGTAAGTTTCTATTTTGCTATATATAAAAGTCTTCCCCCACTTCAGAAAACCACACCAACTCACACATCTCCTCTCCTCCCCAAAGATTCACCACCTCCTCATGTCCTCTCCTTGACGGTGGCCATCCTCCCAATCTCCCTTAGTTTGCTTGAGTTGCAAGTAATACATAAAACCTTCCCAAAATACATAAAACTTCCCAAATAAATCCCTAAACACTAATAAGTTTCTTAACCACTAAAGTTAGGCTTAAACACCTGCCCATACCCTCGCCGGAGCTCCGCCCCTCGCCGAAGTTTTGCCAGAAAAACCATCTCTCTCCTCCTCTTCTTGTCGCTTGCGGATTAAGCTACAATCTTTTGGCCTTGATATTGACAAAATCTGCACAAACCACTTATAGACTTGTTCATGTGGAAGAGGAAAATAAAGAGATGAATGAAGATCTCACAGCTGATAAAGGTGGTCATGATGAGCTTTTTGAGCCATTTCAAACTCCCAAAAAGAGAAATGCCAGGAAAGAAGTAGACCCTCTTCCTAAACAGAAAACGCTTGAACAAAACATTATGCGGCAGTGAAACCTGCCAGGAAGAAGTTAGCTCCTCTGTAATAACTTGTCTCACAAAAATGGGTCAACGGCAATAGAAAAAGTCAATATGGACATTTTGGTAATTTTCAAGACTTGAGGAGAATTTTGGTAATTTTGCCAAAATGCAAGATGGAAGCAAATACGGGCCAAATGATTCTCCTTTAAAAAAAAATCATTTACAAGAAAAAATGGAGAAAACAGATTTTTAAACGAGTTTTACCGACTATCATGAAAGGAAACCGATAAAACTTGTAAATTCCGGTATGGGAGCGATGGAAGTCCGAATGAGGTGAAACGCATTGCTAAATGCCTCTAAAAGAATCTAGTATTTTAAAAGAAGCATGGATGATTTATTTCAGAGGCTACGGGTTTTAAAGATTTTAAAAGCGGAATTAGCTACTTTGGACCAAATGGATTGGACCAGTCGGGACACGTGGTGTCCAGCAATTGGTGGGCAATGACAAATGGCACTGCTGGAGCCAGATTAGATTTATCACATGGTGAATTGGATATGGGTAACTTGGTGAACAAGAGTTCATGCATGTGGACATGAGTAGCTTTGGGTGTAAGTTTCTATTTTGCTATATATAAAAGTCTTCCCCCACTTCAGAAAACCACACCAACTCACACATCTCCTCTCCTCCCCAAAGATTCACCACCTCCTCATGTCCTCTCCTTGACGGTGGCCATCCTCCCAATCTCCCTTAGTTTGCTTGAGTTGCAAGTAATACATAAAACCTTCCCAAAATACATAAAACTTCCCAAATAAATCCCTAAACACTAATAAGTTTCTTAACCACTAAAGTTAGGCTTAAACACCTGCTCATACCCTCGCCGGAGCTCCGCCCCTCGCCGAAGTTTTGCCAGAAAAACCATCTCTCTCCTCCTCTTCTTGTCGCTTGCGGATTAAGCTACAATCTTTTGGCCTTGATATTGACAAAATCTGCACAAACCACTTATAGACTTGTTCATGTGGAAGAGGAAAATAAAGAGATGAATGAAGATCTCACAGCTGATAAAGGTGGTCATGATGAGCTTTTTGAGCCATTTCAAACTCCCAAAAAGAGAAATGCCAGGAAAGAAGTAGACCCTCTTCCTAAACAGAAAACGCTTGAACAAAACATTATGCGGCAGTGAAACCTGCCAGGAAGAAGTTAGCTCCTCTGTAATAACTTGTCTCACAAAAATGGGTCAACGGCAATAGAAAAAGTTAATATGGACATTTTGGTAATTTTCAAGACTTGAGGAGAATTTTGGTAATTTTGCCAAAATGCAAGATGGAAGCAAATACGGGCCAAATGATTCTCCTTTAAAAAAAAATCATTTACAAGAAAAAATGGAGAAAACAGATTTTTAAACGAGTTTTACCGACTATCATGAAAGGAAACCGATAAAACTTGTAAATTCCGGTATGGGAGCGATGGAAGTCCGAATGAGGTGAAACGCATTGCTAAATGCCTCTAAAAGAATCTAGTATTTTAAAAGAAGCATGGATGATTTATTTCAGAGGCTACGGGTTTTAAAGATTTTAAAAGCAGAATTAGCTACTTTGGACCAAATGGATTGGACCAGTCGGGACACGTGGTGTCCAGCAATTGGTGGGCAATGACAAATGGCACTGCTGGAGCCAGATTAGATTTATCACATGGTGAATTGGATATGGGTAACTTGGTGAACAAGAGTTCATGCATGTGGACATGAGTAGCTTTGGGTGTAAGTTTCTATTTTGCTATATATAAAAGTCTTCCCCCACTTCAGAAAACCACACCAACTCACACATCTCCTCTCCTCCCCAAAGATTCACCACCTCCTCATGTCCTCTCCTTGACGGTGGCCATCCTCCCAATCTCCCTTAGTTTGCTTGAGTTGCAAGTAATACATAAAACCTTCCCAAAATACATAAAACTTCCCAAATAAATCCCTAAACACTAATAAGTTTCTTAACCACTAAAGTTAGGCTTAAACACCTGCCCATACCCTCGCCGGAGCTCCGCCCCTCGCCGAAGTTTTGCCAGAAAAACCATCTCTCTCCTCCTCTTCTTGTCGCTTGCGGATTAAGCTACAATCTTTTGGCCTTGATATTGACAAAATCTGCACAAACCACTTATAGACTTGTAAACTAGGGAGGAAGCTGATAAATCGCCGACGTGAATCGTTGGAGGGCTCGCCGGAATCCTCGCCGCCGGCAACAGCTCCGCGGTCTCTCCTTTAACTCAGCCGGATCTCACCTCTCTCTCGCCAGATCCCTCCTCTTGCCAGTGATCTTCTCTTCACGCCGGTCATCTCCACGCCTGATATCTCACCGTCGCCAGAGACAAGCCGCTGCCACCGGAGACAAGGCGCCGCCTCCGCCGTAAGCTCTTGCTGTGAGCTACTCTTTTCCGTATTTCATTTTTGCCGCGAGCACTCGCCGGAATTCACTCACCATCGGTCAGTTCCTTGCCGATTATGTCGCCGTCAGCCTCCTCTTGTTGTCAGTAAACTCCAAGGCGGACTGGTCAACGCCAGTCGCCGCCATGGTCAACGCCGGTTAAGCCTCCTCTCGCCGCGGTCAACGCCATCTCAGCCGGTCAACACTTGTGTTGGACGGTCAACGAGTCTAGTTTCGGGTCTACGCTTGGGTCAAGGATCGGTTAACCTCATGTTAAGGACGAGTTTAAGTTCGTTGGTTCGAAAAGGGTTCAAGAAGGGTTTAGCTCGGTCTCAGGATTTGTTGCTCAGTCAGATCATCAATCTGTAGCTTCTATATGCACTGTGAGTCGGCTAAATTGTGTGA
The DNA here is from genome assembly GCA_030180135.1 of Orychophragmus violaceus. Lineage (NCBI taxonomy): Eukaryota > Viridiplantae > Streptophyta > Magnoliopsida > Brassicales > Brassicaceae > Orychophragmus > Orychophragmus violaceus. The sequence continues at coordinate 31,105,032 of CM058232.1, read as the reverse complement.
TGCATTTAGACTAGGACATATAAACCCATGATTTAGAAAACCGTAGTTTAGATTGCATACCCGATTAATTTAATTGGTTAGAGCGGTTAGGCTGATGGTTAATCTATTGACTAATTAAATGGTTAGGTTAAGAGATGCATGCTAGTTAGCTTCTATCGATAATTGATTGATTGCAGCATTAATTGTTGATTGTTTGATTGATGCATTCATATAGAACGGCATGTTAGGATGTATATGCATATATAAATATTTAAGAACGAATTTAATGAATCTATATATGAGGAAATAAGAATAAATTAAATACGGATTTAAAACACCTAACACACTTAGAATATAATAACGAGGTGGGTTAACTAGTCAATAGTCGGGTTAACAGGTTAAATGAACTTATTAAAGAATATTGTAAAGTCAGGAGATTAGTAAACTTACTAATCTCAAGCTGATGGATCGAAGAGATTAATAATAAGAATTTAAAGGAACAATAATTAATAATTAGAATCTGGATTAAGCCGTCTACGGGATTAGTAAGTTTACTAATCCCAATGTAGCGGATTGAATGAGTTAAGGTTAAGAAAAGATTAAAAGACTAATGAACTTAAATAATTGTTTGAGTGGTGTTGTGTTTATTGTTGCGTGGTTATTTATCTACTCCGGTGTTGGGCCGGGTAGACCACTGATTGTGTGGTGTTTATTCTATTCCGGTGTTGGGCCGGATAGACCATGTTTTTGATACTTACCTCGGTACGAGACCGGGTAAGTTTGGATAGAAGTCTAATCCAGTACGAAACCGGATAAGGTTGGGAGATTTGGAGGTTGGTGATAGGACTTGCAGGATAGATTGGGTGTTGTGATTGCATTTATTTATGATGACTTTGTCTGTCATTTGTGTTGTGATAGCGTCCCAGTGAGTCTGCTTGTTTACATTACTGTTATTAGGACTCTATAGGGTGCGTTAGATCTCATAAGTCTAGAGTCGGCGTTCCGGTACTTCCTGCCCGATTGGATCTCGGGAGTTGAGTTCCTGGTTAGTTCATGTACCTTCGGTAGTGGTTCTGACATGAGTTAACCTATGGAGTAACGTCTGTAGGTGTGTAGTCCGGAGAATACGGCGTCACGTCCTAGGGCCGGACGGCATGGAAGCTTAGCTTATCTAGGGGTAGCCCGTGTCACCGCGTATTGATGGACAGAGAACAGTGTCCTAGGTCATAGGACTTTATTTTTACGTCTAGGACTCGTGAGAGGTTTTAGTTACCATGGGGGTGACTAAGTGTTCCCGTGGAAGTTACCAAGTTTGCATAGTGGACCCAATGGTGTGGAATTAGTTTTAGATCGATTCTAATCAAGAGCATGTGCCGCAGTGTTCTCGATTCCAGTGGTTACCTTTTGTTGTTGTGCGTTGTTAATTGAATGCTTGTGTGTTGTGGAGCTCATCACGTCTTGGTAGCACGTGATCAGCTATTACTTGATTGTTATTTTGGGTTTGGGCAGTATAATTAGATTGTTAGCAGCTTGTTAGTTGGGAGCAGTCTAAATGGGTAATCTTAGATACTCATTAGACTCTTTTTTTTTATGTTTTTCAGGTTGGACATAGCTCGGTGGATGCGTAGGACATACAAAGTAGTCTTGGGTTGGTGTTTGGCATTGGTTTCATATTTTATTGGCCCGCTAAATGATTTGTAAAAACCGTTATTTGATATGAATAAGATTTATGATTTAAAATATTAAAAACAGATTAATTCCCTGATATACGGTTTAGTCTGAACCGAACATAACTTGTGGAAGCGGTACGGGTTTAAAAGCCTTGTATCGTGGAAGCCAGGTAAACGGTGTCAAGGATGGTTTGGTTAGAGCCTTTGAATCAAACCGAAATGTCTCAGGCTTCGTATTGTTACAAACCTTTCTCGTATGGATGCTCGGGTTCGATCGGTCATGATCTTGTTTGATTGTTGACCGGCCAGCTCGACGGTCAGCGAAAAACGGGAAGGGAGCGTTACAAAAAGGGGTATCAGAGTCTGGTTGTCATGGGTTCAAAAATTTTGGTTTTTCAAAGTTTTCAATGTTTTATCGAGTCAAAATGTGTCGCCAATACAACAATTAGGAATCCGAGCAGCGTACGTCAAACCGGGAAATATGTGAGTTAGAAATTTTGTTAAGAGTGTTCTAGTCATTTTGCTTATTGTTGCAGTCTTACAGCAGAGTTGTCCTAGAAGATTTGTTTGTGTGTATGGAAGATCGTGAGTCCATTGTTTCTACTCCAGCTAGTCCAGGTCCATTCTTCCAGCCTGCGGAGTGTTCCCGATTTTGCAGCCTATTCCGGAGCACGTCATTAGCAGTGCCGAGCCAGTTGCCGCTCCACTCATTCTAGGGCTGCCTTATGATACAGCTACGTCCGGAGTACCACCGTCAGCAGCACCTGCACTACTGATATTCATCCCTGATGACATGGTGGTCTGGTATATTCTCGGGACATGCGAGCTACCACTACCGGTTATTTCACCGGTCTGAGATGCATCTCCTGGACCCTTCATGCCTTCCTTGCGGCACTATGGGTTTCCATTTTACTTGGTTTCATTTGTTTGCTTGAGAGTATTAGCAATCGCCACCACCGGCACAGCTCCCGCCTTGCCTCATTTGCGGCCGAGTAGAACACTACGCTCCTTCCTGCCCTGCTAGACCTTTCTATCGAGACCGCATCGCTCTGCCATCACCACCACCACACTCAGTCCATCCTCTTAGCGCACCTGCCAGTCGTGATCCAAATGAGCCGTACTGTACTCAGTGCGGTGCATACCGCTCATGTTGGAGATATTAGGTAGCAGATTAGGCCCAGATAAGTAAGGCTCTAACTCACATTTTGATGTATGCATATCGGCTTGTATTCGTCTTTGACGATTCGGTTTTGTAGCGGTTTTTATTTTTGGAAGGGCTTGGTAGCTGCTAGTATGTAGACTACGACATACCTATGTATCTAAAACTCTATATGTTGTATGGATGTTTTATTTATGTAGTGTATGTGGAGTATTTCGGTTTGTCGTTTTGAGTAACGGAGTAGTTATATTGCATGCATATGGTGGCTAGTGAATGCAATATGATTACGACGTGTGAACAAATGATGGTCCGAACGGACGGTTTCCATCAGAACCCCGAGAGACAACTGCAATCGCCGATTTTCTTGATTGATTGATTATGTGTGATTGATTGCCTTGCTATGGTGTTAGAATGTTGATTGATGCTATGATTTCTCCTTAGATTGTTAGCCGTATTTCGAATCATTTCATATGATTGATCGTTAGGTTTCTAGAGCGTTTGATTAGTATCTTTGTATTGCTCATGGGTTGATTTGGTTTGGTTTAGTAGCATTGCATTTTGTTTGTTCGCTAGGTTGCTAGGATTGCAGATGTTTGATCGCTAGGTTGGTAAATTGATAATTGAGATTTGTTGCCTGAAGCATATCGTTAGGTTGTTAGATGAGTGTTAAGCATCATTGCATTGTTTGATTCGCTGGGTTGCTAGAAAGTAGTTCTTGAATTTGGTGAGTGAAATCGTTTGGATTGATCAATTAGGGTGTTAGACGTTTGAGTAAGTATTAGACCTTTAGTCTTGTGTAGACGAAACGATAAGTTATCGGTTAGATTTGTTAATGATTAGAAAGGTTAGAGAACCTCTTAGAAAGACCTAAGCTCGGAATTGATAAAGCGGTATTTGTAGGAAGCTTATTTGGGGTAGAACAAAATTATAAGATATTGTAAGTTAGCCATGTGTGACCGTCCGGTACATGACTAGCTAACAATATCTCTATAAAGAAGTGATACCGAGAAGTAAGTTAGAAAGGTCTAACCATTCCAGTGTTGTTGAGAGTGTTGATGCAGGACGTGATGGACGATTTGACGAGAACAAGAGACCAAACCCGAACCCTAGAGACGAGATGTTGTTTCAGGATGCATTTTGAGCCAAGCCTGCAAGCAAGTCAGTGGGGTTTTAGAACCAGAGTGGGTATCAGTGATAGGTGGAATCAAGACATATGGGAATGACGAGTTAGCAAAGGGATTCGAAAGTATCAATGTCAGTGGAGGAGTCAGTTTGGAGTATCAGTGGGAAGAGCAGTCATGGAGTCAGTAAAGTTGAAGTTAAATGATTAAGGAAAGTTTGAGGTGTGTGTGGGCGTTACAAATCAGTTAGATGGAAGAAAAGACATCGATATTAGCAGAATATCGATTGGGAGCAGTAAGCATTGGAGGCAAGGCAAGTAACGGGAATGGAGGACAAGTCAGTGTTGCGCGATTTGGGAAGTCTAGGAAAAGTGGGGAAGCCTGAAGTATTGGTTAAGAAGATCATCAGTCAGTGCAGATGGATTCATAAAGCGGAGTGGATCAATTCAGCCAGAATCAGTGATTTTGGGAATCAGGATTGAAGTTAGTGAAAGCAATCAAGATGAGGAATCAAGAATCGATTGAGGGTCAGGATTTTCAGTGATGGAAGTTCAAGATGTCGGTAATTTTGGTTTGTGCAAGATCGTGTTTCAGAAGTCAGTGAACGTTAGGAGTGCAGTTTCAATTGATTCAGAGTTCGAGCATCGGAGCAGTTGGATGAGTTCAGTAGTGGTGACTTACATGGTTCCGTTCCGATTCAAAGTTTGCCAGTAACGGAGAGTTCGGGGACCAAATTCCTGTAAGTGGAGAAGAATGTAATACCCTATCTCACAAAAATGGGTCAACGGGCAGCAGAAAAAGTCAACATGGGCATTTTGATAATTTGCAAGACTTGAGAGGTATTTTGATAATTTTGCCAAAATGCGAGACAGAAGCAAAGACGGGCCAAATGATTCTCTTTTTAAATAAAGAAATCATTTAGAAGACAAAAATTGCAGAAAACGGGTTTTTAAACGAGTTTTACGGACTATCGGGAAAGGAAACCAATATAACTGATAAAACTTGTAAATTCCAGTACGGGAGTTACAGAAGTCCGAATGAGGTGAAACGAGTTGCTAAATGCTTCTAAAATAATCTAGTATTTTAAAAGAAGCTTGGAGGATTTATTGCAGAGGCTACGGGTTTTAAAGATTCTAAAAGCGGAATTAGCTACTTTGGACAGAACGGATTGGACTCACCGGGACATGTGGCGTCCAGCGATTGGTGGGCAATGAAAAATGGCACTGCTGGAGCCATATTAGATTTACCACATGGTGAATTGTATATGGGTAACTTGGTGAGCAAGAGTTCATCATGTGGGCATGAGTTGCTTTGGGTGAAAGTTTCTATTTTGCTATAAATAGAAGCCTTCCCCCACTTCCGCAAATCACATGAACTCACTCATCTCCTCTCTTCCCCAACGAGTAACCACCTCCTCCTCTCCTCTCTTCGTTGGCGGCCATCCTCCCAATCTCCCTTAGTTTTCTTGGGTTGCAAGTAACCCCTAAAACCTTCCCAAAATACATAAACTTTCCCAAATAAATCCCTAAACACTAATCAGTCCCTTAACCACTAAAGTTAGGCTTACACACCTGCCCAGACCCTCGCCGGAGCTCCGTCTCTCGCCAGAGTATTGCCAGAAAAACCAGCTCTCTCCTCCTCTTCTTGTTGCTTGCGGATTAAGCTACCATCTTTTGGCTTTGATCTTGACTAAATTTGCATAAACCACTCATAGACCTGGAAACTAGAGAGGAAATTGATCAATCGCCGCCGTGAATCGCCAGAGGGCTCGCCGGAATACTCGCCGCCGGCGACAGCTCCACCGTCTCTCCATTAACTCAACCAGATCTCACCTCTCTCTTTCCGGATCAATCCTCTTGCCGGTGATCTTCTCTTCACGCCGGTCATCTCCACGCCAGAGATCTCGCCTTCGCCGGAGACAAGCCGCCGCCACCGGAGACAAGCTGCCGCCGCCGTAAGCTCTCGCTGGGAGCTTCTCTTTTCCGGATTTCCTTTTTTTCCGAGAGCACTTGCCAAAATTCTCTCACTAGCGGTCAGATCCTTGCCGGTTATGTCGCTGTCAACCTCCTCTTGTCGCTGGTCAACTCCACGACGGACCGGTCAACGCTGTTCAATGCCAGTCGCCGCTGTGGTCAACGCCGGTTAACCCTCCTCTCGCCGCGGTCAACACCATCTCAGCCGGTCAACACTTGTGTGCGCTCAACGAGTCTAGCTTCCGGTCTACACTTGGGTCAAGATCGGTTAAGCTCGGGTTAAGGACGAATTTAAGTTCGTTAGTTCGGGAAGGGTTTAGCTCAGTCTCGGGGTTCGTTGTTTAGTCAGATTATCCATCCGTCGCTTCTATACGCACTGTGAGTCGGCTAAATTATGTGATGCATTTAGACTAGGACATATAGACCCACGATTTACAAACCGTAGTTTAGGTTGCATACCCGATTAATTGAATTGGTTAGAGCGGTAAGGTTAATTGATAATCTATTTGACTAATTTAATGGATAGGTTAAGAGATGCATGCTAGTTAGCTTCTATCGATAATTGATTGATTGCCCCATTGATTGATGATTGTTTGATTGATGCATTCATATAGAACGGCATGTTAGGACGTATATGCATATATGAGTATTTAAAACGTATTTAATGAATCTATATATGAGGAATTACGAAAAAAATTAAAATACAGATTTAAAACACCTAACACACTTAGAATATAACAACAGGGTGGATTAAATAGTCAATAGTCGGGGTTAACGGGTTAAATGAACCAATTAAAAAATGTGAAGTCAAGAGATTAGTAAGTTTACTAATCTCAAGCTGACGGATTGAAAAGATTAAGAATAAGAATTTAAAGGAAGAATAATTAATAATTAGAATCTGGATTAAACCGTCTATGGGATTAGTAAGTTTACTAATCCCAATTTAGCGGATTGAATGAGTTAAGGTTAAGAAAAGATTAAAAGGCTAATGAACCTAAATAGTTGTTTGAGTGGTGTTGTGATTATTGTTGTGTGGTTATTTATCTACTCCGGTGTTGGGCCGGGTGGACCATTTATTGTGTGGTGTTTAGTCTATTACAGTGTTGGGCCGGATAGGCCGTGTTTTTGATACTTACCTCTGTACGTGACCGGGTAAGTTTGGATTGATGCCTAATCCGGTACAAAACCGGATAAGGACGGGTGATTTAGAGGTTGGTGATAGGACTTGCAGGATATTTTGGGTGTTGTGATTGCATTTATTTCTGTTGACCTTGTCGGTAATTTGTGTTGTGATAGAGTCCCAGTGAGTCTGATTGTTTACATTATTGTTATTAGGACTATAGGGTGCGTTAGATCCCGCAAGTCTAGAGATAGCGTTACAGTACTTCATGCCAGGTTGGATCCTCGGGAGTTGAGTTCCTGGTTAGTTCACGTACCTTCGGTAGTGGTTCTGACATGAGTTAACCTATGGAGTGACGTCTGTAGGTGTGTAGTCCGGAGAATACGGCGTCACGTCCTAGGGTCGGACTGCATGGAAGCTTAGCTTATCTAGGGGTAGCCCGAGTCACCGCATATCGATGGATAGAGAACGGTGTCCTAGGTCGTAGGACTTTGTTCTTACGTCTAGGAGTCATGGGACGTTTTAGTTACCATGAAGGTGACTAAGTGTTCCCATGGAAGTTACTGAGTTCGCATAGTGGGACCAATGGTGTGGAATTAGTGTTAGTGCCGTGATAGTTAGATCGAGTCTAATCGAGAGCATTTGCCGCAGTGTTCTCGGTTTCAGTGGTTACCTTTTGTTGTTGTGCGTTGTTAATTGAATGCTTGTGTGTTGTGGAACTCATCACGTCTTGGTAGCACGTGATCAGCTATTACTTGATTGTTATTTTGGCTTTGGGCAGGATTATTAGATTGTTAGCAGCCTGTTAGTTGGGAGCCGTCTCACTGGGTAATCTTAGATTACTCATTAGACTATTTTTATGTTTTTCAGGTTTGGCATAGGTCGGCGGATGCGTATGACACTCAGAGTAGTCTTGGATTAGCGTTTGGCATTGGTTTGTTTCAAGTGCATTTTGATTTAATTTTTGTTTTGAATTTATTGGGATCCCGCTAAATGATTTGTATAAAACCGTTATTTGATATAAATAAGATTTATGATTTAAAATATTAAAAACAGAATAATTTTGTGATATACGGTTTAGTCCGAACCGAACACAACTTGTGGAAGCGGTACGGGTTAAAAAGCCTTGTATCGTGGAAAACGGGAAGGGGGCGTTACATCCTTCATCTAGCTCAGTCGGTGCTTTAACTCCTGCAAAAAAGGAGTTTGTCTCAAGTGGAATTAAGTGGAAATATCTGATATTATCTGGGATTGATCAGTGTTGGGATGTTAAGGGATAGTGTAACATGACTGATGACCTATGTTCCTGAGATTGTAAAAGAGTTTTATACAAACATACCGAAAAATCGTCCAGTCAGCTCAGACAAGGGAGTACGCATGTTGTTGCACAAAAGGATGTATGACTTTTCTCCTGAGCTGATCAATTCCCGTTTGGAACTAGAACCCCCGTGTAAAGCTGAAATAAAGGCTGAAACAAGCGCTGAGACAGTCTCCAATGGCACTCTAGCAAGCTATCTGGCTGAAGGACAAAAGATGTCGTGGGCTGGTATTAAAACTGTGGTTTTTCCACCGAAGTATGTTCCTTTGGTGGTCTTAGCTTCGGTTAACTGGTATCCTTCTACTCACAATAACCACATCTCCACTAACATTGCAAGGCTGATCTACAAGCTGCCTCATAGGATTCCAGTTGGTTTTGGAAAGCTTGTGTATCGCCAAGTGTTGAGTCTTGCTAAAATTCATAGGAATGACAATCGATGGTTTATCTTTCCTCGGATCATTTCTTGCATACTTGAAATGCAGCACCCTCCTCGAATCTTCGTTGGAGAAGAGTTGATAAGTCCAATTCAGTACAAAAAGGACCGAAGAAGTAGTGAGGCATTCATCAAGAAGGGAGCTGAACGGAGGAAGAATCAAGCTGCCTTTTGGAAACACAAGAACTCCTCAGCCTCTGCATCAGCTGCTCATCTTGTATCTTCTGAGTCAAAACTTGATGCATCTGATGGTGTAGAAGTGAGGCAGCTCGACATAGTTCGAACGTCAAATCACTCATGTGTTAACCTAGTCTGTATTCAGAATGCTCTCAATGACATTGTCGAAGGTCTTCAGAATCTGAATTATTTCGTGTTTCATCTCCGCGAAATGACTCAGGGTAAGTCTTATTCTCCTCTTTCATGTTTTCTTCAGATGATGTGTGTTTTTAACTTGTGTGCTCTCACGCAGGGGGAGAAAAGTGTAAGTCAGTTATGGAAGGTGCAGAGTCAGAACAAGAGGAAGAGTCTCCGAAGAAGATGATGTTTTGACTTCTAGTGCTGCATAAGTCTTTAGGGCTTAGTTTATGGAGGAGTAACCGAGGGAACTTCAGTTTTTGTTTTTTTTTGGGTGCTCTTGGTCACGGTTTCTAGAATTTTGGGGGAGTAGGATCAAGTTTTTTTGTTTGCTTGTTGAACTTTTTTAGCATCCTTCTCTATATGTTGAACTTATGGCATGTTTTAACGCATCAGTGGTTTCAAATTGGTCTTAAACTTATGTCTTAAGTTCACAATCAGAATTATGTGGTTAGGCTATATCTTTTCTTTCGATTCATAATGATAGATATTTGAGAGGCACACAAAGCTAAAAAGGGGAGATTGGAGATACAACGGACTAGGTCAGGAGTTACAACATCACAGACTAGGTCAGGAGTTACAACATCATATACCTCAATCAAGGCGCATATCACCATGTGCATCAACGATAGAAACCGTCTTGTAGCTGACATGAAATTGGAGTTTCTGAAGTTTTAGGAGGCTTGTAGCTGACTAGGACTGGACAAAAAGAGAGAAGCTGAGCGGGATGAGTATCTTAGAGAAGATACAAACAAAGATCAAGAAGATATTTTACTTAGAGAAGATTTAGGAAAATGGGTATTTTCCTAAATGATTGTTATCGATCAAAATGAAAGTATTTCTTGGGTAGTTAGGAAGGCCGTAAATGATCATATTATGTATAAATATGTTAGCTAGGGCTTTCATGGGAGGTTCAACTTTTAAGAGAACTTACATTTAGCAAGGGGTTGAGTGTTCTTGTAAGAGGTGGTGCTAAGGGTGGATCTGAGTGGCTTTAAGATTAAATATAGATCAAAAATTAAGAAAATCAAGATTGTTAAAATGAAACTTGTAAATTTATTTTACAATAAAAAAATATTGGGTTTTCTGCAAAAAAACCCTCCAAGTAGCCATGTTTTTCAGATAAACCCCCAACCACAACTAAAAGCAAGTCAACCCTCCACCTAACAGTCAAACCGCAATATTATCCTCCCGTATACTGCCTACGTGGCTCCGTTTACAAAATTAACAGATCGTGAAACGTCGTCGTTTTGGGACTGGTCTCACTAAGAAACTACCTGATGTTTTCGTTAGAAGTCGTCGTTTTGTTGTTGTTAAAATGGCAAGCATTTCTTCTCTTCTCAGTATTATCAAATTGGGGCTAAATCGAAATTAGGGTTCATATTGTTGATGGGATGTTGAGTTAGGTAGTCTGAGAGAGATCGTCGATGTCGTCTAATAGAAGTCGAAAGTAGGGTCTCTTGTCTCTTCGATTAGGATTTTAGCTGTTCTCTTGGGCGATTTCGAGAGAGTAGGTGTCTTCATCAGTTGCAATTTCTGGATGTCGGGCTCTGAAGCAAACCCAATCTTCAGTTCCCCGGGGTAAGCTCTTAAAATCTTTACCTTTTTATGCGTACAGATCTTATATATTTAACTCAGAATGTAAAATTATGTTCCTTGTCCCATTTCAGCTCCGATCTCTTCGTATGGGCTGGTGGATATTGGTCGACAGATGGCAGCTATGTAGGTGGTGAATCTCACTCCGTAGTAAGGGTTGCGCAATATGGATTCAGTGTTGAGAACATCAGGATTGTGCTACAGAGTGTGCTTGGATTAGCTGAAAACTTGAGGAAGTGTTCTTGGTTTCCACCTGAGAAACCCGACCAAAGAGAAGATATTGACGATGATGTTGTGGCGTCGAAAGCGGCTCGATTTGGTGTTTCTGCTGGGGTGCTAACAGTGTTTGTCGTCCGTGACGATGATCCTTTCTTGAATGGTCGCAGTGGTGTTATTCTAGGAGATGTTTCTTCCAAGGATGAAGGGGTTAATGAGCAGGGTCTTGAGCCACATAGCAGTTCTGAAGAGGAGAGTGAAGAAGAGAGTGAAGAAGAGCAGCAAATTGAACACAGTGAGGAGATTGTAGAAGAACAAGATGATGTTGGTGATAGTAGTGACAGTGACGGAGAGCGGTTTATTGTGGACGAGAGCAAGTACAAAAAGTTTGAGATTGGTCAAGCTTATGTGACTATTCAATCATTCAAGGATGCTATTACAAGATATGCTGTGAAGAAGAAATATGACATATCCTTCTTCAAATCAGATAGCAAGCGTGTTGTAGCAGTTTGCAGTGATAGAAAGTGTCCTTGGAGAATCTGTGGAACAATAAATAGCACCTCGACGCGGTGTGTAGTGAGATCTTTCCAAGAGGAGCACAGTTGCACATGGCAAGGAAAGGTATCATTGCTCAACAATGCTCGGATAGCTGAGCTCTTCATTGAAGAGTTTAGAATAAACCCGGACTTCTCTGCAACGCAGTTGCAAGCCAAGTTGCAGAAGCGAAATATAAATGTTACATGGACCATTTGTGAGAGAACAAGACTAAGATGTCTTCATCAGTTTGATGCGGAACAGGCGGAGTCCTTTGCAAAGCTGTTCGATTATGTACATGAGTTGAGAAGGTCAAATCCGGGCACAACAGCAGAATGTGAGATTCGGCAAGGCATATTTCATAGATTTTATGTGTGTTTTGGGGCTCTTAAGGTCGGATGGAAGGCTGCTTGCCGCAGGATTCTTCATGTTGATGGTACATTCCTTAAATGGAGAATGACTGGGATGCTTTTAGTTGCTTGTGGAAGAGACCCTAATGATCAGATGTTTCCTTTGGCGTGGGGTATTGTTGATTCTGAGACAAAAGACAATTGGTTGTGGTTCTTTGAACATCTGATAGATGATTTGGGATTGGAGCAAGGGAATGGTCTAACTCTCATGAGTGATCAGTGTAAAGGTTTGATTGGAGCGGTTACAACTGTGCTTCCTTTTGCAGAACATCGGGTTTGTGCTAGACATGTGTATCACAACTGGAAGAAGACCTACAGTGGATCTGAGTTTGAGGATATGTTCTGGGGAGCTGCACATGCTTACTACATGGCTGATTTCGAGAGAAAGATGGAAGCTTTGAAGTCAGTATCTCAGGAAGCGTTTGAGAGTTTGAAGCTCAACAACTCATGTGCCTGGTCCAGAGCCTTCTTTACAGAGATTTCTACATGTGATGCAGTTGAAAACAACTTGGGAGAGTCATTTAATGCGGCCATTCGGATAGCAAGAACGAAGCCTGTTGTTGAAATGTTAGAGGAGATTAGACGACGTGTGTTAGTGAGCAATGAGTCTAAAAGGCTGGAATCACAGAAGGCTAAGGGGGTTTACACACCTAGGGCAAAGGCTTTGCTTGATCATCAGATTAATTTGGCCAAGTACTGCAGTCCATTGCATTGTGGTTTGGGAAAGTATGAGGTGGGATTCTTCAGTGACAGGTTTGTGGTACACATGAGAGGTGAGGTTAAGTGTGCCTGCAAGATGTATATCGTTGGGGGTATTCCATGCTGTCATATTGTTTCAGCTCTGAGATTAGAGAAAAATGCAGACCAAGACCCAAGTACGCTCATATCGAAATGGTTCACTGTGGAGAAGTTGCAGAGCTGCTATGAAATTCCAATGGAACCGGTAAATGGGATTAATATGTGGACAAAGACAACTGATGTGAGAGTTCTGCCACCCCCTTATAAGAAGCCTCCAGGCAGACCTCCAGGGAAGAAAAGAAAGAGGGAAAAGGGAGAAGCAAGGGAAAAGGGAAAGATGTCGAAAGTGGGTCTGAAAATGGTAAATTCACACTCACCTACTACTAGTTTGGCAAAGAATGAATGCTAAATGTTTTTGTTTTTCAGCATTGTAGTAATTGTGGACAGCAAGGCCATAACAAGTTGAAGTGCAAGAATCGTCATGTCCCTAAGACAAAAAGACCAAATGGGAGGCCAAGAAAGAATAAGCCCATCGCTCCGGGATCATCACAACCACTACAAGAAAGTGCCCAGCCAACTCAAGCATTAGAAGTTCCTCAGCCTAATCCGGGCACAAGTCTTTCCTCAGCTCTACCTAGGGCTAAGCGTGGCAGACCTCGTAGAAATTGGTTTGGTGAGTCTTCAACTGCTCCGGAAGCTGCTCCACAATGCCGGTCCTATTCAACTACCAAGAGTAAGTTGGAATGGAACTTTGGGAAGTGATTGTTTTAGGTATATAAACTCATGGTTTCGTATTTGCAGGAAGGGTATGGTGTCTTCACAAGTCCACTAACCGGAGATGACTACGTATCTGTTGGAAGACGAGTCGTAGATACTGCTGATAACACCATACTTCCATCTGAGTTATATGGTGTAAGAGAACGTAAGAAGTTGGCTGCACGAGGAAGGGGTCGTGGGAAACGCGGAAAGAAGTAGTAACTGTGTTCTTAGTAATGTTTGGTGCACCCTTTTGTAAGACATGAATGTCCTGTGGTTTGTTATGTGTACCCTTTAATAACTGTTTTGTGTTAAAACTTAAGTTGTAGTGTTTTTGGTGTTTTGTAAGACCTTAACGTTGGCTTAAATTGTGTTCCGGTGAAGACTTCTACATAATAATCTATTCATTAACAAAGTCAAGTATATAATAGAAGCTTCATTTAACTTGAAAATTGAAGCCTACAGCCGATAAGTTCCGACATTAGAAATTGGGACAGTAGAATACAAATCCAAATACACTCATTATCCTTACATAAACTAAATCTCAAGCCTTATCCCTACCTCAGTTGAACAATGAAACAAAGATTGCTAAGAAAACCAATGCGACAAACCCAATACGCATCTCCATCCTCATGTCTTTAGTAATTTTCTCCAACCTAGCCATTCTCACTTCGGTCACTTTCTGAAACTCTCTGAGCTCGGCTATTTCGTTGTTAGCTTTCTTCAAGTCTTCTGCAACTCCATGAGAATCACCTTCTGTAAGGAAATCCATCGTCAATGCCATCACCGTAAATTCATCCTTCAAGCTTGCCAAATCTTCCGTGACACACTCGTCCCACCATTTCCATACGTGTGAGCCTCCATCATCATGCTGAGAACATGTGAAATATCTTCTACCCGGATCAATATTTGAACGACAAGTATCAATCACAACCGGACGACCGCAAAAACAAACACGAGGAATCCCATCCTCAGCCATGAAATCTTCACACAAACGGTTCCTTAAGCTTCCGTGTGAGTCAGACGAGGGCTGGCTGTAGCTATATCGACCCATTGTTAAGTTTCTGAAATAAGATACAATCATTAGTTCGACAGAGGACACGAGCACATGAACAAAACAAATCTACAACTCAGAAATCTATGAAAATCAACAATCCAGTTGGAAATAAACCAAGCTAAAGTATGAATTAAGAGGGAATGGCAGGAGAAGAAGAAAATTTAACTACAGAACCTAAAACCACTATTATACAACCAAACTAAAACCCTAATTGAAATCGAAATTGTGTTAACAATGGGTTTGAAATCGAAATGTAAGCAAGAAATCTGTTCGTAGAAGAAACACATACCTGATTGAAGGAAAAAAATCGAGGACCCAATAGCAGCTTGCAACCCAGATGAAGACTCGTTACTCCTTCGCGACGATGAAAACTCTTGCCTTACTGCTTTGTTCTTCGTCACAGCTGATAAATAAACAGCAAGAAGTTCATTACAGAACTTAATCCAAAACGCCACAGTACAGTAATCCGTTAATTTTTTAAACGGAGCCACGTAGGCAGTACACGGGAGGATAATATTGCGGTTTGACTGTTAGGTGGAGGGTTGACTTGCTTTTAGTTGTGGTTGGAGGTTTATCTGAAAAACATGGTCACTTGGAAGGTTTTTATGCAGAAAACCCAAAAATATTTAAAAGAATATCATGTGTTACATTCTGTATCAAATAGATCTTGCATTTTCAATACTATGTAGAGATGATATAAGCACGAGAAAAAATGGCTTGAAATTTTCAAAGGTAGATTTCAATCATTTACAAATGTTGCACCGCGAAGAACTTGGCCAAATATACAAGTACCATTTTAACCTGGAAATTTACGAAAAACATGAAATAAAGGTTTTTAAATTTTTTGATATAGGTGGTATCAAAATATAAACCTCGAGATAAATTTGCCTTATGCAAGGAATATGATAGTCGAAAGCTAATTGTGGGCAGATGGAGCGCACTTTAAGCCTCGTTTTTCACAAACAAAGATTATTTGGCAAGACTTATTATCGCATTAACGCTAGTTGATAATACATTTGCTACTTATGGAACGATTGAGGAACTCAAGCCATTTACAGATGCTCTCATAAAGTAGAATATTTTCCGTATGGAAGGGCTCCCAGAGAGCATGAGGTACCTTTACAGTGTTGAATTGGATTTCTTTGACAAAACTGAGGAGTATATGAAGAAAGAAGGAAGATCGGGATGTGGCATTTATGCCAAGAAAGCGGTATAACTAAAAACACATATAAATATATATATATATATATACATATAAATACATATATATATATAATTTAAATGCATATAAGTAGTTAGCAAGTAAACACTAAAAGTTAAACCCTATCTTCAAAATGCAAAATGGTTGCGCGTAGACTATGTGGCCACATTTTATAAGGACAAAGAGATTGGAGTTTATTCAGCGAGTTATTTTGCCATGTTAACAATATCTTTTCTAGGAATGGTGGATGAAGTGCTTGAATGGTTTAGTCCTTTCCCACCATTGCTTGATGATTCTGTATTAATTAATAATATATCGACTTTGTGGTGATATTGTGAGTTGCGAGCTAAATACTATAAACTCACCTTATCCAGTTCGACCTAGCTACCTGAGCTCCAATAGGTCCAAAGATATCCTGTCTGTAATATAAAGCTATAACTAATTTCAAAGACAAACTAATTCATTTTCGGTTGTACTAGACAAAATCAATATGTATAGGGGATAAAAAAGAGAAATAGAATATACTTAAGCAATAACATGTATCTCATTTTTATGCCTTTGATGTACCACATAATTCTTTTAAGCAGAGTAAAGCCAGTAATTGTGGGCTTATGTATCTTTCAACAAACATAATTCACTACAAATTGAACATCATGTCTAGTCAGATGTGTTCAAAATGACACCGCTTCACTTTATCCAAAGAAGACACATATAAGAGATCTTGGATCCAATTTGTGAAAGCATAGTCTTAGAGAGTTGGAAAGCACGTACAGCCGAAGGCTCGTAACACTACAAGAAAACATCGTTTTTACGATTGCACTTTTAATCGCAGAATAGTCGTTAATCGGGGTTTTACGACAAACATACGACTAATAATGGTAGTCGTAAATCCATAGTCGCTAAATCGTATAGTTGTATTATTAGTCAGCGAGTTACGATTATTTATACGACAAACATAGGTAATCGTAAAATAGACGTAGCGTTGTCGGTAGATATAAGGACTAATATGCGACTACTACAACGACTTTGTGCGACTATAGAGGGAGTCCAGATGACGTCGGAAAATGTTGTCATCAAATAGTCGTAAAACTAGGTGACGACTGGGCGATTAACATGTGATTGTATAGTATAGTCAGCAAGTAGTCGTAAATATTAGCCACTATGTAATGACTGGGTAACGACCACTTTAACTACTATCCCGCGAATAATCTAAACATCCATATACTATTATGCTAATGATCTCGCCACTATGTGGCGACTGTTATGTGACTGAGTAGTATAACATGACTTAGTCGTAGACTATGGTGACGTTTTGGTGACTGTTTATTGACTAATTTACCGATTATAAAATGACTAAATGGAGAATTCAAATATAATTATGGTAAACATCTTGCTGTTAATTGTCGACTGTAAAACGACTATGCATCGTCTAAACGAAACATCCAAATTTGATTATGGTACAGTCTGGCTGACTACTATCTGACTATCTAATATAGTCACAACATCGTCGTAAGAAATGGTGACTACTTTGCGACGGTGTAATGACTAAATAACGATTATTAAGCGTCTATTCAGAAAATCTAGATTCACTGATGGTAAATAGTTAGCGACCAGTTTATGTGTGTAGTGCGAATAATTGACGACTGTTTAATGGCTTTTATTCGTAAATTAAGATTTTGGATTAATTTCATTTTCGATTTGATAATCGGTGATACCGTAATTTGAATGGTACAACAAACGTAACAAATACTTGCATCAAAAATAACATTGGTAACATGTAGACACAGAAGACCTACACACGCAAACTCTAGCATTTAGGAGTTGCCAAATCATACCAATAAATTAACAAGTGCAAGAGACAGTGATAAAGTAACACACGAATCATATGGTGTTGTTGTCTTACTTTGGGATTCCTTCAGTTGCTCTTGGTGGGGGACAACGCTGAAAAATGTCTGGGCTGCTTGTGCTTGTGCATTAAAAGATTAGCTGCCAGGCTTTCGAATCCATGAGGATTTACTCGTCCATCCTTCTCAGGGCCTGTGACAATTAAATACAGTAAGAGAAAAACACCATCTTTAAGGATCGTGAGATGACTTTATAAACATGGATTGTGAAATATTTTCTTTACCTGAGGAAAGATGTTGTTATATTTAACTGTTGATATCTCACGAGGTCGCAGTTCTTTGCAGTACTTCTGCGGTCCTTTGTGATGCTAACCATGTCTTTCATACGTCGTTGATAGATCTCCTCAACAAATGTTCCAGAAGAAAGTTATGAATGGTTTGGCCATGTCTCAAATGATACAAAAACTATCTTGTAAGCGCTCAGACACTCTAACTTAGCAGAACACGTTAATGAATCAAGCAGAGATTGGTGTCTTCAATTGCGTGCTAACTATAATATTAACATGTTGGGATTGTGTCCTGAAATCACAATGTACTTACTCTAAAGATAGTTGTATTGTCGAGATCGGACAATTCATGTGATACTGGGTAGTCATAATGTTTTGCTAGAAACAGCTTATGATAAATAAGTTGTAACTCATTTCTAGTATCATGTGAACCTACAGGGTCACACACCTAAGCAAGTTGGATACGCTTTGTATGGGATTGATCATTGGCATATGGTCCGATCAATGTGTATTGGATACACATTGAATTCGTGTTTTAAGAGGTGTGTCGATCGATGCCATTGGTGCATCGATCGATACAAGAGGTGTGTCGATCGACACCATTGGGTGCATCGATCGACACAAGGTCGATACCGAAACTGAAGTTACGGTTTGTAAACCGTGGACCTATTTATAGGGGCCATAATACACGACCTAATCGAGCGAGCCGTCAGTGAGTTTTTCTTGACAGAAAATAGACTCTCTTCCTCGAGAAACACGTAGAGAATCCCAGGGAGATCCGATTCCCGGCACTAGCATCCCGGCGGATTCCAACTTGTGTGCGTGTGGACTACGGTAGAGGCGCAGCGATTGAGGTGCTCCAGGTCTCGTTTACCTGCTCCAATTTCCGCTGCCAATCTCCAGGTAAACACGAGGTCAGTTCTTAGATTCAATATAATAGACCCTAGATCCTAGGCTTCAGGAACAAGATGGAATTCTGAAACTGTTAGAATTGGCCGAGTTCCTTCATAACATCCTAAACATCAGACTCTAACTCCTCAAACACTCATTAAAAAACAATCAACTTACCTAGACTGTGGAATATAGGAGTGGTTTGCAACCAGTAGAACCAAAATTAATTGTAAACAAATAATCAGATTCAGGGCCTGTCCCGTTTCAAAAGCAAAGCAGAAGAAAACTAACGATATAGATACCTGTACCCGTAGGCATCGATTCACGGGGGGTTTCGTGATTGAGATATTCAAGGAAGAATTTGAGAGAGTTGCTAGGGTTTCGGCCAAAGTTAGCTATAAAATGGAAAGCTTCAAATAAGATATTCGAAGAAGAGATATCAGTTTGAGATGAGTGGGCGTAGAAGAGGATTCGTGGAGAGATTAGAGAGATGATTCGAAGGAGATACTTGAAAAGGGGAAGAACAAAAGAAAATCAGGGTTTGACGCATTTGATGATTTCTCGGCACTCTGTTCAAAATTCTTGTGTATATGCGGGTAATTGAAATATTTTGGGCTATAAAAACTACTAAAACCGCTACTCAAAGGTCTTAACAAGGAAATATATGGTGATATTACTGCAAAATCTAAGGCAGATTTTAAAAAGCTTTGTGAATGTCAAAACCAGGCTCTGCTAAATCCGTGTTCTGAAACGTTTGAATCAGAAGCATCAGATTTTCATGAATGGCAGCAAATTGCGAATGTCTAAGAGAAATTTTTCATGCAGAAGTTGAGAATCACTTGGCTGAAGCACAGAGATAAGAATACAAGCTTTTTTCAGAGAATGGTACAAATTCGGAGGGCAAAAAATTCAATACGAGGTCTCTGTAAAGATGACGGTGAAAATGTCTCAGACGTTAAAAAAAATTAACAGAAATGGCAGTGGACTACTACACAAGCTTCTTGCAAGCAAGCAATCAGGAAAATGTGGATGCACCACATCTACTGCACCACTTGACATACCGGTGATTTGAAACAGATGATGGAAAGTTGACTTGTGAATATCAAAAGCAGAGATTAAGAGAGCATTGCTGATGATCCCATCGAACAAGACGCCAGGGCCTCATGGGTACACAAAGGTGTTTTTGTTGCGGCATGGAGCATTTTAGGTTAGGATTTCTTTATGAATGGATTCATGCCAAGCGGTGTTAATGCGACAATCCTAACGCTAGTACGGAAGAATATGGATTCACAATCTATGAAGGACTATAGACCTATCGCATGCTGCAATACGGTTTACAAAGTTATTTCAAAGATTCTCACAAATCGTTTGAAAGAGATGCTGCCTACTGCAATGTTACCGAATCAAAGTGCTTTCATCAAAGGACGCTTTCTACTAGAAAACGTCACGATGGCCACTGAGATGATAAAGGATTATCACTTGGACTCAATATCTCCGCGTTGTGCTTTCAAGATCGACATTACAAAAGCGTTTAGTACAGTCCGTTGGGATTTTATTCTTAACATGTTGCAGAAGATGGAATTGCCTGAAATCTTTATATACTGGATAAAGAGTTGTATACCTACGGCCTACTTCTCAGTATGTGTAAATGGAGAGCTAGAAGGCTTTTTCAAGAGTTCATGAGGTCTCCGACAAGGCTGTTCTCTCTCGCCAACTCTCTTTGTAATGGCGATTGATGTACTCTCTCACTCACTAAATGAGGCCGCAAGACAAAAAATAATGGGATACCACCCAAAATGCTATGATTTGGAAGTTACACACTTAATCTTTGCTGCAGACATGGTTATTTTCACAGATGGGAAAGCGGAATCACTTACTGTAATCATTACAGTAAGCATTTAGAGGTAAACTCTGGTTTAGAAATAAACATGAGTAAATCTGCATTATACATGGCAGGGAAGACAAGAAACGAGCTACAAGAGGTAGCTACGACACTGAGCATCCAGATCGAACAACTTCCGATAAGATACCTTGGTCTCCCACTCCCCACAACAAGCATGAAAAAGATCGATTATGAGCTACTGATTGATAAAATCAGAACGCGGATGATTACATGGTCAAGCAAATCTTTGTCATATTAGGGGGCGCCTACAACTAATACAGTCAATCATTGTAAGCACAATAAATTTCTGGTGTTCAGTGTTTAGACTCCCCTCAAGATGTTTGGGAACAATTGAAAAGATGTTTGCAGCTTTTCTTTGGTCCGGTTCTCCTCATATCACGAATAAGTCGAGAGTTAACTAGACAGATGTGTGAGTCCCAAAATCAGAAGGGGGATTAGGAATTCGGAGACTCAAGGACACTACTTGTGTTTTCTCATTGAAACTCATTTGAAGGTTATTTGAAAACTTAGGTTTACTTTGGGTAGCTTGGACAAAGCGCTACCTTATGCGAGACATCTCCTTTTGGGACATACCTGAAAAACAACAAGAGGCTTGTGGATTTGGAAGTAACTCTAAAAATACGATCATTGGGTAAGTCATTCATGCGGATTGAGTTACAAGATGGGATTTGTGCATCCTTTTGGTTTGACAAATGGTTAGGTGATAATACGCTCCATGATATAATGGGTGACGATGGCTGCCGCCTGTTGGGAGTTCAGAGAAAATCAAAAGTCGCAGATGTAGTTGATGGAAATAAATGGAAGTTACGAAGGAGATGTACACGGTATAATGAAACGGTTCAACTAATCCGTCGCACAACAGTCCTTAACTGGGAGACAGTGCGTGATCTGTACTTCTGGAAGCAAGGACCGGACAACTTCAAAAACTGTTTCACAACAGCAAAGACGTGGCAACATATCAGAACTCAAAAACAAAAGGTGGCCTAGCAAAAACTTGTCTGGTTTAAGGAAGCTGTCCCTAGACAATCTTTCATTGTTTGGCTCACATTCCTTAACCGTTTACCAACACGCGACAGGAAAAAACAGTGGGAACATACCCAGCATTGCAGTTTGTGTGGGGAGCCGGAGGAAAGCAAGGAAGACCTATTCTTTGCTTGCCCATATACCTACACCATATGGGACAAGTTATGTGCAGGTCTCCTTGGAACACAACTAAACCCTGACTAGTTTCGAACGGTAACCTCAACTGAAAAGAATAGGCTCACAAAGGTTGAAAAAAACCCTTGTCAAGATGGTCTTCCAAGCAGTAATACTGGGTTTGGAGAGAACGAAATACGCGTATCCATAATCACCATGCAACTCACATGGCTCAGCTGTCCAAGCACATTCATAAAGAGATGGAGTACAGACTAAAAGCTTTGCATCGTAATGAAGTAAGTGAAAACATCCCACTCAAACGATGGACACAGATGGTCACAAGCTCTGGTTCTTAGATAACATGTTTTTACTTCTATGATATTGTGTTAAATTAAAAATAATGTCATGTACGATCAGCTCAGTCTTGTTTAATCACCTCCAAAAGAGATGATCAAAACAAAACTTTGTAACATCTTTTTTTGTTGATTAATAATATTACATCTAAAAAAATCCGATCTGCTAAACTCGCAAAGTAAAATTAGTTGATCTGTACTCGTCCTGCTTAATTTGATGGTTACCCACGGGTAACCCGTAAATATAAATATAATAATTAAATTTTTAATTAAAATATTTATTATTAAAAGTTGAATATTAAAAAATAATTTATAATTTTATAAGACAAAATAAAAATAATTTAAATAAGTTTATATGTGTTTTATTTTACTTTTAAATTAAAATACAAAAAAATCCAAAATTATTACAAAATTTTAGTTTAAAAAAAATTATACCTGCTAACCTACATTCTAAAATATTCCGATCCGTAACCGCCCTGCAAAAAAAATCCAAAAAGCACATGCCCCGTCAAATTTTTGAAAAAATTATTTCGATCCGTACTCGCCCCGAGGCGGATCTAGTGGAGCGGGACCCACGAGTTATAAATCAAATTCCGAGCTCTAGTTTGTATATTCATTTTGTAATATTCTAAATATTTTTTCATATTTGATAGAACAACGCGCCAAAAAATTTAATCGTATAATCATCAACTATAATACGATTCATTATATATCCGAATAATATAAATATTATTAATTTGGTATTTTGTATTAGTTTAATATATATATTAATATTTTAACTTTACGTTTTATTTTTTGTTACATTAAAATTTAATTAATAATGTGTTGCATATTTTATAGTCTCAAATTATACAAACTATAAAATAACTTGCTAGAAAAACTGTAATCATGTAATCTTCAATTATAAGTTGACAAAATATATATTTAAATAATATAAATATTTACTAATTGTTGATATTTTATTTTTATAAATTTAAAATTAAATACATATTTTGTATTTTAGATTATGTTTTTCTAGAAATTAAATTTTGAAGATTTTTTTGGATTTTAATAGTGATTTTAATATTGATTTTTAATATTTTAATAGTGATTTTAATATTTTTAATAGTGATTTTAATATTTTTAATAGTATTCAATTTTTTTGGAGATAAAATATATTACATAAATTTGTATTTTTTAATGTTTATACTTAATAAAATTTGTTGGTTATAAATTACTATTTAAAAATAAATATTTTTCATATTTTAAAGTTTATTTTATACATAATAAATATAATTGATATATTAATTTATTTAATTATATTTATCATTATGGACTATATATTAATATATCACCGAATATTTTTTTATGTATATATACGAAATTTAATTAAAAATTAATTTATATTTACGAATTGAATAATTATTTAAAAGATGAAATGAATTAATTTTTTTTATTAAATTTTATATATTAAAAAAAAAAATATATATATATATATATATTTATATTTAAAAGAAATCAAGATATTTAAAGTAATTTTGTTAAAAATTGATTTAACGCTTTTAGATTTAATAAAAACCTAAATGTTAGATAAAAGTATTATCAAAAATTATAATGTAATACTTGTTATTAAGTTTCGTTCTAAAAAATCTTATATTTTAATAGTGTAGTCATATCTTTGTTAACGTAAAAATCGAACCTATAAGGGCATGTTCTTTTCCTCATCTGGAAATTGCGTCTGGAAACTTCGTCTAGATGCAGTTTCCAAACGTTGCATCCAGATGTCATTCTTTTGTGCATTTAGAAACTGCGTCTGGAAATTGCGTCTAGATACATTTATGTTTCTTTGTGTGTTTGTATATATTAGTTGGATGCATTATTTTTAAGGGTTGGATTTTGTGGTTTTGACGGGAAAATGTAATTTTGCGGTTTGCCGGGAATATCGCAATTTTGTGGTTTTGGGGGGAAAATCGCAATTTTGTGGTTTTGGCGGAAAAATGCAATTTTGTGGTTTTAGCGGAAAATCACAATTTTGCGGTTTTGGTGGAAAACGCGATTTTTTAGGGAAATCGTGTTTTTACGGTTCTGGCAGAAAAACACAATTTTATGGTTTTGGCGGGAAAACGCAATTTTACGGTTTTGGCGGGAAAACACTATTTTACGATTTTGGCCGGAAAATGCAATTTTGTGGGTTTGGCGGAAAATGTGATTTTGCAGTTCTGGCAGGAAAACGCGATTTTGCTGTTTTGGTGAAAAACACGATTTTTTTTTGTTTTGGAAAAAAATCGCGATTTTGCGGTTTTATTTTGAAACCGCTATTTTGCGGTTTTGACGAAAAATGTAATTTTGTTATTTTGGCGAAAAATGATATTTTGTGATTTTTGCGGCAAAACGCTATTTTACGGTTTTGGTGAAAAATGCTTATTTTAGAATTTTGGTAATTGAGACGCACCAAAGTGCATCTCAACTCAACTTTCAAATACATCCAGAATTTCCAATTGTTTTGGATGTAATATCTGACTTTTGCATCCGGATGCATTTCTTAAGTACCAATAAAATAACAATATTTTGTTTTTGCAATGAGATGTAGTTTCTCAACGCATAAAAGAACAGAACACGGCCTAAAAAAAACGTCTCAAACATATGTTGTTTGTTTGACAATATTGATCCCGTAAGTTTATATGCAAAATTGAATGCAAAACAAAATGCATTCGAATTTATGTTTCTTGTATTTTTTGTAATATAATAACAATTAGAGTTTTGACCAAAGAAAAACAACCAGATTTTAAAAAGCGTTCAAAAAAAAAAATATAAATCTATAATACCCTCACTTATTTCTTTTTTTTTTAATTGCACAACTTTATCCAATAATTTTTTGTACTTAACTTTAATACTTGGAAAATTTGGCAAATTTGGTCAAAAAATAAAAGAATTTGTCCCTTTAGTACTTTTTCATTTTTTACTCAATTTTGACATCATTACCCTTATATATATATTTGATAAGTATCAAAATATAATATTTATAAACACCAAAAATATTTTAAAAATAAGATAAAGTATATTAATTTTTTGTGAAACTTAAAATGTATATTATAAACTTAAAATGTTAATTTTTTGTGAAAACTCGTTTAAAAAATAAAATAAAAGTAAAACTGATCTACGAAATGTAAAACACACATTCTACACTATTCTACCAATTCCTATATTATCTACCAACGGTGGAATATGTAATCTTCCAATTTTACTGTCATCTACCATCCGTAGAAAACAGAGTCTACGGTTTACTCTTCCTTCTGCTAATCGTCGCATTTGGTAGAATATGTAATCTTCCAGATTCACTGTGATCTACCATCTGTAGAAAACGTAGTCTACGGTTTACTCTTTCTTCTGCTAATCAAGACATTTGGTAGAATATGTTTTCTACTACTTCTTCTACATTCTACCGTCTACAGAATATACAATCTACCACTTTCACTTTGATCTACCGGTGGTGGAATGTACATTCTGCCAAGGTTGTTACAAAAAATCTGAGAAAATCTTGGGATATATTTGAATATGTTGATCATGATCTATACTAATATTATCGAAACTTGCTTGATTTTTTCGAAAATTTATGAATTTGCCGGCTCATCCTCCTAAAATCCCATTGTTAATTCGTTTTGCTCTTTTTGGATCGATCACAATGGTCCATATCTATGCAACTTGCGGTGTTTGGATTTCGTGTGCTAGCAAAGGGTGGAGATTCAATATTGATGAACAAAAAGGAGGGAGATTGCTTGCTATGGATTCTAACACTTCCCTTGATGAGCTGAAGAACATGGTTTCTGAAGACTATGGAATCAAACATAACACCGGTGATATTTGGTTATGCAAAAGATCTCCGTCCTGCTTTTTTGTGGATTAGCATTGCAATCTACAACAGGGCATTGACAAAACTCCAAATTATTTATATGTTTGATGTTTTAGATTCTGAAACATAAAAACCTCAAAAAACCAACGATTTAAAAAAAATCCAAACAAGAAAAATAAAAAGATAACAATGGACTATATTGGTCTGTCACAACGAGCCCTGTTGTGACCTTGTATTCCACACCGACTGCATTTGATTTTCCTTGAACTTTGTGATCCTTGCGATCGTATCTTGTCTTCAACAGTTTCGTAGTCTTCAGATCCTTTTTTACTTTACATTCTCCATGGTTTTCCCTAATGTTAAACGTCTTTCATGATTACTGACATTAAAGTTGAAATTCAAAAACAAAAAACATTATAGAAGCTTAAGTCAAAATTGATAAGCCAATAGGCGAAAAGCGATAACAATATAGCATTATGTGGCCAAACCCCGTGAGTTTCATCATTCAAAAAGTAGCGTACTTTTTAAAGTGGCTGACAACCATTATTCAGAGCTCAAATATAGCAAAATACTAATGAGACTGTAACAATCACTAATCATATTCATATCTAGTTGATGATTAAAAAACAGTAAAAGGTTTTGATGATAAGATTTAACAGTACGATATGACAATATTTAATGGAAATTTAGTGTTAACCAAACAAAGTTAAACCAGTCCATCAAGTGAAGGTTTTTAAAGTCTCTTTTATTATGTCCTTATAGTGTTCATTTTAACAAACCATACCTCTAACTGCAAAAGAAGCCCGATTGCAAAGTTGGAGAAATATATGATATGACCTTTCCTCTCTAGCACATTGGACCACTCTACTCTGTTAAAATGTGTTAGCGTACAAAGAGAAATTTGTCAATGCTAATGAACCATGGTCAAAAGGGAAAGAAATCAAATAGGAAAAATCATCTAAAAGAAGCTACATTTTCTACTAGAACTGAAAATTATTATGAACAAGCAAAGAAAAAAGCTAAGTTAGCTTTGTAACCGAAACTGAACAAAATGTGAAGTAGCGTAAATGTATGGTTTACACTTACAGGTTTGAGCTTGAGCACCCGATGAGATCATAAGAATGCAATTTCAAAACCTGTTTTTTCAATTGAAATCACAAAAGCAGTTTAGAAACAGTGATAATTCCCAAAACAGAAGCAAAGATAGGGAGAGAGAGAGTAGGTGATGCCTAACCTTGACGACGGAGATGAAACAGAGATTCAAAACACAAAATCAGACTCAACCCAAGAAGTCTCTTGATTTGTAGACTATCTGCACATAAAACATTGATTCAACATTTGGAATAAGATTTCAAAGTCTTATTCTAACCAAACAAATTCTACACTATAGCATCTAAACATCTGCATAAACGTAGCTATGGATTGACATTTTTCAGTATAACTAACTCAAACACAGGAAGCTAATCCAAGCAAAAGACTGGTCAAAATTGACAATTTGAATCAGAATTAAGTAAACCAAGGCCAACCCATTATCAATTAAGCGCTCATAGACTCAAAAGAGATCGTTGCACAAAAAAAGAAATTAGACTCAAAAGAGATCGGTGAAGATACAAGAAGCAAAAAGAGAGAAATTTTACCTTCCCCTTTTGCCAAATCTAATGATAGCAGTTCGGGTTTTCCGTTCAACAGCAACACAAGCTCTTACGAAGCCTGAAGAGCTCTGTATTCGGTGACATTTAGCTATAAACGGAGAGCTAATCAGCGGAAGCGAGAATCCGATAGCGGAGAGGAGAGACCATGGAACTTCAGAGGCAGAATGTGGTTCCGACGCCGGAGTCGGATGCTATCAAGTCGGAGACCGCCGGAATTTCAGTCTGTCAGACGGAGAGGAGAGACAAAGTTTCGGTTGTGGAAGCTTGAAAATGACGAGCACAAAGGGGATTAGGGTTCTTTAGTGTTTTAATTTTTAATAATTTTTTTAAAGAAAACGTAAGGTCAAAAACGTATTAAGAAAAAGTGAAATACTAAGAGGACATTTATGAGTGTAGAAAATTTTATTAGGACAAATTTCTTCTTCTTTTTTTACCCAATTTGCCAAATTTCTCTTAATACTTTATGTTTAAATAAGAAATACAAAAGGGTTGGTTCACCTAACTATAATTTAATACTTTATCACCTAACTATAATTTAGAGAACTTTACGTTGATACTAGAACTGCATAATATTGTCACCAAATTTATAGAATTTTACCAAAAAGATATGATAGCTTACTAATCATACAAAAGGGTTGGTTCTTTTATGCCTTCAATTCAAATCTTCATTAGTATGAAAATGTATTCTTTTTTTTTTAATCAGAATATCTAAATACTAAATCTGAATTCGTAAAAAAATATAAGTTTAAAGCCTAGTACTTCCACTGCATTAAAAAAAATTATAGAATTTATTTAGCACTGAAATTGTATAATCATATTATTATTATTTTTTTTTTGTTAACCAGAAGGGGTTCGGGCCTTGGGCCTTAGTCCCCCCTCTATTATTTTTGGTAATACCATCTTAATGAGCGTAAACCATACCGTAGCCACCTCATGTCGAATTTGGGTGGCGAGGGGGTTTTTAGCCCTCTTTACCACTAGGTCACGACGACGTGGTTATAATCATATTATTTTAGCAGAAAAGTTGATGAGTCAATGTTCTACCGCTAAACTCGCGCAAAGATTACATAATTCTGTTGACAAATTTTTTTTACAGAATTCCATTTTGACACCATAATTTCAAATTCGTGTTCTGACAAAGAAAAACTATGTGTTCGCACCAAAATCATTTTGGCCACCTAAGTCGCATTTTAGAATAGTTGAAATGATGTTGTTTTTTTGGACTTTTGGAATGATATTTAAAGATTGTCATATAATCATTTCGTTTTAGATTCTTCTCTAATTCACAGATACAATTTTATGAACTATTTCTCAACGAACTTCTCAACTATTTGTCTTTATTCGGAAATTCACTATGGATTGTATGCACGGCGATCCTAATTTAGTATCTAACAAGAAAATTTAGAATTATGCAGAAATTATTTGAAGCCTAGTTTTAGAGCTATCGAGTATTTTGGAAATATATTAATCAATTATAATTAACCATTTAATATAATATTGTATTAAAATTTTATTAAATAAATGAAAATAAATATTTAAAAATGAAATTTATAGTTTTTTATTAAAAAATTGAGTTAGATGGTCTAGACAGAAATAGGTGGAATGAAAAAAATATTTATGATTTACTGACGAGTAAAAACAATATAATAAATAAAAATGAATTAGAGAGAATGAATAAAAATATTTTGATGAATGAATATGAAAATTTCTAAACAAGTTTTTGAGTAATTGGTGACCTAATATTTTAATTAATTAATTTAAATAAATAAATAATTTTTAAAAATAATCTTTTATAAAAAATTATTAAAAAAATTATAATGTTTAATAAACGAAATTTCATTTTTCGTCATTGTTTTTATTCAATTTTCATTAATGAAAATTTTGTATTATATTTTTTAGAGAAATGATTTTTTTTTAATTTAATGTGGAGGTATCCCAAGTTTATGGAAAGGCTCAGATTAATTCTCAAAGTGAGGTGCAGCCCATGGATAGATCTTCTTTTCGGGTATTCAAATAGACCACTAAAACAAAGTCCATATCCATATGGGTGTCCAAATAATTGTGAGGTAGTTTCGTACGGCAGAAAGATCGAACCCAACCCAAAACGTAGTAACGTCCAAGGTCCATCCCCCACCACTTGACCACAAGAGTTTGGACAATAGAGAAATGAATTTTGAAAAATGAAGAGTAAAATTTATGTCTAACCTTTTAGATAAATTTCTATTAGATGGTGTATATCTTGGGATATATTACTTTATTTCTTATTATTTTTGTCTACATAAATCACTACCTAAAACCATATATTTCTCGCTTTGGATACCAATATTTTTTTGTTCTAAAATGTTGCCGCTGCGATTTAGACAGGTTTTTTTTTTTTGACAACGCGATTTAGACATGTTAGAATAACAATTCAGAGATCTTGAAAAATCCAATTTTCCACTCATTTTAACTTAAATCGAGTGTTCTTGAATAGACTAATAATTGTATGTATTAATACAAAAAAATTAGAGGAAAAAGGAAATGAGTGGAAACCGAGAAAAAGAGAAGCCGCTATACTTAGGGTTTTGGTCACGAAGAAGAAGATGATTCAAAATGTAAATTATGTCCTTCATTAATGTTTTGAATTAAAAACAGCCGAATGCACTTTGAGGACCTAAACCCAAGACAAGAAGCTCGAATATACCATCTCAAACCACTACACCAACACAAAATTAAGTATTCTTTCTTAATAATTGTATACATGCATAATTTACTCTTAACATGCACGGACATAAAAATTTTAATATTAAATTAATATTTTTTTTATCTAAGCTATATATTAAAAAAATTATCTTTTTCTAAATTTAATATTAAAAATAATTATAAAATTTATAATATAAATTTTTTTATCTATGACAAATATATCTAGTAAAATTTTAAAATCAAATATCAAATATATTATAGAATAATTTATATTTTAAAATTATTTTATTAGCGGAATTATGTATATATATAAATATAATAAAATAATAATTTAACTCAATGTTATATATAACTATATATTAAATTATTAATAGTTTATCTTATATTTGTTCAGATTTAATATTAATATTAATTATAAAATTTATAATAGAATTATTTTATCTATAACAAACATATTTAGTAATATTTTAAATTTAAATAGCAAATATAAATTTACATAGCAAATAATCTTAAATTCAAATAGCAAATAGAACACTGATATAAAAAATGAAAAAATAAATTTAAAATAAAATTAACAAAGTAAAAGCTTAATTTTATTAAAAGTAATCTAGTAATCAATAAATTTGATATTCAACAATAATACAAAAGCATTTAATTAATATAAGATATAGATGACAAAAATAATAAAAATATAATTTTTTTGTCATCAAATATAAAATTTTTACCATGCATAAATCCCTCTTAGTTTCGGATTTTCCATTAATTTGTTATGTTTAGAGTAGCTGTACCTTTAAGAAAAAAAGTTTGGAGTAGCTGTATTTCGAACAAGACCAATATTATATGTTTACAAAAAAGGATACCAATATTATATATTTCGACCTATCTGGTTGCTAAAGTCCACTCTTTTTTTAGCCGTGGGTCGGACGTCGTTAGAGGATCTCTGTTCTTAGTCTTATTATTCTTCTATAATGACAGCCCACGTGGCCATGTTCTTATTTTCTGTTTTCGATTTTTTCACACAATAATCATAAGATTTTATACTGGTTTTGTATTCTGAAAACGTATTTCATCTTGTTTAAATAATAGTATAACTTTAGATGGAAAAAATTCATGAGATTTTGTGTGTTTTTGTATAACCAAATGTAGATGCAGCATTGGACCCAAATGGCGACAATTTCGTGTGGTTTGCAATGTATATATCAGATAGATAAGACAGCTTACGTTTTAGATATGTATGCGATGTGGATCTTATACGTGTACGCAATCTCGTTTAATACTTTAAAATACTCGGTTTTGTTTTCAACATCTTTTGTGGCAGCCCTGACAGCAGAAAATGACACCGTTCATATTCTACCTCGTTATTATTAGCTATGGAGTTTCTGTATTAAATTAGCTATTGAGTTTATGTATATATTAACTATTGAATGTAGTTTTGTTTGTTTTGCAATCGTTAATGACCAGCAACAGTGATTACGATAATCGCTGTGTTATTTATTTTAGAGTCGTTGAGATTGTCGTTGACTCTTTTGTTTAAATCGCTATACAATCATCGTTAAAACTAGTGATCGAATTTTGAAATGTTAATTGTTAATGACTACAAAATGAACAAGATTTTTATGTAGCCATGGTATCTTGCCGGTTAGATACTTGGGAGTGCCTCTGATAGAAATATTTCATTGAGTCTCTCAACAACAAAAGACGAGAATCATTTTTCAAAGTAGAGACTCCAAATGGAGACCGCAGTTTTGGTTGTGCGGGAAAAGCGGTTTTAAAATGCGGTGCGGTTCAACTGCGGTATGTGCGGTTTGCGGGATAAGTGCGGTTTATACGTAATAAACGGTACGGAATACATATTGATTGGTAAAAATAATTTGCGGGACAAGTGTATATTTTTTTAAAATGATTAGTTTTAGTTTATTTTGAAAGTAAATTCGATTATTTTGATTAATTTGGTTAAATTCGATTATTCATGTCAATTCGGTTCTATTTGGTGTTTTTTGAGATTCAGTTAAATTGGACAGTTCGAATAATCCAGTTCAAAATTTTGATATAAATTGGTATGATTTAGTTTAAAAAAAAATCAAAATGACCGATTACTGAACCGATAAATCGTCACATATAGGAATATAGGTTCTTTTTGATATTTTGTCAGCTCCAGATTCGGTTTGATACTACCTTTTGGATCATGTTCGATTTCGGATTAGTTCAAATCCTTAGGTCCGTATTCCAATCCTAATTCTGATTATTTAATCACAAAATATTTATCGCTTTTTGATTGACCAAATATTTATAAAAACAGTTTTATAAATTATAAAATATTAATAAATTGACCAAATATATTAATAAAAACAGTTTTCTAAATTATAAATTAAATATATTAGAAATGAATATATTAATAAAATAACATATTTTAAATTAAAGTTTATTTATTATTAATAAAAATATTTTATATATTTATTAATTATAGATATCTAACTAATTTCAAATAAAATCAAGTTTGTTCTAATTCCTCTAAAATATCTCTAAATTTTATGTCTATAATGTGTTTCTTAATTAAAAATATAAAAAATTACGTACAATATATTATATTTCTTGTATTGAATTTTTTTTGTCGATATTTCTTGTATTGACTATAACAAATGATGTGCATATTCATTAATTATCAAATTTTGAAGATTTTTTTAATATTTTGGTTGTGAGAGAGATTGTTTTTTGAATAAGTTCGTATTAATTTTTACAATTAACTTACATAAAAGTTATTGATATTATAGTTTTAATGAGAAACTAATAAAAACTCACATAAAGAACATATACAAACAACATATCCAATCTTACATAACATGTATAATTAATAAACTAATTAATTAATACCGTTTTTTCGTCAAAGTGATTATATTTAGTTTAAAATTGATGATACAGAGTCATTGTACAACGTTGATCGAGTATAGTTATGAGGATTGTAATTTTCAGAAATAAATATTTTCTCTTTGGATCGAATATAATTAATTCAGTTTTTATTTTCAAAAATATATATTTAAAAACCTACAAAATGCAACTACTCACAAAAGCACATCAAATGTGATGCGTAATTACTGTAGCGGGTGTCATAGACACAAGTTGAACCGCACTTACATTTTTCAATATTTTTTTACCAGAAATAAAAAAACGTCCCGCTTTTCTATTGTTTTGTTGATTGGTAACCAATACATGGGACCGACAAAAAACGTCCTGCGTTTAGAAAAACCGCTTTACACAATCACTACCTAAAGACTCTTTAAAAACTCTCCCATGTGACGTTATATCACTTTGTAAGAAATTAAAACTTTAATTGTCCCCGTGAATCACATGTTTCAAGCCCTTCACGGTCCCTCTATCTTTTGATGTTTGTCCTTCCCATTTTGCTTTTTTTTTTTCCCTTTCTCGAGACACTAGGGCTTTGAATGGAGAGTGGGAAAAAAACAGTTCATCCGCTGGTGCAGAGCATCCACTTTTAAGTTTCCCATTCACGTACAAAATTTAATTACCTGTGGTCAGCAATTAAAATAATAATATACAAAATTTGATCCACTAGTGTTCCAATTTTTTTTTTTTTTTTGACAACAACAATGTATTGAAACCTAGCTATATGTTGCCCATGATGGTGGTTCCGGTCCAACATGAAAACTCCATGACTGTCTGAGACGTACACTTCTTGCTAGCCCATCTGCCGTCACATTTTTTGCGCGAGGTATGTGCTTGATCTTGAAGGGTGAAAAATATCCCTTCCTTCGATCAAACTCTTCGATGTGTCTAATGAAAGCAGACCATTCTTCTGGTTCCGACACAATCTTAACCAGATCTGAACAGTCTGTTGCAAATGTGATATGAGGTTGCTGTCCCGTCTTCATGCAATCCATAGCCCAAATTAGTGCCTCGAATTCCGCATGAAGTGGTGTCTGACTTTGGATGACATTTCTTGCTCCCATCATAACATTTACTCTGCCTTCATAACAACTATACCATCCCTGACCCATAAGCATTGCCCCCTCTTTCCAAGAGGCATCCACGAAACACCATTGACCCGAGTAAACCATCTCATTTCCCATTGGCCTTAAACTAGCGGAGTCAATCCCAGTGTGTCCTACAAGCATATGTGCCTCTTCCCATAAGTTTGATTCTGTCTCTGCCATTTTGATCGTGTCCACAGGACTCCTGTCAATCTGACCATATACCATGTCATTCTGACTCTTCCAAATATACCATAATATCCATGGATAACTATCTTTGTGTATATCCGATGGTATTCTCCAGAAAAGATAATCCAAATTTGTGAATAAAGACTCTGATGGGAATAAGTTCGGATTTGTTGGAATTTGGGAGAGTGCCCAGACTTGTGTTGGCGGTGGGCAACAAAATAACACGTGATTTATCGTTTCTTCCATTCCACACCGCACACATCGTGTATCACATTTAATACCTCTTGTGTTGAGATTCTTGGTTACCGATAAACATCCAGAAATTGCTTGCCAAATAAAGTGTCGTATCTTCGGGGGACATTTTATTTTCCACGAAAAGGCTTGTAGTGGTTTAATACTCGGTCCCCAAACGGGTGGTAGTTCTCCATAATCCGTCATCTCTCGCTCCGTATTATAACCAGATTTGACCGTATATCTTCCATATTTTGTATAGTGCCATCCCAACGTGTCTAGTCGATTTAGACGACTAAACGGAATGCTCTCAATTAAAAGTGCCTCCTCCGGTTCGACGACACTCTTGATTAGATCTGTGTTCCAAGTCTGGTTTTCGTGATCTATCAATTGGTCCACTGTAAGTAGTGTAGTAAATGTGTTTTGTTTTTGTATTGCTGGTCTCGGGCGATAGGCTGGTATCCAAGGCTCATTCCATATTGAAATGGATGCACCTGTTCCCACCCTCTTAATAAGTCCTTTCTTAACCAGAGATCTAGCTGAAGTAATACTCTTCCATCCAAAAGACGGAGAGTAAGATTCTATTGGATCCAAAGCGTCCGTGTTCCGAAAGTATCTTCCTTTAAAGACTCTTGCAAATAATGTTTCTGGTTTTTCTATGAGTCTCCATAATTGCTTTGCCAAGAACGCTGTGTTTGTGTCTCTGAAATCTCGAAATCCAATGCCCCCCTCTTTCTTGTCTTTGCACAATTTGTCCCATGCCAGCCAATGCATTCCTGAATTCGAACCTCCTGAGCTCCACCGAATCGTGAAACCACACTAGTTAATTTTGATGTTACCGTCTTTGGTAACCGGAAGCAAGACATCACATGGTTCGGCATTGCAGATGCAACTGCCTTGATCATAACTTCCTTACCTCCTCTGGATAATAGCTTTGTTGTCCATCCGTTAACCTTCCCAGATAGTCTGTACTGTAAGTAACCAAAAATCTGTGTTTTCGAACCACTCAGACATTCCGGTATCCCTAGGTACATCCCCATGCCTCCCATCGTATTGATTCCCAAGATCGTCTTCATATCCTCCTTCACAGTCTCATCAATTTTATGGCCAAATTGTATGGACGACTTTGAGAAATTTATTTGTTGACCTGAAACTTTCTCATAATTATTAAGAATCCGTAATATTGTCTCACTTTCCTCCTTTGTAGCTCTGCAGAAGAATAAGCTATCATCGGCAAACAAAAGATGTGAGATCGATGGACATTTTCTGGCCACCTTAAGACCTGTTAACTTTTTCTCTTGTTCCGCCCTTTTTATGTTTGAAATTAGTGCTTCCGTGCACAATATAAACAAATATGGGGACAAAGGGTCACCCTGTCTGAGTCCCCTTTCCGGAACTATTGAACCATATGGTTGTCCATTAATAAGTACCTTATAGGTAACAATTGAGATGCAAGTCATTATCCTATCAATCCATGTTGTCGCAAAACCCATCTTCCCAAGAAGAATCTCTATGAACGACCATTCAATCCGGTCATACGCTTTACTCATGTCCGTCTTAATAGCCATGAACTTTCCTTGACATGATTTGTTTGTCCTTAATCCATGAAACATCTCCTGTGCG
This sequence comes from Orychophragmus violaceus, assembly GCA_030180135.1. Taxonomy (NCBI): domain Eukaryota; kingdom Viridiplantae; phylum Streptophyta; class Magnoliopsida; order Brassicales; family Brassicaceae; genus Orychophragmus; species Orychophragmus violaceus. The sequence goes on along the minus strand of CM058232.1, from coordinate 31,068,790 downwards.
ATAAGTATGTTGTCTGAAATCAATCTTCCTGGAACAAAGGCTGATTGGGTCTCCGAAATTAAGCTTGGCATAAGCCCCTTCAAACGTTGGCATAGTACCTTTGAAATGATCTAAAACCCACATTACATAGGCTTATTGGCCTTAATTCCGTCATTCTTGTTGGCCTTTCCGTTTTAGGTATCAAACATATATTCGTCTTGTTTATCCGTGGATCCATATTCCCTTCCTGTATAAACATATTAACCCATTGAGTAATCTCTCTTTTCACAATCGGCCACGACTGCTGATAGAAAAGTGCCGTCATCCCATCCGGCCCCGGTGCTTTCTCCGGGTGCATCATAAACAAAGCTCTCCTCACTTCGTCCTCTGTGGCCGTTGCCATTAATTTCTCATTCATTATCGAAGTGATCGATTCCGGAATCTCCCGTAGGAACTCCTCAAAGTCATCTGGGTTTGTAGAAGTAAAAAGCTCCTCAAAATATTTAACCGCCACTTGTTCTATCTCATTCTCCTTTGTTACCCAGACCCCATTCTCATTGTGTAGTCCCACTATCCTGTTACGCGCTCTTCTCTGTTTTGTCAGAGCGAAGAAGAATTTTGTAAACCGGTCTCCCTGTGTATGCCATAAATTCCGACTCTTTTGTTGCCAAAAAAATTCTTCATCTCTGTACGCCTCCTTAAGTTTCTCAGTGATTTCCATAACCTCGGCCTGGGTTCGTGAATCATTCTTTTGGATCTCCTCCAAAGCTCGTTGTAGTTCGTATATTTTATCCTTGCTATATGGTATATTTTGTTTCCACCATTTCGACAGTTCATGTCTACATGTGGTTATCCTAGTAACCAAATCCACCTCCGGCCCATCTTCGATACTTTCCCATCCTGCTTTTATTGTTTCCAGTAGCCCATCCTTCCCCACCCATCGTTTATCAAATCGGAATTGTCCTCGCCGTTTTTGAGCCTTTTCCTCTATATTTGCCAATATCGGCCGATGATCCGATCCTATCATTCCCAAATATTCCACATAAGAGCACGGGAAAATCGTGTGCCAATCCTCATTGGCTAGTGCTCTATCCAATTTACACCTTACAAGTTGTTTTCCTCTCCTCCCTCGCCAAGAGAGGGAATCCCCAATCGCTGGAAATTCTATCAAACCACAGTCTTTGATCATATTATTGAAAGACACAAACGTGGACGCCTGCCGTACTGTTCCTCCTTGTTTTTCGTGGTTTCCTGTAATTTCATTCAGGTCCCTATAATAAACCATGGCGTTGTCTTGATTAAGCCAAATCTTGTTAATCTCTCCCATACTTGGTCCCTTTGTTTTTGAACCGGTTCACCATATACAAAAGAAATGGATACTTTGTTCCCTTGTACTTCCGCCTCAACATCTATAATTATATTACTCGAATAAAGAATATCCACATTAAAACCGTTATTATAATATAAAGATAGTCCTCCACTGGCACCCCTTGGTTCCACCGTGAACAACTTATCATATCCAAAGTGGCCCATGAATTTTTCTGTAAATCCATATTCTTGTTTTGTTTCCGAAAGGAATAGAAAATCCGGTCTATGCTTATGCCAAATCTCCCGTAAATAACTTATTGTCCATATGCTTCCCAGTCCTTGACAATTCCAGCTTAAAATCCTCATTCTAAACAATATAAGTTATCGTCCCCTATAACATGATATCTGAGTATTAAGTCAATCTCAGTACCAATTATTAGGTGTAATACTTGCTGCTCTACTGAATGGTAGATAATCCCATAAAACATATGTTGCATGAGATTTGTGTAAATGTAACTTGTGTTCCATGAAACCACCAGACCATAATTTCTTCCTCTTGGTGCACTCTGGCTCTCCCTTTCCCATCTTGGAGTGTTTTTACACTGCCAAGAACCCTTCAAATCTTTCAAAACTGTTGTTCTGCCGGAACATAATTTTAAACCATAGTCTAAGACAACATATACATTATAATACCCTATTGCTTGTCTCTTATATCCACAAACCGCCATATTAGTACCATAGTTTAAGATCCTTATACATAGACAATCGCCCAAAGAGAATCCATAAATATAGCACCTTCATTCTTTATATTGCAACGTCATCCGATGTATATGCCATTTGGACTTGTAGTGATCCAAAACAGAATTATCCAAGCCATATTGCACCACCTTCCCCCTTGAATCTTTACCTTGATTGCTTCCTCCTGACCATAATGTATAAAACCATAATTCTTGATACCCAAAATTCCAGTTTCTCTGTTGCACCTTATGTCTCGGCAAAACGAGAACTGTGGGAATAATTTCCCACTCTGCCTTCTCTCTTGGTAAACCTTTGGCCCAAAACTCCTCTTCCCAAATTCTGAAGCCACCATCTAAAAACCAAGAAGACAAGAGCCTATCAAAAACCAGCAAACCATTCTGAATACAAAAGCTAAAAAAAGACCTGGCATGAATTGTATTCCGAACATACGTCTCCTGTAGGATCCTCCTAGGATCTAGGGTTTGATATATTGAATCACCAACCTCGTTCTTACCTTGTTACTGGCAGCGGAATGAATGGTGAACGAGATCAGTAGCGACACAGATGCCTCGCCTCTACCACGTACACACGCACACAAGCTGGAAAACGGGATGCTAGTGCCGAATCAGTGGAATCTGTGAGTTATTCGTGTTTCTGCTTTTCTGTCAAAGAAAAGAGAAGACGGCTAGGGTTCAGGTCGACCATATATGCCTATATATATATCGACCTGGAAATGACATCATCAACCGTCGGACAAACCCGACTCGGTTACGTCATTAATCCGAAACATCAGTTTCGAAACCCGATATGCAACGATCGACACACTTAATGTGTCGATCGTTACACCTCCACGAAAAGCTTGCATCGATCGACACACTCATGCATCGATCGACACATATCATAAAACTCTATGTCAATGTGTATCCAATACACATCAACATGATCATTACCATAATGATCATTTCCACATTTATGCTTCCAGTTTGCTTAGGTGTGTGACCCTATAGGATCATATAATACTGGCAGTAAGTCTACAACTTACAGACTGCAAGAGGCTTCTAGCAAAACATTGCAACCACCCAGTATTATACGAATGTCTGATCTCGACACACAACTATCATCAGGAGTGAGTACAAGTGTGATTTCAGGACACTATCCCAACATCTCCGCCCCAGGCCGAGACACTAAATAGCTCAGAGAACAGAAAACCCTTGGTGATGTTAATATCTGCACCAACTTCCCACTCAAAATAAAAAGGTAGCATAAATTTTTCTCATACCAAGCATTATAAACTAACCAGAAAAATAAGAGTTTTCTAAACTGGACAAATGATGAACAATATAAAGTAAATACCATATCCCCAAGAAAACCAACAAGATTAATCTGTTTTTTACGTTGAAAAACCTTCCCATTGTTGTATTGTGCCACATGAGCCAATAATCCTGTGTTTTCACTGCCTCCTTCCCAAGATTACTGAGATATAGAGATTTCATCATACAATAAAATAAAACCAGCAAATTCCTTTTATATACTCCTAACCAATTCTGCATTTCATGTCTGAGGAAGGAAAGAACCAACAACTTGAGACCATATCTATAATTTTCTTCCCATTCATTAAAGTTTGACAGACCTTGAGCAAGAAGCATTACCTGATTATAGTTATGCCTACTATAGCAGAAAATACCAAAGCAGGTTATTCCCAAAGCACTAACATAATAAGTAATCCACTCAACGATGTACCATGCCCTTAAAAAACGTTCAAAAAGTCTCCACCACAATCTTCTGGCCACATAATCACAGATAAACTCATAATAACAAGTTGCTCCCACTTCAGTTCCTGAATCTAGGACCAGAGAGAGAGACCAGACTATATACGCTCGATCTGTTAAAGAGCAGGAAATGTACCTTTGTCCTGAAGACTGGAGTATAGTGGAAAGAGCCGCAATCTTATGAAATGATGAACCCCTTGAAACCATAAGGACCCAATCGTAGATCCGCAATCTCGACGACCAATTCGATGATTTTCCATAACAAAGATCCAAGGATCAGATCTGCATCGTATCAAAATTGTCATCCAAGCCTTGATTCTTCTCCATAAATTCAATGATCAAATACCGATCCCGTTCATAACCGAATCCATTCACCCAAAGGAGATCACAAACTGAATCTCCACCGAAATCCGCCAAAATCGTAGCCCTTCGCCACCGTAAGAACATCAAAACCCTAAATCGCCGTTCCACTAGTGTTCCAATTTACTGAACAAATTTTGTGATCTGCCTATAACAGTAGAACCACATGGTTTGTGATGTATTTCACGAGTTTATGACGGTTCTTTAGATTTTAGTTCAATTATTATATTATTATTATTATATTATTATTTTTTTTTATTATTGTTTGCCATATTAATTCAATTATTTTTGTTAGTTTTTTGTGTTAACATCCAGGTGTTGGAAAAAAAATCTAATCGATCTAAAGCAAACAAAAAAAATAATATCTAAATCATTTAATTCAATTTTTTTAACGACAATAAAAGATTTTCTCAATTGACTTGTTTTATAACCCAGTCTTACCAATAAACTAATATCTTATGTTTGAATGATTTTATGTATAACGTTTTTAATATAACAATATATATTTAGTAAATTAATTTTACTAAAAATAATTAGTTTTTAGTTATGCAAAATAATAAGACATACTAAAATTAACAATAAAAATTCAAAAACTGATCTAGATTACATTTTATATTTATTTTGATTTATTTATGTATTATATTTTGATTTATTTATGTATAATATACATATTTATTACTATAAATATATTTTATTATATTTATATTTATTTTAATTATATTATGTACCGCTTTTCCCATTCAACCTTATATTTTGAACCGCTTGATCCGCTATATCCGCCTGAACCTTATTTGTACCACCGGATCCGCTTGATCCGCATTTGATACACTTGATCCGCTTGAACCGCTTAATCCGCAACGCTTGATCCGCTTTTTCTGTTCGAAGCCTAGATATTTTTATTTCTTTTCCTCAAACGTATATGTATAAGAATATATAGTTTTAACTGTCTAAGTAAATTCCTAATATTTTATATTTGAATTTTAAAAATTTAATGCATTAGTTATATAATTAAAAATAGTTTCTGACATTTTAAACGTTGTCGGCGATCGGATTACTTTTGTCCCGTGTTCTACTTTTTTTTGTTTTATCTGTCTAAATCCTCCGATTGTTGTCGGGTTTAGTCTCCGGCTTCATGCCGATTTTGTCTCTCCGGATAGCTCTGGATTTGCTCGTATTTGGCGGGCTTTCTTCGATCATCCTCCTCGTGGTCCTCTTGCCAGCTAACTGGTTATCTTCGAGTTTGTTGCAGATCTTCTAGATTGACTGGATTCATTATTCGTTGGTCTTTACCCCTTGCACGATTTTTCGGCAGCGCAAAGACGGCAATAGGCGGATTCTTGGATGGATCCGCCGGCGACGGATCTCCATAGATCTATAATGTCTCGGCGAGCTTGTAAGCGTTCTTGTCTTCCTCAAGCGGATGTATTTGGCAAATCTTTGGATAGGATGATGATCGACAATGCAAATCGGTAGACTTGAATGGCTATTCATCGACCGTGGTGAAGCCCGAAACTCTCTGGCGACAATGTGCATGACGACATCTTCAGGAAGCTGACACGTGTCCGTGAGTCGGCTTCTACGTGGCTTCTACCCGTCCTTTCGAGTTGATCGGTTCAGTCAATTGGGTTACTTAATATGAGTTGACAACAAAAAAACGGTTGTTACTGAAGTGTTACCGTTTTGGATAAACTGTTTTTAACTGGACTATTCCGTTCAAAGTAATTGACTCGATTATTTATCTGAGCCTATGCACACTCGAGCTTCAATAAAACGACGAGTCGAAGCTCGTTTTATCAGTTTAAAAGGTCAACATCGTCATTTTCGGTTCCCTACACGAATAACATAAAGAAAACAGGGCAACAAAAGAAAGAGAGGGATCAAGGTGAGAAGGTGATTCCAATTTGATTCTCCAGGGATTTTCAGCGACGGCGGATGTGGTGAGTCCCTAATTTCTGTTTCGGTAGGTGTTGTAGTCACCACCTTCTCCACGTTCTCGGAAGAAGCTTTCCCAATTAACCGCAAGTAATTTCCCTTTGCGGTACCTATAAAATCAAAGTGTAAAATTGTAAGAAAACTAAAGAGGTTAATCAACTAGTGGAAGCATGAGAGTTTTATTCTCCCCCATACAAATAGCTAAAAAGTGAAGTCTGAGTAACCATTTTGATATTGCAATTGTGTTTCGTTTATTCGCAATCAATCTTAACAAACTTAACTTGATCTTGATCAACAAATCGAAGTAGTTAAAGCGTAAGTTGAAGAAGTAAATTCTTAAGAAGTGGTATCAGAGCGCTGAGATTTTAGTCACCACAGTTTAAGGGGTTACAGTCTCAGTAATCAAAGGCAATCAATCTTGGTCTTCGGTGTTAAGCTCGAGTGCTGGTTTGGGATATTTTGGTCAGTGGTAGTGCAGAAGGTTCATGTCTTAGGGGTTCAATGTTTGTCATCGTATCAATTGCACGTTCTAAATTCTCTCAAGTTCAATCAACAAAACATAATTTGGGTGACCCCTTCTGCTCCATTTGGACAACAATGGAAGAGTCTTCCTGGAATTTTGTTTTTGCGGTTCCAGAAGTTCCAATCATTGACACTTCTCCACACCTGAAACTTTTCGGCATTCCTCTCTCTCTTTCATCAAATCGACGTCTCCAATTTCTTGGTCAAATTCGAAAACACATAACAATTTCAGTCTCCGTCTGAAGCTTCAAAACCCTAAATTTTACAGAAGAAACACATCTCAAATTACTAACCTGATACAAAAGAGTTTGGGTTAGAGGAAGAAGACATTGCAGTCGCTGTCTGAAGCTTTGAAACCCTAATTTTTCTATGGTGTCGGGGAAGAGAAGCTTCAAAAGAAAAGAGGAAATAAGTTAAATGGCGTCATTTTATCAGACAAAAATGAATCCACGAGGCATATAAAACGGGGTCGTTTTGCTTCAATGGTGATGACTCAACATCCCAGTCATCACCGCTAACGGACTGACTAACGCTGTAGTGGTCAAAGTATGAATTTACAATGACTGAAGAGTTTAGGTATGGATATTTGAATAATTATTTGTTCATGTCCTTATTTGCACGGTCCTAAAGTTTGGGTATGTATTGTCGCACTTAGTGATTGTTCGGGCAGGAATATACCGCTTTCCCGTAAAATTAGTGTAAAGTTGTAAGCAAGCTAAAGAGGTTAATCAATTAGTGGAAGCATAAGATTTTTGTTCTCCCCCAAGACACATAGCTGAAAAGTGAAGTCTGGATAACCATTTTGATCTTGCATTTGTGTTTCGTTCATTCGCAATCATTCTTAACAAACTTAGCTCGATCTTGATCAACAAATCGAAGTAGTTACAACATAAGTTTAAGAAGTAAATTATTAACAGTTGTTTTAACTCCTAAGGATAAAAAGTGAATTGAAATATTACAAAGTGCTACTGTTAAAGTTACTGAATAATTTGTTCGCACTCAAAACTTGTATGAAAAAACCGATTAATCTGATATAAAATTCTAGACTTAACCTTCCAAGAAATAAATATAAAAGTATAGGGATATTATGATTAAGTTAATTTTTGTATGTCCGATGTTTAGAAATTTTTTCGTTTTGTAAGGGGCAAGTCTCATGTAAAACGAACAACAGCGCAAGAGCCATGAAGATACAGTGTTGAGATGTTTTTCAACGGTTCTCCGAAATACAAGTTAGAAACGGTTGAGAAAAATATATGGGTTGGTGCGTCGTTAATCAAAAATAAAAAGTAGGAAACAGGAAATAAAAGAATGTGGATCCAAAGTTGGATTTTAACTACTGGGTTGTGTTGTGAAAGAAAGAGAGAAACGGAAAATAGTTTGAATGTATGGTCGCCGGTCAAAGGATAACCGAAGAATGGTCGGAAGCGAGATTTGAAATCTCATAAAGAAGAGAAAAGCTAAGTGTTTTGAGGGTAGAGATAAATTGAGACTATAAAGTCATATGAGTATAAGAATTTTTGAACTCATCTCCCATTGAATGAAGAGTTATACTTATAAAGTTTACATGGCCCTGATTTTTATATCGGGTCTGGCTCAGGATATCATTTTATCAGGTTCGTTGAATGGTCTTGTTTAGTTTATAATTCCACCTACTTTTCTTGGCCGCATTCCCAACTAATTGATAAGGCCTTTTTATATCTCTAACCGTCCTCAAAATACAAACTAGAAGTAGCGGATTAAGGGCAACATGGCATCCTCCATACAAATTTCCTTGTCTAGTTTGGAAAACTGTCATTTTCACCTAGCATATGTGAACATAAGGTATTAATGGTTAGCCAATCCGTTGTATAAAAAAATAGGAAAAAGTTTGAATAAGTTTATATTGTCGATTGATTAAAGTTTTTGATCATACTTAAACAAGTTTCATACTTTGACCGATTCTTGTGGTACTATGAATCGGGCTGCCATGGTTATTTAGTTGTTAATTGACTTGCTGCCATCTAACCTGTGTGGACTACTTCTTCCAATTATTTCTTATTCCAAATCACATGAGTTCAAGATTGATCACTTATTTTAAATTTGCTTACCCAAATTTCAAAGTCAATGTCTTCATTGACAAATTCAAATAATGGGTTGGATACTGAATTAATTGCCGTATTAGATGAAATATATTTGATTACCATATCATCAACAATTAAAAAATCTATACTTTGTATAAACTTATACTTTTTAAATATTCTTAATTACTTAAAGAGAATTCTACACATTTATATTTTGAATTCGCTATTGTTATGAGAAGTTTTGAATTATAAATATACCAAAACATTTTTATATTTCAAATTTATATATATATATATATATATATATATATATATTTGTTCTATTATAAATAAACATTATTTTCTTAAGAATTGCTATTATCTAACAACTTTTATTTATGCCTATGATGACTTTGAGGAGAGATAGGAGTTGTGGTTACCTCTGCGGGACACACTTACTTCTTTCAATTCATTTGTTCTGCTCGTCTACTGACAATGAAGGTTTTTAGAGAATGTTTATCGCATAAGGTTTTTGAGGTATTTGTATCAAATTAAATATACATATATGACACTTTATGACAAAGATTTTTTTTTTTGAATTGACAATAATTCCAAATCATTCAAAACTTTAAGAATTTTTCATACTTCATTCTTTAGATATATGGACAAACTATTGGTCCATATTTTTGATATTTTGTAATAACTTACTTCAATAATTGTATAACTAATGACAGATGAATGTGAAACGGTAAAAATGCCCAACTGAAACATATAATTGAAATATTTTTAATATAAATGTGTAGATAATAAAAAATTATTAGGAATACATTTTTAAACAATTTAAAAAAAAATTGAGACGTTTTGAAAATTATATTTGGTATACTTATTTTTATATTATTGATGATGTGCAGAAAACACAAATGAAGATAAGTTAGCACGGAGCGGTCGCATTCAACCGCTGTCTTTTGTTTATGTTGGTCGGGAACAACCAATCCCAGTGACTAAATCTTAGTTTCTTTATATTGCTGACAAAAAAGTGATGTGACTATGACAACTGACTCAACAATTGAAGATGTTTTATCTGATATGACTGCTGATTCAACATTCAACTCATTATTTAAATGAAAATTTCAAGGTATTCAAATCCGGACCAAATTTTAACTTCACATGACATAATCCAAACATGTTGATTATCAAATGTTTGTGTAGACACAGAAGGCATGCGGTGACGAAGATATAGCTTGTGGAGATGAAATCGTAACTCAAAGATCCATCATATTGGAGTAGTATCATGCATGTCATAGTATTATCCTGATCACTTCTCGATTTTTCGAGCTGCAAATCTAATTGGAACCCAAACTAGAACGCGATGAAGACAATAAAAACTTTGAGAAAGTATCTAGAACCTGGATAAGAATCCCATCTAAATATCCCTTCAACACAACATAGGTCTTCGAGATTCAGTATCTCAACAACTTTCTGATAAATTTCCGGCTAATATATCCTACCAATTTTAACAACATCGTATCTTGGTAATTTCGACAATGTATTGCTGGTTCTAATACAATCATGTTTTTTTTATGTTCCCGAAATCTGAAATTTCTGAAAATATACTGACAAATGTTGTCGATGGTATATCTTATGTTTCTTGTAGTGAATAAAATTACAAAATTCTGATTTGGCTTTTTGGATTGTTTTAATTAATTAATTTTAGAGAATTTGCACTCTATAACAAAGAAAAACTATAATGCTTAAATAACTTATTTGTACACTTGTCTTTTTCAATAATCCAATCTTACCCATATCCCCTATTATAACTTATTTATATAATTAACATATATATATATATATATATTTGTATACATTATAAAAACTATACTGAAAAATATGTATGTAATGAGTATAAATGCAGCTTCGATTTTTTCGTCAATAAATAGAAATAAGTCTTTTCTTGAGTTTCGAGATAAAAGAGAAAAAACCGCTTTCAAAAAGAGTAAGAGACTCCTCCCTCAGACTGTCCATCACCACTTGCTAGTAACTTTAGTCCCACATTTTTAACATGTATCATGCTTCATTCAAAATTTAGCATGTAGGAGCAACAACATTCTGAGACTGCAGTTCACCTTATACACAACCGAATAAAAAATGTTAACAAATTAATACAATCAAAAGCATACAAGACATACTTTTTAATTGATAAAGATGATCAACATCAGTGATAAAACTGTGGTAGACATACAACATCAACAATTGAGATAATAAAATTACTAACCACTTAACATCTTCGTTATATGCTCACACTTATAAATTGTAGTACATAAATCAATGATGTTAGATGTCAACGAGATATATGTTCAGCTAATGAAATTATTATCCAGTTTATCCTCATTATATGCTCGATGTTGCTAATTATAGTATTTATACATACATTTTTGTTAGCCGACAATGATATGTTCAAGTGATGAAATTATTATCCAATTTATATCCATGTTATATGCTCGTTGCTGCTAATTATAGTAATATACATACATTTATCATGTTATCAATTAACATTGAAAATTATATGGGCATTTCACACGAACAATGAGTTAAATTTTCTGGAAAGCTTTGATGGATTACTTTATTTTTGCAAGATGAATATATATTTTATTATACATAGTAAAAACTTTGAATGGATACTTTAAAAGTTCGCAAATTATTAATTGAGTTAAATTGGACCATAAAGTTTAGAGGTAAATATATATATATATATATATATATATATATATATATATATTTAATATAGCAAATAGTTTAACTTGTTAATAGTGTAGCACTTTATAAACTAATTTAACATGTTGGATCATACCTAGTAACTCAGGGAGTAAGAAAATCAGTGAACTAACTTACTGGAAAGCTTTGACTAATTCGTTGTATTTTCACTGGATCTTCGTGGATCTCCACCAAAAAGTTAGAAATAAAAAATTTATTGTATAATTTAGGGTTTTCTAAAAATTAACCCGTCACATATCACCAAATTTCAGATCAAGCATTCACCCTCAACTCTGAAAGTCAACCCACATTTTGTAAGTCAAACTGCAATAGAACACACTCATGAAGTGATGACGTGACATTGTGAGAAATCTTAACAGATTTTGATACTACGTCGTTTTGAGGTGGAGAAAAACATAGAAACATCATGTTGTTTCTGGAAAAAATACCACGGTTTTTGGTTTGGAGCTGAAGATTGTGTTGGCTGCACTTAGTATTCTCCTTGTCTTAATTGTTATATATGATTTAAGTAAGTGATATATTAGATGATGGAATGATGTAAGAAATATGTTAGAACTCATATGTTTTATTGTTGCTAAGGTTTGTAAACGAATTTCTCTATGGTTATATGCCCTTGATTTTCTTGTTATGAAATAATATATTAATGTAGAGTATACTAAAATATTGTCGTACTATTAAACATAAACTCACAAGAAACAAAAATACACAACTGTCTTACTGATATACAAGAAAGCACACAAACACAAAATTCAATTGTCATACCAAACACACAAATATTGTCCTACAGAAAGGACACAAGAAACACATGATCACTTCCCACGACCCTTGCCACGACCTTTCCCACGAACAACCATCTTCTTGTGTTCCCTTGCCCTTTTGGTAAGGTTTTGTTATTTCATGTTTCAACCACTCTAGAAGCAACCGATACTTAATCGTCACCAGTGTCAATACTTGTGAAAACTCCAAAGCCCTCATGCATTGGTAGTTGGACTTTAACCAGTGATCGTGTAAGTGGCACTATAGTAGAGTAGTCTAGAAACTTACATGTGGTATAGGAATGGTTCTGGTATCGTAATTCAGCGGTGGAGGCCGTTGTGGAGCATCTTGCAAAGATGTGATCCTCAAACCAGTATCTTCTAGACACTAACCAAAGCAAGACCCTCTTCGGCCATTCTTCCAATCGCTTGAGATTCACCTCCAACATAAGACCCATCACTAGACTAGTAGCCACTAACACATAAAATATAACGAAACTGAAATTTCAAACATCAAAGAACAATTAAGATAATTCCTACATAACTTCGGAATTGCATTTCATTGACAAAAAAATTACATCGGCACCATCTCAACTTCAACCCATAATACAATCTTCACAAAATTCAAACTTCAAAATATAAAAATCGAAATCAAAGTCGATATATAACAATAGAACGACTTCAACCTTGAATGTAGAAATCGAAATCGTGACAGAATTGGAACCTAGAAATACGAGAAGGTCGATAATGATACTTGATTACAAGCACACTCTTCTCATTCTCTAATCCATTATTTTCCCCCCAAATTTTCTAAACTTAGATAAATAAACCTCATTTAAATTACAAATACATCCCCTGTTTAATATCGGCTTTAAAAATACATGTAGGTTTACACTAAAAAGACATGAAATGAAGAAGCGTGTTGTTTTTCTTCACCTCAAAAGGACGTAGTATCGAATTCTGTTAAGATTTTTTCACGTGCCACATTATTATTTCACGGATGTGTTATACTGCGGTTTGATTCACACAATGTGAGTTGACTTGCATGAGTAGAGGATGAAGAGTTGATCCAAAAAATTTCAATAGTGACGGGATAATTTGTAAGAAAACCCTATATTTTACTGTATCTACGGTGGATCTTCACTGAAGCTTTTTTAAATGTTCATCATAGTTTTTATCTTCACTAGAGACTCGTTGGATCATTTGCTAATTTTTCACTAATCTTTTCTAATTTTTGTCTAAGAAAAAAATCTACAAAAAAATACTATTTGGTTTTAGATTTACAGTGAGATGAGGAAAAAAATGAAGAAAATATAAAAGAAGAAAGAGAATTATATAAATATAGGATAATAGAGGAGGGTAAAGTGTCTTTTCACTCTCGTTTTTTTTACATAAGATTTAGTTTATGAAATTTTTTAGTTAGTTTGCTAATTTTGTATTCGTATATGATTTTCAGCTAGTTATCTCTTAACGAAAATTAACAATAAATTTTAGTTTTCTGTGGGATATAGTCAATATTGGTATATGAAAATAACTCAAAATTTATTTTGTTATTGAAATTGAGATTTGAGAAGTTATATAGTCTTTATAAAAATTTAAGATAACCATGGTGGAGGATGTATACAACTCGAGAAGAAAAGTCTTTACTTGTTATATTTTTTTGTACATCAAAAGTCAGAATTTGTTGTTAAGATAATAACCTTCAATTGAAGAAAAGGGCCTCCAAGTTAGACCCGACTTGCCTATAAAAGGATACCTTAAGACCACGAGCTTTCCTCATCTTTCTCTGGTAAACCCAATCAGATAATTTTATTTTCCTTGAAAATGCATTTCTCTTCTTCTTATTCTACTTCGTCCACTTGGACAATCTTAATCACATTGGCATGTCTTATGCTTCGTGCGTCTTTGTCCGATGCTCAACTTACCCCTACCTTTTACGATAGTTCATGTCCTAACGTCACTAACATCGTACGAGAAACCATAGTCAACGAGCTAAGATCCGACCCTCGTATCGCCGCGAGCATCCTTCGTCTTCACTTCCACGACTGTTTTGTCAATGTAAGATATCACTAGTTAAAGTTCGAAAAAAATATATTTTTCACTATTCATTATATCCATTTCCTTGCTAATTATATTTGTGTTGCATCTTTTAAATAAATATTAGTAAATCAGTGTATAACCTCAATTTCAATAGTGATAACAAATATAATCTCCAGCGTAACACACATGTGTTTTAGTCAATACACCTACGTTTCTAATTAATGAAATATCATTTTAGCACTGTTTTTATTTTGGATTTTCAATGTTTACAAAATAATCGATTTCATAAAAATGTTAATAAAGGTGGTGTTAGTTTAATATAGAGAAAATAGTTAATATAAGATTTCATTTATAAACATTTCTCTTCCTGGTTGAAAAACCAATCATAATTTATTTCATTAATTAAATTACGCCGTGGACAAAAGAAAATGAATACAACTTTTTCGACTATGGTAATTGGCTACTGGTTAGTTATTAATTTCCATGATGATCAGATCTCGGTTCACCGAACATGAATTATTCGTGTTATATAAAATTGAAAGCAACCAATCATGGTATGAATTTTATGATCCATCAATCAATTTTTATTAGTTAAGGGGTATATAAAAATTTTATTTTTGAAATAAATCAAAAATCCTCACAGGTAGCCTGAATAATATAATAACTCTGAAATTATATAATCGATTTTAGTAATGGATTTTATTATTTTCTCAAAAGATATTAATATTTTGGTGAAAAATATTTTACTTATCACCCAGTAAAACATGTTTTAGAAAAGCTTTATTCTCTCATCACTTTTAATTTCATTAAACAGATGAATCAATGTTAAATCGTTACTGGTGGATAAAGATTTAAACTGTGGATGTAATAAAACTAATGATTTTGTCAAATAATATTTTGGTATTTTGAAAGGGTTGCGACGCATCGATCTTGTTAGACAACACGACAACATTCCGAACAGAGAAAGATGCAGGTGGGAACGCAAATTCGGCTCGTGGATTTCCTGTGATTGATAGAATGAAAGCCGCAGTGGAGAGGGCATGCCCGAGAACCGTTTCATGCGCAGATATGCTCACCATCGCTGCTCAACAATCTGTCACTTTGGTATGTTCCATTTATCCCTTTTCTTTGATTCATTACACACGGCATCACCTTACATATCAACACGAAAACCTAGTTTTGAAACGAAAAAATCGGTTGAGAATTAATTAATCGAGTTTTATTCAAAACGCGTGATGACTTGATATATTAATATTGAAAACAGTATTTGTAAAATAAATTAATTACAATCTATATTTAGTATCAACATTAGTTTCAACTAAATGACAATTATACAAAACTAATGAAGAAACATTCAAAACGCTTGGTCCCGTGAAGAAAATTTGACATGTTTAATATAGATCATTGGTAATATTAAATCTCATCACAGGGTTAGGTAAAACTACTTTTTTAAGGTAACCGATGATAACAAGTATCATATTTACTGGAGATTAAAAAGTTTCGTTTTGAGTATATAATCAATGAATTCAGTTATATCAATGTTTGTCTTTTTCTATGTACGTACACCTTGAATCTTCCGAATAATAGGAATAATCTCTATAACATCGAATAATAAGGTTATCTAATGGTTATTATCATATATGTATATAGGCAGGAGGTCCTTCTTGGAGGGTTCCTTTGGGGAGAAGAGACAGCTTACAAGCATTTTTGAATCTGGCTAATGCAAATCTACCAGGTCCATCCTTTACACTTCCACAACTTAAAGCCAGCTTTAGAAAAGTTGGCCTCGACCGTCCTTCCGATCTCGTTGCTCTTTCTGGTAATTGACAAAAATAAACTTATTAAATATCATTTGTTATAGTTGTAATTTGCGAATTTATTATTGATGTTAACGATCTTTCTTTGGTTAGGGGGTCACACATTCGGTAAAAATCAATGCCGGTTCATTATGAACAGATTATACAATTTCAACAACACCGGTTTACCCGATCCTACCCTCAACACTACTTACCTCCAAACTCTTCGTGGACTATGTCCCCTTAATGGTAACCAAAGTGCCTTGGTGGATTTTGATCTGCGTACGCCTACGGTTTTCGACAACAAATACTATGTGAATCTCAAAGAACAGAAAGGTCTTATCCGGAGCGACCAAGAGTTGTTCTCAAGCCCCAATGCCACTGACACAATCCCCTTGGTAAGAGCATACGCTGATGCTACACAAACATTCTTCAATGCTTTTGTGGAGGCGATGAATAGGATGGGAAACATTACACCTCTTACGGGAACTCAAGGACAGATCAGGTTGAACTGTAGGGTGGTGAATTCCAATTCTCTACTCCATGATGTTGTTGAAGTCGTTGATTTTGTTAGCTCTATGTGAGAATAAAGACTCAATATATGGCTACCAAAAAATATATGTTAAGATAAATAAAGTGCTCTCATGTTGCAGTACTTGAGACTATTTTAATTTTGATAGGTGACATTAAATAACGAAGTTCGAAATTATATATATATATATATATATATATATATATATATTGTCAAAAGGATTTTCACAAATTTAAGAAATATTAGTAGAAATTAAATAAAGCCTACAAAAATCTAAATGAACCCGTCGCAAAATAAACCTAAATAACAAAGTCCAAATGAAACTACCTGGCCACCACAAAAAGCCGCAACGAACGGACGGAGAAGTACTAGGCTGGAAAAGGGGTTAGTCTAGAACACGGAAGGCGAGACGAGGGAGAAAGAAAGGACAACCTTGATAACCTGGAGGTCATCGCCATAATGACCTGCTGCTGATGGCTACTTTTCGCACACCTGCCACCGTCCTATTTGTGGTGACCTTATTCAGGACACCACCGACGAGTAGAAAATCTGTACAAAATGCCGTTCAACCCGCTGAGACTAAGACATAACTACCAGAATTCACAAGACGGAAAGAAACCACATGCAAAAGGAGGACACCGTCGTGAGTAGACAACCAAGCTCTTGAAGAAGCCTAACTCCCCTAGTCCTCATCCAGCGAGATTTGCTGAGAGCCGCCGCCGCGGAGCCGAGATGAGTCGCTGAAGCAGATCCAATAACCACCGACCACCACTAGAGTTGAAGAGGAAGACTGCCGTGAAGAAAGAAATACAAGGGCCAAAAAGGTGCGGCGATCCTCTCACAAACCCGGAAAAGAACCAGATTTGGAGAAGATGCCTTGACGGATCGAAAAAGATTTAGAAAAAACTAGAGCGAGAGGAAGAGAACAAAATTTAGAAAATCATATATTTTGATATATTTAGGTTGTTCACTCTATAGTATACTATTTGACAAATTAAATGGTAAATTTATAAACATTTTTTTTTTGAAGACAAACTTATAAATTTACCATTTAATTTGTCAAACTTAGTACACATTTGATTAGTTGCTAGCTTTTTTTTTTCACAAAGAGAATTTTATTTGATCGAAAGAGCTTAAACAACTCTTCCCTTACAACTCTGTCATACAACCACTCGATCATTCGAGATACAAAGTATTGACCTATTCAATACAATAAACTCATAGCCCAAAAAAGGGAGGCAGAAGCCGGCGAAGAAACACAACTTCCCGGAGACGAAGATCTATGAAAGACAGATAAAGCAAGAATAAAACTTGGAACGGTTAAGAGCCTAGAGAAACTCAAACCAGACCCAGAGAACCACCAAGTCCAACCACCATTACCACTAAGCCTATTGACGCTGGGGGTTACCCAAAATCGATCTCAAAGACTAAAACCCGACCTAACACAGACCGGTTGGAACAGAAGCAAACCTAGACAGCCCTACAGGCGATAACTGCTAAAGCATCCCAAAGAACCCGAGAACGGAGATCTAGGACTAATGCCCAACATATAAACTCGGAGAAAAGGGAAGAGCAGGAGCACCCAAGCTCGAACCTACAATCAATCGAAGGATAAACGACGACTAAGACACACAAACCCGGAAGACAAAGCCCCGCTTTTCTAGACCGAAGATTTGGCTCCTGCGAAGCGCTATACCTCAGATGAAGGACAAGAGAAATCCTTGAAACTAGCTAGAAAACTACGAATCAAACAAGAACGAACCAGCTATACTAATCAAGACAGAGGCATAAACCATCCATACCAAAGCCCTTAAACAAAATCCGAAACTACAAACCCAATGAAGGACGACCAGAGACTTGAGTCGGATATGACCCGGAGAAGCAGATCGAGCCAAGCCACCATCTCCACACCGGAGAGCAATCCACCAGTGAACTGCAACAGTCACGCTTGGTTTGACACAATCCACCTATAAGGACCGGAGACGACACAAAACACGCTCGAAATTGAACCTTGGGAAGAAGAAGACTCGGCCCCTCTGCAAAATTGGAACACACAGAAGATGGAGCCAAAGGTCGACGAAGCTGCCAAGAGGAGGAGCTGAGCCTAATAACGAAGACTCACACCACGCCGGAAATCCCGTCGAGCCACCGCGACTCAATATACAAAACCCACCGACAAAACCAGCTCGAACTCGAACGGATGCCAATAAGAAAGACGAGGGAGGTAAGGGAGGCTCTACCGGCGACGGCGAGAAGCGCGTGCCGCCGGCGGAGCTGAAAGAAGCTGAAGGATGACGGCCTCGGTTTCGGTGCCTGCGAGGTTTTTATCGCCTAAGGCGGTCGAAAAAACAAAATGTGAATAATTCAAATTGATTATAATTTAATTCGGTGAAAACAATAGTCTAATAATTGCTAGAAAAGCTCAAACATAAATCAAATAGATAAATAACTTGACTATTTTTTCGTATATATTATAAAAGCATTTCTATTGGTTAAGAACTTTTTATGGGTTTTTAAGAATATAAAACTAGTATTTTTAATTAGTTTTTATTATAAAACTAAATTTTAGTTTTGAAAAATCATAAAACCAATTACAATAAAACACATGTTATATGAATATTTTATTGAGATACAAAGATTTTTTAAGTGAGATACTATGAATTTTCTATAAGAACCCTCCTATTTAGACAAAGTCAGTAACTATAGCCTTGTATTCACATTTGGAGGAAGCATAAGCAGCTAAAAAACTTTGAAGGCAAAGGATATTTGCATCATCTACAACCGAGTCACAAAGTAGATGGCTGTAATTTAAGTTTTGAAGGTTACAAGCATCAATATGTGGACAAACTTATCTCAAGGTGGAAAACTTGAAGGATCTTGGTTTCAGTTCATCCGGTTTTACTAGATTGGTTTAGATTGATCATCAAGAACTCAAGATACTCGAAAAAGAACATTGTTTATATGCTTGGGAGTACGATTCTTCCGGAAAAAAAAAAACGACACATGGTGTGCAGAACAAAAAAAAGAGAGGAAAGTGAGGAATGTCACCGGATCCCTTAGGATGTGTCGCTGAGTCGAGTTGTGACCAACGCGTAACAAACATCAAAATTTTATGGAAATAGTAACACTGCCCACTGTGTGAGCTGAAGCTACGCTTCAGAAAAAAGAGAGAGAAAATGAAAACTTATTTTGATGAATATTTCGGCTTAACGATTACAACAAGCAACACAACTTATATATACAAGAACATAAACCCTAATCCACTTGGATAGATGGCAGCATCAAGTTGTGTTGATTGCATGTCGTAATCGTCTTCAAGTTCTTCTCCGTACTCAGCCTGTCCAAAAGCTGTTTGCTCTTATTTCCTAACGTTCTTAGAGCATACACATTCGTGTACTTCTACTAGGGGTTCTTAGAAATTTTTTATTAATATTTTTGTTTGATGTGATTTGTTAAGAACCCATCTTTATTTTACTACTCCATTGGTTTTATTCTACAAAAAGTTGGGGTAAAAAAAAATATATATTTTCAAACCTATACAAATGTAAACTTATACAAATGTAAAAGATGATGTTTTGATCAATGGGAAGCTTGCACAACCAAGTCAAGTCCAGAACCTTTTCCACTCAGTGCAACTTAACGTCAACAATCCACATTTTCTGATTATGCAAGGGCGTATAACCAAAATTTTGAACATGAAACATCCAGAGATCTTATCGATGCTTGAAGAAGCAGCTGGTACGAGAATGTATGAAAACAAGAAAGAGGCTGCACTGAAAACGCTACAGAAAAGCAAACCAAGGTCGATGAGATAAATAACCTCCTAGATCAAGAGATATCGCAGGCTTTGGAGAAGCTGAGGAAAGAAAAGACACAATATATGAAGTGGGCTAATGGTAACGCAGAGCTAGATAGGCTAAAGAGGTTCTGTGTCGCTTTTGAATATATTCAAGCAGAGAAAATTAGAGACAGTTCTCTTAAAGAAGATTAGTTATTAGCGGATATTAGCGGATGTGAGATTGAACAGTCACTAGATCAGAACCTGATGCAAAACCTGATGCAAGAAGAGTAGTTATTAGCGGATATTTGCTCTGTATGTGCAGAAAAACCTGATGCAAACTCTGCTTCAGCAACAGCTCACGAGCTTGATTCAATGCATGACCATCTCCTGAAGCAGTCTATCAAGCTCTTGAAGTCCATGCCTCTCAGCAGCAGTGAACAACACCATCAAAGAACAAGCAATTTTAGTCTTGATACCAGCTATCTTCTTGCTATCCATAAGCCAACTATTGCAATGATCTGCTGCTTGACAAGAGAGATCAAACGAAAACAAGGGCTTGAAACGAGATGTGAAGCCTAATACAATGCTGAAAACTAAACCAGAGTCCATATGGAACAGAATTACTCTGATGGTGACTCTCTAGCTGGAAAAAGTGTGAGCCATTAAACGATTATGTCAAATTCATTCAGAAGCCAAACTAAACTTCGCTAAAGGATGAAAATGAAGAGCATGGGGAGAGTTAGAAACCGGTACGAACCTTGAGTTTGAGATCCAATCGGAGAAGGCTCCTTTTGATTACCAGATGTAAGAGATGGGGATCAAGGACGAACGCGAAGAGAAACGGCAGCGCATGCGAGTTTGAGCTTTCTCTTGAGAATCGCTTCGTATTGTTTAGGATCAGTCTCCACAGATAACGACGAATCAGACGACGTTGCACGTTTCCGACTCCCTCCGAGACGGCGGACGTTATGTGGCTTTTGTATCTCAACGATATCAGCGATGTCAAATGCAGCTTCATCTGGTCTCGAAACGGACGACTCAGATTGAACTTGCGGAGATGACCGTTCAATTGCGTTATCCGTCGCTGAAGCTGGGGAGATGGAACTCCCCGCGGGAACGGATATCTCTTCGAGAAGTCTTTGGAGCGCCCACTCCGATTGAATTCTGGTCATACCATCACCCCCGGTACAAATCCAGGATCCGGAGCTTGAGACGACGCCGGCGGCTGCCAGAAAGAATCGGTCAAATCATCGACGGAGAAAACAGGATTCATCGCTCTCACCTACCTCTTGAAGCCTAATGCGATGCTCCAGAGGACTGATTGACAACAACTGGAGGAGAAATCGGAGTAGAATCTGTCGAGGCGGTGGATCGCGTCGAGTGTAGGGATGACAATGGCTAGGATTGATGAAGAAGATGAAGAAGAAGGATCTAAAGCTTTCGACAGAAAAAAAAAATGCCAATTAGTGTGTGCCACGTGTGTTAAGAAACGGTTGCTAAAAATCCTTAAATAAGGATCGGTCCTTACATATATTCAGCCTTATCATTTTATTTAAATAAAAAAGCCTAAGAAACTGGGCCAAATACCCTTAAGAACCTAGCGCTGGACATGGTCTTATGCTTTTATCGTTTTTCAGGGATGACGTGGACGACCGTTGTACACGAGCAGGCCTTGGCGGTCTGGACGCAAAGTTGAACTGTTATGGGCTTAAGCTTGGCGAGGTCCATTGCTGGTTCCAGAATTGAACATGTGTCATTTTGGGCAATGTTGTTGTGAGAGTTGACCAAACCCAACCAATTAAGTATGGGCCAAAAACTTTTGGGCCATGTTTGTTATCTAGAAGAGAAGAGAGAAAGAGTTATGGGCCTGCTGCATATATGAGGCCTAACCGAGAGAAAGCTGAGATATTAGGTTAGTATAAATAAGCTTATCTAAACCTATTGCAACCTAAACCTATTGCAACCTAAGCTAAAAAGTCCACTTAAACACTCTCTAAGCTTCTTGTAAGTTTCAGACACAAAGAGCTTGTATTTCTCAGATTATAGTGGAGGTTGAGGGATAAGAAATCCGTCCCCAGAGGTAGCAGTTTAAGTCCGTGAACTGGGTGAACAAAGGTTTGTGTTCTTTGTCATTTATGCTTAAATTTAATCAGTTCTAGCCAAGAAAAATTCATAAAAATTGGCATCAGTGTAAGTCCAATCTAATCTGATAATCCACAGCAAGAACGAGAAGGAGATCTACATGTTAGAAGAGACTTGCTTTTTTTGTTCAAGGCGGTTTAAGAATCATGCGGGTGGTTGTGATTCTGTTTATTGCAGCAACTAGGTTTAGTTGTTGTAATCTTGAACTGTAGTAGTAAGGTTCTCGGTGTCGTTTTCTATCTCATTGGTGGTTGAGGTCTGCAGATAAAACTCAGGAGGAGTTAGATTGTTCTTGTTTGTATTCTGAATATGTACCTGAAAACAAAGATTCATAAATTAGTCAACCATGGAACCAAATCTAGGAAGATTTGAGATGAACAATTTTTATGGTAAATGTGATTTTGGGATGTGAAAATACAAGATGATGGGTCAGCTAGAGATACAAGGTCTACTTTCAGTTATTAAGAAAGGTTTTACAGTCTTCTCATTATATGGAAAAGAAGTAGAAGGGTCATAAGCAACATTTGATGAAAAGAAGGCTGAAAAGGATACGAGAGTAAGAAGTATATTGGGAACATGCATAAAAGATCCTATACTAGAAGTCATGTATGAAATCACTGCTTTAGGCATGTGGAAATTTCTTGAAAGAATTTATCAAACCAAGTCTCTTCCAAATAGAATCTACTTGAAGAAACAATTCTCTTGTTACAAGATGGAAGAATAAAAGACGATAGAAGAGAATGTGGACATCTTTCTGAAACTAATTGCAGACTTGGAGAGTTTCAAAGTTTCTATTTCAGATGAAGACCAAGCAATTCAGATCTTGGCAAGACTTCCAGCAGCTTATGAACCATTGGTTCACACTCTCCAATATGGAACTGGGAAGGCAACATTTATTGTAAATGAGGTTGTCACTTCAGCTTATTTCAAGAAAGCTGAACTTAAGAAAAAGGGTTACTCAACAGAAGCAGGCCAGCCTCGGAGTCGCGTGGAAGGACATATAAGAGGTTTGGGAGTGGAAGTGGAAACTCAAATCAGTGGAGAGGAAGATCTAAGAGCAGAGGACGGTTTCAGTCAAAGCTTCTATTTGACAAGAACAACAAAGTTTGTTTATCTATGGAGATGAAGGGCATTGGAAAAAGGAATGTCCGGAGAGGAAGCATAGAGATTCCGCAAATATTGCAATCCAGCCTAAGGAACCTCTAGTATTAACATCTAGTGTGAAAGACACTAAGCAAGAGAGGATTATGGATTCTGGGTGTTCATTCCATATTACTCAAGCCATATACCGTGATGTTAACTTTAATGAGTGTGATTGAGACATGGTTCTCATGGCGAACAAAAGCCATTGTAAAGTCAAAGGGATAGGTAAAATCAGAATTAAGAATCAATATGGTTCTGAGGTAATACTCACTAATGTTAGATACATGACATAAGTGAGTAGAAATCTGATTTCATTTAAAATGTTAGAAAAATCAGGCTGCAAGTATGAAGGAGGAAATTTCAGAGTTCAGTTTTATAAAAGTGGCAAGAAGGTATTGTCTGGAAAATACCAAGATGGGTTGTATTATCTTTAAGGGACAGTTGCTAAGGCTGAAATGAGTGCTTCTTCAGCAGTGAAAGAAGTATGAAAGGAAAAGTCAAAGAAGGTGACTTTTGATATGAATCTGATTCAAGGTACTACTCCATTTGGTTTTGAGACGAGATTTATCAGCTCAAGGTGGAGACTCTTCTTCATTAGAAGAATCGAGTGAAAGAGTTGAAGGGTGTGAGAATGGACATTCTTCGCCAGAAAAATATGAGTCCAATGAAGAAGATGAAGGATCTTTAGGAGATCATTCGCTTTCAAGGGATGGAGAGAGATGAATAATGATAGATTCAAGAAAGATTCAAATTGTTGCATTGAAGACGTGTCATTTTCAGGTTATGCTACGGATTTTGATGAGGAGGGATCATGCTTTTTGTTCATAGTTAGTGAGTAAGAATGCATGGATCTCATTGAACTGGTGAAAGGGACAAATGACGTACCTGATCAGAAATTCCAGCTTGGCTATGAGCTTCTCTGTGTCCACTGATTGGAGGAGCAGATCCAGGTAACTCTGAGAAGATCGCAAAACAAGAAGATAAAGCAGCGTGATTTTTTTTTTGCAAGTAATGCTCAAATGTCAAATTGAGTAAAGGAGGTGGAGTTACCAGTAGAATTCTGAAATTGTGCTTAAAGAGTCATATGTTCCACGTGGAGCAGCAGAAGGAAAGATTCAAGAGAAGTCAAAGTCATCTAGCGAAGATATAAAATTTAAGATAAGTTTTCTCAGTTTTATCATGATTTCAGAACATAATCCTGAGCATAAAACAAGAGTTAGTTACTTGTTCCGTTGATCTCTTTTGGCTTATTGACTTCAGGTGGAGCAGATTACCTAGAATGAATTAGAAGTCATGGAAGAGTGATTTTTGTTCTAGGTGGAGCCAGTGAAAGGAAATAGAGGTTGATTTCAGGATTTTCAGAAAGTCTGAAATAGCAATGTGACAAGGAGGATATGATTCTGGTTTGAGAGGGTTACCTTCAATCATCACAGCGACGTACATGGATATGTTATACGCCGAAGGATCTGCGCAAGAAGGAGTAATTGGAACTTTAAGGTTTCACAGTTGCAGAACTCAAGATTAATCATCTCTAACTGTCACAACAAAGAGATTATACAGAGTTTAGAATCATACCTCAGAGTACAAATTGTTTGGAGGTCGGTTCTGAAAAGGGGGCAGTAGTCAACAAAGACATACAAATGTCTGAGGTCTCGGAAATGGGTGATAATTGGAGCGACTTCAGATCTCAAGGATGAAAAGGACAAAATCAAAGTGGTTATGTTCTGGTTTGGGAAAGAAAGCAGAGAAGAAGTTTAAGTATCGACATAGATGCATACCTGATTGTGAAATTGCATCAGACCTCTTGATGTAGCCCACTTTGTGGATTTGGTGTTAAGTCCGAATTGGACCATTTTTTTCCTTTTGGTGTTATTCTAATTACCTTTTGTTTTACAATAATGCTTAGAGATCTTGGCGTTTATCTCGAAGAGGGTTTTAAGGTTTCGATGTTATCTCTTTACTTCTATAAAAAGAGAGAGTCAAATACTTTGTTTCATGTTGGTTTTTGATTGAATAAAACAGAGACCTTATTTCGCTACAAGACTTCGAACCTCTCTAACCTAGCAAACTTGGTTACGTAATTTCAAAGAAACACTTGTTTTCAAAGATCCATTGATCTGACTCATGTGTTTATCCATTATATTAGTTGGTATAAGATTCATAACGATATGTATATGGCTCCAAAGAACACGCTTCAAAAAACTCTGGCCGAACATGATGATGTCTTCCGGGGTGCCTTGGCTACGTTTCAGAAGGAATTTCACAATGTCGTCCGTACCACAGTTGACGCAGCTCTCCGAGAAGCACTCGATGGTCGTGATGTATGTCGCCCAGCCACACAAATATCACGTGATAATCCCCTGTTTGAAGAGTCTGACGACATTTTGGGTAATCCTTTCGCCCCCATGCGTGATCCAGCACCTCAGTATGTGGTTGTTGCAGCGCCTCGTGCTGACAATAGGCGATGGGAATCTGGTTTTAAACTTGATCTTCCAGAATTCACAAGGAGCTTGCAACCCGAAGAACTTTTGGATTGGATCAACAATATTGAAGAAATGCTCGACTTTAAACAAGTTCCTGACGAGATGTGTGTTCCTCTGGTCGCTACTTGTTTCAAAGGTCATGCATATGTGTGGTGGCAGCAGTTGAAAGCCCACCGTGTGCAGAATGGAAAAGATCGCATAGTTTCTTGGGAGAAACTCAAGCGGAATATGCATATCGCCTTTTTCCGTAAAATTACTCCTACACATCTACACTCATTTTCAGAATTTGAGACAAGGGTCGAGGTCGGTTGAATATTACGATTTAGTCTTCTTTGCTCTGATGGCCCATTCCCAATCTGTAGAAACAGAGGAACAATTGGATTCTCGCTTTATTAGAGGTCTACGACAGAAAATCTAGAACATGTTGTTACAGTTCTATCTGATGTCTGTCTCTGAAGCACACTAGCGATCTCTATTAATAGAACCGAATGCAAAAGGCTGTTTCTCGCTTTATCGGAGGTCTACGACAGAAAATCCAGAACATGTTGCTACAGTTCAATCCGATGTCTGTCTCTGAAGCACACTAGCAAGCTCTATTAATAGAACCGAATGCAAAAGGCTCACAGTCTAGCTTGTCGTCTTGCACTCGTTCGACGCAGAGCGATCCAGTGTCGCCTTATGATGCCTCCACTCCGGGTAGTGGATCACCGCGGTGAAAGCCTCCTCCAGGGGAGCTTGCAGTCAATCGTAATCCTCGCACTACAAGAAAACTGCGTTTTTACGACTGGAACTTGCGACTATACTTGTAATCGTAACATTTGGCGACTATTTGAGGACAATATTGTTACTATTTTGCAACTAGAGATATATTGACGTGTTTTAGTCGCTAATATAAGACCAAAAATGATTGTCGCCAATTTCGTCGCTGATTTACGACTGATTAACTACCATTGTCGAGACCGAAAAAATAGTCACAGCGTAGTCGGTAATATGGCGACTAGTTTGCGTCTGATATAAAGAGACGTCGAAAAATCGCAAATTGGTCAGTACATGGGCGACTAATTTACTACTTCGTGTATAATAGTAACAAAGTCGTTTATTTTTGCTATTGTTACGACTAATATGCAACTCATTATTCGTGTCGCAAGTATTCGGGTATGGGTCATATCATATAGTACTTTTCATTCAGTAATAATAATATAAGATAGTTTGGTTATACATGCTAATTATTATCAGTGAAATTTAGAATAAGAAACTGATAGTTCATAATCCTCTTCTTAACGAAATACTATGATTTGTTCTTCAAAAGGAAACATGTTCTCGTGAGAAAAGAAAAAAAAAACAAAAGAATAAAGCATAGAGGCATGTTCTTCTAACTTTTAAGCATGAAGAACACGAATATCTCTACTTCAGTAGTACTTCTTGCATGGAATCACTTGAGTCCGGCTATCTGAATATACATTATAGAAGATCTAAAACAACATCGAACTTTGACTAATTTTCTGCGAAAATATAATTGTTATTGGATATTCATTTCTCACCTTGGAGATGGCTCCCGTAGTTTTCATGACTATCAGCTTTAGAGTTGTATTCATGCAATTGGAAATTTGACAAACTTTGAAAATCTTAGCCATCTACAAATCAAATGTTAAAAACACAAAATGATTTGTGCAATACTCTGGGAATATTCTCAATATCGAATGACTTGAATTGGATGGTAAACTCTTTTTCCTGATTATACTGCTTAGCCATTTTCGGGTTTCTGACTTGCCATTAATCCCGCATATGTTTAATGATAGCTATCAGAAAGTCTAAAGATCCAAGAGAGAAAACATGCATTAGCTATAAATCAACTAACCTGTTTAACAACAAGCTGAGAGTCTCCATAGGCCCTCACGTGTGTGTAATCTTTTTCTAAAGCAGACTCCAAACCAAGATTCAAATCTCTATATTTGGAAATGTTGTTTGTTGTGTTGCCTGATCTTTCACGGTAGGAGGAAATGATGGTTCCCTATGAATCACGCAGAACAGGTCTTGAACCAGCTCTTCCAGGGTTTCCTTTTGAAGTTCCATCAAACTCAATTACAATATTTCTGAAACAGATATATTGTAATTTAAATAAGATGTAAACATAAATATCGAAGTTCAAACCTAGAGTATCTCATGGTTCATAATCGATTTTTTTTATAAGTTATGAATAGCTATTTTTCCTAATGTAAATACATTGGAATGAGAAGATCAACGAAAGAAAATGATTAAATAGATAAGAGAAGAATCAAAATCAGAAATGATGGAGTGAAGGGGTTCTCTCCTTTCCCTTATCCATTTCTCTTGTCGTATCTGTTTTCTCTGCAAATAGGAGAGCAAAAATTTTGAGGTTATGATGTTTAGGATATTTCAACGGCAGAAAGGAAGAGACAGTCTGAATTTTAGAGAGGTTATGGTAGTTAGGGTATTTTGATCGGTTAATAATAATTTACCGTGACAATTGGTTTAGGTACCGTGCCGATGGACGGAATTTCCAAAATATTAAAATTTTATAGTTTTGCACAATCTTTTCATGTTTAATATCATTGAACAAATGTTTAAAATATTACAAGTACCAATTACATCATTATTAATTTTTTGCCTAATTATTTATTTTCTAAATACTATAGGGATCAATGAATATTGTTTCAATTTTTGGATATCATACAATACGATTAAAATACTAAATTACTAAAGAAAACCATATTGACAAAAAAGGAAATACTAAAGAAAACCATAAACAAAGTATAGGTTATAAATAAAAATTTAATTTAAATTCATAAACCATAAGTATGTTCTTGATTTAGCAAATCCAACAAACCACATTCAGCATTCTTAACATAGAGGAGGCATAGGGTACATGAACAAAAAAAATCATATTAAAACAATAACCCATAAGATCCCCAAAAAACATAAACATATATACTATATGATTATGAGTTGTTAGATAAATACCTCTGGACAAAATCATAAGAACTCTTCAACTTCATACGCATCAAAGCGTATCTTAGAAACTCGTTGAATTGCCTCCAACCTCACCAACCCTAATCAACAAAGAAATTTTAATTATTTGCGTTTTATAGTAACTGGAACAAATTTACAAAATGTTTCAGTTTTCATCATACCACCACTATTATTGGCTATATTAAAGCACCAAAAAAGTAGAACAATATCACAATCAGACTTTTGCACTCATGCCCTAAACAGCCTAACAACAAGATTGCCATTGGCCACACAACCCAATGACTTCTTTCTGCCAATATTTACTACAAATCAGCTTTGAAACATTCTATGAATATTCTACATGAAATAAATAGAAGTTATACTTACTCTAAATCTCTAATTGTGAATTTTACTTGAAGACGCCTCCAAAATAATTTTCCGGATCATTTGCAATAACCACTGGATCTCTTACAAAGCCATTAATTACAAGCAAACCACCAATCAAATCTATATCTCAAACCAATAAAAATACCCAAAAAATCCATAACCAAATCATATTAAAACAATAAAGTCTCATAGAACTTGTAACCTTAAAACAAAAACTATACCGATTAGATATGTGCTAGTTATAATGTCATTTGAAACACCATGTATAGGCTTCAAGTCTAAGTAGTGCTGGCCATTAGGGAATGAAATTTTTCCAGATTACACTCAAACTGATTTGACATAAAGAGAATAGACTATCTGTCAAACGGTCAAACATTGGCTATCAAGGATATGAACATTATCCCATTGTACCCATTGGCCTTCAGATTCCACCAGCCACTCTAAGATTTCAACCTAATTTCCCCAATTTTGCCTTCTATCCTTTGGCCTTCTTGTTAAAAAGTGCATGACTTAAAACTTTAAACATCGTACGAACATAAGTTTCTACAGCGTAAGTGAAAAACTTTATACAGCGCAAGAACAGTGCTAGAGAGATAACATGTTCATCCACCAAAAGTAGTATGATGGTTTTGCCGGAGAAGACCCTTTAATACATCCAGCACTGAAGGACTTTCAATCTCAAACTCCATTTTTTCATCGACTTTCTGATCTCCAAAAGGAATTGGTATTTCCTTTATGCCATTGGTTTATTTTGCAATAGATTTTCCGTTGAGAAATAAATGTAAGACGAAAGGAATTTGAGAAACTCTCTGAATTTGAGAGAGGTTATTATGGTTAGATTATTGACGGTTTATGGTAATTTAGGCGCCATAAATATATTAGATTTGGCAGTCTTAATTAGATTTACCCATACGTTAACTTTGGTATCTATCAATCTAAATATCTTATCGATTCCCCGTGCATATGTTGGTTTATTGGAGTCACTTAATGGCTAGTCATGACCTAATGTGTTACACATGGCATATTAAAAAACTAATGTTTGACACTTGTCCTCAAACTTGTAACTCTTGAATTACATGTTTAAACAAATTAGGGTTCGTGTAGCTAGTTATGCTGAGTTCCTCTCTCAATCACCCATTTAATATTTTATTTACGTTTTAGTAAAATATTGTAGGATTCACTTTTTCAATTAAAAAATAAAGAGTTCCATTAGTATTTGTCCCTCTCCTCCCATTCCAAATTTGGTGTTATAGTGTCAAAAAACATTAATCTCCGACCTTAACACCAAATATCACACTATAAAAAATATTCTCTATTACTTTTTATTATATTTTAAGCTATTCTCTTTTTAATAAGCTTAACAAATATCAATATAAACACGACTTTTTACGTTCATATGTAACATACATACGTTCATAGAAACCATCTATAAGTTCATAGAAATCTATGTAATTTTATGATAAATTAAACATAACATTAGAATCGGTTTTCCCAAAGAAGATTACAATCGATAAATTACAAATAGTGAAAAAATTACATCTTACTAATTCTGATAATTAGTATATTCGGACAACAATATTTTAATGTTTAGTGTTGTATTAATGTTTAGTGTTGTGAATAGTGTTACACCAAATATAGTGTGACACTATTCACAAAACACTAAAAAAAGATATAGTGTCAAGTATAGTGTCTCATTGGAGTGATTTTCACACCAAATATAGTGCTATTGTGTCACCTTCGAGATGGCCTAACTTTTTTTTAATTCTACTAAATTAATTCCTCTAGTATTTATACTATTTATTCCACTGAATTTTTACCGTTTGCCCTCTTCATATATCTTCAATTTTCCTTAGCATGAATATTAACCATTTGCAAAAAAATCATGCATGACAATGTTCATAGCTAGCAAAATATTGAATGACATAATGTCTATGTTAGCAAGATTTGACATAAAATAGGTTAATAATTACTACTTAACATATAGGGTCTACATTTGCGTTTCTGCACACACGCAACCGACATTAGTGGACGTGTGATTATCTAGGGAACTGTCAAATACAAGATAACTAGGTTATTAAAGTTAAGTAGATTTTTCGTTTCATTAGTTTATCAAGTATTTGTTTGAGCGAAAACGAATGGTCGTGTCTTTATGTAAGGTTATAAAGATGAAGAAAATCATTCAATCAAATTAGGGATTAACTAACACACATTCTTAAGATCTTGAAGCCGTCGATTCATAACCAATATAAGTCAACCGCTTCGTTAACCCAAACTACAACAATATGCCTATGGCTTATGTGTACTGGCCATGGCGTCGATACGACCATCCTTACTACAAAACCCGTTCAGTAACAATAAACCGGAGAGCAATTATCCCATTCAACCTTCTAACGTTGCCTGATGATGTGATAACGAAGATATTCGCCCGTGTTTGCGAACGGAACATGCAAGATCTCCGTCATTCGAAGATAGCTTGCAAAGCCTTGAAGAAGAAGTCGGAAACACAGAAGTTCTTCAACTCTATTAATCTAATACAAATGGAATACTATATTTGGGCTCTGGGATTTGACTAGAGAAAACTTAATGAAAGCTGCTACGACCGTAAGAAACACATCAGCCATCCTTCTCAAAGTAATATCAGATTTCTTCTTCGATTACAAGAGAGATGAAAGTCTCATACGCAAAAGGCTGCTGCAAAAGATAGATGAATCTTAAGCAAGTATATGTATGGTATCATATGCAAAGCCTTCAAGGAAGACATAGATGATGAACTCTTCGGTAAATATGAATTTACTCAAGAACACGCAACGCAGCTGCGAAGGAAACTACCTCGTCTGGTTCATAATGTCTGGGGAAGATTGCTTCATGATTGGTTCACAGCGAAACATAACGAAAACGATATTGATCGTGTGCGCCTCTGCCGATGTTCTAAATACGACCCTTGGTGCTCTGGGTGGCTGATATATCATGAGTTTTCTAGGTTTTTAGCCATGATATACGTGTATATATATAGTCTTTAACCTTGTATTTCAAGTTTGTCGAGTCTTTTATAGGCTAGCACATGAATGGAGCAAAGCTAGGAGTTTTGGAGTGTTTCTGGAGCATTTTGTAAGAAGTCAAAGTCGGAGCCGAGCATTGACCTTAATGTCGACCAATGTTCACTCTTTGTGTCGGTCGACACTGAATCCCAACGAGACTTATGCGCGAGATTGAAGTATTTCTTTGTGCTTGTCTCTGTTGCTGCAGGAAACAACGACCAGGACTACTCAGTGTCGACTGACACCTCATAAGCGTCGAGAGACACTCAACTAGGAACCAGGTTTTGCGTTTGGTCTATGCTTAATCGTCACACCAGAAGCAACCCAGAAAAGGATCTTTTGAATCTCAGGAATTATGAGCTTGCTAGTCTAGAGAGAACGAAATGAAAAGCAAAGACACAATCGAAAATGAACCGTGTTGTGATTGTTATTGCAGGTGAAGATTGTGTTCTTCGTGATCGTGAGGGTCATGTCTACAATTCCAATGACAGAGGTTGGATGCTATTGGACAAGTGATTCAGATACAATGTCATTGAAGCTCATGCGGGCGTAGAGCTAAATCTTCAGGGGGTGGTAATGCGCAACCTAATGCACCACTGGTTGGGAGAACTCTTGCTGATTACAACAGACCTGATGAATTTTATGCTAACAGATCTGCGATTGTACCTCCTCCCATCCAGAGGAATGACTTTGAGCTGAAGACTTCCTTCCACACTCTTGTGGGAGAGCATCTTTTTCATGGACACCCATATGAGCATCCCATGGACCATATCGAGAAGTTTGAGTCATTGGTCATAGGGACGAATCACAATGGAGTAAGCTATGACTTCCTGCACTGTATGCTTTTCGAACACTCTCTTGGACGAGAAGCTGCATTCTGGTTGAAGCAGATTTCACCTGGGACTCTGACTACTTGGGATGCAGTTAAGAGGAAGTTCCTCATACACTTTTATGATGATGCTAGATTTGATCAGCTAAAAGAGTAGCTTATACAGTTCAAGAAGGGATCTAGAGAGCCTCTAAAGGTTGCATGGGTGAGGTTTAAGATGTACCAGAGAGACTGCCCTCATCATGGTTTCTCTGAAATACAGCTGTTGGGCATCTTCGTCAGAGGTGTTGATCTGTGGTATCAAATGGTTTTGGATGCTGCTAGTGGTTTGGCGTAGCTGTCTTTTACCACAAGGATCGGAACATTCGTGGCTTCACTCTAATATTTTCCGTTGGTCTTGTACGATCAGGGGTGAGGTGTGTGAATTCATGATCGATTATGGTAGTTGTTCTAATGTGATCTCGGAAGAAGCTGTGCAGAAACAAGCCCTATTCACGAATTACACCGTATAAGCTGGTCTGGCTGAACGTCCAAACCAATCTCCGCATCTATAAGTGTTGTCGTGTTCCTTTCTAGGTGGGGTGGAACTACAAAGACCTTATCTTCTGTGATGTTATCCCCATGGATGCGTGCCACCTATTGTTA
Source organism: Orychophragmus violaceus (assembly GCA_030180135.1). Classification (NCBI taxonomy): domain Eukaryota; kingdom Viridiplantae; phylum Streptophyta; class Magnoliopsida; order Brassicales; family Brassicaceae; genus Orychophragmus; species Orychophragmus violaceus. The sequence goes on along the minus strand of CM058232.1, from coordinate 31,034,830 downwards.
GGACCTTCATGGCAGTTGATCATTGTACCCTGCCTGATGGTCACGCCAACACGTACGCTTTCACTTTCGAGAACAAACAAATTACATTACTCCCCTCACCGGATATGCCTTTACCACGTGGTACGGACAAAGAGATCGTTCATACTCCGCCTGTTCAACCGTCTGACAAAACAGGTTCTGTTCTTGAACAAATTCAAGTTTTCGTTGGAAATGCGAACCTCCGATATGGTTTGTGTGCTATTTTCATTGTTTATTCGTTTGAAATGCGCATGACATTCCAGAGGCGTTTCAGGACCTTGTCAAAGAGTTTGGTGATGTTTTTCCTTCGGAGTTACCAAACACATTACCGCCTCTACGGGATATTCAACATCACATTGATCTTGTTATGAATGCTTCTCTCCCAAATCGCCCTCACTACAGGATGAGTCCAGCTGAACACGACGAACTACGACGTCAGGTGGAGGTGTTTCTGAGAAAAGGGCATATACAAGAGAGCCTTAGCCCATGTGCAGTCACCACTCTTTTAATCCCAAAAAGACAGATCTTGGCACATGTGTGTAAACAAAAGAGCTATAAACAAGATCACGCTGCGCTATTGGTTCCCAATGCCTTGATTGGATGACCTCTTGGATCAGATCGGACACGCCACGATTTTCACCAAGATTGACCTCATAAGTGTCTACCATCAAATACGGATCAGACCTGGTGATGAGTGGAAAACAGCGTTCAAAACGCGTGAAAGACTATATGAATGGCTTGTTATGCCTTTCGGGTTGTCGAATGCCCCAAGTACGTTCATGCGAGTGATGAATCAAATCCTTCGTCCTTTCATTGGCAAATACATCATGGTGTATTGATGATATTCTCATCTTTAGTAAATTGTTAGCGGATCATTTAGGCAATCTTCGTAACGTGCTTCTAGTATTAAGGAAATAACATTTGTTCGGAGCATTGATCTTTTGGCGCATCTCAGGTACTTTTTCTGGGCTATTTCTTCTCGCCAGCCAGTTTTTGTGTTGACTCCGCTAAGATAGATGCTATAATTCTTGGTCACCTCCTACCTCGACATTTTAGGTTCGCAGTTTCCATGCCTTGCCATCGTTTTATCACCATTTCGTCCCTCACTTTAACAGTATCGTGTCGCCCATCACTGATTGCATGAAGGCAACTTCTTTTGTGTGGACCAACAAGGTGAATCACTCTTTTGAGTCCATCAAGAAAAAGCTTACGACAGCTCATGTTCTCGCCTTGCCAGACTTTGCTTCTACTTTTGAATTGCATTCGGATGCGTCTAAAACATGTATTGGCTCAGTTTTGAGCCAAAAGTGTAGACACATCGCGTTCTTTAGTGAGAAGATTTCTGGGTCGCGAGAACGTTACATCACCTATGATATTGAATTATATGATGTAGTTCAAGCAATCAAGAAAATGCGTCATTATCTGTTTCATCGTGAATTAATATATGCCTATCATGACGCCTTGAAACACTTGGGTTCACAGTAAAAGGCCTCAGCTCGGCATGCTTCCTGGTTTGTATATTTACAACAATTCACCTTTATCAGTAACATACCGCGGGAAACCTAAATAAAGTCAATGATTCTCTGAGTCGTTGACATGCCCTCCTCACTACCCTTCATGTGTCAATCACGGGTTTCTCGGCTCTGCATGATCTTTACCATTTCGATCGCTACTTCGGTAAGATTTGGTCAGATGCGCAAGCTGGATAGAGTGATGACTACTTCATCTTGGATGGTTTCTTGTTTTGCGGTGTATATCTCTGCATTTCCGAAAGTAGTCTGCGTCTCCAAATCATCACGGAGCTTCCCTCAGAAGGACATGTTCGTCGGGACAGTATCTTGCATCTTCTCTCCTCTGCCCACTTTTGGCCATCGATGCGGCGTGATAGTGAACAGTTTTTTCAGCGTTGTGTCATGTGTATGACATCAAAAGGTCATGCATCTAACGCAGGATTATACCTTCCTTTCGTTATCCCTACTCAACAGTGGACCGATATTAGCATGAACTTCTTTGCCTAGCCCGTACTCAACGTAGCTTTGAATCTATCTTCGTTGTTGTCGATATATTCTAAAAAATAGTCATTTTGTTCCCTGTAAAAAAACGACAGGTCCTTCTCAGGTGGCCTCACTATTCTTTAGCGATATCTATCGGCTTTATGGTCTCCCTCTGTCAATCGTTTCAGACCGTGACTCTCGCTTTCTCAGAAAATTTTGGCAATCACTGTGGCGTATGCTTCATACTAAGCTCGATATGAGTTCTGCTTATCATCAACAAACGGATGGCCTAACGGAGGTTACTAACAGGTCTTTGGGAAATCTTCTTTGTTGTTTGGTCCGCGACAACATAAAAGCTTGAGACTTGGTTCTGTGCCAAGATGAGTTCGCACATAATCATGTTCAAAATCATAGCAATGGATTTAGGTCATTCATGGTCGTTTATGGCGTTATGCCTTGCAGCCCTTTGGATCTCAGCATTTCGCCTGATCGCACACATTATGATGGGCGCGCTTGTGACTTTGTGGAGGATTTTGTGGAGTTACATGACAAGGTTCATAGTTTCATACTAATCTTGAACAGGATAGTGCACATTATAAGTCGGATGCGGATTCTCATCGGCAAGAAGTAACATTTGATGCTGGTGATAGAGTATGCGCAGTGCTTACAAAGGACCGATTTCCACCCAACTCTTACAACAAGTTGAAACCTCGACCAGTTGGTCCGTTGGAAGTGATAAATAAGATTAATAACAATGCTTATCGCCTTCGCCTTCCGTCCACAATGAACACTTCTGATGTGTGCAACGTTAAACATTTGATGCCTTTTGTTGAGTCGGACACGAACGCAAATTCGAGGACGAATTTTTCTTCACCCGGACGACCTGAAGTAGCCCACTTCGTTGATTTGATGGTAAGTATTATTTGAATAGTTTTTTTCTTTTTGGTGTTATTTTAATTACCTTTTGTTTTAAGATAATGCTTATAGATCTTGGTGTTTATCTCTAAGAGGGTTTTAAGGTTTCGATGCTTTCTCTTTGCTTCTATAAAAATAGAGTCGAACACTTTGTTTCATGTTGGTTTTTGACTGAATAAAACAGAGATCTTATCTCGCTACAAGACTTCGAACCTCTCTAACCTAAACATTCTCGGTTACGTAAGTTCTAAGAAACACTTGTTTTCGAAAATCCGTTGATCTTTCGACTCTTGTGTTTATCTGTTACATTACCTCCGTCATTGAAGAAGAAGCCACACCAAAGATGTGAATGTTGAGTTGATTTCCAGTCATAGGTGAAGCTGCATAAATTGAAAACAAGGCATAAATTCTCAATTTTGCAGGGAAAGGAATCAAAATTTTGCTCCACTGAAGAAATTGAACATGAGGTAAAGAGAAGTACCTTGGTTTTCTCGAGCAGGCGAGAAGAAATAAGATGTTGGGTTCGTCAGACATCACAAGCTGAGGAAGTTGGGTTTGTTTTTGACGGAAATGGTGACAGGGGAATCATCGGAAGATTAAACTGGCAAGAAGATGTGTAACTGTGGCTGAATTTACATCAGAGAAACCTGTACTAAGTGAGCTAGAAGAAGAAACTTCAAGGGTTACAAGTCACTTGATCCGGAGGCGACAGTAACAGAGAAGACACCTTGAGGAAGCAAAATTTGTGGTGGTTGTTAGAGTTATCAGAGGATGCACCGGAGATATCAACGTCGTGATGAAGCATGGATGGAGAATCTGAGAAGATGAAGAGACAAGCAAAACTTTGGCGATGAAAACAAAGTCTTTTTTGGTTTGGTATGGTCAAGTTGGAGATTGTGAGAGTTGACCAGACCAAACCAATTAAGTATGGGCCAAACACTCTTGGATCATGTCAGATACCTGAAGAAAAGAAAGAAAGAGTTATGGGTCTTCTGCAGATATGAGGCCCAACCGAGAGAAGGTTTAGACATTATCTATACTATTAAAAGAGAAGTACAAAATAGAAACTGCCCTTAGTTTTCATTTTAATTACAATCATGCCATTTAATTTCTTTATTAATCTTAATGCTAAATAATTTTAAAAATATTTAAAAAGAAAAGATATTTATGGTTAAGATATTGTGGTAAATCATAATATATTTATTTTTGGAAATTAATTAATTCGAATTTAACTAAACATATTATTAAATAATATTTATTTTTGGAAGTATTTAATCTATAAATATTTTATAGAAATAAAAAATTAACTAACAAATTTGAAATAAAAAGTATTTAAGATACAATTATTAATATTTAATTAATATTAAAAATTTTAAATATTAATATCATAAATATGATTTACATAAAAAAAAATTAATACGTATTTTTATATTAATTAGTTAAATAACAAATTATTATACTTCAAAAATGAAAACAATCTCTCACCTTAAAGTAAACTATTTTTTTAAATATTAATAGAGAATATTTTATATATAATTTTATTTATATTAGTTAAAAGCCAAAAAAGCAAATCTATTTTAGAAATTAATTACAACTACTATTTTTAGAAACATTAACTCAAACAAAATGTAATATTTTTAATTTATTATTCTTAATTCTTTGCCATTAAGTTTATCATCATTAATTTTTAAAAATACAAAATATATAAAAGTATAAATAATTATTATTAAATTTTTAATATCTCGATTTTTTGTAAATTATATCATGTTAAGAAACTATAAAAGACCAAAAAGAGATAAAAATAAAACTAAAACACACAAAACATATAGTTTACTTAAATGAATTTTAATTTATTTAATATATTGGTATAGCATAATATATGCTAATATGGGTTTTAATTATGAGTTGTTTGCAAAAATGCCCTCGAAATTGAAGTCAACCCTGATTATACCCTCGACCTTCTCCTTCCTCTTCATCGCTAATATATCCCCTTATTAATCTGGGTATTCACAGGAATGCCATCGTCAGACTTCAGATGAAGTCTGATATTTTAATCAAAAGACAAAATGACCCAAAATTTTCCGGATATTCACGAAAATGCCATCGCCATGAATGCTCAACAACCACGACACCCACCATCGCCGACGAGTTAATGTGTAATCCAACTCGTTTTTCACCATTAAAGCCCAAGAATCTGAGTTCGGACGTTCTCCTCACCGATTTCTCCTTTCCCCTTTGATTTTCGGGGATTTTTCCGATATTTTTCGATTCAAAAGTAGCGAAATCGTTTATCACCTTATAAAACAGCAAAACACGTCTCGGATTTGGGGTTTTCGGTGATATTAGACGTTCTGGAAAATCGACGCGGCTAATAATAAACGGAAATCGGTTATTGGTAAGAACATTTTCATTTCGTCGATTTTCAGATCCAAATTGTAGTCTGCATTTTTTCGTAAGCTTCAATATGGTCAACGAGAGGGTAGTTTTGCAACTGACTTTCAATTGCCAGACCTCCATAGAAGTCTGTGAAAATCCTTTGAAAACAAAAAAAGACATCGTTAAGAAGTCCAAATGAGAAGAGGGTAGTTTTGCAATTGATTCAAATTTGATTTTTTTTGTCAGACTTCTGATGTAGTCTGACAAGAAATTACCCATTCTTGACTTTTTGTTAGACGGAATCCGTTGTCTGAAAATTATGGGGGGTAGAAACTGCAATTGACCCAAATTTTCAGATGTTGACCAGAATAAGCGAAAAAATTGTCAGAAATGTAAATCTGTCTGAAAATAAGAAAAATAATTTCAGACGGCTATCGACATCTGAAATTCCAAAATTTTGCCAGACGGCTATAGACATCTGAACAATTGAATTTTGGTCAACGCTCGAAAATGAGATGTTTTTCATCAGATTTCAATAGCTGTCTGAAAGTCCTGTCAGACATCAATAGAAGTTTGATAGATTAACAGACTTCCGAAGAAGTCTGACATTTCAAAATCAATTGCAAAACTACCCTCTACTTTTTATTCAGACTTCGGAAGAAGTCTGATAACTATCAGACTTCTGTGAGAAGTCTGACATTTGAAAATCAATTGCAAAACTACCCCATTTTCAGACTTCTTGAGCTGTCTGACAAAAAATTTAAAAAATTCCAAAGCAGACTGCCTTCGCTGTCTGATTGGTTTCAGACGGAATCCGCTGTCTGGCATTTCAAAATCAATTGCAAAAATACCCTTTTTCAGACTACCATAGACGTCTGGTTGCATTAATATCAGACTTCTATAGACGTCTGAAATATTTCAAACTTTTCAAATGCATTTTTATTGTATATTTGTGATTAATTTTGTTGACTTTAATTTTTATAAATGTGTGTTAGTGTTCTATGTTCCTTCTGCGTGAGTTTCACATTCTTATATATGGTAATTATTTTTAACTAATTTTTTGAATAATATTGGCAATGTAGCTAATAGCATTAGACTTCGGTTCACAGAGAAGTATGGCTTTTTCCCAAGAGATCTCTAATGTTGTTTATACGTGTTTGTTTTTACAGACAATGGTTCAGTTACCTGTTAATTTTGGTGAATGGGTTGTGAGAGACCAGATTTGGCATTTTGTGGTTGATAAGCTCAAAGGAGGGCGGTTTATTACTCTGCGTGATGGTTCTACACATCAAGAACTTGTTGAGATGGTACAAGATGATTATATGCTGGACAAGAAAACCGAGCTGGTGGAGTTATCATATTTATTGCCGGAAGCACTCTTGAAACACATGGATCCGGATAGCCCTCCGGTTTATGTCACAAATGATAGGAAAGTAAGGAGCATGGTTGAGTTAGCTAATACGCATTTAATCCGTCTATGTGTCTCGAGCCGATCCGGTATGGATGATGAAGATGCTGTGAATCATGATGGCAAATATGAAGCTGAAGATGTAGACGAAGATGACAAAGAAGAAGACTGGAATGAGGAAGAAGTGGACTCAGTCTCGGAGGATTCTGTTTGTGGTGGTGTTGGTAATGATGATGTTGGTAACTTGGATGTGCCTGGGAATGTTTTCATGAAACACGCTGAGGCTTACCATGATGATGCTGATTATACCCTGTATGGGAAAGTGAACCATGAAGATGTAGATGTGGAAGAAGATGAAGATTATAAGAAATATGAGTTGGATGGTATGAGTAATCAGAGTGCTCGCAGAAGGGACTTATCTGAGGGTATCATTCTCAATAAGTGTTTTGATAGCAAGAAAGACCTAATATCAGAGCTACGTTTGACGGCGATAATGAAGAAATTCGCATTTAGGACAGAGAAGTCTGACAAGACACGTTTTGTGGCTAAATGTCGTGTGGAAGGATGAAAGTGGATGCTTCGAGCGTGTGTGAAGAACGAACCAAACAAGTACTGGGTGATGATCTATTCAAAAACACATTCATGTTCGATGGCGGACCGGATGTCTACGCGCAAACGTTATACTCCAGTTTATATTAGTTGGTTGTTTACTGAATGTTTTGGTATGATTGAGGGGATAACACCAAAGCATGTCAAAGTGTCAATGAAGAAGCAGTTTGGGATTACGATGAGCTACACAACCGCATACAGAGCATTGTTACATGCTCAAAGGATTGTGAGAGGAACAACGGAAGATGGGTACGAGAGACTGCCTTCTTTTTTGCATGGAATCAGGCAAACCAACCCGGGAACAGTAACTGCTCTTGAGCTAGATGAGAAGAATAGATTTAAGTATCTATTTATAGCATTTGGAGCTTCCATACATGGGTTTACGTTTCTTAGAAGAGTCATTGTGGTGGATGGTACTCATCTTAATGGAAAGTATGGCGGTGTTATGCTAGTGGCGGCCGCACAAGATGGAAATTTTCAAATATTTCCGTTGGCTTTCGGAATTGTAGACTCTGAGAATGATGACTCGTGGGAATGGTTTTTCACCAAACTGAAAGAATGCATTCCAGACCAATATCCTTTGGTCATAGTCTCGGATAGATGCGAGTCGATCAAGAATGCGTGTGAAGCAGTTTTCCCTTGGGCACAGCGAGGGATATGCTATTACCATCTACAAAATAACATAGTTACCAAGTTCTGGGGGAAACATCTTCTGTACTTGGTGAAAAACGCGGCTTACGCTTATACAATTTACGATTTTGACCGAAACATGGCTTCCTTACGAGCGGTAAATCCTGAACTTGTTGATTACTTGGAGGAGGCGGATGTGAGTCTATGGTCACGCGTGCATTTCAACGGAGACATGTACTTGTCGGTATGACAATAGTTATCCGACTTCTAGTGATGTCTGATACAATTCTCAGACCTCACTTGCTGTCTGATTATTTTTCCAGACGACTGGAGAAGTCTGAAAGCATTATGTTTTTATGATACTTTCTAATTCTTACTTGGGTTAACCTCTTTCAAATTGGTGGATACAGGTACAATATAAAGACGAGCAACATTGCTGAGTCTATAAACTCCGCAGTTAAGAAGGCAAAAGGATATCCCATATCTTTCCTTTTAGAGTTTATACAAGAGAAACTAGGGACATGGTTTTGTAAAAGGCGGCTAGATGCAATGCGTCTATTAACAACATTTAGCCGAGGAGTTGAATATTTGCTCGCTATTCGTGAATATTATGCATATATGATGACGGCAGAACGCGTAGATACGTATAAGTTCGTTGTTAAGGGAGGACATAGGGATTGTGTTGTCGATTTGGAACATCAGAAGTGTGAATGTGGTGTTTGGGATTACGAAAAGATACCTTGCTCACATGCCATATGCGCTGCACCGGAACTTGAGCTACACATTTCTACCCTTGTATGTCCATCTTACAGAACAGACTACTTGTACGCTGCATACTCGCGCAACATCTTACCAAAGAATGTTACTGGCAAAGCTAATCATGACACCGTGCGTGTCTTTCCGCCGGAAGAGAGGCGGAAGCCTGGAAGACAAAAGAAGTCGAGGTGACAATCTATGATAGAAATCGCCAAGAAGAAGAGCAGTAAACCGCGGAAACTACACAAGCAATATTGTTGTTCGAATTGCAAACAACCAGGCCACAAACAACCTAATTGTCCACAACCTGAGGCTGACTAGAAATGGTCGAAATCTGATATGATTTAGGATTTTCTGAAGTCTGATATTATGTTTGTGTTCAGTGAAGTCTGATAAGGTTTAGGGTTTACAGAAGTCTGATATTTTTTAGGGTTCACTGAAGTCTGACGTTGTAATGTATTCCATAAGTCTGATATTTAAACTTGTCTCAATTGTTTGGGTTCTGTTTCAACAAGCGTAGTAATAAACATAACTAGGATTAGTGCTTAAGTTTGTTACATAACTAAAAACAAGCACAAATGTAAGCTAAAAGATGCATGTGTTTTTTTACAACCACAATAGATAGATATTTCATATGCAAGAAATCCATAGTTTAGGAATCCAAAAGATAGAGGCGGTCTATTTATCAGCGTAGGTGTCTAGCAAAGCATACTCGGTACGTTGCTCTTCACCTGTTCGCCTGAGTTCAGTCATAATGTCGAAAGCTAGCCTGTCCCTGATTAACTTGATGTTCTTATCACAAATATACTTTGGAAACTCCATTCCAAGTGAATGGAACTCGATGAACTTCAAGCAGAACACTCCACAGTCACCTGTTTGGTGGTTTTGAGGAAGATCGTCGCTCCTAACAATCGTGTGGGTGTAACTTTCGATTGAGTATGGCCACCCATCAGCATCAGCTATTTTCAAGACATGCATCGCATAAGGAAACATCTCACAGATTGGTGCCACTGCCGCTCCGACCAAGTCATCAGTCCTATCATTAATGATGCTGTCCCATACTGTTACGTGCCTATCCGGGATAGAAATCATAATTGCTACCCAATGATTTCCGCCAATGTGCAGTGCGGTGTAAATATAATCAATATTCCCGTAGCCGACTGTGCAATGATCAGGACACTCGGATCTGTGCTCTCGGGTATACTCTGCATAGACAATTTGACAAACAATGTTAAACATAATGTTCGATCTAAAATTCACACAAGAACCAGAATTCTCTAGACGTCTGGTAACTAGAATACTAACATGTCTGACCTCCATAGACGTCTGACATGTGCTGAATGCCAACTAAAAATCATAGCAAACCAATGCAATATAATTCTAATGCCAGGAATCCATGTTCAGAGCAAATACAAGAACCAAGGGGGGGGGGGAAACAAATACGATTATGCTTATGTGTTTACAATCAAGGATGTTCATAAAGCAAGAGAAGGCTACTTCCCCTCAAGTGATTTCTTCATAAGTCTGCTACTTCTCTTAGGCCCATCGTTCTTTTCCTTATTTGTATCCAGAGATTGAGGGTTTTGGAGACTAACCCCATCATCAATCGCAGTCGGTTTGGTGGCCTTAGAGAGATTGGCGGATATTTCTGCTGCTTTCTTAGGCTTCGCTTTCCCTGCATGTTCAGGTCCGGATACCTTCAGTACAACTTTATTCAGGTTCCTCTGAGGCCTTTCCTTCTACTTTCTTCCTCCCTCTTCATCAACCGCAGCATCAACCGCATCAGCTTTTACTTTATCTTGATCCTGAAGATTTTCAGCTGGATCTTCTTCATGTTGGGAATCCGAGCCAATTCTACAGATTCAGAATTCTCGCGAGTTCCCGATAGCCTAGGATCTAGGGTCTAGTTAATTGAATCATGGATCTCACCTCGTGATTACCTGGTGTTTGGCAGCGGAAGATGGATCAGGTAATACGAGATCTACTGCGCCTCAGATGCTGCGCCTCTATCGTAGTCCACACGCACACAAGCTGGAATCCGCCGGGATGCTAGGACCGGTGCTCGGATCTCCCTGGGAAGAGCTTCTGTTTTCTGTCAAGAAAAACTCTCTAGGCGGCTCATATGTCTTAGGTCGAATAATAAGATCACTTATATATCGACTCTGTCATAAACCGAAACATCAGTTTCGGATTCGCCAGTGTGTCGACCGACACATCCATTGGTGTCGATCGACACAAGTCTTGTATCGACCGACGCACCTAATGGTGTCGATCGATACACCTCTTTGAAACTTAATTCGATGCGTATCTAATACACATCGATCAGATCATTTGCCAATGATCTATCCCATGCAGAGTATATCCAACTTGCTTAGGTGTGTGACCCTGTAGGTTCACATGATACTGGAATTGAGTTACAACTCTTTTGTCATAAGCGGTTTCTAGCAAAACGTTATGACTACCCAGTACCACATGAATTGTCCGATCTCGATAGTACAACTATCTCTAGAGTTCGTACAATGTGATTTCAGGACATAATCCCAACAATCTCCCACTTGTACTGGAATCACCTATTCCTATAATCCCTTCGTCTCTATATCTCGATATGGCATAAGGCAAGAGACTGTGTCATCCTTATTATAGCCAACATCATGTTCATCGAACTTCTGATCTATACTGATAAAACAAACGACTGACAATCACCTCGTTTGAGCACGGCCATGCATTTTCTCAGTATCAAATCTTCGATGGGCCCTGAGATATTTATCTCCCGTTTTCAGGAGGGACAAATCCCATCTTGTTCCATCCCTGTTTCTACACATACTTCATGATACGCACAAGCAATGCCGTTATAGCCGCCAGTTACGGAACGACGTTTGACAAGGTCAACACGCACCAATTCATATGCTAGAAAGCATGATGAACTCAGGTCTAAGGACTATACTCTATAGTCGTAATGAGAACCTCCCATGACACTTATATATAACTATCCTGTGGAGTTCTCATTAAGCGGGTCATGTCCGATCATATGTTCACCAACATATATCTATGTGACTGACTGTGATAATCATATCATTGACTCCATGAAACTTAGTCCAACAGTCACCTCACATACTAGTCTGCGCGGTTGTTAGTGTCCCATTTTAACAACCTTGACTAGGGACAATCATAATTTATGTCATCTTTTACTTATAGGGTTTCTTGATCAAGTCCTCAACTTGATGACCTATATGATGACCATAAAGTACTTTGGGACCATTATTTAATTATTCAATAATTAAATAATACCGACGTCAGTTTAACTTACATAAACACTACCATAGCATGTCTATGTAAAGATTACAACATAACTAAAATAACTCCCACTAGAATCAAGATCATCTTTTCAGATATCTTACACCTACAGCAACAGAATAAATTCCGTGCTTAGGTTGTGGGAGAGAGTGCGGTGTTATTGCTTGAAACAATTTCAACAAATTACACCGCCATTCAGATAAAAGCACTATTCTACGGTCTACTGCTTGGAGCCTTTCCAACAGTTAGCACCGCTATTCAGACAAAGGGACATAACCAGGTGGGAACCGGGAATCGTCTTTGTCCGACTAACTACTTTCAACTGGTTCGTCACTTTATCAGTTCACCACGAACCTATCCTTAGTGTTTCTCAACACTTGGGATATTTCTGGTAACTATTCAGTGACTATTACCGGAGTACATTGGTATTTTCTCGTCATACTTTTTGCTTAAGCTGCATCTAGACGAGCGCAAAATATGGCATTCATGATGGATTCTATTGCATCAGCATAAGTAATCACACTCATTAATACTAGTTCAGACAGTGTTCAAAACACTTCTTCTCGCTAATATCGTTACTAGCTCAGCCAGTGTCCAAGACACTGCATCTCGCTTGGATAATTGCCATAAGATCTTTGGTATGAAGCCATTCTTGGAATCAAGCACATTTGAACTGTCCAATACCTTATGAACATAAGGATTTTGACACGATCCAATTAGCCTACTTAATCTATGTCAATAGATTCTTATTTCAAGAATTCACTCGGCTACTCCCATGACTTTTGTTTAAATTAGACTTCTGACCTAAATCTTGACAAGACTTTAGTGTCGGAACGTCGTTTGTGAGATTCAAGTATGTTATCCACATACTGTGTGAGAATTGCCATTACGCTCCCACTAGTCTTCTTGCAAACGCATGGTTTCATCTCTTTCTGATCAAGTCAAAACCATTGACCACATTATCAGAATGTTGATTCCAATTCCAAGATGTTTGCTTCAATCCAGAATTGGATCGATGAAGCTTACATTAATGCCCAGCATATTTCGGAGTTGGGGCTCACCATCGCTTCTTTGAATTTCGCATGTTCGTCACTTTTCAATGATCAACAGATCATGACAATTGGTTACGAGAAATCACTCTCGATTTAGTGACGGATCCTTTCGGATCTGCGAATTTCAGGCTCCACAGTTGCAGATCCTACAGCACTTTGTAGATCTCACCGCTGCTCTCCCTCACCAGGTTGAACAGCTTACTGTGTTTATCGAATTTCTTCGATGTGTACTTTCACTCCCACTGTTCCTTTTGAAAGTATCACCTTTCTTAAAAGAAACAGTTCTGGACAACAAAAGTACTAAGCCTTGGTTTCCTTAGGACAACCAGCGAGGTAGAACTTATCAGATATGGATTCAAGTTTGTTTGTTGACTACTGTCTTACACAAACCTTGCAATCCCAATTAATCAGAAAAACAGATTTGGAAATCACCCAGTCCACATCCAATGTGGTGTTTTTCACTGATTCTGATAGAAACCTTTTAGCGTAAACATAGACATTTCAGAACGTATTCTTAAATGGTTATGGAAGATTCATGTGATTCATCATTAATCGAATCATGTCTCATAAGATCTGATTCATTCTTTCAGATGATCACCCAGTTCTTTACTCTAGTATTTTCCTCCGCGATTCAATCGAGGATCTTAATACTTCTGTCAAATTGTTTCTACACTTCATCTTGGAACTCTCTTAAGAGATTCTAGCTTGTGTCTCATCAAATGAACACATCCATGCTTATTGATGCCATCAATAAGGTAATGAAGTACAGAAGATTTCCTCTGGCACTAATGCTCGTTTGGGCCGCATACATCAGTATGTTTAAGGCCCAATAAGCTTCTGGCCCATTTCCTTTAGCTCTGCTAAAAGGGCCTTAGTCATTTTGGTCTAGTGAACGGAATTCATATCTCAAATGATTAACAATCAAATGAGTCCAAAACTATGGATTTACCGAATCTGCTTCACTTTTGTGGTTAAACGACTATACCAAAGAAAGGTCGAGTTCGAGTCATCAGACTTAAACCGTTTGGTATTTATGTTATATTTTAACTCATGTTGGTTTAAGATATAAAACCCATTCTAAACGGGGTGCTACCATTAAATATTTCATTAAGATCAAAAGAACAAAACTTGTCTTTTATCAAATGAAAAACATCCAAATTCTCAAAAGAAAATGAAAGACATTTCTGCACAAGGCAGATACATAGTAGCAATTACTTAATTTCTAAAACCAAGTATGAAAGGCTCCTACAAGTGAAGAATCTCTACGACTTATGTAGCAACCATTGCTTCAACCAGACACGTAGTTCCACTTGTCCTTTCTTCAACGTTCTACTGTCGCTTAGGTCCTGCATATTTCAAAAATATCAGTACCACAACAAGTATCCAATACTTATGTAGAACTTGAATTAATAACACAATACCTGAAGAAGAAGTACCATACATCTTCTCCATCTCTTGTGAATCTTCCAAGAATTTAATGCAATCTCTCTTCCAATGCCCCGACTCATTACAGTAGAAGCACTTACTAACACCAGATGGGCTTGTCTTGGGCTTAAAAGATGACACAGGCTTATCCTGATTCCAAATCTGGACGGCCTTGCCTTCACCCTTGTCTATAAAAGATTTCTCAAATCTTTTACCCTTTATGATGTCATACTCTGCTGTTTTGAGCATACCATGCAGCTCAGTCAACGTCTTCGTCAAGCCTTTCTTGATATAGTTCTTAACGAACTTGTCATAGCTTGACGGCAGTGACTGCAGAATGATGTCAGTGGCCAACTCGAAGCTGACAGGACATTCCAGTTTCCCCAGGTTATCAATGTAACCCATCAGTTTAATGACATGAGGACTTACTGGAGCATCCTCTGGTAGCTTGCACCCAGTGAGAGACTTCACCATCTGGAATCTCTCAACTCGTGCCAGATCTTGAAACTTCAGTTTCAGGCTGGTGATCATCTCTATTGGCGACTCCATGTTCTCATGCTGACTCTTCAAGTCCGAGTTCATGGTAGCCAACATCAGACCACGCACATCTACCACATCCATATAATGCTTATTCCAAGCATTATACACTGCACGCGAGCGATTGGTCCCAAGCCTTCTGGAAGAGCTTTCTCAAGGACATAGTCCTTGCTCTCCTGCTTGAGAATGAATCTCAGATTCCGATACCAATCCAGGAAATTGGATCCATTTAGCTTGTCCATCTCAAGGACGGATCGCAACGAGAAAGTAGTCATAGACATAAGCTGAAATCCAAGAAAAACAAAGATTTAGTTATGTATATGATGAGAAATCTTATTTTAATAAGAAAACTCGCATTATATTCAAATAATTTTTCCTCTATGAATATAATAATCCAAGATCTATACTTCACCAAATTTGAGTGGGCGACTCGCCATTACCCAAACTTTAGTTATCTAGGTAAGCAAATCATTGCTAATTGTACTCTGTACAACTCTTGGTTGCGGATGAGACAAACTATGTCTAATCCACTCTGATGTCTCTGGGCCCAGAACTTCTGATAGCTCAGTCAAGTAAAACCAATCTTTTCTGTCTTGTGATCATTGACAGTTGCACTGCAAGTCTGTCAAAGACCACCTGCCTCACTCACGTTGCAGTGGATACCAAGGACTCCAAGAATATCCAACAAACGACACAAGTTTTGACAGTAGACAAGATTTGGGCAAGACATCAAGACTACTTGATATTTAGTTGAGGAAACTAAACTCTAAAAGGTTAGCATATCAATCTCTTAGGTCATGTAATTGTTGATGCTTATGCACTGCAAGTCCATCAACATTATTACCTGCCTTACTCACGTAATTGTGGACACCAAGCTCTTGGCTAGACATCACACAACGAAATGAGTCTTGACAGTTGACCACATTGAAGCTAATCTTTGATCAATGTTTAAGTCTAGTTTGGTTTCTGCAAATTCAAGGTTCAATAACCAGAATTTCGAATACTGTGTAGATCGACGCAGACAATGTCTGTCGATCGACACTACCAAACAAAACCGGACTTCAATAACCAGTTAATTCAATTAACCCGGTTCATCGAACCAGTCATGTCGATCGACACAACCCATGTGTGACGGTCGACATAGACCTAAACCGAAGATCATTTTGATAACCGGTCCAATCGAGTTGAACCGACTTATCTGATCAAACTGATCTTAACCAATCGGTTTATATTAATTGGTATAATTAGTTCAATCCAATTGAACCAATTCATCCAATTGAACCAATTCATCCAATTTAAACCGTTCAAACCAGTTTCAATTGATTACGATAACCAGTCCAATTCAATTGAACCGTATTATCCAATCAAACTGATTTAACCCACCGGTTTATGCTAATTGAGATAATTAGTTTAATCCAATTAAACCAATTCATCCAATTTAAACCGATCTATTCGAACTTAACCAAGCATGATAACCGGTCCAATCCAATTGAACCGATTAACCATTGCTTGGTCTGTGTCGACCGACACTCAATCTGTGTCGATCGACGCAGTAGGCCCTTTTAGGTTTTCTCCGAGAAAACCCTAGCCGCCGAATTTTGTCATGTGTCGACCGACACTCAAACTGTGTCGATCGACACTCGACCGAGTCTGCTCTATGTCGACCGACACACCCAGTGTGTCGATCGACACAGAAAACTTTCGGTTTTTCTTCGCGAAAAACCCTAGCCGCTGACTCTGTCGGATTCGCGATTCTGTGTCGACCGACACACCCAGTGTGTCGATCGACACCATGCGAAAACAGCAGTTCATCGTTTCAATTTACAGACAAAACCGAGTTTCTCTTAATCAAAACATGAAACACTAAGCATAGATCTATTCAAACACATCAGTTTTCGAATTACATGCTTAAGATTCAATGGTTAAACCCTAAGGCTCTGATACCACTGTTGGGAATCCGAGCCAATTCTACAGATTCAGAATTCTCGCGAGTTCCCGATAGCCTAGGATCTAGGGTCTAGTTAATTGAATCATGGATCTCACCTCGTGATTACCTGGTGTTTGGCAGCGGAAGATGGATCAGGTAATACGAGATCTACTGCGCCTCAGATGCTGCGCCTCTATCGTAGTCCACATGCACACAAGCTGGAATCCGCCGGGATGCTAGGACCGGTGCTCGGATCTCCCTGGGACTTTAGTTTCTAGAGGAAGAGCTTCTGTTTTCTGTCAAGAAAAACTCTCTAGGCGGCTCATATGTCTTAGGTCGAATAATAAGATCACTTATATATCGACTCTGTCATAAACCGAAACATCAGTTTCGGATTCGCCAGTGTGTCGACCGACACATCCATTGGTGTCGATCGACACAAGTCTTGTATCGACCGACGCACCTAATGGTGTCGATCGATACACCTCTTTGAAACTTAATTCGATGCGTATCTAATACACATCGATCAGACCATTTGCCAATGATCTATCCCATGCAGAGTATATCCAACTTGCTTAGGTGTGTGACCCTGTAGGTTCACATGATACTGGAATTGAGTTACAACTCATTTGTCATAAGCGGTTTCTAGCAAAACGTTATGACTACCCAGTACCACATGAATTGTCCGATCTCGACAGTACAACTTACGCTAGAGTTCGTACAATGTGATTTCAGGACATAATCCCAACACTTCATCCTCACCAACTCCAGCAATCTTCATCTCATCAGCAGCAGCAGTGGCAGTTACACTTGCATCTTTCTTCTTCTCTCTTCCTATCCCTCCAGTAGCAGCTTTCTTCTTCTCATTTTCTTTCAGTTCAGAAGAATCTTTCTTCTGGTCTTTCTCCTTCTGTTCAACTCCAACACTTTCTTTCTTCAAACTCTGGACATTCTTGGCAATATCATCAAGTCTGATACCCATCAGACGTAAACCCTCGTTGAAAAAATCTACCAATACACCAATCCGAGTTTCAAATGATTTTTGTAAACCCTTAATCATTTGAACAAGATCCCCATTCGTAGGACCAGCCTTCCCTACTATAGGTTTCTTACTAACTGCCTCAACCTCTTCTTCCTCATCTTCATCATCAGAAACGGCATGTACCAACTTCCTCTTGACTCCCACAACCTTACGCTTTTTCTCACCAGTCTCATCAGAAACTTTCTCAGACTTAATCTCAAGCTTAACAGGACCAACAGCTTTGGTCTTGAATATACCTTCACTCTTCCAGTGTTTTGAACCCCACCTCCACTGCACAGTCCCTAGCTGTCCGAATATTGCTTTCACAATGTTCTCAATTTTGTCGTCCTCCTCATCAGGGTTGTCCCACTCGGGAAACATGTCATCGTATTCCTTGATAACAAAGCTGTTGACGCGGGTCTGCAAATTACAAGTCACATAGCAAAACAAATATAAGCATTTGTAATATCAAAATGTCACACATCATACGAGACTGGGAAAAATGTATCTGAAACATAATGTCAGACTTCTTATGATGTCTGACTTCTATTGAAGTCTGATATAGAAGTCAGAGTTCAAAGTATAAGAAATACATGTATGTGTAAGGTTTCGTCGACTTTCTTTCGACTCTGTGATCCCTGGTACGCCAGTAATGGTAGGTCTGGGGCATCCGGAAAGGGCGCTCCATAAGTTGTCGCCATAGCGGGACATGCCCAGTACATCCAGATGTTCAGGACCTCAGCAAAACCTCCGATCTGATAATTTTTTCCTTCCACGAGTTTTCTGTTTGCCTCTTTAACAGAATCTATCAGAACCTTGAAGGCGAGTCGTCCCCATGGATAGGATTGTATCGATCCTGGAACCAGCAGAAGCTTGGCCATGTCACCCCTTATGGAGGTTGTCCAGTGTTGAGCCTCAATGAAGGTTGCATAGATGGCTAGATAGCCCAGCCATATCCTTTGTTGCCGGTCCCAATAAGAACATCTTTTACAAGCATCCATTAGTTGCGTAAAACTTGGGCCTAAATCGAAATCCACCCTAAGAAGCTTCCACATTGCTCTCATCTCATCGGTATAATGAATTTCAGGGTACTCGAGGTTCTCAATATAGACGCAGTTGAGTCCGATTATGGCATGAAACTCATTCAAGGAAACCCTAACTGGATGAACGCCGAGAAGAGACCATAACTCATAGTTCTTCTTGCAGTTTAACTGCAGACAGAGCATATAGTGTACCATCCTTGAACACCATTTGAAATTCAGTTCATGGAATCTCAAAAAAAAAACCCAAGTTCTGAATCGAGGAGTTCTTGCCATTCATCTGGTAGCAGCGCTAACATCAATTATCAGATCTCTCCTTCCACTAAAGTAGTGTATGCTTTTATCCGGAACAGGTTCATAACCGGCAGTGAACATCCTTTGTGGGAATTCAACATCTTCCATAACGAAACCTGAAACAACAAGGGCCACACAAAAAATACAATCTGAATACTACTAGCCATGAGCCATTTGCAGTCAGCCTTACACAGTCAAACATCTTATGCCGTCTGGCTACTATAGTTATGTAAATATATAGACGAGGAGAAGAGTCGAGGAATCTTACTGTCGAAGGAAGACGACGGAGGAGAAGAGTGAAACAAGACCGGGGCCCGACAAGATCTGGAATTTAAAAAAAAAACAAAAAGCTCAGCGCAAGTATGAGAGATATTCAGACTCCACATGCAGTCTGAGGATGTAATAAGACTCCATATGTGGTCTGAGATATACCATCAGACACCATTAGCCGTCTGATTACTAATAGTTTTACTTAGAATTCTCCCGAAGAAGTTTTAGATGAATCTTTCCGTCGAATGTAAGCGACGGAGCAGAGAGAAACCAGATCTGGAAACGATACCCAGAAAAAGTATAAGATGTCGGTTGAGTGGCTTTGAGAGAGAATGGGTTTTTTTTTATCTTTCCTACGAAACTGTAAAAAAAAGGTTAAAAAATCATATTTATATATGTCTCATAAGGGGCAGTTAAAACGAGACGGTTTTACCACTATCGGACGGTTTTACTGCAGACGTAACTGCCGCGCTTTTTTCGTCTCCTTTTTACATAACTCCCGCGCATTTAATTTACAAATAATTAATTTCCCGGGCATGCTTGAGGCCACGTGTCGTCATGTACGCGCGAAGTCTGAGGAAAATTAATTATTGTAGATTCAGACTTCATACGAAGTCTGAGGAAAATCATCATTTAAGTCTTAAAACTAATTATTGTAGATTCAGACTCCATACGAAGTCTGAGGAAAATTATTTATTACTCATAGTATTTATTAGCTTCAAAAGAGGACAATTCGCATATTTGAAATTGGATGATGAATGAAACTGGATGATGAATGAAATTGGATGAAATTCGTCTTATAATACATAAAATTGTACTTGGATACATAGGACTTATATTACAAGAAACCAAATGCCCTCAAGATAATCGGGACGATAATAACAGCACCAGCAACCATCATATACTCATACTTGGCGCCACGCACTGTCTGGCTAGATGGTTTCTCAGTCAAGAGCTCCTTTAGTTGAGCTATCTCTGCCTGCGCTTTCTTGATCTCATCGTGCAAGTTGGTAACACAGTCAATTTCAGCATAACAAAGGAAGATGTAATCAACTTGGTCGCCATTTTGGTCCACACGCAGCTTTAACTCGTGAAACTCCTCCATCATAGCCTCATCCCACCACTTCATTATATGGTAGCCACCATCCTATACAGCCACATTTTAAATATGCAATCAACTTTGAATTCCGAATATAAGCTCGAATAAGTCAAAACAAAATAAAACAGGCTACAAAACAGAGGAGAAAGGCAATTACATCCCAGTTACGACATCCAAAGAATCTTCTTCCCGGATTATCGGCAGTAGTGGATGTTCGCATGACAGGGTCCAGACCGCGGAAACATTTCTTGGGGAATCCATTGCATGAACCGGATCGTTGTCGAAATGTGGAAGTTGAGAATGAACTACTACTACTCGAGGTTGGAACCTGACTGAATTGCCCCATCCTGTGTACCATAAAACAATTGTAAAAAAGTCAGACTTCTAAAACAGTCTGAACAAAAACAAATCCAATTTCAGACTTGTAATAGAGTCTAACTCAAGCATAGAACCTAGGGGCCCTAGAACCTATCTATTTTGTTCAGATCTAGACAAAAGACATATGAAAAAGCGGATTATTGGGACTCAAAACCGTATGGATCTAAAACAAGAAATATATTAAAAAAACAATTTTTGTTCAGATCTACACAAAAGACATGTGAAAAAGGGGATGATTCGGTCTCAAAACCGTATGGATCCCATGGATCTAAAACGAGAAATATATAAAAATCTATCTATTTTATTGGGGGACAGATCTAGACAAAGTACAAAGTACATATGAAAAAGGGGATGACTCGAACTAAAAACCGTACGGATCTAATACGAGAAATATATAAAAACCAAATTTTTGTTTAGATCTAGACAAATATCAAAGAAAAATGGAAAAATGACTTCTTTCGTATATATCTCAAACATTTACAGAACGAAGAGCTTAGAATATGATGGCGGCGGTGTATGGACTGGTCAGTAGAGACGAAAAAGGAGAGATAATTACAAGAATGAAGAAGATGACGACGGCGGTGGCGGTGGCGGCTAAGGGTTCTCGGAGAGTTATTAGAGGGTATTTAGAAAGTATTTAGAGAGGGAGTGTGTTTCCGTTTTAGAGAGAGAAGTTTGATAATGACTTTTAAGAACTAATGTCGGTAACTTCCGTTTATATATGGGTTAAATTCCCAAGTAGGGTTTAGTATTTGGTCGAGTTCAGTCAGACTTCTTCGGTAGTCTGAAAAATCATGTACGTTAATCAGATTAACATGGAAGTCTGATATACCCTAAATCTACTAATTACTACTTAAATACCATCATATTATATAGAAAACTTATAAAAAACATCAAACTCGTTTAATATAGTCACAACCTAACCAGTATATGCAAATGTAACAATATGGATGAAAATTCACAAACCCTCACTCTAACCCTACAGATGAAAATATGATATCCAACTTCATATGTCAAGCATATATCAAGCTACATGGTGTTTTTAACCAACTATACCTTAAATGGTTAAAATTGACTAAAGTTTATGTAATTTTAATTTTCATATGTCCAAAAGTCCCATATTTAATTTATGTATCCGAAATTTTTCTCAAAATATTTTTTTTAATAATTTTATAATTTAAATTTTCAACTTAATCATCTCTCAGAAGTCTGAGAAGTCTGAGAGATGATTAAGTTGAAAATTTAAATTATAAATTATTAAAAAATATTTTGAGGAAAATTCCGGATACATAAATTAAATATGAGACTTTTGGACATATGAAAATTAAAATTACATAAACTTTAGTCAATTTTAACCATTTAAGTTATAGTTGGTTAAAAGTATTTATGAAACCCCAAAATATAGAAGTCTGATAAACCCTAAATATAGTATTTATCACTTAACATTGAAAAATATTTAAACAAAACACCTAGGACACATCAAATTCGTTAATTATATCACCATTATAACATACATGCGCAAATATAATTTTTCAAAGGTGAATTTCCTAATACAATTAATCTAACTAACCCTAAAGTCATATGTAAGTTATATGTAAATGTTTCATTATGTTCCATTACAAAGTATATTCTAAGGCATACTTATCTAACATTGTTTAATATGACTCAATTTTATCAAATTTTAATTTATATACTACTAAATTGTTTATATATAATTTATGTATATAAAAGTTTTGATAAAATATTTTTTTAATAATTTTAAAATTTAAATTTAGTAATAAATTATGTGTCAGACTTCTATTAGAGTTTGACGTCTCAGACATCCATAGAAGTCTGAAATAGTCGAAGGTTATAATGGTAATTGCGTTTGACGTTTTTTTGATTAGTCGTAAGGACAACGCGGTAATTTCATAAGGCCGCAAAACCAGTTTTATATTTGATTCAAGTTTGGGGGTACACTTTTATTTAAAACTAATTTAAAGGGCATTTTTAGTAATTTCCCCTTTAATTATTGTCAAAATATCATTAGCATTAGTTATAACTGTGAATTTGGATCAAAATTTGCGGTCCTACCTCATTAAATCTACCACTGGAGAAGTATATATGAAATAATTAAATCGAAACCATTAAATTAAAGGTTATGAGGATTAGGATTTTGGATATGACGGGTGGGTGATCTATTCTTTTTGGTAAAATGGCTTGCCGGAAACTGCAATTTATTCTAATTAAAGTATAAATATTGAATTAATTTTAGTATAAGTATTATATAATGAAACTTTGACAATTATAAAGATCTATAATAGTTGTAGCAAAACGTTAACTTACAATTAACTAAAATGAATAATTTGGGTTTTATGATCGCTAATATGCATGTCTAATAACATCACATGACATCATAAGGATATTTTATTTTTATTAGCATATCAAAGATCTTATATATGGAGAAGGAAAAATGAAAATTTTCCTTTTATTTATCAAATATAGTAAATCTTATCAAACCTTTCAAAAAATTATAATAGCAATAATTAAAATATTACTTTTCAGTTTTTGCTTCAAGTTATTTTTTTGTAAAATAAACATATTTATTGTTCCTTTGATGTTGTTAAATTAAATTATGAAAATTAGTTACTTAAAAACAAAACTTATAAACAATAAGATTGATTTTCAATTTTAACATATAAATTAATAATATAATAAGAAAGTTTTTTATAATATACTATCTACTAATATTATAAAACAATTATAAACTGTATAATAATAACATCATCTAAACAACCAAATTGTCAACAAATCTCAAACCTCCACATCTACTTATGAAAATATATAAAATATAACATATTGGCATTTATAAGTATATATTATACCCGTCCACGGGTAAATGAGAACCATTATATTTTTAATAATTTTGTCATAATATGCTTATTAATATACATTTTTATAAATCAATTATAATTTCAACTCATAAACTGATAATTTAGAAACTAAAATTAGTTGGAAAATAGAAGTTGTTATTTCCAAGTAAATTAAATTTATTTTTACAATAAAAAATAAAATTAATAAAGATAAAAAATTGAAAATCTAAAAAAACATTCCAAACATAAAATAAAAATATACATAACAAATTACTTATATTTGGATTAATAATATATATTCACTACCGTTTTATATGTTATACTAAATACTGAATAAATATAAAAATGCTCAAATCTTTAACAAACAACAATAGAATATGTGTTTTAAAATAAGATAGATTACTTTAAAAATATAATCTACATGCTATTAAAAAAATTGTATGTCCTTACCGTGGATCATTATCATTCACAAAAATAAATAAAAAATAAACTATATAAAACCTATATATACGTTCAACATATCTCAAACATCTAAATTTAATATTAATAATATGTTATAAAAATATATTATTATTACAAATATATTATTTGTACAAAAAATATCAATAAACATCAAAACAAAATTATACCCGCCGATCGGCGGGTCAAAATCTAGTGTTTAGTGTAAATAAGCTTATCTAAACCTATTGTAACCTAAGCTAAAAAACCACCGTAAACTCTCTCTAATCTTCTTGTAAGTTGCAGATACAAAGAGCTTGTATTTCTCAGATTATAGTGGAGGTTGAGGGATAAGAGATCCATCCCAAGAGGTAACGGTTTAAGTCTGTGAACCGTGTGATTAAAGGCTTGTGTTCTTTGTCATTTATGCTTAGATTTAATCAATTCTAGCCAAGAAAAATTCTAACAGTTGTTAATACCTATTTCATAATCTCTCAACTTTATCTTATGTTTTCATAAATACTTTGATTAGATTCATTAAGCACACAATAAAACATATAGCCACACAAATATGTTATTATTGAAAAAAAAACATATAACAGTCTCATTCTCACATATAATTAAGTCTAATACATAACTTCGATCGACTGCGTTAGTAACCGTGTTGAGAAAGAACATTTTGTTACGATTTGTAATTAAAGAAATGAATATGTATTGATTTAATCGTTTTTGGACATTGTATATACAGCTAATACTAAACCGGTATACTAAACCGACCTATAAAATTATATATAAGTTACATCTGAACTTTTCTTCCAGTAGGCCCCCTCAATATGAGCTACTGTAAATATTTAGAATACTCATCTTGGACTTCAAATGTTCAAATGGTCTTGGAAAGAGCGGTTTAGTAATATGTCAGCCACTTGATCTTCAGTTCGACATGCATAGTATCCATGATCCCACGGTTAAGCCTTTCTCGAACTGAATGACAATCAGATTCTATATGCTTAGTCCTCTCATGGAAGACATGATTAATGGTGATATAGATGGCTGCAGTGCTATCGGAAAACAAGATGGGAATGTCTGCGGAGATAGCTTTCAAATCACATAGAAGTTTTAGCAACCAAAACATTTCACGTGGCGCCAAAGAAAGTTCTCTATATTCTGCTTCTGCAGATTATAGAGATATTGTATCTTTTTCTTTGACCTCCATGAAATGAGAGTCTCCAATAAACATATAGTAACCTGTGGTAGATATCCGGCTATCAGTACAGGCTCCCCAATCTGAATCCGCAAATCCCTTTAATGTCAGATCATTGGAAGCAGAGTAAAAGAGACCTTGACCAACACTGCCTTTTATGTACTGCAGAACTATGTATAAAGCCTGAAAATGAGATGTACGAGGAGCTGCAAAATACTGACAAAGTTTATTGACAGAAAAAGTAATATTTGGCCGAGTAATGGCCAGGTACATTAGACGGCCAACTAGACTTCTATACATATCTTTATCCGGTAGTAAATCACCATTTTCCTTGGAAAGTTTAAGGTTAGGTATCATTGGAGTAGAATACAGTTTTGATATATCATGGTTTCTAGGTGTTTTGAGTCATGATATATGTACATCATCGATGTAACGCCCCTTTCCCATTATCCGCTGACTGTCGAGCTGACCGGCCAACAATCAAACAAGAACATGATCGATCGAACCCGAGCAAGTCAAACAGGAAAGGTTCACCACAAGACGAAGCCAGAGACAGATCGGTTTGAGACAAAGGCTCGCACTAACTCGTCTTTGACCCCGCTATCCTCACTTTCGTAGTACAAAGCTTCACAACTTGTACTACTTCCGTGAGTTGTGTCGGTTCGGACTAAACATAATATCAGGGAAGCAAATTCATTTCTGAGTAAATCAAACGTTATATAACGTTTAACCGTCTTTAAAAATCAGTTTGCCAATCATTAAGAACAACACACAAATCTCAATACAAAATTGGCGCCAAAGTCGAACCGAAAGAAAACTCAAAATCATCGAATCAAACCCCGCCACAAGCGATCCCGAAACTACACCGAGGACCTCCCGCGTCCGTCGCTGCTAAACCTGAAAACCCACAAAAGAGTCTAATGAGCGATCTAAGATCACCCAGCGAGTCGGTTCCCCACTACGGCTTCTATTCTATCTATCAACTACAAATTCCCGCCCAAAAACCCCAAAAGAACAAAAAAACACAACAAACAGCCGATCACGCACTACCACGTCGTGTCAAGCCCACAACACACAATCAATTGCCAGAAGAAAGAGAAAGCGATTATAGGAAATCAGAAGCACTACGGCACATGCTCTCGATTGAGACTCGATCTATCTATCGCGCAATACCAAATACACCAACACAACACTGGCCCTACGATCTCGGTTACTTCCACGGGTTTCCACCGTTACCGACATGGTATTTAACCCACGAATCCTAGACGATAACACAAAGTCCAACGGCTAGGACACCGTTCTCCGTCCATCGATACACGGTGACTCAAGTTACCCCCGGCAAGCCAAGTTTCCATGCAGTCCGGCCCTAGGACGCAACC
Organism: Orychophragmus violaceus; assembly: GCA_030180135.1. Classification (NCBI taxonomy): domain Eukaryota; kingdom Viridiplantae; phylum Streptophyta; class Magnoliopsida; order Brassicales; family Brassicaceae; genus Orychophragmus; species Orychophragmus violaceus. The sequence goes on along the minus strand of CM058232.1, from coordinate 31,007,917 downwards.
CCGTATTCTCCGGACCACACACCTACTGGCGTCACTCAGTAGGTTAACGCCATAACCGGAATCACCACCCGAAGGCCCACGATCCGGTTAGGCAACTACCCGAGGATCCAATCGGGTCGGAAGTACCGGAACGTATTCAAACCTAGACTTGCGGGAACTAACGCACCCTAGAGTCCTAGTGCAGAAATGTAAACATGCATACTCGCTTGGACTCTAGCAACAATCACACAATCAATAATCAACAGCAATCTCAACACCATATCCCGCAAGTCTACTCACACACACCCATACCACCACCCTGACTCGGCACCGTACCGAGTCAGCAGTTACGACTTAACCGGTCCCGTGACCAAGTTAAGTATCCACAATCAGACCTATTAGTATTTCTAAAGTCTTTTAAATAATTTACGTCCGCTACATTGGATTAGCGGATTGCTAATCCGTAGACGGCTCACCAATCACATCACTTTCCCTTTTCTTAACCTTTCCTAAGTATCTTTTATTAAATACCCGATCCGTCGGTTTAGAGCTAGTAGCTTACTATATTCCCGACTTCTCATCTTTTCTTTACTTAATTCATTTCTTCTCGGTAACTCTTAGTAAACCTAATCCCGATATCAATCCATACACTATACGTTCGTTAGGTTTAATTCCGTATTTTAACACCGTTTTAATTCCCGTACTTAGATTCATTCAATATCGTTCTTCTAATAGACATATATATATATATATATATATGCATATACGGCCCTATCATACAACGACTATATGTATGCATCAATCAAAGTTACTCGCAACCTAACGGCACACAACATGTTTAATCCGTTTAATCCTCACGATCCTAACATGCATCTTAAATCCCTAACCGGTTTATCGTTATTCAGTCAGTTCAATTCTCAAACAAAATCAAGTCACATCCGGGTATGCACACCCTAATTCTACGGTTTCTCATTTCCCGATCAATATGCTTCTAACTACGGTGTTTGAGCCGACTCATTGTGATTTAGGTCGGAATGGCGGATCGGATACGGACACGAATCCCGAGACCCCGAACTGAGACCTGAACCTCCCGAATACCCGAACACAAATCCCGAAGCTTCCCGAACACCCGTATGCAAACCGCGGATGAAGACTGGCCGGAGTCAACGCGTTGACCATGGCGTTGACTGACCGTTGACCGACGGTTGACTTTGACCTCGGTTGACCGTTGACCACTCTTGAACCAGTTGACCACCCTGAACCAGCTGAACCAATGCAATTGAACCGAACCACTGAACTGTCTCCAATTGAACCGGTTAGGTTAAACTGGTTTTGAGTCAACCGTTGACCAGGTTGACCGGTTTACCTAAACCGACTCAAATCAATCCAAACCAACTTCAGTCTTGAACCAAACCAGCTAGACCAATCCACTGAAGAACCGGTTGAAGAACAAGGCGGCGGAGGAAGAAATCCGGCGACTTCTCCGGCGTTGACCGGCGGTGGTCCGGCGTTGACCGACCGGTTCACCCCTTTTTCCGGCGACTCAGGCGACGATCCACCCACCAAACTGATCATAAAGAAGATATATATCCATATGTAGCTTCAAAAGGTCAAGATCTGATGAAGGAAGAGAGGGAGCCAACAAAACCATAACCGCGGCAGCCCTCCGGCCAGATTCCGGCGATCTCCGGCGATGTCGGCTGTGGTGGCTGGCTGGCGGTTGTAGAGGAGAGTGAGAGGAAGCTACTGGGCTTTGCAGAAGTGGATTTGGGTTTGTGAGTAGGAAGTTATGATGTTTCTTGTGATAGAAGGTATTTAAGAATACATAGTGTTCTTGGTGTTCTTGAGGTTTCAAGAGAAGATTGCTGGGAATTGTGAGTGTTTGTGGAGAGTGTAGAGAGGAATGGCGACAGAGAGAGACTAGAGTGAGATTCAGATCCTCCCAAATGAACTAAGATGCATGAATAGTTTGAAGTGATGGGATATTCTTTGCATGTAACCAAAAACATGCACCAAATATGAGCTTGACACCTCAAAAGGAGTGGCTGGTGACCTAGGGGTGAGACATCTGTCTCTGAAGCTTCTTCTGATCCACAAAAATTAGCCCAAAACCGGTCCAATCAATTTCTAAACCCATTTTGCAAGTTGTCTCGGTTTCGCGATTAAAGTTTTAGAAAATCCTTCACCATTTGCATAAATCCCAAAACTTCCAAAACCTGATTGTCCCAGATTTTAGATGAATTTAGCAACTTTAATCACTTCATTTGGAGTTTTCTAGCTCCGGTTATGAATTTCCGAAGTTTTCTCGGTTTTCTCGGTTTTTACTCCGATAAGCCAAAAAACCCGTTTCTGTTCCGTTTATTCCAATTCTGGTCTTGTAAATATTCTTTATGTTTTAAAATGAGAACATTTGACCCGTCTCGGCTTCCATCTCGAACTTTGACAAAATTACAATTTTGCCCTTGGGTTTGGCAAAATTACAATTTTGCCTCTGTTGACTTTTCTTCTGCCCGTTGACCATATTTTTGAATACAGAGTATTACATTCTTCCCCACTTACAGTAACTCGGTCCCCGAGTTCTCTGTCACTAGCAGACTTCGAATTGGCACCAAATCCCGCAAGTTGCTCCACTACGCCTTTTACTGCTTCTTTCTCATACACCAACGTCTCGTTACCTGAATACCGACACTCAGAGCCTACTTCCAACATTCTCTGGTGCGTTGCTATCCCATTCAAAACTTTCCATTGTCTTTCGTACTTCTCACTCGGCTACTTCTCTATACTCGATCCCTGATCTTGATGGCACTCCTTCACTTGCTCTTTAATCTTCCTACTTAGCTACAACTTCTTCTCTCGATTTTCTGGTCCCGCTTCACTTTTTGATTTCCCGGTCTCGCTTCACTTTTTCACTTTTATTTTTAACTGCTCTTTCTTGAACTTCGAACTTCCGCAATTGGCTATTTTCTCTGATTCTCACTTCTGACTTCCCCACTTTGCTTCGACTTCCACGTCCTTCCTGATACTGGTTTGTCTCCCCGAGACTCTCTTCAAGAATCTGTATTCCAAACCTGACGTCTCTATGGCTCCAATCCCTCCGTAATAATAACTCCACTCCGTTCCCGATATTGCCTCTTCCTTCCCGAACGCTCCCCAAGAATATTTAATTTATGAGTCCGACCTTGCTAAGACTCCACTCAACTCGTACTGTCGCTGACGTTGCTACAAATCTTTTCGCTAACTCATCATACCAACGGTCTCGTTCTTCCAGCGGCCTTGCACTGATACATTTTCCACTGACGATCTATACCAACTACTTTACCTTCCGGGTCGACTTGTCTCGCGGCTTCTTTACACTCCATCTCGCTTTCGGGTTCGGGTTCGGTCTCGTATTCGTATCGCATCGTCCATTCCGTCCTACATTCAATTTAACAACTTTCACTGGAGCGGTGAAATTCAAACCAATCAATTCCCCGATATCACTTCCTCATAGAGATATAGTTAGTTAATCATGTACCCAACGGTTACCCATGATTAAGCAACGATATTCTATAATTACGCTCCTCTCGTGAATTGACGATCGAATACAACCATGCTCGAGTTAGCTCAATAACTTAAACGAAAAGGTTCTAACAATTTTTATTTCTAACAACTTAACGATTGCGATAAAATTCAAACTACTCAAGCCAACAACACGCGATTAGGAATTGAACGGCTTACCAATACCATCAACAATCCTCAAATGATATGCATGCCATAAAAGAAAACTAGCAACCTAACAGCGCTACACCAATGAACGAAACACAACCCTAGTTATTCAATGCACCACTCAAGCATTATATAAAGCATGCAAGCAATAAACACAAGAGCAAGCTATTACTACACACAACCACGCAATCACAAGATCGCTCCGGATATGTCGTCAGTCTGGGTTTAGGTTATGATGAACGGTCGTCAGTTCCGCTCATCATCAGACTTCACATGGTAATTCGTTTGCATCCCAAAACCATCACACACATGCAAAAAATTACTACGCAAGTCATAATGATAAGTTGAACATTCTGCGTCACATATATATACAAAAACGACATAACACATGTTTCGAGGTTTTTAATACATAGATAAAACAGAAATACAACAAGACATCCGTCATCATCACCATAACCCCCAAACCGTACCATCATACCCTGGAGATTTCAGAAACGACACGCGAATATATCTGAGGTACCCGCATCGTCCTGCATAGCTGGAGGTAACGGATCCGGTAATGGCCTCCAATCCACGGCGGCTGCTCTCGGTCCCTGGGTCACTCGCGGAAGAACTGGGGGTCGGTCAGATATCCGTGAACCCTGTGATGGCTCAGGCTGCGCTCTCAAACTCGCCTGATGCTGCTCTAACTGATTCGATACTGTGCCGCAGTCCTCCGATGATGACACATGCTGCTCGCCAAAACTCACACGATACACCCACACCCACACACCACCCGTTTAGGGACACTCTGCTGCTGACTGCAAAGAAAAACACAGATAAACATTAGTACATATAATACAAATTCCTATCCCATCCCAACCCCGAATTTACAGACGCGGCTCGGTTTCCTAATGGATGCTTGGGTAAAACACAATTTTGACTCGATAAAACACGGAAAACACTCAAAAATGAACAGCTTCGAAACCCATGAAGAACCATGCTCTGATACCACCTTTTTGTAATGCCCCTATTCCATTATCCGCTGACCGTCGAGCTGACCGACCAACAATCACACAAGAACATGACCGATCAAACCCGAGCAAGTCAAACAGGAAAGGTTCGCCACAAGACGAAGCCAGAGACAGATCGATTTGAGACAAAGGCTCGCACTAACCCGTCTTTGACCCCGCTATCCTCACTTTCGTAATACAAAGCTTCACAACTTGTACTACTTCCGTGAGTTGTGTCGGTTCGGACTAAACACAATATCAAGGAAATAAATTCATTTCTGAGTAAATCAAACGTTACATAACGTTTAACCGTCTTTACAAATCAGTTTGCCAATCATCAAGAACAACACACAAATCTCAATACAAAATTGGCGCCAAAGCCGAACCGAAAGAAAACTCAAAATCATCGAATCAAAACCCCGCCACAAGCGATCCCGAAACTACACTGAGGACATCCCGCATCCGTCGCTGCTAAAACTGAAAAACACAAAAGAGTCTAATGAGCGATCTAAGATCACCCAGCGAGTCGGTTCCCCACTACGGCTTCTATTCTATCTATCAACTACAAATTCCCGCCCAAAAACTCCAAAAGAACAAACAACACAACAAACAGCCGATCACGCACTACCATGTCGTGTCAAGCCCACAACACACAATCAATTGCCAAAAGAAAGAGAAAGCGATTAGAGGAAATCGGAAGCACTGCGGCACATGCTCTCGATTGAGACTCGATCTATCTATTGCGCAATACCAAATACACCAACACAACACTGGGACCCTACGATCTTGGTTACTTCCACGGGTTTCCACCGTTACCGACATGGTAACTAACCCACAACTCCTAGACGATAACACGAAGTCCAACGGCTAAGACACCGCTCTCCATCCATCGATACGCGGTGACTAAAGTTACCCCCGGCAAGCCAAGTTTCCATGCAGTCCGGCCCTAGGACGCGGCCCCGTATTCTCCAGACCACACACCTACCGGCGTCACTCAGTAGGTTAACGCCATAACCGAAATCAACACCCAAAGGCCCACTATCCGGTTAGGCAACTACCCGAGGATCTAATCGGGTCGGAAGTACCAGAACGTATTCAAACCTAGACTTGCGGGATCTAACGCACCCTAGAGTCCTAGTGCAGAAATGAAAACACGCAGACTCGCTTTGACTGTAGCAACAATCACACAATCAATAATCAACAGCAATCTCAACACCATATCCCGAAAGTCTACTCACATACACCCATACCACCGCCCTGACTCGGCATCGTACCGAGTCAGCAGTTACGACTTAACCGGTCCCGTGACCAAGTTAAGTATCCACACGGATCGCTCGGCCCAACACCGAGACAATCTAACAGGCCTACACAGAAAGCTCAACCACAACCACACAACAATACAATCGCACAATCACCACACAATAAGGCCTATTAGGGTTTCTAAAGTCTTTTAACCAATTTATGTCCGCTACCTTGGATTAGCGGATTGCTAATCCGTAGACGGCTCACCAATCACATCACTTTCCCTTTTATTAACCTTCCTAAGTATCTTTTATTAAATCCCCGATCCGTTGGTTTAAAGCTAGTAGCTTACTAAATTCCCCGACGTCTCATCTTTCCTTTACTTAATTTATTTCTTCTCGGTAACTCTTATTAAACCTAATCCCGATATCAATCCATACACTATACGTTCGTTAGGTTTAATTCCATATTTTAACACCGTCTTAATTCCCGTACTTAGATTCATTCAATATCGTTCTTCTAATACATATATATATATATATATGTATATATATTATTTGCGAAGTCGAATTATTAGAACTGATGATGTGGATGATTTTAGGCAAATCAAAACTATGATGTCATTGATGACATGGCTTTAATGAAATGTTTTGATTGGTCGAGAGCATTTTTGACATTAAAAATAAATCAAAATTCGTTTAGGAAACAATTTGATTTTTAAAAAACCAAATTCGAGAATTAATCTAATTTAAAAAAATAAATGTGGTTTCCTAAACTTACGAAATATAATCTTAACTTATTCCCATAAATTTAGATTACAGTTTATATTTTTTTCATATTTTATTTCCTTACTTTTAAAATTCAAACTAAAGTCGAACCTAAAATGTAGCAACTAATAAATATCGACAATAATTGTCAAATTTGAAAAAAAAAATTCTAAAGAATATACTAATCTTCTAATAGAAGATTTCGAAAACCAAGTGCAACCCTAAATATGATGATGCTTATAAATACAGCCTCTACCAGACTCATAACACCCACATCTCGAAGCATTTCTTTTGTTTGTATCGTTTCTATTGTTCTAATATTTTTTTTTTTCTGTGGTTTTAATGATTTTGTAGGTATGAAACATACCATGCCAAACAATAAGATAACTTCTCACTTGCTATTAACATGCTTATAATTTTATTATGTGGTTTTGATCATTTTGTAGGTATGTAACATACCAAGCCAAACAATAGGTAACTATATCACTTCACATTAACATGCGTATTATTTTGTTTTGAGGTTTTTATTCATTTGCAGGTATTTAACATAGCAAGCCAAACGATAGGTAACTATTTTCTTACAATTTACATTGTAATGATTATTTTTTGTGTTTATTAATTTGCAGGTTGGATTCATATGAACCCAAATGATATGTATCTATCGGCTAACCTTTATTTGTCACTAATCTTTATTTGCTAGATAACTACTCACCAATCGATGTTTGTTACATTTCACACGGAAAGAAGATTAAGCACGAAGTCAATGAAGTATTCAAGACGATTTTTCCTTTATAGTAGATATTGTTTTGTATTTTATTTTGAGTTCACATTTGTATACATTTATTATTGCATTACTGAAGCATATTTGAATAATAAAATGATTATTTTCTTCTATATCTGTCCATTTAATCCTTTACTTTTGTTTCTGGATTCTTCTTAATAGAATAAGCATGAAGTCAATGAAGTATTCAAGACGATTTTCATATATAGTAAATATTGTTTTGTATGTTCTTTTAAGTTCACATTTGTATACTTTTATTGTTGCATTACTAAATCATATTTGAATAATAAAATGATTATTTTCTTCTTTATCTGTCCATTTAATCATTTACTTTTGTTTCTAGATTCTTCTTAATAGAATAAATTTAAGTTTTGTATGTTTCGTCTCTCTAATCTTTATTTGTTAGATAACTACTCATCAATCGGTGTATGTTAAATTTCTCACAGCAAGAAGATTAAAGTATACGAAGTCAGTGAAGTATTCAAGAGAAGGATAATATATAGTAGATATTGTTTTGTATGTTCTTAAGAGTTCACATTAGTATACTTTTATGCTTGCATTACCAAAGCATATTTGAACAGTTCACATTAGTATACATTTATGCTTGAATTACTTTCCAAACAAAATAATCCCAATGTTTGCATGTGTTCTTGAACCATTGTGTTTAGATGTTATTAATATTTTTATTATTCAGAATCATCGATATAACGCTTTAATAAAGAAATTTTTATTCCTTAAGAAACAACGTAATTAAAATTCAAATACTCTGTATAGTAGTTCAATCAATATTTATTAGTTAAAAATGATTAGTTATCTAAGGAAACAAAATATTCTTTTGAAATACCAAATTAGCAATTAAAAAGATTTGGTGGAGTCATATCCGCAATAGTTTTTAAAAATTATAATATACCTACTTGGATTGGATTATTCACCAAAAGTGAGGTATCATTCATAATATAATTGTTTGAAAATTTCAGAATTATATTAGAGAGTACCAAGATTTACTCGAAATAACATGAAAAGAGGGTGTACCGATTCTGATAAAGAAAATGATTTCGTGTCACCTCCATTACAAAAACGTAAGTTTTTAAAATTACCGATATTGATTTTTATACATTATATGATAACCATTATTCGATCTGTTGCAAGGTGGAAGAAAGTGCCAAAACAAACCGATATCACCTCCTCTTCATAAAGGTTTCGTTTCGATATAAAATACCTTGAAATTTCTTACAATGGGATGATTCATTGATATAATTATACTTAATTTAAACAGTAGGTAGACCCTCAGTCAAATCTTTGGTGGTATCTTCAAATATCACAAATGCTCCTAACGAGAATAGTATTGGATCTATAACTCCTATGCGTGATATTACCAATATTCTTCCTCGAAGAACACATGTTTCAACTGAAAATGTGTCTCACAGAAATCAAGCCAAAAGTAGTGGTACTTTGAATTTTCTTTCCTCTTTGATCAAATTTAAACATCTGAAACGGTGATCATCTGAAGTTTTTATTGAATTTGTTAAATTAAACGGGAAGAAAGAGTTTGGAATGCACAAGTGGTAGTTCAAATTCCATATTGTTACAAACCATGCAGGCAGTAGTTACATCAGGTTTTGGATCAAAATTACTCTATTACAATAATCATGCACTATTCAACCATTGCACTAACTGTATACTTTCTCCATGGAATTGTAAGCTAATTCATCTCAAAGAAAAGGAAAACAGAAAAACCAAAATACATTTGGTCCATCAATAGGAAATGTGGATGAAAACTCGTCTAATGCCCCCTATAACTAAAATTAATTATCATCCTCAAGGTATACATTGTTATAATCAATATTCAATTATAAGTTACATTGATTTATCGCAACTTTTTTAATATTAAAATTGATTAACTATATTGCCAAAAAAAATTTCAGATTTCGCAAACAGATATGCCGATGTAAGTGAATCTGAAGATGAAGAAGATGCAAGTGATACATATTCAGTTGAAGAAGATATGGCTGGTGCATCTTATCACATATAAAATGAAGTAAATACCCAAGATGCTTTAGATGATATGACTGGTATGTTATCATATTTAAGTTTCTTCACATATCACATAACAACACACATCTTATAAAACATCATTTACAAATTATTAATAGGTTACTTTGACGATGGAGATCCATCTTATAAGTGACAATACTGTGAAGCATACATGTGGTATGGAGAACGAATATGAAATAGAAATAGAAAAACGCAGCCCGATTTTACAATGTGTTGTAAGAAAGGAAAAATCGTTCTACCAAAGCTCAGGAATCCTCCAATGGCGTTATTAGAATTACTTCTTAATGGTAGTGAATTGTCCAAACATTTTCGGAAATTTATTCGTGCTTATAATATGATGTTCGCGTTCACCTCACTTGGAGGGAAGATTGATCATACCGTAAACGATGGACGTGGACCATATGTTTTCAAGATGCATGACCAAAATTATCATAGAATTGGTGCTCTCTTCCCAAACGTTGGAGAGTGTCCTAAGTTTTTGCAGCTATACATTTATGATACGTTAAACGAACTTACTAATAGAATTGCAGCATACGGGTAAGAGTTTTGTTTTTGGAAAAATGCTAATTTTCTATTTTTCACAAGGTTATTTATTAATTTTCCTAAACTATTTTTTATAGGGGTGATAACGACAGGGATGTAAAAAAATGAGGATTCAAGTTGTCGAAATCTTGAAGAATATGTTAGATGAGGTGAATCCTTATGTGGCCTCATTGAGGGCAGCCAAATATAGATTTGATGTTACCCAGGATACCGGTTTCCATCTCGGATTCGTGGAAAGTAGAGCGAAAGATGCAAGGACTCACAATATGCCAGCGAAAGATGCAAGGACTCACAATATGCCAACAAAAGATGAAGTGGTTGCACTTATTCCCGGAGATTTTGTCTGTAACATGGAGACAAGGGACATTATTGACATGTCTTCAATTTTGATCATAAATTGATTAGACAAAAACCTACAAACAAGAAACATTTATTATGATTTTGTCCGACATGCAAGATATCATAACAGTTTCCGAGAATACTGATATAAGGAATAATATTAAATGATCATATTAAATGCAAAATCATAGACATTTCTAATTAAAATTAAGCTATATTACGTTAGAGATATATTCGCCATTGTGATTTTTGTTTTTTGCGATTTTATTATTTTGAAAAAGTCACTAAAATCAACTAATATCACAAATATATGATTTGAACATATCGGAACACTAGATTAAGAAATTAATAAATTTTGTTGAATCATAACAAATCTATCTACACCTCATTAAAAGCAATATTAAAACCATAACCACCACCTCAACTTTTAAGAACATAACTTTTCAATGGTTACATCTTTTCATTAATAAACAGTTTCTTAACTTTTAACCAAAAGGTACGAAACTTGTTAAATTATCATATCTTCTTCTCTTCCAAAATCTTTTTCTTCCATAACTCAAAAAAACTAAAGGAAACTAAAATGGAGGACTGCAGTCTATTATGGGACGTCAACAACACAAAAAAACGACTGGAAATGTCGTTTGAAGATATTAGGAAGTGGTTCACAAATGTACAACCAAGTGGTCTTCAAGGTCATGTAATCTTCTCTGATGAAAAGGTATTATTTTTCGATTTTTTACACTGCAAGAAAACAATGCCAAAACCGATGGATTTTCCGATAGAAAATTTCCCGTCGGAAATTCAGCCAGATTCCGACAGCTTCCCGACGTAGAATCGACGGTTTATGAGTAGTCGGATATCCGTCGGTAAATTCCGACGGAAACAAAATCTGTCGGAATATTCCCGACAGATTCCCGACAGGATGTATATTCTGTCGATAATCCGTCGGTAGGCCGTCGGTTAATAAAAAACTGGTAGAAGGGCGGTCTCGAACACGAGACCTTTGCACAGTTATACCTTGTTTCCGAACCACTGTGATACGCTGAGTTATTCGTTTATCTAATTCAAAATTAATAATATATTCTGTTATTCGTATATAACATTTTAAAAAAAAAACAATTTTATTTATAAATTCATTGCTATTTTAAATAAAAATTACAATAAATTTTTAATTGTTATTATTTTGTGTTTGGTTCCCGAACCAAATCCCGTCGTTCGTTTCCCTCCATTGGTTGACCATGATGTTCCACTCTCCCGCCGGAATCCAAGCCGGTCTTCCTTCACCCCGTTGCCACCGGAGCTTCATCCGCCGCATCTTTGTTTGGATAACTTTCCTTGCGGCCCGGTGAAACTCCCGCCAAACAATAAAAAGATTATCCGGAGAGAATGTAAAAAATTCCTAAAATTAATAAAAAAAATTTGGGTTAAATAAAATATAAGTATAAAACATAAATATATAACTTACCAGAAAATCAATAAACCATGAAGTTTTCAGGGTAGGGAGGACGTTGTAGTACGTTAGGTATCTTCCAGACCAGCGATTTTGGATGATGTCGCTGATCACGGAGGGAATGACTGCATTGGATCCAAACCAAACCGCCTGATGTGGTGGACGATTTGGGTCGAGGTTTGGCAATGCCTCCCGACCTGGTTCCGCGATCATTTGCAGAATCATCGTGCGGGCTTCGGCAGAAAGAAAAACGTAATTCATTTTTTTCTTTTGTTTTGTTTTGTTTTTTTTGTTGATGCCAAAAAGGAAGAAACTCGGTGGATATATAAAGAAAAATTACCGACGGCCAAACCGTCGGAAATCCGTCGGAATTCGGATTTATTTCTGAAGGGACAATTACCGACTCGATGCCTCAGTAAGAGAAGAGAGTTAATTCTTTTTTTTGACCGTTTACCAAATTTCCGACAGATTATCGACGGATAATACAATCCGTCGGTTTTCCGTCGGAATCCTTACCATCGGTATTCCGTCGGAAATCATGAATAAGACCGTTGGGCCGACATAACCGTTGTGTTGCACTGTTGGACTGACATATTTTCCGAGGGAAAACCGACGGTAACGGCTAGTCCGTCGGTTTTCCGTCGGTTAATTTTCAATATAATCAAGCATCTCTCCCTTCTTCTCTTCACCATTCTCTCTCTCTCTCCCTCTCTTTCTCTCTTGTTCTCTCACTTTCTTCCGAGATCAAAATGGCTTCTTCTAATTATTTCAGATCGTGGATGGACGGACCGAGGGTAGATGAGACGACGGATTTAGTGTATAAACCATATGCACTCGGTATTGTGGAATTCATGACGATGGCTTGCAATCAACCTCATACGCAGAAAACCGGTAAGATGAAATGCCCATGTAGTCAGTGTCGAAATGTTAGAAATCCTACAATTGGCGAAGTATGGCATCAACTTTACTCAGTTGGGTTTATGGCTGGTTATAAGATTTGGTATCTTCACGGGGAAACATTTGATGGCGCAAGTAGTAGTAGAGATCATTTTGGTAGTGCTAGTACGCGGGAACCTATTGGTAGTACTAGCGAACATCATAATATCGTGGATGAAGATGTTGGTGTAGCAACTGTTCAGATGGTTAATGATGCATTTAGAGAAAATATACAGGAAGTAGGTGAATATCAAATCCCTAGGGCAGAGGAGGAACCTAATGTAGAATCTAGGAGATTTTTTGATATGTTAGATGCAGCGAAGCGTCCGCTTTATGCTGGTTGCAAAGACGGACATTCGCCATTATCATCTGCAACCAGACTAATGGGAATAAAGACGGACTATAATCTGGCGGAGCAATGTGTGGATGCTTTTTGCGAATACCTGAAAGATGTTCTTCCTGAAGATAATCTTGCGCCAGGTTCATACAACGAGGTTGAGAAACTGGTTAAAGGGCTTGGTTTACCGTATCAGATGATAGATGTTTGCATCGACAATTGTATGATATATTGGCGAGAAGATGAATACCGTTTGGAATGTAAGTTCTGTAAGAAGCCGCGTTATGAGGATACAAGGGGAAGAGCTAAGGTTCCTTATCAGAGAATGTGGTATATGCCGTTAATCGATAGGCTGAGGCGCTTATACCAATCGGAGCGAACTGCAGGGGAAATGAGATGGCATGCTGAGCATAGAAGAGGACCAGAAATTGCGCATCCGTCTGAAGCTGAAGCGTGGCGACATTTTCAGAGTGTATATCCAGATTTTGCATACGAGCCACGTAATGTGTACCTCGGATTATGCACAGATGGTTTTAACCCGTTCGGAAGGCATGGGAGACCATATTCGTTGTGGCCAGTTATTTTAACTCCGTATAACCTACCGCCATCTATGTGTATGCGCCGAGAGTTTCTTTTCCTCTCCGTACTTGTTCCCGGTCCAGAGCATCCTCGAAGATCAATTGATGTATTCTTGCAGCCATTGATACACGAGCTGCAAATGTTATGGTTGCCCGGTATTGTAGCATATGATGTCTCATGTAAGGAAATTTTTTTGATGAGGGCTGCATTAATGTGGACCATTAGCGACTTTCCAGCTTATGGTATGTTATCAGGATGGACTACGCATGGAAGGTTAGAATGTTCGTATTGTCAGGAAAAGACCGATGCATTTCAGCTTAAGAACGGACGCAAATCGTCTTGGTTTGACTGTCATAGGAGATTTCTACCGCATGATCATCCATACCGGAAAAACACTAAACTTTTTACGAAGAAGAAGAAAGTGTTTGATGATCCTATTCTACAAGACAGTGGGTCGTCTACTTTGGTTTTTTTAGAGGGTTTTGGTGCTTTAAGAACTCGTGAATGTGGTGGTAATGGTCATGAGAATGTATATGGAGCTGGTGTAGTCCATAACTGGCACAAGCTGAGCATCTTCTGGGATTTACCGTATTGGAAGGACCAGCTACTAAGGCATAATCTTGATGTGATGCACATCGAGAAAAATTTCTTTGATAACATCATGAACACCGTTCTGAACGTCCAAGGAAAGACGAAAGATAATGTTAAGTCTAGGCTTGATTTGCCTGAAATTTGTCACCGGCCTGAACTTCATCTTCAAAAGAACGGTAAACCTCCAATTCCAGCGTACTGGGTAGATCAGAAATCAAAGGAAGAGTTCTTCGAGTGGATTACGCGCCGCGTACGATTCCCTGACGGTTACGCTTCAAATTTGCGTAATTGTGTTGACACTGAGGGGGACAAGTTCATCGGGATGAAGAGTCATGATTGTCATGTGGTGATGCAACGACTATTGCCATTTGCGTTTGCTCATCTCCTCCCCAAAGATGTTCACAAAGCAATTGACGCGGTAGGTTCCTTTTTCAGGGACATAAGCACGAGGTCCTTGACGGCTGATGGCATTCGAACTTTGGAGGATAACATTCCTAAAATCCTTTGCAATCTTGAGAAGATATTCCCACCGTCGTTTTTTGATGTTATGGAGCATTTACCCATTCACCTACCCGGAGAAGCTCGACTAGGTGGTCCGGTACAATATCGGTGGATGTATCCCTTCGAACGCTATATGTTCCACCTTAAGAAAAAGGTTAAGAACCCAGCTAAAGTTGAGGGTTCAGTTGCTGCTCAGTACCACAACGAGGAAGCGGCGACATTTGCCGGTTATTATTTCCCTTCACAAGTACGCACAAAGAGTCGGCGCCCGGCAAGAAACGATGACAGAGGTGAAAGACCATTTTATCCTTCATCGGTTCCCAGTATTTTTCAACAAGTTGGGCGGTTAAGCGGTAAAGAAATAAAGAGACAATTAACGACCCAAGAACACGCCCACCTTCAGAAATACATTCTAAACAACTGCGAGGAAGTATTTGAGTACGAAAGGTATGTGTAGCTTACTTCGTTTACATCATTGCGTTTAAACTTCAGGATCACATGCATTTTTTACCCTTTGATTTTTATAGGTTATACATGGAGTCACTCCAACATCGGCATCCAGAGTTGAACGAGAATGACCGTGAAGATGGAAAGACACATACTTCTGCGCTTGGTTGAAGTTTTATGTGAGTTTTGAATTTTCATTTAACCTCAAAGACAATAGATTTGGTCATTTACAAAAACTTTTTACATGCTATTTTTTAGGTGGAAACAGAAGTCAAATGTGGGCGCAGACCGGCAGATTGGTTAGTAGACATAGTCAACGGCCTCCACTACAACACAAAGTCTTATCCGCGATATTGCACGAGGGGATATGCCTTTAAAGTGTATAAAGAAGGGTCCTCTAGAACGACGGCCGAACACGGAGTCTCATCTACATCCGGCGAAGTTGTGTACTACGGTGTGCTCAAAGAAATACTTGAAGTCAAATACATCGGAAAGCTAGGCATGAGATGCGTGGTTTTTTTTTTTGCGATTGGTACAACCCTATTATCGGGAGAGGTATATCAATAGATGAGTTTGGCGTAACGTCTATACATTCGAATAGGAAGCTTCAGAAATTCGACCCCTTCATTATTGCATCTCAAGCATACCAGGTAAATAAACACGAATGTTTTGGCCTATTTTTATTTTTCCATCATCGATATAACGTGATTATATAGAGCATCGTATGCTAATTTCTCCTAGCTAATATAGGTTAGTTACATCCCTTATCCTCGAGTAACATACAAGAACGATCCATGGGTTACAGTTACCAAAATTTATCCCCGAGGAAGAGTTCAAGGAGTCGAAGAACAAGAACCACTTCACGCAAGGCAAAGTGATTACATAGCTCCGGTTGAAGAATCTCTTGAAGTGAATCTCGTCGTTGATTTTACTCATTTTGGGAACATTGTTCTCCATTCGGATTCCGAAGAAGAGAGGGGGGAATTCGACGACGACACAGATTCTATTTCAACGGACTACGATTCAGGAGATGATGCGGATTAATATTGTTGTAATAAGATTTTGTAAAATGGAACTAAAATTTTTTTTACTTGTTGTATTTGTGTTGGTCATTTTTAATCTTTACTTTAATAATTAGGGAAGTACTTATAAAACATTTTTTTTTAGTAGTTAAGATCTTCTCTATAATAATAAAACGTTACAATAAAACGCTAACTTGGCAGACAGCCGAATTGGTTCTAACTATCCTTGTGTCACTACCTGAGCGTGGGTTCGAATCCACGCGGAGGAAAAATTTAGCCCATGTTTTTAATTTCCGACGGATTTCCGATGGATAGCCTATTTCCGTCATAAATCCGTCGGAAATTTCCGACAGAATACCGACAGAAAAATATTTAGGGTTTAGGGTTTCAAACCCTAAAACATCTAATTAATAGAGAGCTCTCTTCTACTAATGTTTATTGTCTCTATAAACATTGAAAGATTTCATCTACGGAAAACTAACATTATGCGTCATAACAAGAATACGAAATGCATCGGACGAAATAACTCCTTAACGTACAATGCCGTTTATAGAAAGATTCAACCGTTCTTATCACCGATTTAGATAATATCTATACATTATTGCATAAGTCAATTTATCCTAAATGTGATGAATACCACATCTAATTTTAGTA
The DNA here is from genome assembly GCA_030180135.1 of Orychophragmus violaceus. Lineage (NCBI taxonomy): Eukaryota > Viridiplantae > Streptophyta > Magnoliopsida > Brassicales > Brassicaceae > Orychophragmus > Orychophragmus violaceus. The sequence continues at coordinate 30,990,997 of CM058232.1, read as the reverse complement.
TAAGTGTTCAATAATCTACAAACCCTAACCCCTAAACAAACCCTAAACATAACCTGTCGGAATTCCGTCGGAAATTTCCGACGGATTTCCGATGGAGATTATATGATATGTCGGAAATCCGTCGGAAATCAGTCAAAGGCTTCAATTACGCAGGCCTGTTAAACCCGAATCTTTCCTGCACGTTTCATTGCAACGTCTCTTCATGTATTAAATTAATTAATTTCCGACGGCAGCCGTCGGAAAATCCGTCGGAAAATTTTGCATAAATATGCGCTCATTGTTTCAATTTACTCCACACCCTACAACTTCACAAACACTCAAATGGATTTTGTCTATATGTCTCCTGAGAACCGCGATTCTTATATGCGGGAAATCTGTAAACGTGGTCGGGGACATCTTCCTGTTCTTAACCCCTCTGGAGAAAACCGTTCTCTTTGGTTTGGATACCATGCAAGCATTTTGGGCGCCATCAGTAGAATCATCGAGAATCATTGGTCGGGGAGCAACGTCGTGTATTACACAATCCCCGACGACCTTAAAGCTGCATGGTTCAAACATTTTCTGGTAACTAATTATTCTTCTTATTGAATTTTTGTGAAGTCATTATTGATTTTTTATTATTTAATTTACCATAACAGGATCACTATAATTTCACTCCTGAAAACCTCTTAAACTTCTGGCGGGAATTCCATAAGACCGCAAGACGTGTTTTCCAGACAAAAATGTGCCGTTTGAAGTCACTTGCGGAAAATGGCGGAGAAAAACCGGAGTGGATCCCTGCAAGGTCATGGAACTGTATGATCCGCAAGTGGAGGCAAACTGACGCAGAGAATTGGTTCGAGAACCAATTTCCGAATTATAATAACCGGACTATCTAAGTGTAACCCTTTAATTAAAACAATAATGCTTGTAACTGAAATGTACTGCGTTGTTTTTAATGATGAATTAATGAAAGTTCGTTTTCAAAATAGTGAATGTCCTCATATTATTAACGCTGTATGAACATTACAATTAGTAACATCGGCACACTGGTTAAGGTACGACATAAACAACAAAAAGGCGCATGTTCGAATCCTGCTAGCGCATTTTTAATAACCGACAGATTTCCGACGGTAATTATGTGTCCGTCGTAAATCCGTCGGAATATAAATTTTTACAATTTTTTTTGTTTTTGCGCCGAACCGTTTTCATTTGACCGCCAAATAATTGGACCGACTCGGAACCGACGGATTTCCGACAGAACTTTAATTGCCGTCGGAAATCCGTCGGTTTATAAAGAGATAATATCGATTAAACTTCTTCTTCCTCATTTTCTCTGCGATTTCTCTCTCTCTCCACCGCGAATCTCTGACTTCTCTCTGCTTTTTCTCGACGATTCCGGCCACCGACTTGCAATCCCCACCGCCCAACGCTATATAAACATGTAAGTTCCCTTTCTAACTGATCAAAAACGGAAATTACATGATTTTTATGTTGTTAGAAGTTTGGATTTAGGATGCATGTAGTGATTAAGGTGTGTGAGATCTTAGATTATGGTTTGTGTAGTTAGATTTGTAGAATTATTGTGGTTTACAACTCCTTAATTTCATGTACAAGTAATGAATTTTTGTTTTTTGTATTCATTTGATCCTTAAAATTTTTTTTTTGGTTTTTCATAATTTTAAAAACGTTTTTTAAATTATTTGAAAAAGTTTTTATTTGTTGTAACTTTTTTTAAAAAAATTATATAACGTTTTTAATTTTTATAGATTTGATCCAAATTATGAAAAATGTTTTTCAAATTTTAGATATGTTAAGCATAGTTTTACAATTTTTTAATTGAAAACTATAATTGTATATTTTAAAAACTTTTTCTGATTTTTAAGATAAGAATTGTAATTATGAAAATTTAGTTTTGGGTTTTTAAAAATACTGCGGATTTATAAACATTTAATATATATATTTTTAAATTTTTTTAACAATATATAAGTATTCTTAACTAATTATGAAGACTTTTTAATTTTTTTAAAATGATATATTAGTTTTTTTGATTTTTTTGGAAGAAATGAAAACTTTATTTTGTGTATTGTAGGTCGTACGAGGAGTTCGAGGCTTTTTTGAGCCAGACCGATGGGTTGTTGCCGGGGAGCACTTCTCAGACTCCTGTGGCGACCACTTCACAACCTCCACCTCAGACTGCTCCGACGAGATTGCCACCACCGCAACGCCGCTCTCGGTCGACTCAGGTTAGACCGACGCAGTCCGGGCCACAACAGTCTACCCATGCTGGCAGCGACTCTATGTCCAACGTCCCAGCAACCCCGGACGACGATGCGCCAGCGACGATTGCACCGGAGATAGAGTTGCTGGTGGAACAGCCAGGGCGGGAGCGTTGAAACGGCTCCATCCGGATCCGTTTAACAACCCCGGGATGACTTGGTGAGTAGTTTTTAACTTTAACAATTAAAATTTTTTCTTTTTAATATTATGTAAACCGTTTGTATAATTGACCAATTTTTTATGAACTTGTACAGGTTCAATATCACGTCCTCCAAGATCACCAAGTCTATTTTAGCAATGATGTGTAGCATGCTCCGTCATCCGTACCCGCAGTACGCGAAAATGCCAAGGTCCGAGCAGCATAACTGGTTCCGGGCATTTGCGGTACGTACACTTATATTCAGTTTTTATCAAAGTTTTATTTTTTTAATCCATGCTAACGTTAATCTTTTTTTTTAAAGCAAGAATACACTTGGGACAGGAACCTTACGTCCCAAGTGGAGAAGGCTTTCCACAAGAAGGCACGGTCCCATTACACTCACGTCATCAACGAGTGGAAGCAGAAGTGGATCCTAAAGGAGGACCCGAAGGGAGTCAACCCATCGCTGATTGAAGGGTTCAGACGCCACTGGATCAACCCCACTACTGCAGCAGATTCGGCGATGCATTCCCAGAACCGCAAGAGCGAGAGGGGAGGTATGGGAATGGCGACTCATAACGCGGGAGCTAAGAGCACCGCACAACGAAAAATTGAATTTGTAAGTATTGTTTTATTCAATAGTGTTATTTATTGGATTTGACTAACCGTTTTTGTAATGTGCAGAAAGAAAAAACAGGGAAGGATCCAAATTTTCTTGAACTTACCCAGGAGGTCCACACGAACAAGTTCACCGGTCAGATCCAGGATCCGCTCACTCGGAGAATCGTCGAATCAGCAAAGAGGCGGGTTGACGAGGTCCAGACTCAGTTATCCGAGGAGGTCGGTTCGACGGAGGAGGTAGTACCGTCACAAAGGATCAACGAGATCTTTCTTGAGGTAAATTCGTTTGTTTACTCAAAATTTAAATAGATGTTTTGTTTATTTTAATTGTTTCACTAATATTTGTTACTATACTTTGCAGGAAACGCAACGCAGGAAGGGTCGTGTTTTCGGTTTAGGAAACATGGGGGAAGCCTCCACTCCGCATTCACGCTTCCGACCTGAAAGCGACGTCTTCGCCGAGGCTCTGCGCGAGAAAGATGCTGAAATTGCAGCTCTCAAGGACACCTTTGAAGCTCGGATACGAGAGGAATGGGCCGGGAATGAAAGAAAGATGGCGGAGATGCAAGCACGGATCATGAACTACATCCAGTTTGGCGGACCTCCTCCAGGACAAGAATTGGGCGGGACTGAACGTGCAGCGGGACCAGGAGCGGGAACGGGAACGGGATCTTCAGCTACGGGTTCTGTTCAGGGGTTGGGAACGGGATTCGGACCCGGAAACGTTCCGGATCCCAATGTTATGTAAATTTTAAAAACACTTTTATTTTATAAAATTAATACAAAAATTTTAAAATATTTCGTATATAAAATTTTTATAAAAATAATTGATTATAAAATAATATATATTAAATATATTTTTTTAAAAATAATAATAATTTCATACCCGTCGGAAAAAACCGTCGGAAACTATCTGTCGGTAAACCGTCGGTTAAGCCGTCGGTCCTACCTGTCGGAATACTCTCAGTAATCTACTGTCGGTTTACCGTCGGTTAAGAACCGTCGGTAAACCGTCGGTTAGCAGCCGTCGGTAAACTGTCGGTTAGCAACCGTCGGTAAACCGTCGGTAAACAACCGTCGGTAAACCGTCGTTAAATTACCATCGGTTTGACGTCGGTTTTTTTCCTATCGGTATATTGTCGGTTCGCCGTCGGTTTTCGTGTTGTCGGTAAGCCGTCGATAATCTGTCGGAAAATTGCCTGTCGGAAAACTGTCGGAAAATATTGACGGATTTCCGACAGATTGTTTTTTCCGACGCCGTGGAACCGACGGATTTGTCCTGTCGGAATACCATCAGAAAACGCCTTTTCCGACGGTATACCGACGGTTATGTCTGTCGGTTCCCGGCTGTTTTCTTGCAGTGTTAATTTAGACAAGATTTAACAACATAGTCTTCCATATTAGTTTGATCTATTTATTTTGAAATAAATATTCAATGATTAGGGTTTTAAGGTTGAAGCAACAATACCAACAAATGTCTTTCACAAAATAAACGAGAATTTTGAGGAGGGTTTGTGGAAATATGTCCAAAACTTTGATGTCATCTACATTCAAGATGATTCGAGAAACACAACTACAGCCAAAAAAATTGTTATCAACTCTCAAACTCAAATTTCTCACTGTTTTACTGTTGTTGATGATAATTTCTACGATTTTGTTGGATTGGAAGCAATATTATAAAGGAAACTATCATCGAAGCACACCATTGGTATGTTTAAGTGTATAAATCCACAAATTTCTTTTAAATTATATATTTTTTTAAAACCATGCATAATATTTTCTAAATTATTCATATATTGTATATGTCATTGGATGCATCAAATTTGTGGGTCATCTAGAATCATGTGAGCAGGAGAAGATTAACAGGAGACAGATCTCATCCGACTCAGTGAAGAAGATTTAGTTCAAGCTTAGGGAAATGAAGTAAGAATCGAAATTTATATATTTATTAAATTGATATTTAATTATAACCATTTATGACACCATTAACCATTGCTATTTCAATCAATATAAGCTATTATATTTGTTATCAAAACTAACATTTTAAATCATATAATTGTAGTGGAACCTACATAAACTGCCTTGCTAGGGGTCCTCATGCAATGAAGCTTCATGAATTCTGGCATTCGTCCAGAAATTATGAAACAATTGTTGTCTTGAGGTTTTGGAGAGTCAATGAAACTTGGGGTAAGTACATATTTTTCTATATATTTACTTCTTTCATTTTTAGGTAAATGATAATTATAGTATCCATATATATTTTATTGTTTCTTGCTTAGGTACATCTTATGTAGAAGATTCCGGACTGATCTCCCAAATTGAATTTGATTCTGAGTTGGAAAAGGTTAATCAGATGAAAGAGTGGTATGTTTTTTCAACAATCATATTGTCGATACTATAATAGCATTCTAATGGTTTAGATTGTAACAACTTTATTTTTACCGTTTAGGGCTCGCTGGACCAAAGCCACTGGAGTCAATTTCAAGCCATGATCTTCCTCATCTTATTCAACTCCTTTTAAATTTAAGACTTTTTATGTTATTTTTATTATATTTTAATTCTCTTTTGGACTTAATGCCCTTCTAAGGGCTTTAACTTCTCTTGATTTTAAACATTACCTTTAATCTTATTTATTATCACTTTTATTTATTGATCATAATAGTAGTAATATTCTATAATATCGGATAATTACCCAAAAAATTAACATACAATTTATAAGATGAACAGGCTGTCAGTTACTAAGTGGTGCATTTTTTATTGATAATATTTTATAATCATATTTATAACACATTTTCTGTGAATTTACGATTTTTTACAGAAAAATACATTAACCGGATAAGTAAGTGGAAAGCATCGTATTTACTATATTTTTACTTCTTCAAAATTTATTATAATAACTTAAGCTAAATAAAGAATATTTATTATTGATAAGTCTGTTATTTTCAATCTAACCTTCCATTTGGGCTAATTTAGTTATAACATAACATTTATGGAGAAGGTATACTAATAAAGCTCACATATTATGGCTCGTTGTAAGATAAATGAAGATGAAGCGATACCTACTTCTTTTAGTCTTTCTAAGTATTCCAAAGATCGGTAAAGTGCACAGGCGATTGACGAATTCCTTCAGTTCATTCTTGGCGCTGCAAAAAAATTTATGATAAAGTAGAGGTTCGTGTTTAATCAACATATCATTCAACAAGGTAACCCTAATTTTTGTAGAAGAACGATATCTCTAATTAGGAATTGTATTGTTGGATTTTTCCAACTTATATTGAGATAAACTGATTGTGAAAGACCAATGAATAGGAACTCATCGATTTTGCAACAAAAATTCAAGTTTAAATTCTAAAGTAGACTGTTTAGTTTAGTCAGCTTTACAAATCGTTCTATATTCTTAGATGCAGTCTATTTCAGATTTTTTTCGTACGTGTATCTGATTGTTTTTTATTTATATTAAGAGATATTATCTTTCTGAACAAATCAGAAGATGACAAACCCACGCTTTTTCAAGCCTATGATTCCAAACAAATGTAGAAAAAGTCCGGTATATAATCTTACTTCTTTATCTTATTTGGTTTATTTTCTATGCAGCTTTTATTTCTGGCTATTATTGTTTAAAGTTTGTGTTGCAGACTATCCCCAAAACGTTTTTTAAGAATTATATACTTGGAAAAACTGATGTTACAGTCGGTAAACTCACATCTAATGCGAGATCAGAAGAGTTCCCTATCAAACGTCTTGGTGATAGGCTTACAAAAGGCTGGAGAAGGTTCTTTAAAGCACATGCTTTACAGGATGTCTATTTTTTAATTTTTAAGTATCGTGGAGGTGCCGATTTTCATATGTTACAACAGTACGGACTGCACTATTGTGAGATCACATATGAAAATACTATTCAGATGGAGACTGGAGAAGCAAGCATGAGTAAATGTTTTTCTCTTATTTTCGAGACACTTTCTTCACCTTTTCTAATATTTTGACTAATAAGGAAATACTTTTTTTAGGAACCGAAGAGAAGTTTGTTACATTAACAGCATCAAACGAAGCAGAATCACAAGTTGTTCCTTTATTTTTTGGTTTTAAATATTGTTACATGATCCATAGTTGTTCATTTTGCAGTATCTTCCAAAGTCCTTTGTGGATGCAAATGATTTAGATAATGTTGCGGGCAACACAATATCGATGGTCAATGTTGCGGGAGAGAAATGGTATGTTGAGCTTGCATTCCATTCTTATAGTGACAGGCGACATATACGTTTGAGTGGCGGCTTAAGAGAGTTTTTGTTGGCAAATAATGTCAAGGCCAAGCAAGCAATCGTGCTTCAACTTTTCTAGGAAAATGACACTGCTCATGTCCTCAAACTCCTCTCCTCAAAGAATGTCTGAATTTGTCTAACTCACGATTGATACTCTGTTTTAATTATGTTTGATTTTTTTCAAAAACTTATGGTTAGTGCTTTGTTTTCAATGTTTGTTGAATTGGTACTATATTTTTGTTTCGTTTAGGAAATCTATCAACTTCAAGTATTTAATTTACTATTCTGATTTCTATGTCTCCACAATATAATTTTATAAACATGTATTAATTTATAATTAATTTTTAGAATATTATATTTCCTGAATTAAGGTAATAGAAGTTTAAAACAACAAAACAAACGCAACAACACTATCACAAAGTTAAAACTATTGAAATGGTTACCAAATTTTGAATATAAACATAAAACAATTCAACTACATAAAAGAAACAAATAAATATTCGCCAGACACTTAATTATATACTCTATCCACTAACTTACATCTTTTAATATATATAACTAACTATTTATATACCTAAATTAATATTTTCTCTTTATCAAAATAAAACAATCGTGGATCCAAAAAAATTAACCCCGCACAAGGTGCGAGAGAGTCATCTAGATATAGATATATATATATATATATATATATATATATATATATATATGCATATACGGCCTATAATACAACGACAATATGTATGCATCAATCAACGTTACTAGCAACCTAACGGCACACAACAGGTTTAATCCGTTTAATCCTCACGATCCTAACATGCGTCTTAAGTCCCTAACAGGTTTATCGTTATTCAATCAATTCAATTCTCAAACACAATCAAGTCACATACGGTATGCAAACCCTTTTTCTACGGTTTCTCATTTCCCGAACTATATGCTTCTAACTACGGTGTTTGAGCCGACTCAGTGTGATTTAGGTCGGAATGGCGGATCGGATGCGGACACAAATCCCGAGACCCCGAACTGATACCCAAACCTCCCGAATACCCGAACACGAACCCCAAAGCTTCCCGAACACTCGTACACAAACTGCGGATGAAGAATGGCCGGAGTCAACGCGTTGACCACGGTGTTGACCGGTGTTGACCGACCGTTGACCGACCGTTGACTTTGACCCCGGTTGACCATTGACCACTCTTGAACCGGTTGACCACCCTGAACCAGCTGAACCAATGCAATTGAACCAAACCACTGAATCGGTATCCAATTGAACCGGTTAGGTTAAACCGGTTTTGAGTCAACTGTTGACCAGGTTGACCGGTTAACCTAAACCGACTCAAATCAAGCCAAACAACCTTCAATCTTGAACCAAACCAGCTAGACCAATCCACTGACGAACCGGTTGAAGAACAAGGCGACGGAGGAAGAATTCCGGCGACTTCTCCGACATTGACCGGCGGTGGTCCGACGTTGACCGGCCGGTTCACCCCTTTTTTTGGAGACTCAGGCGACGATCCACCCACCAAACTGGTCAGAAAGAAGAAATCTATCCATCTGTAGCTTCAAAAGGTCAAGATCTGATGAAGGAAGAGAGAAAGCCAACAAAACCCTAACCGCGGCAGCTCTACAGCCAGATTCCGGCAAGATCCGACGACGGCGGCGGCGGTGGCTGGCTGGTGGTTGTAGAGGAGAGTGAGAGGAAGCTACTGGGATTTGAAGAAGTGGATTTGGATTTGTGAGTAGGAAGTTATGATGTTTCTTGTGATAGAAGGTATTAAAGAACACATAGTGTTCTTGGTGTTCTTGAGGTTTCAAGAGAAGATTGCTGGGAATTGTGAGTGTTTCTGGAGAGTGTCGAGAGGAATGGAGACAGAGAGAGACTAGAGTGAGATTCAGATCCTCCCAAATGAACCAAGATGCATGAATAGTTTGAAGTGATGGGATATTCTTTGCATGTAACCAAAAATATGCACCATATATGAGCTTGACACCTCAAAAGGAGTGTCTGGCGACCTAGGGGTGAGAAATATGTCTCTGAAGCTTCTTCTGATCCACAAAAATCAGCCAAAAACCGGCCCAATCCATTTCTAAACCCATTTTGCAAGTTGTCTCGGTTTCCTCGGTTTTGCGATTAAAGTTTTAGAAAATCCTTCACCATTTGCATAAATCCTAAAACTTCCAAAAACTGATTTTCCCTGATTTTATATGAATTTAGCAACTTGAATAACTTCATTTGGAGTTTTCTAGATCCGGTTATGAATTTCCGAAGTTTTCTCGGTTTTCTCGGTTTTTACTCCGATAAGCCGAAAAACCCGTTTCTGCTCCGTTTCTTCCAATTCTGGTCTTGTAAATGTTCTTTATGATTTAAAATGAGAACATTTGGCCCATCTCGGCATCCGTATCGAACTTTGGCAAAATTACCATTTTGCCCCTGTTGACTTTTCTTCTGCCCGTTGACCATATTTTTGAATACAGGGTATTACAATCGAGCCTTTTATAGAGTCTTTCGAGTCCTTTTAGGTGTTTTACAGGTTTTAGCACGTTTAGAGTATATTTGGACATTATGGCGCATTCTGGAGTTATTTGGAGCATTCATGCGATAGCAGAGAAGTCGGTATGATTATCTGAGGAAGGTGTCGATCGACACTCCATTTTTGTCGGTCGACACAGATCGTGATCAGGATTTCGCTGATTAATGAAGACTTTGAAGAATTTTCAAATTAGACCAAAAATTTCTCATAATTACAAAGATGCCCAAATCATGTTTTAGATGTTAAATTAGGTTTTCAAGCCATTGTTTAGGCTATGCTTAAATTTATCAAAGATTAGGAGATTTGGGGCTGGTCTTGTACTCGAGAGAGAAGAGATTTCGAACCCTTGTTCTTATTCTTTTGGATTTTATATGATATATATTATGATTATGTCTTCTGTTATGAATGTCATGTTTGAGTAGATCTCTTGTTAGGTTTAGGGATTCTTACTAAGGATTTTAAGGAATGTTAGAATAGTTGATTAATTTTGATTCATCATCTAGTTCTTCATCTAAGTTGTTCTTAATGCTTAATCTGAACTGGACATTTAGATTATTGATATCAGATTGATTAGCGCAACGAGAGTTGGTTAATTAATTAGAAAAGAAAACCTAGTTGAGCAAATTACCTGTTCTCAAAGAGATTTTGCTTAGGGAATTTGTGAACGAAGGAACCTGAATTAAATGCATGTTTAGAACTCTAGGATTCGCAACGAGAGTTGGCTTACTAGGTTGTTAGACATAGATAATTATCGCAGCGAAAGCTGGTTAGTTATACTTATGTGATTCTAGTTCAAGAACGCTAATAGATTGAATCATGATTGATTTGTTATCTAATTTCCTGATTTTCTGAGAACTTCCCGAAACCTGACATCTTTGTTTATTGATCACACACCATTTACTTTACTTGCTATGTTTACTGCTTTCATCTGCTTCACTTAGCTTAATTCGAGTACTCATAATCTATCGTGTGAAACTTGAGTCTCTGTGGATTCGATACCATAAATACTACAATCACGTATGTGCATTTGCGGTTAGATAATAGGGATTAAGATTTCACCGATCAAGTTTTTGGCGCCCTTGCCGGGGACTCTTTGAGTTCACCGATAAATTTCGTATTAGAATTTAGACTAAGCTATTTTCTTTTCTTTGTTTACTTACGTTCTTGTTTATTTGGTGTTGCAGGAAACGCTTAGTGTCGATCGACACACTTCGGGTATCGATCGACACCACTCGCGACTGAAGACACCGAGAACTTGAGCGCTTAGCAGGATTTCTATGGATCATGTAATTCTGATTCTTGGTGAGGATGGCATTCTACAAGACCAAGAGGGTCATATACACAATGCGAAGGGTCAGAAACTGGACAGGGAAGGAAAACCCATCGTACCAGATGTTGTCGTGGGCGCGGAACAGGCACAACAACAGAGGAACAGAGCGAATGGTCACGAGATGACACTTGCTGACTATAACAGTCCGGATTAGTTCTATGCCAATCGGTCAGCGATTCCACCACCTTTATTTACTAGAGCTAAATTCGATCTGAAGCCAGAGAACTACACTTTGGTTGGGAAGCATCAGTTCCAAAGACTCTCTACCGAACATCCTATGGACCATATAGAGACTTTTGAGGATTTGGCTAGTAGCATTAAGTCTGATGGAGTCTCTTATGATTACCTTTTCTGCAAGCTCTTCCCATTCTCTCTTAATGGAGAAGCAGATCACTGGTTGAAGCATCTACCACCAGGATCTTTAACTACTTGGGATGACATTAAGAGGAAGTTCCTCAGACACTCCTATGATGATGCTAGATCTGATCAGTTGAGAGAGGACATCCTACACTTCAAACAGGGTCCTACATAGGCATTAAAAACTACTTGGATGCGCTTTAAGATGTACCAGAGAGAATGTCCACATCACGGTTTCTCTGAGGTTCAGCTGCTGAGTATTTTCTTCAGAGGTGTGGATTTGTGGTATCAGGTGGCCATGGACACTTCTAGTAAAGGGAACTTCAACACAAAATCTCCAGAGCAAACTAAGGAGCTGATTGAGAATTTGGTGTATAGCAGTAGCACCAAGAATACTGATCTGGAGAAAAGAGATCAGGTGAAAATGCGGATGGAATTCAGATTGCAAAGATGAAGAAGGAAATAGATTTTGTCCACAGTCTTCTGCTTGGGAAGAAGCATGTTAATTTTTCTACAGATACAGAGACTTACAGACCAGTTGATGAGTCAGAGAATGTCAATTTCATTGCTGAAACTGGTTATCATGCTCACAGATATGGAAATCAGAAAAGACAGAGTTCTGGTTACACACCAAGGTCAAGGGATTTTGTATTCATCTCACCCAACTCCTCCTAGTGAGAAAACAGAGATTAAATTCATGCTAGAGCAGCTGCTTCTTGGTCAGAATAAGATGACAAGGGATCTGAATGGAAAGATGGACTCCATTTACCAAGATCTCAGTGGGAAGTTGGAGACTTTGATAAGCACGGTTGATAATCTGGACAATCGCATGACACAAGATGAGGCGAACATTAAGGGAAAGATGGTCCAATCTCAAAAGGTATATGTCAGAGCGATTTTGGTAGAAGATAAAGCTGAGAAGAGACTTGATTTAGAAACTTCAGAGATGGAAAATTCGAGTGATTCTCGAGTTACAGAACCTGTGTCGATCGATACACATATGTGTCGGTCGACACCACCCTCGAATTTTTGCGACGAGCCAAAATCGACCCACCTCGACACTAAAGTCGACTCAAATCAGGTGAATGTCAATCGATATCACGTCAGCGTCAATCGACACTATGGGTGAGAGCAGACAATCTGTCTAGAGAAGCCAAATGTTGCTGAATAAAAGGCTTACAAACCAAAGATTATTTTCCCTAGGAAGTCAAAGCACAAGCTTAAGTTGGAAAAGTACAAGGAAATAATGAGAGAGATGCTAACTGAATTCCCATTGATTGATGCTACTAAGACCACTCCTCTGGTGAAGAGATGTGTGACAGACATGCTTTCTGGTAACATGATTGATGAAGAAGGTGTCTTGATGATCTGTGAGGTATGCAACACTGTAGTTCAGGGCAGAATTCCTGAGAAACTGAAAGATCAATGGAGTTTTGTGTTGGATTGTTCTATCTACATAGACATATTTAAGAGGTCATTATGTGACCTTGGTTAAAGTTGTGAGATTGGGACTGATGGATTTCCAGACCACTAGGATCTCTCTTGTCCTAGCTGATCGATCGAAGAAGTTTCTAGAAGGAGTTCTTGAGAGCATTCCTCTCAGAGTTGGAAATTACTTGATTCCAACAGACTTTGTGGTTCTGAAGTATGAGATTGAACCTGATGATCCTCTGCTCCTTGGTAGATCCTTCTTAGCTACTGCTGACGTTGTAATTGATGTGAGGCATGGTCTGATGGATCTCCACCTAGGAGATAAGCCTTTGCAGTTCAAGATGGATAGGTTGCAGAGATCCACCATTGATGGACAGAGCTTCAGTGTTGAAGTGGAGCCAGAGATTCAGAGGGGAGTGGTGAAGATGGCGGTTCATCCTGAAGCTGCTCTAACATCTTCGAAGCTTGTACCTGCTCTTAAGAAGAAAGCTTCAGACATCACACCTAGACCACATCTACCGAAGCAAAGGTATACACTTTCCAACCTCAAGTGTGCTAACGCTGGTGCTGATTTTGCATGGAACCGAGTCAGAAAACGAAATATCCCACCTGACCTTGTTGTAATTCCCAAGTTTCTTGGTCAATCTCACACGCACAACGCATATACACCGCCATGGATGAGGAGACTTTCATAGAGGCTCTCTATGCTTTGTTGAATCCTCCAGGAGTCTGACCCATCTGCCACAGTTAAGCTAATGACTTAAAACAAGCGCTTATTGGGAGGCAACCCACTGGTGAGTCTGTATATATGAGTTTTCAGTCTAATTTTTGTTTTTGGTTTTTCTTGAGTCTTAACAGGGTAAACTAGCGATAGGAAAGTATTTTGTCGATCGACACGACGCATAGATCGATCGACAGTGTGAACAGTAGGTCGATCCAGCACTTTGGGTCGATCGATCCGATTTTCATGAAATAGAGGTTTGACCTTGGTTAGACCACTTTGACCGGTTCACTTTCCAAAACCTGTGTCAATCGATACAAATTACTTGGATCGATCGACACCAGGAATCTCAAGGTAAGTACTTCTTTTCCTTTTCGCGAACAATTCTTCATTTTCTCCCAAAATCTCCATCGCCGAAAAACCTTTCATCAACTCGATCTCCTTCGATTCTTGACCAAATCTATTGATTCCAAATCCTATCATGTGCGGATTTCACCCTTTATCCATTCCCACCATTTGTTTGTGTCAATTCCAAGGTATGTGCTCTAAAACTCAATTCTTCAGACTTGGTTCTAAGGAATAAAGGTTCGATTTTGGCCCCTAATTCTTAATTCCATGATGATATAACACTGATTTAGGTTGTTTGGTAGTGGAATGAAGATGCTTATGTAGTTTTCACGTTCGATTTTGCAAGTTTTTGAAAATTTAGGTTTTGTGGTAAAACTTGAAATTTTGTTTGAAAATGTCAGACTTAAGAACGTGAATAAATTGTTTCTACTGCTTTGATTGATTCTGGTTTCGATACTGATTATAATGTTGATGAGGAGTTGCTGATTTTCAGTTCGTATTGATTCCTCAACTAATGCCAGCTTTTCTGATTTTGTTCACAAATGCCTCCAAAGAAGAGAAACCGTGCAGACGAGACAAGTAATCTAGGACAGCACCACAATCTCGTCCACCACCTTTGACTCCTCAGTCTCCTTCGGGTTCTCCACAGCTACCTGCAGAGTTCCCGACACACTCATGGCTCAGAGGGGAGAGGGAGAAGATACTTACAGAGAAAGTGTGGAATGGGTCGCTGGAGAAGATTGGAGAGGGGTCTGGTCCCAAGACAAAGAGGTTTTAGACACTTGGGGCGAGTAGGACACATTGTTGTACAATGGATGGTCTGATTTCACGATTAAGCCTACGCAGTTAGTGAGGCCTGACTTTCTGAGGATGACGGGTATGAGATCAAGTTTTGCTATGCTTGAGGAAGATGGGTTTGGGAACCATGCTTTACATCCGCTATGCTCTGTATCCGGAGTTGGTACGACAGTTTATGGCCACTGTGCGGGTCACATATAGAGACTGGAACGCAAGGAATGCCCAGGAGGGTCATTTGTGCTTCATGATACATGGAAGGAGATACAGGCTGCCACTGCATGATCTTTGTGCTATCTATGGATTCAAGAAGGGTTACACACATGCGACACTTTCGGGTGGATTCCATGATCTGTAGAATTTCTGGAGTAACTTCGGCTCTACACCCTATTTCTCAAAGGAGGCGAAGATGAGAGATGTACGACATCCGGTCCTAAGGTATGGCGTACGAGTTTTGGCTACTATGCTCTTGTGCAAGATGGAGCCAAACAAGATGAGAGTGCAGGAGCTGGTTCTACTTCATCCAGCAGTGGGACATCTCTTCTCCCATGAGTATTAGGAAGACGGTCCCTACAAGAGGACCAACCTTGGTGCAGTGTTTGGGCATCATTTGGTCAGTCTACAGGCGAAGCCATTTCGGGGTACATGATCAGTCAAGACAGAGTCAGTGGACAGCTTTCTGACACCCATCTTCCAGCACTTTCAGATACCACTGGATGGGTATACATGCGAGCAGGTGTACCCTGAGATTGATGAGGCGCACTTGTTGAACGCAGGCTGGCTGAAGCCAGAATTGATGTGGTGTTACAAAGATGGCATGGAAGATTGCACGGTCAAGCTTCCATTTGCAGCCTTGACATCGATAGCTACACATGAAGCCTTGTACTTCAGACCAGATACGAGAGATATGAGACAAGCACCTCCTGTTCGAGCCAGCAGAGGAGCTTCATCCCGAGCTGTTTCTAATCCTGCTGAGGACGAGACTGTTGAGGGTCCACACCCGCATTGGGATCTTCCTATGGATGCTCCTCCACCTCTTTTTGGTTACGATGAGGATCCGCATAAGATCGATATGATAATGCCAAAATATGGGTCGACCTAAGCTCTGAATCGATCGATTTGAGTTGTGTGTCGGTTAACACCATTCGCGACAGAAGAGTCAGTCCGTTGAGTCTATTTTATTGAGTCAAAACATTTTAGTAGGAAACTATGACTTTTTGAGGAGATCACTATACTTGCAGAAACTTAAGTGACCATTGGAATAAGCTTGCATATGATCTATGACTATTAGAAAACCCAACACAGACCAGCCTACTGAGGACACCCATATCACTTCAGGTATTCAGAGAATCCATTACTTACTTCACCCTTAACTTCACTTAATTTTCTCACCTAGGGGCTTGGTATACCTTGAGTCGTATTCCTCTGTTGGTTCTGACACAGCTTGTAAACATGTCTAAATACGGTTCCCTTCTCCCCTTCCTTAAAGTAAAAAAAAAAGAGATAAACTGCGGATGAGCTAGTAGCTCTGAAATGATCACGGGAGTGGTAGAGACCCTTATTACCTCCAGTGCATTCATGGAATGTGTCCAAATTACACCCCAATGCGGGAAGAACACTGACAAAAAAAAATGATACCCAATGGGGAAAAATCAATTGCTAAGGGAAAATGAGAAGAAAGGAACCAGAAAGTGATAGTATAGTGGTCAGGTGCTAACAGAGTAAGAATCCATGTGTTCTTTGATCGATACTCCCTAGGTGAGACTGCACTTATTAGATCTTAGAAGTCAGTTTAGTGAATTTAAATGATCTGAATGTGATTGTGGAGTTTACTTAAGAAATTTTCTAAGTGTGGGGGAAGTATATGTTGGTCTTGATGTCTGCAGGTTCATTGTTCATGTGGTTCACTAAGGGGAATCTGAGTGTAGTACTTCAACGACGAAATGATTTTCGGAAGTTTTAAAATTTCTTCTCCTCATCTTGGTTTTATGTTTGCTTGAAGGCAATCAAAAGTTAAGTGTGGGGGAGTTGATATATCATGGTTTTTAGGTGGTTTTAGCCATGATAAATGTACATAATCGAGTCTTATATAAAGTCTTTCGAGTCCTTTTAGATGTTTTACAGGTTTTAGCACATTTGGAGCATATCTGGACATTATGGCGCATTCTGGAGCTATTTGGAGCATTCATGCGATAGCAGAGAAGTCAGTATGATTATCGTGATCAGGAGACTTTCACCGATTAATGAAGACTTTGAAGAATTTGCAAATTAGCCTAGAAGTTTTTCATAATTACAAAGATGCCCAAATCGTGTTTTAGACTTTAAATTAGGTTTTTAAGCCATTGTTTAGGCTATTCTTAAATTTATCATAGATTATGAGATTTATGGCCAGTCTTGTACTCGAGAGAGAAGAGATTTCGAACCCCTGTTCTTATTTTTTTGGATTTTTTATAATATCTATTTTGATTATGTCTTATGTTATGAATCCCATGTCTGAGTAGATCTCTTGTTAGGTTTAGGAATTCTCACTAAGGATTTTAAGGAATGTTAGAATAATTGACTAAGTTGTTCTTAATACTTAATCTGAACTGGCTATTTAGATTATTGGTATCAGATTGATTAGCGTAACGAGAGTTGGTTAATTAATTAGAAACAAACCTAGTTGAGCAAATTACATATTCTCAAAGAGATTTGGATTAGGGAATTTGTGAACGAAAGAACCTGAATTAAATGCATGTTTAGAACTCTAGGATTCGCAACGAGAGTTGGCTTACTAGGTTGTTAGACATAGATAATTATTGCAGCGAAAACTGGTTAGTTATACTTCTGTGATTCTAGTTCAAGAACCCAAATAAATTGAATCATGATCGATTCGTTATCTGATTTCATGTTCTCCTGAAAACTTCCTGAAACCTGACGCCTTCGTTTATTGATCATACATTGTTTACTTTACTTGCTTTGTTTACTGCTTTAAACTGCTTCGCTTAGCTTAATTTTACTACTCATAATCTATCGTGTGAAACTTGAGTCTCTGTGGATTCGATTGTTGGGATAGTGTCCTGAAATCACACTTGTACTCACTCCTGATAATAGTTGTGTGTCGAGATCAGACATTCGTATAATACTTGGCGGTTGCAATGTTTTGCTAGAAGCCTCTTGCAATCTGTAAGTTGTATACTTACTGCCAGTATTATATGACCCTATAGGGTCACACACCTAAGCAAACTGGAAGCTAAGACATGGGAATGATCATTATGGTAATGATCATATTAGTGTGTATTGGATACACATTATTATCGAGAAAATGGTGTTGTGTCGATCGACACAGCTTGTGTGTCGGTCGACACAGTTCGGGTTTCGAAAGGGTTTTTCGAAATTATGACTTAATCAAGTCTGTCCCGTTAAATGTGTTTAGGTCGAATAAAAACTTGATAGTCTCGACCTAAAACATGTGCCGTCCACTTTTTCTTGACAGAAAGAGCAGAAACACCAGAAACTCTCAGATCCCATAGATCCGGCACTAGCATCCCGTTTCTAGCTTGTGTGCGTGTGTATCTGGTAGAGGCGAGGCACCTGTGTCGCTACTGATCTCGTTCACCATTCATTCCGATGCCAGTAACAAGGTAAGAACGAGGTTGGTGATTCAATATATCAAACCCTTAGATCCTAGGAGATCCAACAGTGGTATCAGAGCGTGTTAGGGTTTAGACTATTGAATCTGATGCAATTAATTCGAAAACTGAGTTTGTTAAATTGATTATTTCCTGCTAATATCGTGTTTTCAAGTGTTAATCTCGGATTATATGCCTGTTGAAAAACGATGAATTGTTAAAAACGCATTGTGTCGATCGACACTAAGCGTGTGTCGGTCGACACGCCGCGAAATAACTCGTAAAATTTTAGGGTTTGTCGCAGAGTGTCGATCGACACAAAGCGTGTGTCGGTCGACACAGAGCAAAAACTCGTAAATAGTTTTAGGGTTTCGATCTGAGATCGAGTACCCGTAATCCTGCTGCGTCGATCGATACATTGGGTGTGTCGGTCGACACAGGAAATGCGATTAGATAGATCGGTTCAATTGGATTGAACCGGTTATCTTGCTCGGTTAATTTTAATTAACCAATTGGTTCTGGTTTGGTAATGTCGATCGACACAGAGTTGTGTGACGATCAACGTGGACCGTTAAACCGAACCGGTTCAATTAGATTGAATCGGTTAATGAAATTCGATCCGGTTTGACCGGTTATCGAACACCAGTTTAAATTATGTTGTGTCGACCGATGCCAATGGTTGGCGTCGATCGACACACCATTCGCAGAATTATTGGTTGGACCATAAATTTGCATATACCAGACCAAATTTAATCTTAAAGTTCTAGATGAACCTAAAATTAATAAAACTGAATGTTTTAATTAAATTAATAACTTCTTGAATGTATATTGGATATACATCAAGATTAAATAATTCTTTTCCTCAACCAAATATCAAGTGATCTTGATGTCTTGCCCGATCTTGTCTACTGTCAAGACTCGTGTTGTTGTTGGATATCCTTGGAGTCCTTGGTATCCACAGCAACATGAGTAATGCAGGTGATCATTGATAGATTTGCAGTGCAACTATTAGTGATCACAAGACAGAAGAGATTGGTTTTACTTGACTGGGCTGTCAGAAGTTCTGGGCACAGAGACATCAGAGTAGATTAGACATAGTTTGTCTCATCTGCGACCAAGAGTTGTACTGGGTACAATTAGCAATGATTTGCTTACCTAGATAACTAAAGTTTGGGTGATGGCGAGTTGCCCACTCAGATTTTGGTGAAGTATGGATCTTGGCTCATTGTATTCATCTGAGGAAACATAGTTTTGAACACAATGCGAGTCTTTCTTATTAGATAAGAATTCTCATTTCCTTGAGCATTATAACTAAAACCTCTACCTCTTTTAATTACAGCTATGTCTGTCTCAACTCACATCAACACTTTCTCACTTAGATCCGTCCTTGAGAAGGACAAGTTAAATGGATCTAATTTCTTGGAATGGTATCGGAACCTGAGAATAGTTCTCAGGCAGGAGAACAAGGAATATGTCCTTGAAATAGTTCTCACCGAGAGGCCACGTTCCAATGCCCTGCAGACAGAAAAGAATGCTTGGGATAAGCATTCAGCTGATGTCAGAGATGTTAATTGTCTAATGCTGGTGACTATGAACTCTGAGTTGCAGAAGCAATATGAGAACGTGATGTCACCCATTGAGATGATTAACAGCCTGAAAGCTTTGTTTCAGGAGCAAGCTCGCACAGAGAGATACCAGACGGCTAAATCTCTCATGGATTGCAAGCTGGCTAAGGATAGTCCAGTAAGTCCTCATGTCCTTAAAATGATGGGTTACATTGATAACCTGGGAAAACTGGACTGTGCCATTAGCCAAGAGCTAGCCACTGACATGATTCTGCTGTCTTTGCCGTCGTGTTTTGATCAGTTCATCATGAACTACAACATGCAAAACATGACTAAGACATTGACTGAGTTGCAGGTCATGCTGAAGACAGCAGAGCCGAATCTCAAGAAGGCAACTCCCAGTGTACTGATGGTACAAGGGGGTAAAAGGTTTAAGAAACCTAAGAAGGATAAGGGAAAGGCCCAGGTTGTCCAGACTGAGAGTCAGGACAAGCTCAAGCCGAAGCCCAAATCCGGGCCTTCTCCTGAGGATAAGTGCAACTACTGCAAGTAGTTAGGGCATTGGAAGAGAGACTGCAAGAAGTTCATGGAAGATTACAAGAAGCTGAAGAAGACGTATGATGCGTCTGACTCAGGTATTTATGTTATCGAACTTAATGTTATATCTTCTAGTTCTACTTCGTGGGTATTGGATACCGGCTGCGGTGCTCATGTTTGTACTGATGTGCATGCACTAAGAAACAGTAGAACGCTGAAAAAAGGACAAGTGGAGCTACGGGTCGGGAATGGAGCTAAGGTTGCTGCACTGGCCGTAGGCACTTACGATTTGTCCTTACCTTCGGGCATGGTTTTAACTTTGAATAATTGCTACTTTGTACCTGCGATTAGCAGAAACATAATTTCAGTTTCCGTATTGGATTTGGAAGGTTTTGATTTTGCTGTTAAGAATAAAGTTTGTTCTTTTAATCGTGATGGTACATTTTATGGTAGCGCCCCATTAGATAATGGGTTATATGTTTTAAACCAAGAAATGCCTAACTTTAACATAAATACAAAGCGGTTTAAGTCAAATGACGAAAACCCGACTTTCTTATGGCACTGTCGTTTGGGCCATATCAATGAGAAACGCATCCAAAGGCTTCATCGAAATGGGCTTCTGGGCTCATTTGATTTTGAATCATGTGAGAAATGCGAATCTTGTTTGATGGGCAAAATGGCTAGAGCCCCTTTCAACAAACCGAATGAAAGGGCCGGTGACTTATTGGGCCTTGTTCATACTGATATATGTGGGCCGATGAGTAATGTTGCCAGAGGAAATTACAAGTACTTCATTACCTTCACTGATGATTTCAGTAGATATGGCTATGTCTATTTGATGAGACACAAGTCAGAATCCTTTGATAGATTCAAGGAATTCAAGAATGAAGTACAGAACCAACTTGGCAAAAGTATTAAAGTTCTGCAATCGGATCGCGGAGGAGAATACTTGAGTCAAGAGTTCAGCGACTATCTGAGCGAGTGTGGAATTATTTCACAACTCACTCTTCCTGGAACACCCCAATGGAATGAAGTGTCAGAGAGGAGGAATCGAACCTTATTGGATATGGTTCGGTCTATGATGAGTCATTCAAATCTTCCATTATCCTTTTGGGGATACGCTCTAGAAACGTCTGCGTTTACACTAAATAGGGTGCCATCTAAATCAGTGGAAAAGACACCACATGAATTGTGGACTGGGAACATTCCTAGTCTGTCTTTCCTGAGGATTTGGGGATGTGAGGCTTATGTCAAACGTTTAATCTCTGACAAGCTCGCGCCCAAATCAGATAAATTCTACTTCGTTGGTTATCCTAGGGAAACCAAGGCATACTACTTTTACAACCAATCTGAGAACAAAGTATTTGTTGCTCGGGACTGTTCTTTTCTTGAGAGGGAGTTTCTCTCTAAGAAAAACAGTGGGAGTAAAGTACATCTTGAAGAAATTCGAGATGCACAGGAGACTGCTCAACCTGCTGAGGAAGAGCAGCAGTTGGATCCACAAAGTTCTGTGGAACCGGCGCCTGTGGAGCCTGAAGTTCGCAGATCCGGAAGGATCCGTCACGAACCCGAGAGATACTATGGATTTCTCGTGACCAATTCTAATGATCTGATGATCATTGATAGTGACGAACCAGCGACCTTCGCGGAAGAAATGATGGGCCCGGACTCCGAAAAGTGGCTTGGAGCCTCTAAATCCGAAATGGGATCCATGTCAGAAAACCAAGTATGGTCCTTGGTCGATTTACCTAATGGTGCAAAAGCCATTGAGTGTAAATGGATCTTTAAGAAGAAGATTGACGTGGATGGCAATGTGCAAATTTACAAAGCAAGGTTGGTGGCTAAAGGTTTCAAGCAAATTCATGGTATTGACTATGATGAAACCTATTCCCCAGTTGCTATGCTTAAGTCCATTCGGATTCTTCTAGCGATTGCAGCTCATTATGACTATGAGATTTGGCAGATGGATGTCAAAACCGCTTTCCTGAATGGTATTCTGGAAGAGGATGTGTATATGACACAGCCTGAAGGTTTTGTTGATCCTAAGAACGCTGGAAAGGTATGCAAGCTTCATAAATCTATTTATGGATTGAAGCAAGCATCACGGAGTTGGAATCTTCGTTTTGATGAAGCAGTAAAACAATTTGGTTTCATCAAGAACGAAGAGGAACCATGTGTTTACAAGAAGACTAGTGGGAGCAGAATTGCGTTTCTTGTACTGTATGTCGATGACATACTCCTCCTCGGTAATGACGTTCCGTTGCTTCAGTCTGTTAAGACTTGGCTCGGAAGTTGTTTTTCCATGAAAGACATGGGAGAAGCCGCGTACATTCTTGGAATCAGAATCTACAGAGATAGAGTGAATAGACTGATTGGATTGTGCCAGGACACTTATATTGATAAGGTGTTGCACAGATTCAGGATGCATGATTCCAAGAAGGGCTTCATACCAATGTCTCATGGCATTAGTCTCAGCAAGAAGCAGTGTCCGGTGACACATGCTGAGCGGGAGCGCATGAATAGAATTCCTTATGCTTCTGCAATAGGATCTATTATGTATGCCATGCTTTGCACTCGTCCAGATGTAGCTTACGCGTTAAGCATGACGAGTAGATACCAATCTGATCCAGGTGAAGTTTGATAGGCTCAAAGTTTATCCCTATACTAAACTGCAAGTGAACAGCAATGTCAAAGTAGTATATAGGGTTATCGAATCCACAGGGACACTTGGTCTCAATAGATCTGAACAGTAGAGACTAATACTAGAAAGAAAGCAATATGATTGAATTGAAAGCGGTGCGAGAAAGTAAATCAGTAGCAGAGATTAAAGGTTGTGGAAGCAAGTAATTAAAAGCGTCAAGCCTAGGGTATTCTCAGGAAATCAGACAAGCAGACAGTTCATTCAGTAAGGATCTAATTAAGCACAGTTCTAGAACTCAAAACACAGATATAGAATTAACCAAATTCCTTTGCGATAATTTTCTAAGTCTAAGTGCAGCAAACCAAACTTTCGTTTGCGAGAACTAACAGATTAAACTAGCATTAATCCCAAGTTTGATATGTTCACAATTATCCTAAACCAAACTTCCGTTTGCGCAAAGTTTAATTGCCCAATTTAATTAGTTCAGATTCCTAAACCCCACTTCCGTGACGTATTTAGCAACCTAAGATCTAGATTCTAATTGATCAGGTTAGAACTAGCTTTAAGCACAATTAAATTGAAGAACATATATAGTTTTGAATCCTTAACTGAAATTGAACAAGTCTAGCAAGTTATGAAATCCTATGTGAGAAACCCTAAACCTAACTAGGAATCTACTCAGACATAGATAATGAAATCATAATCATAGAATGAATAAATTGCATAAAAGAATAAGAGTAAAAGGGGTTCGAAGTCTTCTCCAAATACAGATGAAGTAATAGGTTCAGATCAGCCCCAAAAGCTCTAAAAATCCTCTGCTCTTAATTATCAAAGCGTATCTAATAAAAACAACTAAAACTTGATTATATAGGTATAATCTCGGCCAAGGGCTTCTTTGTAAATATCAGGAACTTCTGGATCAAAGTGCAATAACTTGATTCTTCTAAACCGCCGAGTTTTTGGCCCATCTCGCTGGTGCATCGATCGATGCTAGGCATGCAACGATCGACACCTTCCTCTGTTTCGGACAGTGAACTCTATCTCTCGGCCAAACACTCCAAAAATCTCCAAAATGCTCCATTATCTCCAATTTAGCTCCAAACCTGATTATACCTGTAAAAGACTCTAAAAGAACACAAAAGACACTAAAAACACAACTATATCATGGCATAAAACTAGTAAAAACCATGATATATCAACTCCCCCACACTTAGCCTTTGCTTGCCCTCAAGCAAAACATAGAACTAAAACATGGTGAAGAGGTTTGAAAACTCTTCAGAAACTCATTTCATCCTAGAAGCTACAATACTCAGATTCCCCTTAGTAAACCACTGAAAGAATCAATCACAGGATATCAAGACCACAATGTACTTCCCCCACACTTAGCAACTGTCCTAGGTAAACTCCACAATCACATTCAAGCATTCAAATTCTCCCTACTGACTTCTGCAAGTATTTAAGTGCGGTCTCACCTAAGGAGTATCGATCAAAGGGCACATGGATTCTTACCTTATCAGTTCTAGACCACCATACTATCTTTCTCTAGTCCCTTTCTTCTCTTTCCCTTCTTTAACAACTGATTTTTCCCCACTGGGTATCATTTTATTTTTTTTATCAGTGTTCTTCCCGTTATGGGGTGTACTTTGGACACATTCCATGGATCACATGAGAGATAATAGTGTTTGCTACTATTCCCATGACCACTTCGGAGTTACTAACTCATCCTCAGTTTATTATATTTTTTTTTTTTTTTTTTACTTTATAGAAGGGGAGAAGGGAACTAAATAGGATAGGTTGACAGGCTGTGTCAGAACTAACAAGGGAATCCGACACAAAGTATACCAAGCCCTTAGGTGAGAAATCTAAGTCAGTATTAAGGTTGAAGTCAGTAAAGGATCCTCTGATACCTGAAGTGATGTGGGTGTTCCCAGTAGGTTGATCTGTGATGGGGTTTTCTAATAGTCATAGATAGATCCGGCAACTTCATCCCAATGGTTACTTAAGTTCCTGCAAGTCTTGTAAATCTTCTCAGAAAATCATAGTTTCTTACTTAAACTATTTTGACTCAATAAAACAAAAATTTTTTTTTGAAAAACGGACTGACTCTTAAGAAAACAGAAAACAAAATTCAGTAGCACCTCCCCCACACTTAAGACACACTGTCCCCAGTAGTGTCCAGCGAAGGATTGGTAAAAAGAAAATAAAAAATTGAAAAGGTGAAATTATGTCTGTCGGGTTACCTCTGTCGCTCAGGCATCGACCGTTACTTGGCGATTTTCGTGTATGGTCGATCGTTGCTCAAGACCGCAACGATCGCTGCAATGCGATTCCTTTCGTGTTGTGACGATCGACACAGAGGTGCGTCGATCGTTGCACTGCGATTTAACCGAGACCTGCAAACATAAACTCACCAGAAACAAAAACAAACGTAAAATCCTAACAAAAACACCAAAAATTAAGTAGAAAAACACCAGTACCTAATGGTGGGTTGCCTCCCACCCAGCGCTTGTTTAAGGTCAATAGCTTGACCGGACGGATGGGAATTTTCAGGTACCAGGAGGTCCTGACAGAGACTGTTTCTGTCTCTGTTCAAGTCTCCTCATCCAAGGTGGTGAGTAGGCTGTTGCGGAATGTTCATGTCCAAGAAAAGATGGAGTGAAATGTGCTCCAGGATCTATAACCATGGTATGATCAGGCTGCTCAAAATCTGCGTCCCTTATGGTGAATGTCTGCCCATCTATCAGTGGCTTTCGCAGCTTATCCATCTCATAGTGCAGTGGTTCATCTCCCAGATGGAGGTCTATCAAGCTGTTCCTAACATCAATCAATGCTCCTGCAGTAGCCAAAAAGGGTCGCCCAAGCAATAATGCTTCATCCGGATCACAGTCATATCTCAGCACAAGGAAGTCCGTTGGAACTAAGTAGTTTCCAACTCTCACTGGAATGTCCATAAGGAGTCCTTCAGGAACTCGTATGGACTGATCAGCTAGGACAAGAGAAGTCCTAGTAGGAGTAAAATCCAACATACCCAGCTTCTCTGCCACAGAGTAAGGCATCAAACTTCCAACAGCTCCTAAATCACACAGAGAGCGTCTAAAACTATCCTCAAAGATAGAACAATCCAGCACAAAGACTCCAGGATCAGGCAGCTTCTTCGGGACCTTAGTTAGCAGAACATCACTAATATGCTGAGGAACTATTATCACCCAGTCTTTCAGATCATCATCCAGGGGCAACATCTTGTTCAGGTACCTTTGCACACATGGATGATAAGGTGGATCATCAGAAGTTGGAATTTCTTCCAATTCTTCACCAATCCCTTCTAATTTCTTCAGCTCTTCAATCTCTTGCCTAATCACTTCAGACACTGATGAGTGTTGTCTAAAAATCTGTTCGTAGATCTCCTGTTGAGTAATCTCAGAGGCTCCATTGAATAGGTGATCAAGCTCCAGGTCAGCATCTATGCCATTATCATCCGACAGTTCTGTCTGTTCACGCCCTGCAACGACCGACACTAAGGGTGTGTCGATCGTTGCCATCCCGACGGGTGCATCGATCGGCACAGATGTTGCATCGATCGACGCACTGCAGCAGATTTCACCCGAGAGTTTTTCACAAATATCCGAAAATTCTTGTTCTGTCACCAACTCAGCTGTACTTAGCTCAAATCTTTCACCTAGGTGAGATCCATCATTAATGTACACAGAACAGGCCTTAACATGAGTGTCTGCCACTCCTTTTCCCTTCAGTGAGCTGGACATTTGGTTTACCTGAGTGTCCAACTGCTTCAAGTGAGTGCTCATAGACTCAAATTTCCCATTGAGGTCTTCATAGACAGCGTCCAACTTCTTGTTGCAGTCCACAGAAATCTTGGTCTGACTCTCAACTCAGTTGTTCCATCATAGCCTCCATCTTGCTCTCATGGGCTGTAGGTGCAGGAGGAGTCTGATAGGATGTAGATCCATAGGTTCTCTGAGTACCTTGTCCATAGGTCTTCTGAAAACCACCAGTCTGTCCTCCATTGGAGAATCTGTTCCCCTGTTGATTACCAAATCTATTACCTTGGAAACCAGAACCTCCTATGAAATTCACATCTCCTTCCTGAGTTTCTTCCTCAGTCTGAATCACCTCTACATCTTGGGCAAAGTGGACAGCTTTCTTACTTGTCAGGAGATTGTAGACTGTGTCCAATCTGGATCTTATATTAGCTATATCAGAATTCTCTACAGTTCCACCAGATTTCTTCCTCCTTTCATCCATAGTCTTGCAACTGTTGCTGCCAATTAGGTTCTCAATCAACTGCTTAGCTTGTGTAGGAGTCCTGGTGTTGAAATTAGCATTACTGGAATTATCCAGCGCAGTCTGATAAGGGAGATCTATGCCTCTGAAGAAAATACCAATCAGCTGTACTTCTGTGAATCCATGGTGTGGACAGTCACGCTGATACTGCTTAAATCTCATCCAGGCAGTCTTCAAGGGCTCCACAGCTCCTTGGGAAAAGGTGAGTATGTCCTGTCTGGACTGATCCGAGCGTGCATCATCATAAAAGTGACGCAGGAACTCACTCTTTAAGGCTGCCCAAGTAGTATACTGACCAGGTGCCAGTTGTCTCAGCCATGCACTAGCGTCTCCAGCAAGACTGTGCGGAAATAGCTTAAGGAACAGATAGTCCGGGCATACTCCTTCATACTTCATGCCAGTGACTATGTCCTCAAACTTGTCAATGTGATCCATAGGCTGCTCTGCTTGAAGACCATGGAAAGCAATCTGTCTCATCAGCTGGTAGTAGATGGTCTTTACCTCAAAATCATTCCTCTCAAAAGCAGGAAGCACTAGAGCTGCTCGGTTTGCATGAAACTCATCAGGTCTGTTGTAATCAGCTAGTGTCCTTTCATGAACCACCATCTCTCTACCTTGGGCATGTCCTTGACCCTGGTTTCGGTTCAGCTCCTGTTGCTGTTGCTCAGGAGGATCAGGGATGACATTCCCTTCAGCATCAACCCGATGCCCAGCAGCATTGTACGGGTTGTTATCTTGGTCCCTCAGGGTACCTTCAGCATCTGGTATCAAGATCAGTCGTTCTCGTACCATTCTCTCTCTCTTTTCTCTTCTGATAGTCCTTTCTAGACGTCCAAGTTCCTCTAGTCCGAGATTAAGCAAGCTCGAGTTCGGATTACTTCGAGTTTTCTGCTTTGGCATAAACTGTCTGTAATCGTCCAGCAACGATCGATGCTATCAGTGCAACGATCGATTCAATCTCAGAATCGCCTAGTGACGATCGACGCAAGGCGAAATTCGTACCTGCGACAGAAAGAATCAGAGAAAAATTTAGCAAAATAAAAATAAAACGAAAAAGCAAAAACAAGAAGAAAAATTTCTAGTAAAAACCCTAAGTTCGGTCCTATCGAAGACTCTAAGAGTCCCCGGCAACGGCGCCAAAAACTTGATAGGCTCAAAGTTTATCCCTATACTAAACTGCAAGTGAACAGCAATGTCAAAGTAGTATATAGGGTTATCGAATCCACAGGGACACTTGGTCTCAATAGATCAGAACAGTAGAGACTAATACTAGAAAGAAAGAAATATGATTGAATTGAAAGCGGTGCGAGAAAGTAAATCAGTAGCAGAGATTAAAGGTTGTGGAAGCAAGTAATTAAAAGCGTCAAGCCTAGGGTATTCTCAGGAAATCAGACAAGCAGACAGTTCATTCAGTAAGGATCTAATTAAGCACAGTTCTAGAACTCAAAACACAGATATAGAATTAACCAAATTCCTTTGCGATAATTTTCTAAGTCTAAGTGCAGCAAACCAAACTTTCGTTTGCGAGAACTAACAGATTAAACTAGCATTAATCCCAAGTTTGATATGTTCACAATTATCCTAAACCAAACTTCCGTTTGCGCAAAGTTTAATTGCCCAATTTAATTAGTTCAGATTCCTAAACCCCACTTCCGTGACGTATTTAGCAACCTAAGATCTAGATTCTAATTGATCAGGTTAGAACTAGCTTTAAGCACAATTAAATTGAAGAACAGATATAGTTTTGAATCCTTACCTGAAATTGAACAAGTCTAGCAAGTCATGAAATCCTATGTGAGAAACCCTAAACCTAACTAGGAATCTACTCAGACATAGATAATGAAATCATAATCATAGAATGAATAAATTGCATAAAAGAATAAGAGTAAAAGGGGTTCGAAATCTTCTCCAAATACAGATGAAGTAATAGGTTCAGATCAGCCCCAAAAGCTCTAAAAATCCTCTGCTCTTAATTATCAAAGTGTATCTAATAAAAACAACTAAAATTTGATTATATAGGTATAATCTCGGCCAAGGGCTTCTTTGTAAATATCAGGAACTTCTGGATCAAAGTGCAATAACTTGATTCTTCTAAACCGCCGAGTTTTTGGCCCATCTCGCTGGTGCATCGATCGATGCTAGGCATGCAACGATCGACACCTTCCTCTGTTTCGGACAGTGAACTCTATCTCTCGGCCAAACACTCCAAAAATCTCCAAAATGCTCCATTATCTCCAATTTAGCTCCAAACCTGATTATACCTGTAAAAGACTCTAAAAGAACACAAAAGACACTAAAAACACAACTATATCATGGCATAAAACTAGTAAAAACCATGATATATCAAAGTTCACTGGACAGCTGTCAAGAATATTCTCAAGTATTTGAGACATACTAAGGATAAATTCCTGGTGTATGGAGGAAGTGAAGAACTTGTGGTGAATGGATTCACCGATGCGAGTTTTCAGACGGACATAGACGATTTCCGATCACAATCTGGATATGTCTTCTGTCTAAATGGCGGTGCAGTGAGCTGGAAGAGCTCCAAGCAGAATACCGTAGCTGATTCCACGACGGAAGCTGAATATGTTGCTGCTTCAGAAGCGGCAAAGGAAGTTGTTTGGATCAAGAAGTTCATGACTGAACTTGGTGTGGTTTCAAGTATCTTGGAGCCAGTGGCTTTGTTTTGTGACAACAACGGAGCCATTGCTCAGGCGAAAGAACCCAGGTCACACCAGAAGCCCAAACACGTAGAGAGGAGATATCACCTGATTCGTGATATCGTCAATAGAGGTGATATGAAGATCAGCCAAGTTCCGAGGGACGAGAATGTCGCTGATCCTCTGACTAAGTCACTCCCAAGGCCTAAGCATGAGATTCATACGACTGCTGTAGGCATTAGAGATCTTAAGATGTAATCTTGATTCTAGTGGGAGTTTTAGTTTTATTTTAGTTATAATAAGATGCTCTTGTAAAACATTCTTTTGGATATGTTTAATGAAATTTGATTTCAGCATTATTTATTGTGATCTAAATAATGGTCCCAAAATAAGTTTATGTCATATTATAGGTCATCAAGTTGAGGACTTGATAATGAAACCCTATAAGTCATAGATGATATAAATTATGTTCTGTCCCTAGTCGAGGTTGTCAAAGTGGGACAATGGCAAACGCGAGAGACTAGATTGTGAGGTGACTGTTGGCTAAGTTTCATGGAGCCAATGATATGATTATCGCAGTCAGTCACATAGATATATGTTGGTGAACATATGATCGGACATGACCCGCTGATGAGAAGTCTACAAGATAGTTATATCTGTGTCATAAGAGGTTCTCATTACGACTATAGAGTATAGTCCTCAGACCTGAGTTCATCATGCTTTCTTGCATATGAATTAGTACACTTTGACTTTGTCAAACGTCGACCCGTAACTGGCGAATATAACGGCACTGTTCAAGTATATCATGAAGTATGCGTTGAAATAGGGATGGAACAAGATGAGATTTGTCCCTCCTGATTAACGGGAGATAAATATCTCAGGGCCTATCGAAGATTTAATACTGAGAAAAATGTGTGGCCGCACTCAAACGAACTGTAGTTCAGTTGTTTGTAATGTTCATTATGAGATCAGGAGTTCGATAAACACGATGTTGGCTTAATAAGGATGACACTAATCTTGCCTTATGCCAAATCGAGATATAGAGACAAAAGGATTATAGGAATTGTTGATTCCAGTACAAGTGGGAGATTGTTGGGATAGTGTCCTGAAATCACACTTGTACTCACTCCTGATGATAGTTGTGTGTCGAGATCAGACATTCGTATAATACTGGGCGGTTGCAATGTTTTGCTAGAAGCCTCTTGCAATCTGTAAGTTGTATACTTACTGCCAGTATTATATGATCCTATAGTGTCACACACCTAAGCAAACTGGAAGCTAAGACTGAAGGATGTTTTGGTTGTTAATCCTGATTCAGTTCTTCAGATTAAACAGTCCTAAACATACGGATCTAGGTTCTCTTGATTAGAAACAATAAGATCTCACCTTTTACCTGTTTATGCAGCGGAAAGAGAGAACAGGTCAGAGATCAGAGAGCCACCAAGTGATAACTCCTCCAGAGGTTCACACACGCACACTGCAGGAAGAGAGGCTGCTAGACCAAGCTGTGGGAGGCGCAGAGAGAGAGAGAAAAAATCGCAGGGAGGCTAGGGTTTGGGAGAAAGAGATTTGGGTTTTAGTTTATAAAACCCTTCTCTTTCCCTTTTGGGCTTTTGGGCCCAAATACCAATCTGATTAAATCCCTTGGATTTAATCAGACCCATTTATCTCTCTCTAAGTACGACAAATGCCTGGCACTTTTACCGTACTTCTGCTAAGCCGTTCCTACACATTTTCCTGTTAGCTTAGGCGTGTGACCCATATGGGATCATATAATAAAGGCAATAAGTCCAAGACTTATAGATCATGAGCGGACTCTAGCAAGCCATCATGACCCCCAGTATTATATGACTTATGTCTGATCATTGACATACTCTTACTTTCTAGAGACAGTACCGAGATTACTGGACACAATTCCAACAATCTCCCACTTGTACTGGAATCTCTGTATTCATAATCCTTTTGTCTCAATATCTCGATTAGTCATAAGGCAAGATTAGTGTCATCCTTATAAAGCCTAATCTTGTTCATCGGACTCTGATTCGATACTGACAATCCAAACGACTCGGGACAGTCCGTTTGAGCATGGCCATGCATTTTCCAGTATTCAAATCTCCGATTGGCCTAGAGATATTCACTCCATTTATATTGGAGGGACAAATTCCGTCTTGTTCCATCACTGTAAACTACTCATTTCGTAATACACCCAAACAAGGTCCTTATAACTATCGCATAACGACAGCGTTAGACAATGATCAAAGTGCATCAGTCCATGTGCAGTCACATGCATGCGAACTCAGGTCTAAGGACTATACTCTATAGTCGTAGTAAGAATCTCTTATGACACAGATATAAATATCCTGAAGAGTTCTTATAATCGGGTCTTGTCCGGTCGTATGTTCCCAACATACACCTATGTACTGACTTCGATGCCGCGCATCTATGACACACTGAGACTTTGTCATAAGTCACATACCAATCCAGTCTCACACGGTTGTTGGTGTTCCAATTTCAACAACCTTCGACTAGGGACAGGATGATATAATCCATCTATCAAATATAGGGTCTCATGATCAAGCTAAATGACTTTGATGACTCAAGATCAAGTCACTTACTTCGATGACCTATAAAATGGTTTATATCACTTTGGAACGATTATTTCATCACAGTTAAAATAATCTTGAAATAATAATTTCATTAAACATAAGAATGTTTTACAAGAACATATCAAATAACTAAATAAAGCCCTCAAACTCCCACTCAAATTTAGATTACATTTCAATGTCTCTAATGCCTACAGCTTCAGTCAGAAACTCGAGCTTAGGCCTTGGGAGTGGCTTTGTCAACGGATCAGCGACGTTATCATCTGTCTGAACTCGGCTGATCTTGACTTCCTTTCTATTAATGATGTCACGTATCAAGTGAAATCTTCTTAGAACATGCTTGGATTTCTGGTGTGATCTTGGTTCCTTTGCCTGAGCAATAGCACCATTGTTATCACAAAACAGTGCTAGAGGCTCAGCCGCATCTGGTATCACACCTAGTTCAACAATGAACTTTCGTATCCAAACAGCTTCCTTCGCAGCTTCTGAGGCGGCGATATATTCAGCTTCTGTAGTGGAATCAGCAACGGTGTCTTGCTTGGAGCTTCTCCAACTGATTGCACCGCCATTCAGACAAAAGATATAACCGGACTGTGACCGGAAATCATCTTGGTCTGTCTGGAAACTTGCGTCCGTGAATCCACTGACTTTAAGCACATCACTTCCACCGTACACCAAGAACTTATCCTTAGTATGTCTTAGATACTTCAAGATGTTCTTTACGGCAATCCAATGGTTTTCACCTGGATTTGACTGGTATCTACTCGTCATGCTCAATGCATAAGCAACATCAGGACGAGTACAGATCATGGCATACATGACAGATCCTATTGCAGATGCATAAGGAATGTTCTTCATGCGCTCAAGCTCAGCAGCCGTCGTAGGGCTCTGCTTCTTGCTTAGCGTTGTGCCATGTACCATTGGCGTGAAGCCCTTCTTGGAATCTTTCATGCTGAATCTTTGTAGGACTTTGTCAATGTATGAATCTTGACACAAGCCTATCAGCCTTCTAGATCTATCCCGGTAGATCCTGATTCCAAGAACGTATGCGGCTTCACCCATGTCTTTCATGGAAAAACAACTTCCAAGCCAGTCTTTTACCGACTTCAGCATTGGAATGTCGTTTCCGAGAAGCAGTATGTCATCGACATACAGAATAAGAAATACTATCTTGCTCCCACTAGATTTCTTATACACGCATTGTTCTTCTTCGTTTCTGATGAAGTCAAATTGCTTGATCGCTTCATCAAAACGAAGATTCCAGCTCCTCGATGCTTGCTTTAATCCATAAATGGATTTATGAAGCTTGCATACTTTCCCAGCATTCTTTGGATCTATGTAACCGTCAGGTTGTGTCATATACACATCCTCTTCCAGAATACCATTCAGGAAGGCGGTTTTCACGTCCATCTGCCAAATTTCATAATCATGAAAAGCTGCAGTTGCTAGTAGAATCCGAATAGATTTCATCATAGCCACTGGGGAATAGGTTTCATCGTAGTCCACACCGTGAACTTGTCTGAAACCTTTTGCCACCAACCTGGCTTTATAAATCTGGACATTTCCATCCACGTCAATCTTCTTCTTGAAGATCCATTTGCACTCGATGGCTTTTACACCAGCGGGTAAGTCAACCAACGAAAACACTTGGTTGACCGACATGGAGTCCATTTCGGAATCAGTGGCCTTGCGCCACTTCGAGGAATCTGGGCCCATCATGGCTTGATTGAAGTTCGATGGTTCATCACCATCAATGATCAGAAGATCATGACAGTCAGTCACGAGGAATCCTTGATATCTCTCGGGTTCGTGACGGATCCTCCCGGATCTACGAACTTCAGGTACTACAGGTTCAGGCTCTACAATTTCTTGTAGGTCCTCCTGCTGCTCTTCCTCATTAGGTTGAGCAGTATCCTGTTCATCTTGAATTTCTTCAAGCAGTACCTTACTCCCACTGTCTTTCTTAGAGAGAAACTCCCTCTCAAGAAAGTTACAATCCCGGGCAACAAAGATCTTGTTCTCGGAACGTAGATAGAAGTAATAAGCCTTGGTTTCCTTCGGATAACCAATAAAGTAGCATTTATCAGACTTTGGTGTAAGCTTGTCTGAGATTAATCTCTTGACATAGGCTTCACAACCCCAAATTCTAAGATAAGACAACACTGGAGCCACTCCAGTCCATAATTCATATGGTGTCTTTGCTACTGCTTTCGATGGCGCTCTATTTAGAGTGAACACTGCTGTTAGCAGAGCATATCCCCAAAGGAATATTGGAAGGTCTGTGTGACTCATCATAGATCGAACCATATCCAATAAGGTCCGATTTCTCCTCTCTGACACACCATTCCATTGAGGTGTTCCAGGAGGAGTGAGTTGGGATACGATCCCACACTCTCTTAGATGATCACTGAATTCTTGGCTTAAGTATTCTCCTCCTCGGTCGGACCGAAGAGCCTTAATGCTTTTGCCAAGTTGGTTCTGTACTTCATTTTGGAATTCTCTGAACTTCTCGAAAGATTCAGACTTATGTTTCATTAAATAAACATATCCATACCTACTGAAATCATCAGTGAAGGTAATGAAGTACTGATAGTTTCCTCTTGCATTTGTGGACATTGGGCCACACACATCAGTGTGTATCAGGCCCAATAAGTCACTGGCCCTCTCGTTAGGTTTATTAAAGGGGGCCCGGGTCATTTTGCCCATCATGCAGGATCCGCATTTCTCACATGACTCAAAGTCAAATGAGCCAAGAAGTCCATTCGAATGGAGCCTCTTGATGCGTTTCTCGCTGATGTGCCCTAAACGACAATGCCATAGAAACGTTCGGTTCTCCTCATTAGGTTTGAACCGTTTGGTATTAATGTTATAAATTGGCGCGGATTGATCGAGTATGTAAAGCCCATTCGTAAGAGGGGCAGAACCATAGAACAAATTGTTGCGATTGAAGGAACATAATTTATTCTTAACTGAAAAATCATAACCTTCCAAATCCAACAAAGAAATTGAAATAATATTCCTGCTTATAGCAGGTACAAAACAATTATTGAGTTCTAAAACCAATCCCGAAGGTAAAGACAACAAGTATGTGCCTACAGCTAGTGCTGGAACTTTCGCTCCATTCCCAACTCGTAGCTCCACTTGTCCTTGCTTCATCCTTCTACTGTTGCTGAGTGCCTGCATATTAGTACAAATATGAGCCCCACAACCAGTATCCATAACCCATGAGGTATTATCAGAAGTAGTTGTATTAACTTCTATAACAAAAATACCTGTTGAAGAAGTCTCGAGAGTCTTCTTCTTCAATTCCTTTAGACCTTCTTGGAATTTCTTACATTCTCTCCTCCAATGCCCTGGTTCTTTACAGAACCTGCATATGTCAGTTGGCCCAGCCTTGGACTTGGGCTTGGGCTTTGGCGTGTCCTTGTCCGCGACTTGGACAGCCTTGGCCTTTCCCTTATCCTTAGCAGAGGATTTCTTAAACCCCTTGCCCTTTTGCACCATAAGCACATTGGGGTCCTTGGCGGTTTTCCTCAAGTTGGGCTCTGCAGTTTTGAGCATTCCGTGAAGCTCAGGCAATGTCTTACTCAAGCCATGCATGTTAAAGTTCAGAATGAACTGATCATAGCTTGCAGGTAATGACTGCAGAATGATGTCGCAAGCAAGTTCCTGGCTGATAGGACAGTCGAGTTTCTAAAGATGATCGAGATAACCCATCATCTTCAAGACATGAGGACTCACTGCCGCATTCGCAGCCAACTTACAGTCTAAGAGGTTCTTAACCGTCTGAAACCTCTCAGTCCTTGCTTGCTCCTGAAAAAGCGATTTCAGGCTTGCCATTATCTCAATTGGTGACAACACACTCTCGAACTGCATTTGC
The DNA here is from genome assembly GCA_030180135.1 of Orychophragmus violaceus. NCBI lineage: Eukaryota > Viridiplantae > Streptophyta > Magnoliopsida > Brassicales > Brassicaceae > Orychophragmus > Orychophragmus violaceus. The sequence continues at coordinate 30,954,413 of CM058232.1, read as the reverse complement.
AGCTCAGCAGTCATTGTCGCCAACATAAGGCAATACACATCATTTTCATCTGACGAATGCTTTTCCTAAGCATTATGCAGAGTCCTGGCGGCATTGTTAGCAGGCCTCTCGGGGAGAGGATCACGAAGGACATAATCCTTCTTCTCCTGCTTGAGGACCAGCCTCAAGTTCCTTGACCACGTCAGGAAGTTCGTTCCAGTCAGCTTCTCCTTCTCGAGAACAGACCGGATTGAGAATGTGTTTTGTGTGCTTGTAGTAGTCATAGCTGAAATATATAAGATAAAAGGTTATTAGTTAATATGTTCAATATGATTAATCTTATATTATACTTAATATGATCAATCATGCATTATATTCAATAACCTAAGTTACCCTCAATAGAATATAATGATTCCAAGATCCACATATAACTAAGATCAAAGTGGGCCACTGGCCATCACCCAACCTTAGCTTATATCGGTAAGCCCTTTGTCGGCTAATTATATCCGTGATATAACTCTTGGTTGTGAATCTGGGTCCGAGGCCCAATTCACTCTGATGTCTCAAGGCCCGGGACTCCCGATGGCCTAGTCAAGAAAACCAGACTATACAGTCATGTAATCATTAATGTCTGGGACTCCCAATGACATTTATGAATCACAAACCGTCTTATCCACGCAAAAGTAGACACCCTCACACTGTAAGGCCATGAATACAATTGAATGGGCTTCGACAGCTGACATAGCCTGGTCAAGACATCCAACGCTTGATATTATTTGAGGTTCGTAGGTTTATTAAAATTTCATTCCCAAAATAGAAGATTACTATTTCGGGAAACTTTCTATTTTTGGAAACCTACTATTTTTGGAAACTTTCTAAAATTGGAAACTTTCTAAAACCGGAAACTTTCTAACTTTAGAAATTTCTTAAAATCCAAAACATGCAAATCTAGAAACTTCTATTTTAAGAAACTTTCTAATTTCAAAATTTCGGAAACTTTAATTTAAAATCGATTTATATAACTTTATAAAATAAATTTTAAATTAATCTGAAGAAAGACTCAAATAATTGGCCCAATTGTTTTAACTTCTTGGCCCGAGGCCCAAGAATTGGTCCATGTCCAAGACATGACCCAATTGTCCAATTAAATGACATAACCGGTCTGGTTCATTAAAATTGGTCTAACCAAATTTTAATTACTACGATGACCACAATTGTCAACCGGTTATTTACTAAACCGGATTTTCTCAATTTATTTGGTCCAACCAAATCAAATTAGAGAATCCTGGTTTAGGCACAAAATCCAATTTTTCGAATTTGGATTTCTTATCCCGGTTTAACCAGAATTTAATAAAATTATTAAATCTGTTTATTAAACCGAGACGTTTAATTTTAATAAAATTTTAAACCGAACCGAACCGAATTGGTCACAAACCAATCATGGTTGTGACCTAGCTTCTCGATCACCATGCCCAGCCGCAAACCGTGCGCCAACGATCCGAGATCGAGACGATGCCCAACTGCGGACGGGATGGTCGGGACGGGACGATGCCGCGATCGGGACGCGATCCATCCGACGATCGGGACGAGCCGCGATCGGGACGCGATCCATCCGACGATCGGGACGCGACCACGCAACACGATCGTTCGTGATCGGTTCGTGCGTCCTTTTCCGATCCGGACGATCCGACCCAACCGGCCAACTCTCGGCCGATCGCAAAAACCGAGTCATATAGCTTGGTTTTGCGATTTCAAATATGTTTAGGTTTCAATTCCTTGTTGCTTAAGTGATTTCTGTTATCAGTAGTTGATTCAAAACACTTCTTAAACAAGAAAAACAATCCTAAACGAGATTCTAAACAAGAAAAACCAGAACCAATAGCTCTGATACCACTGAAGGATGTTTTGGTTGTTAATCCTGATTCAGTTCTTCAGATTAAACAGTCCTAAACATACGGATCTAGGTTCTCTTGATTAGAAACAATAAGATCTCACCTTTTACCTGTTTATGCAGCGGAAAGAGAGAACAGGTCAGAGATCAGAGAGCCACCAAGTGATAACTCCTCCAGAGGTTCACACACGCACACTGCAGGAAGAGAGGCTGCTAGACCAATCTGTGGGAGGCGCAGAGAGAGAGAGAAAAAATCGCAGGGAGGCTAGGGTTTGGGAGAAAGAGATTTGGGTTTTAGTTTATAAAACCCTTCTCTTTCCCTTTTGGGCTTTTGGGCCCAAATACCAATCTGATTAAATCCCTTGGATTTAATCAGACCCATTTATCTCTCTCTAAGTACGACAAATGCCTGGCACTTTTACCGTACTTCTGCTAAGCCGTTCCTACACATTTTCCTGTTAGCTTAGGCGTGTGACCCATATGGGATCATATAATAAAGGCAATAAGTCCAAGACTTATAGATCATGAGCGGACTCTAGCAAGCCATCATGACCCCCAGTATTATATGACTTATGTCTGATCATTGACATACTCTTACTTTCTAGAGACAGTACCGAGATTACTGGACACAATTCCAACAAAGACATGGGAATGATCATTATGGTAATGATCATATTAGTGTGTATTAAATACACATTATTATCGAGAAAATGGTGTTGTGTCGATCGACACAGCTTGTGTGTCGGTCGACACAGTTCGGGTTTCGAAAGGGTTTTTCGAAATTATGACTTAATCAAGTCTGGCCCGTTAAATGTGTTTAGGTCGAATAAAAACTTGATAGTCTCGACCTAAAACATGTGCCGTCCACTTTTTCTTGACAGAAAGAGCAGAAACACCAGAAACTCTCAGATCCCATAGATCCGGCACTAGCATCCCGTTTCCAGCTTGTGTGCTTGTGTATCTGGTAGAGACGAGGCACCTGTGTCGCTACTGATCTCGTTCACCATTCATTCCGCTGCCAGTAACAAGGTAAGAACGAGGTTGGTGATTCAATATATCAAACCCTTAGTTCCTAGGAGATCCAACATCGATACCCTAAATACTACAATCACGTTTGTGCACTTGCAGTTAGAAAATAGGGATTAAGATTTGACCTATCAGGTTTACATCCCAACAATCCAGTAGATGTAAGAAGCTCCAAATCATATTTTCTCTGACTGAGAGAATTCCTTCTGATGTTCTTGCTACTTCTAAGCCAAGGAAGTATTTCAAATCACGAAGATCCCTCATCTTAAATCTCTGTTTCAAAGCATCAATGATCGTTGATGAAGCATAATCACTAGTACTGGTGATGACAATATCATCAACATAGACAAGAAATGCAACAAACTCTCCATATTAGTTGCTTTTAAGAAACAAAGTATGATCACCTTCTCCTTTCTTAAACCCCAAAGATAGTAAAGATTCAAAGAACTTCAAAAACCACTGCCTTGACGCTTGTTTGAGTCCATATATGGACTTCTTCAAAAAACAAACTGCATTCTTAGGTAATGATAATCCTCTCCTTTCTGAATAACCATCAGGCAACCTCATATATATTTCTCCCTCCGAATCTCCATTCAAGAAAGCGTTTGAGATATCCATTTTCTTAAGAGACCACTTCTCTGATGAAGCAACTTTCAAAAGCATCCGAACAGTGGTATGTTTAACAATAGGAGAAAATGTTTCATTATAATCCAGACCCTCCTTTTGTGTAAATTCTTTAGCCACCAACCGGGCTTTGTATCTCTCCAAACTCCCAAACTCCATCAGCATGAAACTTCAATGTAAACACCCATTTACAACCCACGAGTTTCTTTCCTTTGGGAAGAGTAATAATATCCCAAGTTTCTTTAATCTCCATTGCATTAAGTTCCTTATCAATAGCATCACACCACTCTGCAGAATCCTTTGCCTCAGAATATATATGAGGGAATGAGATTTTAGTAATATGATTTATGAAAGAATGATGATCAGGAGAAATCCTTGAATAGGAAAGAGATAATTAAATCGGATTAACAATATCAGAAATTTGTAGAGTAACAATGATAGTCATTCAAATGAGAAGGAGGTTTCTTAACTCTTTGAGAAGAAATTTCTGGTGGAAGAAAAGGAGATGGAGAAATTTCTGAGGAAAAATGTGAATTGTTAGTACTTACCTGAGGACAAAGGTTCTGATGTGAATACATCCACTGGTGGTGTAGATTTATGCAATGGAAATATGTCCTCATGGAGTATGACATTCCTGGAAATAAAAATACTATTAGTATCCAAATCCATCAGCTTGTATCCCTTGTATCCAAAGCGATATCCCAGAAACAAACAAGCTCTAGACCGAAGTTGAAACTTGTGTCTTTGTTTTGGAGAAGTAGAGCTGTAACACAAACATCCAGAGTCCTTATCAGATCATAAACATGAACTTTCCTAGTTAGATCCTTATGTGGAGTCTTATTTGATAATAAAGCAGAAGGTGTTCTGATGATGAGGAACATAGCTATCAAAACACAGTCACCCCATAATGAAAGAGGAACCTGAGACTGGAACATGAGAGGTCGAACAACGTTGAGTATATGCTGATGTTTGCGTTTAACCACCGAGTTTTGTTGTAGCGTCTTTGGACAAAAGTGATACGAGATCATCTCTTTTTGTTGATAGAATTCTATGAAACTCAGCTCTGGTGCATTGTCTGATCTCACATATTTGACTTTGACATTGAATTGATTCTCAACTTGGCGGATGAAAGTAGGAAAAACTGTTATGAATTCATTATTAGTTCTTAATAGATAGATATATATAGCCCTAGAGTGATCATCCACTATAGTTAAGAAATATCTAAAGCCTTCAAATGTCTCAACTGAAAAGGTCCTCAAATATCTATATGTAATAGTTCAAAGGTAGAATTACATATATTACTGGGAGAGGGAAAAGAGAGTTTCTTCTGCTTTGTCAAATGACATATGTGACAATATGCATACTCCTTATTCTTAAGTCTTGTTGTACCCTAAGCATCTGAAATAGTATATAGACGAGAGAAAGACGCATGCCCCAAACTCTTGTGTCATGTACTGACATCCACTAGTGCATTCACTCTCACTAAACTTGTCTGAATATCCAATACATATAGTTTAGATATACGTCTAACCCTGTCCAATCGTCAACTCCTTGATAGGATCCTGAATTTCACCATGAAATGGGTCAAAAACAACTCTGGAACCTATAGTAGTAGTCAAAGAACTGATGTTGATGAGGTTTAATCTGAATTCAGGAATAAAAAAACATTATCAAGAGTAATGTCATCGTTTACTCTAACAGATCCTATCCCACTTATTCTGATTGTTTTATTGTTTAGGAAAGGTACAGCACTGTCAGCTGATGTATCAAGTGATAAGAACGATCTTCTATCACAAGATACATGATGGGTGGCGCCAGAGTCAATCACCCAAGTAGCATGATTGAGGGCGTGCTGTGATACGGTCAATATTCCAACAAAACAAAAGGGTGAGAAGAATACACAAGAGTTATATGTTGCATAACAAGAACCAATTGCTTCATCTGGTCGTGTGGTAGTGTTGTTCTGTAACTGAGAGCTAAACAAAGCTATGAAGTGCTGAATATGATTCTTGGTGAGATTACCAATCAGGTTGTCTAATCCATGACCATAAGACTTGTTACTTGGTTCCATTGGAGAAGATATAGTCATTTGACCTGCAACAGGTTGAGATTTTGTTGCTTCTCATTAGACTTTCTTTTGATGTAAATCCAGGTGGGAAACCATTCTTCTTGTAACATCTCTCAGCTATATGTCAAACTTTGTTGCAGAAGGAGCATATAGGGCGACCTTTTTTGGACCAGATTTCACATAACAGATTACTTCAGAACCACCAGGAGGAGCCGTCATCTGAGTCGATATCTCTGAGACTTGAAAAAAAGTCTGTGGAGCGACTTGTATAAAACCCCTCTAACTATCTTCTTGATCCAGAATATTATACACTTCAGCTAGAGATGGAAGCGACTTCTTCATAGTAATCTGTCTCTTAATGATAGCATATGATTCATTCAGTCCGGCAAGGAACTTAACAATTTTAACTCTCTATCTACCTTCTGTTGCAGACAAACAGCTTTACCACATGTACAAGGATCATCAGCTTCCTTGATACCCTCCAGATTACTCCATAATGTCTTCAAAGTAGTAAAATATTCTGAGAGAGACATAGAGCCTTGTCCTAGATCATGTATCTCTTGTGTTAAATTGAAGTTCTCGTAAGATTAGTCCTATGCCATGTTCGAAAAATCGGCCGAGTTGCCGATTAATCGTCCGGAGAAGCGCGAGGCGGAGGCACGCCGCCGCGAGAAGCTCCTGATCGGACAAACTAGGCGGTCAACGAGGTTTTCTTCGATTCAACCGCGTTTTTGCGTAAGTCAACGCGTTTTTGGGCAAAAATCGGATCTCTAAAAAAATCGTGTTTTTTTTGTTTTGAAACTTAGAATTGATTAATTGATCTTAGAATTGAAGTTCTTGTGTGAAATAAGTAACTAAAACGCAAAAACAAACTTAAAATCGTGAGAAAAACGTTCATGGCGGCCAAAAACTAGGGTTTCAGATGGGGAATTCGAAGAAGAAGATGACCAAATTACAAAAATGCCATTCATTAATAATAACAAAAAAAGAGAAAAATAGGGCTTAACGCGCGTCGAATCTGGGGCAATGGGAAGGCTCACTCGCTAGACTACCACTGGGCTACGGTTAACTTTTGTTTATTTCTCCTATAAAAATATATAAATCTATCTAAATATTACTCCCTCTGTTTTTCAATATAGGAGGTTTTAGCAAAAACACACATATTAAGAAAATTTAACTTTTTCTCTTTTAAATAAAAAATATCATTTAATATTCTAGCTTTTCAAGATTTCCAAGAAACTTCTTTCATTTTATTTTAACTTTTTAATTGTTTATATTAAAATAAAGTGAACTTTTACCTTGAAATGTGAGAACCTCTTATATTTTGGAAAAAGACTAAAACTCTAAAACTTCCTATATTGAGAAACGGAGGGAATAAAAAATACCCTAAAATTACGCCCCGCGTAATCCCCGCTTAGTCTCCGATTTTTATGCTAGGCGCTAGGCCCATGCCTACCGCACGTATAGCGCCTAGCGAATTCTCGACCATGGGTCCTTTGAAATCTATATAGATCGCACAAAATATCAGAAGCATCATTCAATCTCAGAACACTCCTATATATGTGAGGCAATGCAGATTTCAACAACCAATCCTTAACCATGCTATTGCACCTAGACCATATTCGAAAATTAAGATCATCATAATTCATATCATAGAGATGAATAATAACAAGTTACAAACCAGAATGATCTCTGGAATGCATGAAAAAAGGCGAGTGCACCTAATCCTTCGATTCTACACCAAAAGTTATTCACGAACCTCCGTTAACTAGTTCTAATTAATGTCGCCGGCGGAGGATTCGCAGCTGAGCTTGAGGAAGCATTGGATCGGGTTGATTTTCTCGGATTTCTCTTCAACGCAACCATTTCGAGATAGAATCAAACAAGAAAATCGAATCGCGAGCTAAAATCCAAGAAATTAAGACCAAATCGATCAGAAATTGAGCACGAAGGCTCTGATACCATGTTAGTAACAATGTTGAGAGTGAACAATATGTTACGATTTTGAATTGAAGAAATGAATATGCATTGATTTAATACACTATATATACAGCTAATACTAAACCGGTATAATAAACCGAACCTATACAATTATATATAAGTTACATTTGAACTTCAACAGTTCTCCTCAAATTAAGCTTTTCGTTAAGATGGATCAAATGTCATCAGAACGCTATAATCAGAGGATGGCGATTATTTATGACGCAATGATCACCACAAAGCCGCCCACAAGGTATATATCGTACATTAATTATTACAAACCATTCCTTGTTTCTCAAGCAATCACGCAAAAACATTAATCTTTTTTTTAATAAATCGAAGCTGAAAATTTGGGAAAGATCACCAGTTGAAGCTAATTGCCTCAAAGTGAAGGTTTTTAGCCAAACCAGAGCCGCAGATCCTTGCCACCTCATGCCTCAACTTTCTTGGTCCACACACCATTACTCCCACGTCTTGCGAACCTTCTGCCTCAAAAAATATCTCTGCGGAGACGGCATGTTTTGGTCAAACTTTACTAACAAATTGTTGTCATGCATGTGATAGTGTATACGAATTGCTCTTTAGATTATACAGAAAGAAAAAGACTTACTCTTTAGATTAGGTTTACAACCGAAGTGAACATTGGTGGCTTGTACTATAGACTGATACGGGACGCTCTCCAGGTCTCTCTCGATGTTGCCACTGAACCATGAGGATGGAGAAGATGTTGGCGTCTCAAAGTCTTTCCCGCTTAGTTTCTTCTTATTCAAATCATGATCTCCCTCGTTGTTTTTTTTCTTGCGCCACAAGAAAACCGCGCTTGCAGCAATGAATATGCAGAGACATCCAAGAAACATGTCCCAGAGCGATCTGTAAGTGAAGTTGTAGACACTTCCTTTACGGTCCACAGGGTACATGTAATATCGTGTGACGATGGCTATGAGAAGTAGAAACATTGCGAATGATGTCAAGATCACAACACCAAGCCATAGTAAGTTGTTGGGTCCAAGAACAGGTGAGATGGGTGAGTCTTTGTTGTTCGGTTTGAACCATTTCGTCTTCACATGATTCTCATCATCGGATGTTGTTGTTTGCGGCTCGTTATCCCTTGTTACGTAGGCTTCTATTCGAAGCTTCATCTTAGAAATATCTGAGACTGATATGCCTGAGGGAGGGAATATTAGGTCTAAAAGGGTAAGATCTTGGTAATGTTTGAAGGAGCAAACAAGAAGAAGATCTGGTAGTTTCGTGTTCGAGTTTTGACTCTGGAAAATGATTTCTCTGATGACTGAAATGAAAGGAGCGATCCCGCTTCCGCCACTCACTAGTATCAGAGAGTCATGCCTTAAGAAATCGAAAGAAGTAGGTCCATAAGGTCCTTCAGTTGAGACTTCGACAGAATCGATAGAAGAAGAAGAGATATGGTCGTAGAGCTTCTGAGTCCAAGTTCCTTGTCTTCTGATGACGACACTTATTTTGTCTTCCTCCAAATTGCTGCTTGAGGTTATTGAGAAGGGATGCCACTGGATCTTTGAAATGCTTGGAACATGTACAAATAGTATACTTGTTGGGTTGTAATGAAATCCTGAAATGCCCACCATAAGTGTCTATCAGGTCCAAAAGTCTATCAGAAATAATTTCTAAAATATGAAACGATTAAAAAAATTAATTTTGTTGCTTCTAAGTTAAAATTTAGAATGATAGATTGATTAGAAACATATTCAAATTATATTCCCAATATATATACTCATGAAAAACCGTTAGGAGGAAGGAACTAATCGAGTTTATATATATATATATATTGTGAAAGAAAAAATCCCATTAATCTTCACAAAATTATAAACCGACGAAAGAATAGAGACCAAAAAGTATGGAATGAATAGATTCTAGAGGATATGACAAACCGGGGACTTTGGAGAATGTGAGTTCCATGTTGTCAGAAGGTAAGAGCCTTGCATTGACAAGCCTTGATCGCTTCGTTGACTGTAGGAACCTCAGATAGCGATCTATGAAGAAGAGGAAGATGTTGGGCAAGATCATGCAGAACCACGAGTCTCCCACGTGGAACACGTAGAAGATTATGTAGAGACCGTAAAGCTGGTGAGTGTAGAAGAAAATTTCAAACTTCTTTCGTCTGAAGTATGGTGTGCTAGTCACCCAAATCGCTATTCCGATTACCATTGCTATCGATCCGGCTAAATTCGGCACGTAAGTCTTGCTCCATGCAAACGTCTTTGCGTACATGTAGATGAACAACAACATATATAAATAGTATATTCTAAACCCTAAATCCTATATAAAACTTCAAAATTTACTCCGAAGTTTAGACCATTGTTTGGTTTTAGTCCCATATTTATAAGAAAACTGTCAGAAGTAACGAACCTCGATTAACTGATTGGTCATACCCCAGTAGATAAGGAAAACGATGGTGTGAACGAGGAAGAGGAAGTTGGAGATATGTCCGAGCCAAATGTGATATTTGATGCTTGACTCGGAAGTCAACCCGACAAGTGGCAGAATAGTAGAGGCTCTTGTGACAGGGAAGAACAAAAAGGCCCAACAAAAGTGCCCCACATACCCTACTCTCAACCCAAAAGCCCTAAACTTCGCCTGCCATCTGCGCCATTTCGATATTCAATTAGGGGTTTTTATGAATGTTATTTGTTAGTAGAAATGAATGTGCTTACATCTTAGCGTTGTCGTGATTGTGAAGCTGGACGTTATAGCTAATGTAGAGGTAATTGCCGAGAGCCCAAGTCAAAAGAGAAATAAAAAGGATAGAGAAAGTCAAGTCCGTTGCGGTTACTATCCCCAGTGGATTCATCACTGTCATCACCCGACCCATCCCTCCTTTTACTTTAATTTTTCTGCAAAAATTGGAATTACATATACTGATATACAAATATGATTGCATATTACGTAACTTACATATATGTAGCTAGCATATATGTCTACGTTAAGTACATATATATAGCTTTCAAGCCGGGTACTAGGTATTATTCATATCTTTTTACTGATAGTTGAGTTTCTTCTACAGATAAAATTAATCTTGTAAATCGTAATCATCAATCATCATATATATATATATATTAACTCGTAAGATTTAATATATAATTATCAATCATCTTGTAAATTAATATGATCTGAAACATTGACAAAGCTGTTGGCTAGCCCTCGGAGTTTTAAACGAACCGAACTTACCGACCGGTTCGGTTCGGTTAGCTCAGTTTGGTTATTTCGGCCACTTTGAAAAATAGTTTTGGTTTTCGGTTCGGTTTGGTTCAGTTCGACGAACCGTTCGGTTAACCGAAGTTTTTATTATTATTATTATTTTTATAAAACAAAATATACCGATTTTAATCAAAATAATTAAAATTTTCGGACCGAACCGAACTGACCCGAATAACCGAATATACCCTTAATTAACCAAATTAACTGAAATTAACCGATTTTATCCTAACTTTCGGTTAATTTTGGTAGAAATCAATAACCGAAAAAACTGAAAACCGAACTGAACCAAAATTTATTTCGGTTAGTTTCGGCGAAAAAAACCGAAAAACCGAGAAACCGAACCGAAACGAAACCGGAGTCCCAGACCTTGGCCCTTGGCAATCGAATATATCCCTTCAAATGTATGCATATCACCAAGTTTGAAAAAGCAATGGAAGCATGGCTTGCTTCTAAGTGATTTCAAGTCAGTTTGAGAAGAATGTGTAACAATCTAAACAAGTTGATCTATGGTAAAAACGATTTTTTGATTTGAATAAATTCAACATTCATTAAAAAAATTATTTAATATGTGATCATATGTAGATTACACGGACAAATTCAATCGATTATAACCAAGTAGTTTATATATAGTAGAATAGTAAGCTTACCTCTCGGTACGTTGAATATCAGTTTGTTTCTTCTGGATATGCAAATAAACGCAGCTCACAACCGCAATGAACATCATTGGAATTGTGAGGAGCACCAGATTCGTGCCTAGATATGCATGCAATTAAAACGAAATTTCTTGAAATTGCAAGAGAATCAGTTCAAGGAAAGGGGAGAAATGTTAAGATTAACCAACCTTGTGGGCCAAAATAAGTAGTGTTGAAATACTTGGCAAGTTTCGGAGTCCAGTTGTATTTGTAAACCTTAGTCGAAATCATTATCCAGATAAAGACCCATCCAACAAACACAAACATAAGTATCAGCTTCAGCATGTTCCTTATGTTTCCCATATTTCTGTTAATCGTGTATGTGTGTACGTATGTAGATACGGGTGATTGTGTTTGTGTGTGTGGTCTTTTAGGTATTGTTCTTGAGATGTTATGAACTTCTTGATTAGGTCTTTATATATAGAGGTTTGTGTGTGGCCGATTAAATATGTATATTTGTAAGATAATTGCAACATAGTTTCATCATTATATATAGAAAGTTGAGAAAACATTCTAATAAAATTAAAAAGAGGCATGATTCATGCATGAACAAAATTTTATAGTATTTATTTATTTGTAATCGATGTATATACACTACAAGAAAACATGGTCTTTACCGATGGAATTCCGTCGGAAATTACCGACGATAAACCGACGACTTTTCGACGGGACGTTTTTCGACGGAATATCGTCGGAAATTTTCGACGGTTTTCCTATTCCGTCGGAAACAACCGACGGTTTAATTTTCTATCAGTTTTCCGTTGTATTTCGGTCGGTTTAGCGTCGGTTCAATATAGCCGTTAATATGACCGTTAATGTGACCGTTTGGTCGACTAGAAAACGACGGATTTCCGACGGTATTCCGTCTGAAATTATCCTACATATACCTCATGCCTCCTCTCTTCCCCTCCACACCTATCCCTCCATAAATCTCTCTCTCTCTCTCTCTAATACTTCTGGTAACCGAGAAAAATGTTTTCTTCTAACTATTATAGATCGTGGATGGACGGAGTTAGGATTGATGAGGCGATGAAGCTAGTGTACAGGGAATATGCACTCGGTATTGCAGAGTTTATGTCGCTAGCTTGCAATCAACCACATACGCCGAAAACCGGTAAGTTAAAATGTCCATGTACTAATTGCCGAAATTTTAGAAATCTTACGATTGGCGAAGTATGGTTTCACTTGTATTCAGTTGGGTTTATGTCGGGTTATAAGATTTGGTATCTTCATGGGGAAACTTCAGATTATGCAAGTAGTAGTAGAGAACCTTACGGTAGTACTAGTACTTGGGAACCTAATGTTAGTTCTAGCGAACCTTATAGTGCCGATGTAGATTTTGGTGTAGGCACCATTCAGATGGTTAATGATGCAGATAGAGAAAATCTTCTAAAGGTAGGTGAATATCAAATTCCTAGGGAAGATGAGGAACCAAATCTTCCAAAATATTTTTTTTTAATAATTTTTACTTATCCGTCGGTAAACCGTCGGTAAATTTTCGTCTGTAAACCGTCGGTAATATTGCCTCAGTAAACCGTCGGTAATATACCGTTGGTATACCGTCGGAATACCGCCGGTAATATACCGTCGGAATACCGCCGGTAATATACCGTCGAAATACTGTCGGTAATATACCCTCGGTAAACCGTCAGTTTACTCCGTCGGTTTATGGTGGCTAAATCGTCGGTTTAGTTCCTCGATAAACCGTCGGTTTATGCCGTCGGTATATCGTCAATTCCGTCGGTATTCCGTCCGTCGAAAATCGATCGATAATCCGTCGGTTTGTTTTCCGTCGGTAATCAATCAGTATTTACTGACGAAAAACCGACAGATATTTTTTTCCGACAAAATAGAACTGACAGAATTTATTGGTGAGAAATCCGTCGATTTCTTCCCTCAGAATTGGCCTGTTTTCTTGTAGTGATAGATCTTAGATCAAAACACAAACTTATTTTCAAGATCAGTAAAAAAAATTGGTATTTTTTTGTCACTTAAACATGTAGTGATCAATGAGATGATCAATAGTAAAAACTAAAAATCAATTGTTGGTGGGATTTGAATTAGACCCAAAAGTAAATCATTAACCACTCAAACGCCTAACAAAAAAAAAAAACACTCTTTGGTTTAAGTACTTATATTTTCATATTAAACATAGTATTTTCTCGACAAAATATATTATGCAAAAGAAACTGCTTGCCTAGTCTAAACATCCTGAACCCAAACTTTTTCCATTTATCATCTACAAATATATTTTTTTTAAAAGTCATCCACAGTAAATCGAATATTTTGAAATTCAGTGTCCACAACTGGTATATATATATATCAGTACTGATATATATATATAACAACTAATTATCTTTTAACGATCCAAAAACCTTTACAATTTATATATTTTGTCGCTCATGTGGCTTGGAATCTATATTAATTAATTAGGTAGTTTAAACTTTTTTGGCATCAAGCCAAGAGACAACTAGTTCTCCAGATATGATTTTAACAGTGTTATCGGTGTAGAACAAAGAAACAAAACTTCGGTGAGTAACACGTTTTCTTCGCCTTTAAGCGGCATCGTTTCTCTCTCTTTTTCTCTCTCTTAGGCGATTTCCGGCAAAAAAAATTTCCACCTCTCCGGTTTGGTTCTTTCGCCGGAGAGGGCTTCTTAAATCTTGTCTTCATGCAACAATCGTGGTAGACGAATAACGGGAAGTCTCGGCTCCTCTCTCCGGCAATGTGCGGTGGCTATCTCTCTCGGCAATGGAGGCGGCCCAGATCTCAAACTGACGGATATCTGTAAGTTGCTGGTCCAGAAACTGCTCGGAGACGGCGATGGGTCGGATTATGGGCGGAGAAGGAAGGGGGCTTTGGATCTGGGTTTTCGCATCCGGCGGTGTCGAGGAGTTGGAAAAGTGGCGTTGTGAGCGGAGGGGTTTCACGGAGGTCTAGCTTGCGAAGCGACTCCTGAGAGGCTTGACGGTGGCGTCTGGTGAGGTGTCCCAGCTGCTTCTCGCTTTCTCGGAGCCCACCTTCTTCGCCGGAGCGGTGGAGTTTGAGGCGACCGGTGAAGATAGGTCTCGGACCGGATCGGGCTGCTGTGGAGAAGATGGCGAGGAAGCTTAGCTGCGGCGGGCCTCGTCGGAAAATCCGTGGAAAATTGAGGAGGAAGCGCGTTCTTAGCTGGGATTTGGAGAGATGGGTTCGGAGCTTCAGAGGTGGGAACGACAGATGGGAACGGCCTTCCAACTCTGTCCAGAAATATCTTCGGGTGACCTCTGTGATTCGATCTAGATCGTGCCGCCGGCGACGGCATAAGGAGACCGACAATAAAACCTAGATGTCAGCGTTCTTTGTCTGCAATTAGGTTTCGGTTTAGGTTAGACTCTCCCCGATCTATTAGGGTTTCATTGGTTTGGTTTTACTTCTTGGTTATCTAGTTGTACCCGGTTGACTCCCTATTAAAAGTTGGATTTTAATTTAAATATAATTATATTAAAAATAAAAACTTCGGTGAGTAAATAACTTGATAGTGTACTTCATCACATTTTACTGTGGCACTGGTACATACGACCACCATTCACGTACGTATGGCTTTAAAATTTAGTACGCCTAACAAAACTTTATTTTTTGATGTCGTACGCGTGATAGTACTAATCAGTGTTTGCAGATTTTCTCGATTATTATATCTATATCAACCATGCATGTACCTTCTATTTCCAAATAAAACATTTTCGTGATAAGTTGATGCTCTGATGGTATATTTTAATTTGGGGATCGAGAATGTGATTAGAATATATTAAAGATAGAGAAAAGCGATTCTATTAGATAACTAAACAATTTTGTGTCTCCTTTTCTTTGTTGTCTTGTTACAATGTTATATCCAAGAAATATGTACTGCTAATTAAAACCCTAAAATGCTAGATAATATGTACCCTAAAACCCTGAACGCAAGGTACGAAAATGTATATCTTTTCTTTCGGAATATTTTAAAGAAGTTATTTGATCAAGTATTTATATTGATTTTCTTTCATAAGATATCTATAAGAAAACTAATTTTCATCCACTAAACGTAGAACTCTTTGGTATTGGTAGCTAAAAATAGAAATTTCAAAGGGGGAGTTCAATTCTTTTAAAAATACCAGGTCATTAGTAAGTTTTAAAATGTACTAACTTATTTTTTTAGTTCCCTTGTAAAGTGCATAGAAAATTTTAAATTCCATTTTAGTTATCAGATTAACAAATTTGTATGATAATATGTGTATTTTGATGGACGTCAGCTACTTATTTTCTGACAGGAAGTGGAAAACTGCATGTAAGATATTATTCCGATTTCATGATTACACTACAAAAAAACACGGCCTTAACCGATATATTTACCAACGGGTTTTCCCGTTGGAAATTTTTGACGGAATACCGACGGATTATCATCGGTAATATTGCCATTGGATTTTCGTCGGTAATTTCTGACGGATTCTCTTTCCGTCTGTTAGTTGTCGGTCCAAAGTAGCCGTTAATAGATATGTTAATGTAAACATTGAAGTAGCCATTGGGCTGACAACTATATATGTCTGTATGTTTTCTATAAGTATCAAACGTTTCAACACTTCTCATCCACACCAATCTCTCTCTCTCTCTCTCTCTCTCTCTCTCTCTCTCTCTCTCTCTCACTCTCACACACACACACACACACACACACACACACACACACACACACACACACACACACACACACACACACACACACACACACTATAATATTTCTGATTACGAAAAAATGTCTTCTTCCAATTATTACAGATTGTGAATGGACGGTCCGAGGGTTGATCCGGCGACGAACTTATTATACACTGAATATGCACTCGGTATTATGGAATTCATGACGGTAGCATGTCGTCAACCACAAACACAAAAACTGGTAAGTTAAAATGTCCATGTACTCAATGCCGGAATGTTAGAAATGCTAGGATTGAGGAAGAGTGGCATCACTTGTATTCATCTGGGTTTATGTCGGGTTATAAGATTTGGTATCATCATGAGAACATCGGATTATGGAAGTATTGGTAGAGAACCATATGCTAGTACTACTAGTATGGAACCTTATGGTAGTCCTAGCGAACCTTATAGTGCGGAAGTAGATTTTGTTGTAGGTGCCGTTCAGATGGTTAATGATGCATATTGAGAAAATATTCATGAAGTAGGTGAATATCAAAATCCTAGGGTGGATGAACCTAATTTAGAAGCTAGGAGATTTTTTGATATGTTAGATGCAGCAAAACGGCCACTGTACGAAGGTTGCAGAGATGGTCATTCGCCATTAATATCTGCTACTAGATTAATGGGCATAAAGACGAACTGCAATTTGGCGGAGGAATGTGTGGATACGATTTAAAATTTTATGAAAGATTTTCTTCTTGAAGACAATCTTGCGCCTTGTTCATACTACGAGGTCCAGAAACTTGTTTATTAGCTTGGATTACCGTACAAGATGATATATGTGTGCATCGACAACTATATGATATATTGGCGAGAATATAAAACCGTTTACATTGTAATATTTGTGGGAAGCCGTGTTATCAGGACACAAGGAGAAGAGTTAACGTTCCATTCAAACATATGTGGTATTTGCCGTTAACCGATAGTTGAAGCGGTTATACCAATCTGAACGAACCACGGGGGAAATGAGAAGGCATGCCGAACATAGAAGAGGAGAAGAGATTGCACATCCTTCAGATGTTGAGGCGTGGCGAGCCAGGGAGGCCGTGTCGGGATTGCGATCCATAACGCGGGGGAAAATAACACTTTGCAGCGGAAAGTTGACTTTGTAAGTTTATCATTTACTTTTTTATATTTGAAGTATATTTTCTAAATAATGTTTGTTTCTTTATTGACCCGACGAGAGGGACGAGAGCCGACGTATCTTGAGTGGTCGAGGGCGGCCACACCAACAAGACTACAAGCGAGATTCAAGATCAGATCGCTCGGAGAGTCGTCGAGACTTCGAAGAAGATAGTAGCGGATCTTGTGCTATCACATCAATCCAAGAAAGGGTCGACTTCGGGGGGCTTCGCTATCAATGCAACAGATCAAAAAAATCTTTCTAGAGGTAAAACTTTATATAAATTATTAATTTTATAATTAATTTTAGATTCTTTGATTTTTTAACTTGTATTTTTTAATCTTTCTGCATGAAACACTGAAGAGAGGGCCGTTTATTCGGATTAGAAAACATGGCCGAG
This sequence comes from Orychophragmus violaceus, assembly GCA_030180135.1. Lineage (NCBI taxonomy): Eukaryota > Viridiplantae > Streptophyta > Magnoliopsida > Brassicales > Brassicaceae > Orychophragmus > Orychophragmus violaceus. The sequence goes on along the minus strand of CM058232.1, from coordinate 30,936,695 downwards.
AAGCTCTCGAAACCGCTTTTCTGCTTTCATTCCGACACTGATACCTTCATCGAAGCGTTGAGGGCGAAAGACGAGGAAATCACCAGCTTGAAAGTGACACAGGTGGAAATTCTCGCCGAACAACAAGCAACCAATAAGAAGATGACCGAGATGGAAGCTCAAATGTTGGAATTCATGATGTTCGGTCGTATTCTGCGATAGGGAGGATCAGGAGAGGGAGCCGAAAAGGAACAAGGCAAGGAGCGGGGGTCGGGATCAGGATCGGGATCGGGACTTCTGAATCCTGATTGTTTGTAATATTAAAACATTTTTATTTAAATGTATTATGACTATTTTTAAAATTAAAAATTTATAATTATTTTCGTTTTTTTTAAATTTTAATATTAATATATTGATTTTATAATTTACAAAAATATTTATTATATTAAAAATATATATTCTTATTATGTCGGTTTATAACCGTCGCTAATCTGTTGGATTACAACCGTTGGTAATCCGTCGATTTAATCCTGTTGGTAAACCGTCGGTTTATAGCTGTTGGTAATACGTCTTTAAACAACCGTCGATAAATATCCATCAATTATTTGTCAGTATCTATCATCGGTTTACCGACGGTTGTTTACCGTCGTATTACCGACAAATCCACCGTTGGTAAATTTAGTCGGTAATTCATCGTATAATCATCAGTTTTATCTCGTCGATATCGGTTATGCGTCCGTAAATATCCATCGATAATTTGTTGGTAATTTTTATGAAAAACCGACGGATTTAAGTTTTTGACGAAATAGAACCGACGGATCTCGTCGGTTGGGAATCCATCGGTAAAGGCTTTTTCTGATGGACAATCGACGGATTTGTCCGTTGGTTATGGCTTGTTTTCTTGTAGTGTTCGTGCACGTAAAATATTTAAAATATTTATTTAATTGCTTATATCAACAAAATGCACTTGTTTTCTGTAATATTATCTTGAGACAATTTCATAATTAATGGTTTTGAGTGATAAGTCAAATTTTAATCCCTAGTTACTACTACAAGTGTACAATGTATTTTGTAGTACTTAGGGTATCAAACAAAGGACCAAAAAATATCAATAGACTTTTCGTTTTCAATCAATGCTAAGCAGTGCAAATGGTGGAAAGCAGTAAATAGTAGAAGTAAATAAAAGTGTAGATTCGATATGAGAAGGCGCTAGACTTAGGAAAGTTCTCAGGGAAATTATACAAAATTAGGCACCAATAAATCATGATACAGATTTAAGCACATGTTCAAGAACTAGAAACACAAGTGTAAAACAATTCAACTCTCGCTGCAATAATTATCTATGTCTAGCAACCTAATGATCCAAATCTCTTTGCAATCTTAGAGTTCTAGACATGCATTCAGTTCAAGTTCTATTGTTCACAATTTTCCTAAAACAAATATCTTTGAGATTAGTTTAATTGTTCACTCTAAGTTCTTTTCAGATTATTAATCACACTCCTGTGCTAATCAATTAACTTAAGATCTAAGTTCTAGGTGATCAATCCAAAATTAGCTTTAAGAACAACTTAGGTAATGATTTGAAATGATGGTGAATCCTAATTAACCAAAAATCCTAACAGAGTATGAAATCCCTATATCTAACAAGGTAAACTACTAAGACATAATATTGAATAAACAACAAATGATGAATAGAAAAACAAAAGGCTGAGTAGATATATAAAAGGGGTTCAAAATCTTCTTTCAAAGAATACACAGTAGCAAATCAGCCTCAAATTCTCAATATCTCTCAATCCAAAAGTAAGAACAAAGATAAGAGAATGAAACTCTTATAAAACCTACTTAATAGTCTAAACACGTTCAGAGATTTAATTACAAATAGTGAAACTTCAAGGTTCTTTTACAATTCTTCAAAAGATGACTTCAACTCGCGTACATGTCTGGGTCGGGGTCGGGGTCGGTGTCGATCGACACCTAGTTGGTATCGGGCGACACCAGTGTCAACGAACGGCTCCAACTTTGACTTCGTGCAATTTTCTCCAAAAAGCTCCAAACTCCTAATTAAACTACATTCACATGTTAACTTGTAAAGACTCGATATACTTGAAAACCCATATAAAAGATTAATAAATATTATTTTTGAAAGATGATAAATACGAAAATATTTATGAAAAATTTTAATTTTATTTTAGAGATATACATAACCTTCAATAAAAAAATGATAAATATGAAAACGTTTATGAATATTTTAAATATTAATAAATATTATTTTTGGATTTTATATAGTAAATTTGTATTATTTATATAAATTTTTAATTTATATATATAAATGATAAAATATTTTAAATAAGATATTTATGTATTGGTTTTTATACATAAATATCTTATTTAAAATATAATAATGTATGTATGTTTAATTATAAATAGTCTCATATAGACTTTATAATATTATTATTGTTGTTAAATTAATTTGATAAATTTTATTTTTAAAATTTATGTTTAATAATATTTGTGCTCGCATATGCTGCGAACGAATCATACTAGTCTTTATATTAATTGGGAAGTGCTTTTAAGCTTTTATCCACTCTCAAAATGGTTGATTACTTCTTTATCCTTAATGAAATTAACTTTTTTTTACAATGTTAACATTAGTTTCTATTGATAATTTATTACTTATTATATTCAACCCTAAATTAAAAAAATAAGGCAATAAATGGCAAGGCCTATCCCGGCCATAGGGCCGGTAAGGTTTGCCACTACTTAACCATTTCAACTTGAGGTTCGTTTGTGAACCTCAAGCCCATTATTTTCATACTTAAACAGTTCTATCTCATTTATTCATTCATTTCGATTCATATTAGACTAAGGCATTTCATATAAGGCAAAATAGACATTTTATTAAATAACCAAAGGTACCAAATACATATGTAATTCGTTTGCATTATGCTAAAGTATTCGGTCCTAAACAATGTCTACCAAACTAATCACCACTCGCCCCAAGTCTTGTCCGCGCCTAAGTCCGATCATTATCATGATCACCTGAAAGCCAAAACATGTTCATGAGATTTACATATACATTTATATCAATTTTTATGCAACCTAGCAATTCATAATTCTATATGATCCCATGAACTTATATTATACAAGCAATCCTAAAACCGTTCTAAGTTTCCAATCGTAAGTCGCTTATTCGCGTTATACCCTTAAGGAACCGCAAGCACAACTCGGCTCACGGACGTGAGCGTGTGACCGCGCATTCCCGTCATATGGTCCGTGGTCGGATGCGTGGACTTACGATCGTCGCGTTTTGATCACGGTCGTCCGAACGTCAGCGCGCGGATAGCCTCACGGTCATATCGCGTACCGGGACGGACGTACCGATCTATCGCACGCTTGACCTTACGGTCGCATGGACTGATCAGTACGAGCGTACTGTCCGGCTTGACGAATGATTGTGCGGCCATGCGCTACGTCAACGAGGGTCGAACTGCGAACATCACACGGTCAGTCTGCGGTCCAGTCGTGTATCCGCGAACGGACGCGACTTATCGTACGAACGGACGCGATCATTACCGCGGACGGTTACGATCGTTCCTTCGGTCCATACACGTGACCGTGGCCAGCGATCGCTTGAGACAGTCCGTAGACCATCCGCGATCGTCCGCATCATGTACCGGCGGATTGACGAGCGGTTAAGTATCACGATCCAACGGCCATTTCCCTTGGACCGTTTCACGCTTAGGCCGACCGTACTTTGGCTTCTCGGTTCTCGGCTTACCGTCCTCTTGACGAGCCGTTAAACTGTTCGAAACAGTACTGATCTCTCGGGCCATTCTAGCGCTTAGGATCGTGACTAACCATCTAGCCAACCGTCCACGACCAAGGCCTTATAGCCGGTCGTGTAACAAGTATATAGCGCCTATTTAGAACAAGAGGAGAAGAGAGTTTTCCGGCCATAAACAACCGGCCGTGGCCGCTAGGGCTTTGGCCAAGGCCGAGAGAACATGAACCGGACTCTAACCTTAGATGTGGTCGTGGTCTTGCCGTGGGTAGTTGATGCCTCTCCAGCCATCTTTCACTCCATTCCTTGCGCCTTAACCACCACCGAATCTCTTCTTAAAACCGCCGGCCTTCTCTTGGAGATTTCCGTCTCTCTCTCTCTCTCTCTCTCTAAAACTCTCTCGATTTGGCCTTCTGCCTTTGGAGAATTTTTTGGCGTTTGTTTCCCTTGTGGCGTGTGCAAAAATGGCCTAGGAATGGCCTATTTACAAGCTTCCATTGGCGCCAAATTCCCTTGGGCGAATGGGTGTGAGAGGGTGACCGAATGGGTGCAACTCCCACTGGTGCCCATTCGCTTGGTAACCGCCTGGCCAGCTAGTGTCACTAGCTGACCAGCTGACCCAAGAGCTTAACACTCCGGCCAGCTGAGTTGAGCTGGTTGCCAGCTGACCTAGCTGACCAGCTGGACTGTTCAGCTCAGCTGAGCTGACTTCTTCACTTCCACACTTGGCTGAGCTCCTTCTAGCTAAGTCTCAGCCTTAAAACGCCTATGGAACACTTTGGTTTAGTCTCTCCGGACTTCCCGTTCACGTTTCTGGTTCCATAGCCCGTCCCATCTTCCTTAGGCCGGTTGGGGGATACTACAAGTCTCCCCCCTTGAAATGGATTCGTCCCCGAATCCGCGTCAAGGTTTTTGTACCACTCTGGATAGTCGGCCTTCATCCTATTTTTGGTTTCCCAAGTAATCTCCTTGATCCCATTGTGATCCATTCGGAGTGGCCGGATTTCGATGGTCAAGTTTGGCCTAAGTTCCCTTGGAATCTCAGGCTCAACTATGTCTTGATCCCCTAAGCATTTGCGCAAATGTGAGACATGGAATACATTGTGAAATGCGTCCATCTCACTTGGCAAATCCAACTTATAGGCGACCGCCCCAACCTGTTCAATGATTCGGAACGGTCCCAAATATCTAGGATCAAGCTTGCCACGCTTGGAAACCCTGGCCCGACCCTTGAAAGTGATCATCTTCAAGTAGACTTGGTCGCCTACTTCGAACTCAAGGTCATTCCTTCTCTTGTCTGCATAGCTCTTTTGACGGTCTTGAGCTTCTTTCATGTTTTCCTTGAGGAATCGGATTCGTTCCGTTGTTTCCTCTATTATGTCTGGTCAAACTATACTTGACTCTCCAACCTCAGTCCAGCATAGTGGAGTTCGACAAGGCCGCCCATACAAATCCTCATAAGGCGACATTCGGATGCTTGTGTGATAACTGTTGTTATACGCAAACTCGGTAAAGGGTAGAAACTTCTCCCATGAGTCGCCCCATTCAAGAACACACGCCCTTAGCATGTCTTCTAGGGTTTGTATGGTCCTTTCGGATTGACCGTCCGTCTCGGGATGGTAAACCGTACTCATGTTCACTCTTGTTCCCAGGGCCTTCTGGAAGGCTTGCCAGAAATAAGAAGTAAACCGGCCGTCCCTGTCTGAAACTATACTTGATGGGATCCCATGGAGTCTCACGTCTCATCAATGTATATCTCAGCCAGCTTCCCCACTCTGTCCGTCTTCTTGATGGCCAAGAAGTGGGTGGATTTGGTGAGCCTATCTACCACAACCCGGATGGCATCTCGCCGGTTCCGGGTCGTTGGTAAACCCGTTACAAAGTCCATAGCTATGTTATCCCATTTCCATTCCGGAATGGGAAGACTTTGTAACAAACCACTCGGGACTTGGCGTTCAGCCTTGATAAGCTGACAGGTTGGGCACTTGGCCACCCAGTCAGCTACAACACGCTTCATCCCGACCCAATGATAGTACCGTTTGAGGTCATGGTACATCTTGGTTTGACCGGGATGAATTTAGAACTTAGACTGATGAGCCTCTCGTAAGATGACTTCCTTCAGTTCCCATACGTTTGGCACACATACTCGGCCATTTACCACAATCGTCCCGTTGTTGGCGATTTGGTATTCCGTATGGTTGTTCTCAGCGGCCTTCACCAACTCCTCATCATCCTTCTGAGCTAGCCGGACCTTAGTCAGAATGTATGCTTGGTCCGTTGCCTCTAAGCCAACTGGCTCCTCTCCTACGGCCAATGCATTGAGACGCAAGGAACAGACCATTCCGACCAAGGTTTCTGCATCCCGTCCAATAGCCACCTCGGTCCTTTTCCTTCTTAAGGCGTCGGCCACGAGGTTGGCCTTCCCTGGATGGTAAGTAATGTCCAGATCGTAATCGGCCACTAGTTCCATCCATCTTCTTTGACGAAGGTTGAGATCAGATTGGGTGAACACATACTTCAGGCTCTTATGGTCCGTAAATAGTTTCACTTTTGCTCCGTAGAGATAAGATCTCCAGATCTTAAGTGCAAAAACTACTGCGGCCATCTCAAGATCATGAGTGGGATAGTTCCCCTCATGTTTCCTCAATTGCCTTGAAGCATATGCAATCACTTTCCCTTCTTGCATCAACACACATCCCAACCCATTGATTGACGCATCTGTGTATACCACGTAAGGCACATCATCTTGGGGTTATGTCAGAACTGGCGCCTTGGTCAACATCTCCTTGAGTTCCTTAAAACTCTTCTCCGCGGCATCAGTCCATACAAACTTCATGTTTTTCCCGGTCAGCTTCGTCATGGCCTTGGCCATACTTGCAAACCCTTGGACAAAATGTCTGTAGTAGCCGGCCAGACCAAGAAAGCTTTGGACCTCAGTCGCGTTTCTCGGCCTTGGCCACTCCTCAATTGACCGGATCTTCTCCGGATCAACCGACACTCCTTCCGCTGACACTATGTGTCCTAGGAAGCCAATCCGCTCTTGCCAGAAGCTACATTTACTTAGCTTGGCATAGAGCTTCTGATCCCGCAACTTCTCCAGCACGATCCTAAGATGTTCCCGGTGTTCCTTAGGGTTTTTGGAGTAAACAAGAATGTCGTCAATGAATATGATAACAAACTTGTCTAGCCATTCCCGAAAGATACCGTTCATCATCTTCATGAATGCGGCCGGTGCATTTGTTAGACCGAACGGCATGACTACAAACTCATAGTGTCCATACCGAGTTCTAAACGCGGTCTTCCTCACGTCCTCTGGTGCTATCGGGATTTGATGGTATCCCGAAGCGAGGTCGATCTTAGAAAACATGGTCGAACCCTTGAGTTGGTCTAACAACTCGTCTATCCGAGGCAATGGGTACTTGTTCTTGACAGTAACCCAGTTGATGCCTCGGTAGTCTATGCACAAGCGAAGGCTCCCGTCCTTCTTCTTGACGAATAAGACAGGTGCCCCCAAGGAGAACTGCTCGGCCTAATAAAGCCCTTGTCCAGCAGCTCCTCCAGCTGCTTCTTAAACTCAGCCATCTCGGCTGGGGCCATTCTGTAAGGCACCTTGGATAAGGGTTTAGTTCCGGGTTCAAGCTCAATGATGAACGGATCAGACCGGTCAGGCGGTAAGCCTTCTAATGGTCTGAACACGTCCTCAAAGTTCTTAACCACTGGGATCTCCCCAACCTTAGCATCTGGCCCAACTTCCTTGGTCGTGATGGTAGCCAAGTATGCTTCACATCCCTTAGCCAACATCTTTTCCGCTTGGGTAGCAGAGATAACCAAGCTTCCCGAGGTTGGCCGTATTCCTTGGAACACTACCTTGCCCTCAGGTTTCTCGAATTTCACCCTTCCCCGGTGACATTGAATGGTGGCTCGGCCAAAACCGAGCCAGTCCATACCCAAGATCACTTCGTGATGTTTGAGTTGGACCACCACTAGGTCAGCCGGCATGCTCACGCCTCCAATGGAGACGGGCACATCATGGACTAAACCAAGCATATGCATCACTTGCCCACCGGCGGCATTCACAATGCCTTGGCCGGCCAATTGTTCACTTTGGAACAAGCCTTTTCCAATCATTACGGGACTCACAAAGCTATGCGTAGCCCCAGAATCAAACAAGGTCAATGTCTCTACACCGCCTATCAAAACGGTCCCTACACATTTCCCAAATGTATAAGCGCATCCCGCTTTTTTCCCCCAATATGTATGCCATGCATTACTATAATTGAAAGAAAGGTCAGGGTTCCAGTAACGTACCAGTGATCGCATCGTAGGAGCCGGCCTCGCCTGAGTCCTTCACCAGTTCGTAAACCCGAGGTTTCACAGTTTGACCCTTGGCCGTAGCCGCGCGGTCTCCCTGACCCCTGTTCACTTCTGGCGCCTTTGGCTTACCATCTTGGCGCTTAGGACACTCACGGATGTAGTGTCCAGCTTGGCCACAATGGTAGCACGTCACTGATCTCTCGGTCACCTCTTCACGCCCCTTGTTCTGTGGACAGCTTGTTGACTCGTGGTCCTTGCCGCCACACTTCGCGCATGCAACATTGGCTTTCCAACACTTCCCTAAGTGTCTTTTGCCACATGTGGCACGGTCAGAGGAGGGAGTATCAGCCGTCTGATCTCTCATCTTCTTTAGGTCCTTCCCGGGTTGGCTGGACACTTTGTCTTTTGAGCCAACGCGGTTCTCCTCAGCCAAATTGGCTTCCACCGTAGCTGCCCTCTCGACTAGCTCGGAAACACTGTTGTAGGTACAAACTGAGCAATGGGTACGTAACTCCACTCGCAGGCCGCGAAGGAAGCGACGCACCTGAGCCGGCTCGTCCTCAACATCCCGTCCCACGTAAAGTCTTAGACGGTCGAACTCGGCCTCATACTCACGGACCGACCTGCGGCCCTGGACCAAGCTCAAGTATCGACCTTCCATACGATCCCAAGCCTCCGCCGGGAAGTACTTCCGGTTGAACTCTACCTCAAACTCCGCAAAGGAGTTGATGAGGCCCTTGGTGCGCCTGTCAACAGACAGCCACCAGTTATGAGCGTCCCCTTCCAAGAAGTGGATCGCTATGTCCTTGCGGTAATCTTCAGGGCAGCGGGTGGAACGGAAGTTCCGGACAAGCCGTGACTTCCATTCATCGGCCTCAAGTGGGTCAGCACTTCCCTTGAAGTGCTTTGTGCCCAACTTGGTGATGTGACCAAGGACGTTGAGGTATTCCACCTTACGGACCTTTTTAGGAGTCGGTGACTCTACCACTACTACGTCATGATCATCATCACTCGGATTAGTAGTCTCAGGGACCGTGACCCGCGGCTCACCCTCAGTCGGTTTCTGACCAGAAAGGTTCTGGTTCAGTACCGTGAGCTGGCCCATCACTTCCTTTAACATAGTCCACATCTGACCGATGTTCGGGACTGTTGTCAAAGTCTCACCGCCACCACCACCTGTGGCGTCATCCATCTCATGACCGGTCTCATCTCGAGCCGCATGAGATGAAGACTCACCCAACTGCTCATCGTTCCCGGTTGGACGTTTGGTTCTTCAACCCTAGTCCCATTGGGAATTTTTGAAGCAATGGGGCCAGTGGCCGCTGGATTAAGCTCAGGACCGGTTAACCCTGGCGTGACAATGGTGGTCTTGACTCTCGGGCCGTGGCCGGTCGCAGACGCTTCCTTGTCTTTGTCTTTTGTCCTTTTGGACTTGCTTTTTCCAACCTGAAGATTCAACAAGGTAATTTATATATTCAATCAATCTCCAAGTCCTAGCAAGTCTAACATTTCTATGCGGATAATCTAGCCCCGGACGAGTGGTGTAGCCCTTAACCCAAGCCTAGGAAATAACTCCGCCCTGATACCAACTTGACAAGGCCTATACCGGCCATAGGGCCGGTAAGGTTTGCCACTACTTAACCATTTCAACTTGAGGTTCGTTTGTGAACGTCAAGCCCATTATTTTCATACTTAAACAGTTCTATCTCATTTATTTATTCATTTCGATTCATATTAGACTAAGGCATTTCATATAAGGCAAAATAGACATTTTATTAAATAACCAAAGGTACCAAATACATATGTAATTCGTTTGTATTATGCTAAAGTATTCGGTCCTAAACAATGTCTACCAAACTAATCACCACTCGCCCCAAGTCTTGTCCGCGCCTAAGTCCGATCATTATCATGATCACCTGAAAGCCAAAACATGTTTGTGAGATTTACATATACATTTATATCAATTTTTATGCAACCTAGCAATTCATAATTCTATATGATCCCATGAACTTATATTATACAAGCAATCCTAAAAACGTTCTAAGTTTCCAATCATAAGTCGCTTATTCCCGTTACACGCTTAAGGAACCGCAAGCACAACTCGGCTCACGGACGTGAGCGTGTGACCGCGCATTCCCGTCATATGGTCCGTGGTCGGATGCGTGGACTTACGATCGTCGCGTTTTGATCACGGTCGTCCGAACGTTAGCGCGCGGATAGTCTCACGGTCATATCGCGTACCGGGACGGACGTACCGATCTATTGCACGCTTGACCTTACGGTCGCGTGGACTGATTAGTACGAGCGTACTGTCCGGCTTGATGAATGATCGTGCGGCCATGTGCTACGTCAACGAGGGTCGAACCGCGAACATCACACGTTCGGTCTGCGGTCCAGTCGTGTATCCGCGAACGGACGCGACTTATCGTACAAACGGACGCGATCATTACCGCAGATGGTTACGATCGTTCCTTCGGTCCATACACGTGACAGCGGCCAGCGATAGCTTGCGACAGTCCGTAGACCATCCGCGATCGTCCGCATCATGTACCGGCGGATTGAAGAGCGGTTAAGTCTCGCGATCCAACAGCCATTTCCCTTGGACCGTTTTCACGCTTAGGCCGACCGTACTTTGGCTTCTCGGTTCTCGGCTTACCGTCCTCTTGACGAGCCGTTAAACCGTTCAAAACAGTACTGATCTCTCGGGCCATTCTAGCGCTTAGGATCGTGACTAACCATCTAGCCAACCGTCCACGACCAAGGACTTATGGCCGGTCGTGTAACAAGTATATAGCGCCTATTTAGAACAAGAGGAGAAGAGAGTTTTCCGGCCATAAACAACCGGCCGTGGCCGCTAGGGCTTTGGCCAAGGCCGAGAGAACATGAACCGGACTCTAACCTTAGATGTGGTCGTGGTCTTGCCGTGGGTAGTTGATGCCTCTCCAGCCATCTTTCACTCCCTTCCTTGCGCCTTAACCACCACCGAATCTCTTTTTAAAACCGCCGGCCTTCTCTTGGAGATTTCCGGCCTCTCTCTCTCTCTAAAACTCTCTCGATTTGGCCTTGTGCCTTTGGAGAATTTTTTGGTGTTTGTTTCCCTTGTGGCGTGTGCAAAAATGGCCTAGGAATGGCCTATTTATAGGCTTCCATTGGCGCCAACTTCCCTTGGGAGAATGGGTGTGAGAGGGTGACCGAATGGGTACAACTCCCACTGGTGCCCATTCGCTTGGTAACCGCCTGGCCAGCTAGTGTCACTAGCTGACCAGCTGACCCAAGAGCTTAACACTCCGGCCAGCTGAGTTGAGCTGGTTGCCAGCTGACCTAGCTGACCAGCTGGACTGTTCAGCTCAGCTGAGCTGACTTCTTCACTTCCACACTTGGCTGAGCTCATTCCAGCTGAGTCTCAGCCTTAAAACGCCTATGGAACACTTTGGTTTAGTCTCTCCGGTTTTTCCGTTCACGTTTCTGGTTCCATAGCCCGTCCCATCTTCCTTAGGCCGGTTGGGGGATACTACAATAAATACGAAAATAATTAAAATATCAGTTTTAAATATTGATAAATATGATTGTTTTAGATAATACGATTTTACATAGTAAATTCATATTGTTTATATAAAATTTGAATTTGGATAAATATAAACGATAAAATACTTTTAACAAAACTTTTACTTGGATTGATGTATATACATATATTTAATTATAATTTATTATAGTTAATATGAATATAAAATGTTTTAATAAAAGGTTAAATATAATAATATGTTTAATTATAACTAATATGATATAAATGTTTTTCACAATATTATTGTGGGCTGATAGCAAAAATGGATCACAAATCTTGGTTAAATGCAAAAGTGGACCACAAAAACGGGTCCCTCTATTTTTTCCATTTTTATCGATATTGACCTCGTACATGGCAAATATTTACGAAGTAGACTTCTCCACATTCCTCTCCTTCAACCTTAAGAGCAACTCCAATGGTTAGAAACTCAATTGGGTTTCTTACCAATTAGAATAATAATATTTTAAAATTATTTTAATTATCTAATTAAATTTTAACTTTGAAAAAAAAGAAATCAATCATAGAGTGACAAGTGGTAAGTGAGTTTCTTATTTTTTTTTTTTATTGGGGTTTTAAAGAAGAACCCTCTCTTCTCTTTTCCTCCTTCTCTCTCTTCTCTTTTCAATTTTTTCATTTTAATAATGCTAAGATACTAACTTAGATACTACCATTGAGGTTGCTCTAATACATCCATCTCGTCACCACCGCATCTCGCTCACCATATAATCGCGCTCACCACTGTCTCTCTGCAGTTCTTTATCGCGCTCACAACTGTCTCTCTGTCGTTCTTCGTCGCGCTCACCACTGTCTCTCTGCATCTCTCCCTCGTCGCCAGATCTGTGCTCGGGTCGTTCACATCTCGAAATCTCGACCTTAACCCTAATTTTTTGTTCTTAGATCTTAAAGTTTGATGATTTTCGATTTGTCTAGGTCTGATTCGTTTTTCCTTGTAGTGATTGATTCATTTTTTTTTCCATTAAAGTTGGTCTTTTGATTCTCTTTATGTGCACCAATTAGGGTTTACATCAAAATTCACGTTTTGATGTACATCGTTCTGATGGACAACATTCTAATGGACATCGTTCTCGGTTTCTTTTTAGTTTATCTGGACGCAAATGTTGTTGTCAATTTTGTAAAAAAAATCGCTATTTTATGGACAACTTTTTGAGTAATTTTCTGACGATATCTTAGTTTGCTTAAAATGTGGACAACGATTGGTGGATGTATTTTGTGTTCACGGATAGTAATTGGTGTCCACTGAAACATGTCAACACAGACATAATTGAAAAGGATGAGACCAGATGTAAATTATATGTCCAATTTATAATGTCCATGTAACGCATAACAACAATGTTGTTCCTAAAAGTCGTGTAAACGAAAATGTGTGTAGGAAAATAAATGGGTGTCCATTAAAACATGTCCACATGATGCGTATAGATGTATGTTCATCTTACAATGTCTATAAGACCTTACGTACTACTACGAGAACTTGGTACTACAAAGTTCTAATAATCATGTCCACATAATATGATTTAAAATGGAATATTGTGAATATGCAGAACATATCCACACAATATGCTTACCAATACCACTTCTGTCGTCCACATCTTGTTTTCAATGCCCACCTTTTTTCGATGACTAATATCCACATTATACTTTCTTCATCGTGGACAGCATTCCTACTTTGTTGTCGACATGTTTCATGTGTACACATTCCACAAACTCAAAATTCTAGTTTTTTGGGATTTATTGGATTAGTTATCCGTCGTGGACAACATTCTATGGATATATACTCCACATATAATATTTGCATATAGGTTCGTGGACACACAATCATTTTCACTCTTTTGGTCATTACGTGAATTTTTTACCATTTTGTGGACAATCATACATGGTTTTCATGATTATTTCTAATATATATATACAACTTCTTTGGTTGTTTATGGACAAATATTCACTTTTATTTTGGATTGTGTTCATATATAATTTTTTGTGGACATTCCTACACCATAACTGATGTACAATAGTATATTGAGGGTTGTGTACACGATTTCATGGATAATACGCTTTTCCCGACGACCAATATCCACACATCCATGCATCATCTTTCAAACTCTGCTCTGATACATCCCCATTGTCAGGTCCACAATGCCAAGTCTACAATGTCATGTCCAAATGATCCCAAGACTTTGTCCATCACTACGACTTCCTCTATCACCATTAACATGTCCACCAGTGTGTCCACACAGTACATTAGAAGATGTAGTAAAGGAATTATAATCCACAAATTATAATATCTAAGCTAAGAATTTTACATAATAGATGTCCACGAACTACTGTCCACAGACTACTAAGAAACATAATTTAACTAGAATATGTAATGTGTACTATGTATAGTGTCCACCAAATACTATTCCTAAAAATTATATACAAATTACATGTCCATTCAAAGATGCATGCACATACATGATATGTCCATTATAACTTGTCAACAAGACTGAATTAACAAAAACGAATAGTATATATATCATATATACACAATAAACTTATCCACGAGAATGGATTTGAAAAACGACTACTATATGGATCATATGTCCATTAAAAGATGTTTCCACGGACATAATAAATTAGTTTCTTGTCCACGGGAATGAAATTGCAAAATTACTACTATATATATCATATGTCCATTAACACTTGTCCACGAGATCTATATATATTGAAAGAGAGACTAAGATATTATATCATATGTCCATTAATATTTGTCCATAATTATCCATAGATGGATAAAAATCGACCTGGTTTTTCGAAATTTATTGAGTCTTCTACAGGTTTTTCGAAATTTATTGAGTCTTTAACCTGGTTTTTCGAAATTTATTGAGTCTTCTACAGGTAGGCTTGCGTTTGGAGCAAAAGATGGGATTATAAGAAGGTCCTGGTGATTTGTGCAACGAGCTGAAGTTGGTGTCTCGGGCAGAAGAAAATCAACATGGGCAAAATTGTAATTTTGCCAAAGTTATGGGCAAAATTGTAATTTTACCAAAGTTTGAGACGGAAGCTATGACGGGCCAAATGTTCATGTTTTACAACATAAAGAACATTTAGAAGACAAGAAGTGGAAGAAACGGGGCTTAAACTAGTTTTTTCGGGATATCGGGAAGGGAAACTGATAAACCCGAAGAAACTTTAAAAATTAATAACCGGAGCTACGTAAGCCCAAATGGAGTGATTCAACTTTATAAATTCATCTAATATCATGGAGAATATGATTTTGGGTATTTGAAGATTTATGGGAGCATCCAGGGGGTTTTTAAAATATTAAACGCATAAACAAGGAAAACCGAGCCACAGAGAGAACTGGGATTAGGGAATTGTTGAGGTGGTTTATGGCTGGTTTTTTTATCCGAAAAACATACCATGGACAGGTGTTATCTTATGGATGGCTCCAACACACTCTTTTTGGTTCAAGGTATGGATTTGGTGCAATGAACTTAATTTTGCATAGCATATCATATCATATCAATTCAATTCACCTAAGAAAGCTCATTCATTCAAGCAAAACCTCTCTCTAGCTCACTCCCACGACCTCCCTCTCTCTCTATTCATCCCATTTACCCAGAAAAACCCAGAAGCCTTTGAAGATTCAAAGAAAACCAAGAACACTAATAGGTCAAGAAATATCCTTATTCCACTGCAAGTGCATAGATATGCAAATGTAGTACTTAGGGTATCGAATCCACAAGGACTCACGGTCACACAATAGATTATATGTTGTCAAGTTAAGCTAAATCAATTCAAGAAAGCAGTAAACAAAAGCAAGCAAACAGGAAGGTGTTTTCAATAAGAGAAAGGCGTCAGACTTAGGAAGTTCTCGGGAATTATGCAATGCTAGACACTTAACTAACCAGATTCAGATTAAAAACAGGTTCAAGAACTACAAACACAATGCTAAACAATCCAAATCTCGCTGAGATTGTTTCTATACCTAGCAACCTAGTGATCAAAAATCTCTTTGTGATCCTGGAGTTCTAAACAAGCATTAAGAACAAGTTCTATCGGTTCACAATTCTCCTAAACCAAGTCTCTTTGTATCTAGTCAAATTGCTCACACTAAGTTTATTCAGATTATAACTCACACTCTTGTGCTATTGTCAATTATCTCAGATCTAAACCCTATGTGATCAGTCCAGAATTCAGTATTAAGCACAACTTAGGCGATGAACAAACAGATGGTGAATCCTAATAAATCAGTTATCAAACATGCATAAAAACCTTATGAGAATTCCTAAATCTAACTAGGTTACTTCTCAAACATATTATCAATTAAACAACACATCATTGAATAGAAAACCAAAGATTGAATAGATAAAAGTAAAGGGGTTCGAAATCCTTCTCTCAAGGTTACAAGTAGCAAGAATCAACCCCTAGCCAAAATCTCTCAATCTCCAAAGCAAGAACAAGTAAGAACAAGATGAAAAGATAGCTCCTGAGTCTGCTCTCAAAAACCTAATTAAAAAACACTAAACACATTTTGGGCTAAATTAGAATTAGGAAAACTTTTGGGAATTCTGCAATTCTTCAAAACATGTCTTCAACTCTAAGTCGCTCTCAGTGGCGACCGACATCAAGGTTAGTGTCGGTCGACATCCAGTCGTGGCCGAGACACCAACTTCAGCTCGTTGCACAAATCACCAGGACCTTCTTATAATCCCATCTTTTGCTCCAAACGCAAGCCTACCTGTAGAAGACTCAATAAATTTCGAAAAACCAGGTTAAAGACTCAATAAATTTCGAAAAACCTGTAGAAGACTCAATAAATTTCGAAAAACCAGGTCGATTTTTATCCATCTATGGATAATTATGGACAAATATTAATGGACATATGATATAATATCTTAGTCTCTCTTTCAATATATATAGATCTCGTGGACAAGTGTTAATGGACATATGATATATATAGTAGTAATTTTGCAATTTCATTCCCGTGGACAAGAAACTAATTTATTATGTCCGTGGAAACATCTTTTAATGGACATATGATCCATATAGTAGTCGTTTTTCAAATCCATTCTCGTGGATAAGTTTATTGTGTATATATAACATGGACATAGAAACTAGATCTACGCATATAAGAATACAAAATGTCCATTTAAAGTTGTCCACGAGAAGTACGCAGATTTAGTACACAATAAACTAGAGAAGGAGAAACTATATGTTCTTAGATGTCCACACATACACACAAAAACGTTTAGAAGAACACACAAAAACGAAGTAACACAAAATCGAAGTTAAAACTGATGGATATAAGAGAGAGATCTGAGAACAAATCCAGAAAAATTGAGAATCTGAGAACAAATCCAGAAAAACTGAAATCAAATCTGAGATTCCGAAGTTAGGGACTAGGGTTCCGATAATCTGAAGATTACACGGAAAAAACAAGGAACCTGAAGGACCCGAGCTGTAATCACTAGTGAGAGAAGAGAAAGGAGATTCCACCGGTGAAGAAAAAATCTAAAGGAGAAAGAAGCTTCCTTGAATTTCGGGTTGCAGACAAATTGAATTTATGAGGCGATTGATTGTCTCTGTAATTAGCTCGAACAAGAGGAGAAGAAGAGAATGAAGATAGAAGGTAACAAGAAAAAGAGAGAGGCAACACATTTGTTTTTTTGTAGGGTTTGAGGCTTTTAAGTTTTTTGGTATAAAATAAGATGGAAGTAATGAGTAAAAAAAAGGGTGTGAAGTAACTAAACGTAATGTTTAGTTAAGAGAGAGTCAGAGACAATTTAATATAATCCAAGGTAGAAAGTGCCCTAATACATGTAAGTGACTATGAGTGTAATAACAAAGTCAAAAAGTGACTACATTTGTAAATAACTCTTCTTCCAACCACCATGAACAACCGATTCGAAGCTGTAAATGCTTCAACGACCGACATTTAACCTTGTATAACTCATTATTTGTTTCACAAACTTCATATTCCTTTGTATTTTCTCTCTTTCATCTTAAAAACTCTAGATTTTGGTTGAAAATTTTCCGATCTCTTCGAACTTCGTTGTTCTCGGCGTTTAATTCAGCCGCTGTGGCCGGTTTTATTTGTTAGTGGTTGAAACTGAAGTTTTTGGGTGTTCAAGTAGGTAAAAATCGCCTCCCTGTAGTTTTCTTTCAATTTTTCGATCTGGGTCCAGATAGTAAACTTCGTTGAGCAATCCATAAGTATACTAGTCAACGCTTGGTCTAATTTTGCAATTGATTTTTTAAAATTTTTGTCAATAGACTTCTTTTTAAGTATATGGAAGTCTACTAATTCCCATTGAAAACAAAAAAATATAGTAGACTTCTCGAAGTAGTCTCATGTCAATTTAGGGTCTAGTTTTGCATTTGACTTAGTCTTCTTCCTACCTTCCTCTTTTTTCTAGTCTTTTGTTTCCTCCTAATCTATTTCTTTGGTGACTGGAATTTTGTCCTGGCTAAAACTATTATTTAGTTGGTGTGTTTTAGTGAATTTTCATTTTCGATAGTAGAAAAGAATCGGAACTACAACAATTGGTTACAATGTTATAAAATTTAAAGAAAAACAGAGATCGAATATAAGAACTGCTCTTCTTATTGACTTAGAAAACTTACACAAAAACTAAATCTCTCAATCTCGGTTATATGAGACATCTCCTCATAAACCCTTTATATAGGAATTAGGTCTACTCCCTATTTCCTGTTTCTAATGGGATTTCCTTTTTCCTTAATCCCTATCTCTAAATAAACTTCCCTTTATTTAGACATATCCTTTTTCATATTTGGAATTATCTAACATTTTCCCCCTTAATTCCAACATGAATCTTAGGAATGTTGATTTCTTGTACTCCAATCAAGCTCCTTATTTCTCTGAACTTGATCTTGCCTAGCGGCTTCGTTAGGATATCTGCCTTCTGCTCCAATCCTGGTACGTGCTCGCTCCTCCCGTGAAACACCGGGTTCTTAGTGAGGGCAATGGCTGATTTGTTGTCTATCCTTAGCGTGACCTTCCCGTCTTCTTTGCCTAAGATTTCTCTCAACAACTCTCTTAGTTCCCACGTTTTGTTCTTCACGATAGACTCTATCTCAGCTATCATGGCATTTATCCATTCCTTCATTGTTGCTGCTTCAAGATAATTTTCTGTTTCACCATTGATCATGAATAGCAACAACTCTTCATTGTATTCCGCAAACAATACGTAATCATTGAAGTGTTGCGGTTGAGGAACAGTCCGACCTGATCTCGTCGTGACTTGCTGAGTATTTTGTGGAGGTGGACCCTGATTCTCGATCTCCTCCTCAGGGTTCGACTCTACTTCCTCGTCGTCACCCTCTTGATCGCTATGAACATCATTGTTTTGATGATAATCTTCAGCTCCGTCTGCGTCAAGTTCTGTACGAAACGTCTTCATCTCTGTCTTAGCTTGATTCTCAACATATGCCTTAAAACCTTTAAACCGCTCAAATGCTTCACTTTTCTCTTTGAGTAGCATCGTCCACATATACCTTGAGAAATCATCAATTAGCACAAAGACATACTTGTTATTTGAGGGTGTTGGAGGTGATATTAGTCCACACAAGTCTCCATGAACCAGCTCCAACGTTCGAGTGGCACGAAAACTTGCTTGACTCGGGAATGAACCTCTTACTTGCTTCCCAACTTGACATGTGCTACACACATCTTTCTCTTGTGTTACGCACGGCATACCAATTACCATCTCTTTGTCAACCATGGTCTTCATCACACCAAATCTTACATGACCTGGCCGTGCATGCCAAGGCCATGAAGAATCCTCACACTCGATTCTATGGCACTCGGGAACGTATGTCAACATTGGTGTTTTGTACAATCTGTTCGCTGATCTTGTAACTTCCACTAGAACCCTCCCTTGAGAATCCTTTAACACCAAGATACTTCCCTTCATATTTACCTCACAGCCATGTTCTGTTTCTTGACCTAGGCTGATGATGTTATGCTTGAGATTCGGTATGAAGTAGACGTCTTTAAGCAGCTTCCGTTCTCCAGCTTTATTTACAAAGGTGATCGCCCCTTTGCCTTCTATTTTCACTTTTGAACCGTCTCCGAATCTCACTAGACCTTTAATGTTTACATCAAGGATGGTGAAGAATGTTCTGTTTCCCGTCATATGGTTGCTGGCTCCATTGTCTAAATACCAAATTTGATCTTCTTTGGCATTGTTTTCAAGTTCCTTTGGGAACAGTTTATCTTCATTCAAGAACACCACCTCGTGTAAATATAACGCATCTGCTTCCTGCGTATCTGCAAGGTTTGCCTCGTCTTCTTGCGGTCTTGATGGACAATGATTCACGTAGTGTCCATATTTATCACATCTCCAACACCGTATGTGAGAGAGATCCCTCTTAGATTTATCTTGATTATTTTCTTTCTCCTTTTCATGGTATTGACCATTAGACCTACCACGTCCCCTGCCTCTATATCCTCCTCTACTTTGTCCGCCTGAGTTGCTATCTCCGTTGTTAGCTGATCTCCCCTCATAACCGGAACCGGATCCTTCTCGGTTTGTCTTGTTGTTGCTCGCGTACATGAGCTTCTCTTGCTCGGGTTCTTTGACATTGCCCTTGAACCGTTCCTCATAGGCCTTTAATCGTCCGACGATGTCTTCAAAGCTCGTCGTATTCAGATCTAATACTTGCTCCAGTGATGCCACGATCTGAATATATTTATCTGTAGGGAGTCCGCTTAGAAATTTCTTTACTATTTTTGGCTCTTCGATTATCGTCCCGAGTGATGCTGATTTTGATGCAAGGCCCGATATCTTGCCTGAAAAATCGTCAGTAGATTCATCATCGCCCATCTTTAACTTGTCGAATTCTGCCATTAACGTTTGAAGCCTTGCTTCTCGCACACGTTCTGCTCCAAGATGCCTAGCTTTGATCGCATCCCACAGTTTCTTCGCCGTATCCTGCTCTCCAACCTGTAAAACCAACGCTTCAGGTATAGATTGAAATAGGAGGGCTGTAGCGATGTCGTTTTTCTTCAAATCTGTCGATCCTGGCTCGATCGTCTCCCAGACTTGATAAACACGCAAGATGACTTTCATCCTTATCGACCAAACTGTGTAATTGGTCGACGTGAGCATCGGACATTGAAGGTCCTTCTTGATCGGAGCTTCCGCGCCTCTCGCCCGTGCTTCTCCATCATTCGCCATGGTTGAGCCTCCTCCTCAAGATGAACGAATAACTAGTTCACGATCTCTCTCCTCGATCACGTGCGAATCTTCCTTTGGCTTCCTTCGAGATCGTCTTCTTCTTAAGATGATTTCGAAAGATCTCTACACAACAACTCCTCTGTTGTGTTACACAACAACTCCTTTGTTGTGTTCACCAAGATGAATCAAATCCTCCTCGATTGATTATCCTAGGCTTTAGCGAGGTTTCCCTTGGATCGAAAACGCTCTGATACCAAATAAAGAAAAACAGAGATCGAATATAAGAACTGCTCTTCTTATTGACTTAGAAAACTTACACAAAAACTAAATCTCTCAATCTCGGTTATATGAGACATCTCCTCATAAACCCTTTATATAGGAATTAGGTCTACTCCCTATTTCCTGTTTCTAATGGGATTTCCTTTTTCCCTAATCCCTATCTCTAAATAAACTTCCCTTTATTTAGACATATCCTTTTTCATATTTGGAATTATCTAACAAAATTTGGAGAATCTTTTTTTCAAAAAAAAAAAAAAATTGGAGAATCTGTCTAATCGAGCTGCCAGAGTTGACCTTTGAGGTTATGATGCTTAACTTAGCATTGAGATATGGAAGTACAATTGACTTTTATTTGAACGATCGGCACAGTAGTACAACAGAAAGTACAACTAAATTAGCTAACTTGTGTAACAGAAGAACGTGAACCATTTTACCCATTACTGTTATTTAGTAAGATACTGACAAAACTTTTAAAATATTGCAGGATCTTTAATCCGACCATGTCAAATTTCAGGAAAAAAATGTTGACTAATAATATGTACACTATTTTCAAAATTAATAATATTAAAATTAAAATTTATAATTTGATGCTTTTTGGGTAGTGATTTAGTAGTTTTGAGAGTAAATACTCAAGATCTCTTGTTCAAATTATTTTAAAGAAATGGCATTTACGTTTTTTTACGCTGATACATAATATGTGAATTATTACAAAGACAATTTTACTGATAATATTATTTCCATTCTACGAGAATCCATGTCAACGATCAACGGTTCTATCTGCTCCTGGAATTTTTTTTTATAAGCTTGCCTCCATAAATCTTGTAGAAACTACACTTTCAGGAATTCGAACCTAATACATGCCGGTGTAGAAGCTTACCACTTGACCACTAGACCACAGTTGCTTCCACAATAACATTTACGTATTAATTGTGGGTCACTGATTTTTTTAGACCGAAATAGAAATACTATGGTTTAATATATATATCTTGAAAGAGCATATTTTTTAAAAAATTGTTCCAAACTTAAGACATCAAATTTAGTTATACTTTTAAATAGTACAGTTTATTGTATATAATGTTTGTTTACCCTAATAAATTACAAACAAAATTGAAACATTATATTTGGGGTTCATTTTTATATTCAGAGTTTAGATTTCTCTCCACTACAAGAAAATGCACATTGTTAACGCTGAAATTATGTTATTATATGTCATAGATAGCATTTTTAAAATGGTTACATCTGTCTCAGCTATAATAGGTCGACCATATGTGATAGCGCTTTCGTCCGTGCTATAATAACGTCCAACTATGATAGCAATATTTCATTCTTACTATTACTGGAGTTACATTATCATAGCTTTAGTGTATGACGCTATAATACGATATGTTATAGCATGGTTTAATTGATTTAATTTATTTACTAATAGCATCTTCAGATGATGTAGTATTTTAAGTTATAGTTCTTGTATTATGCTATTTCATACGAAATCGTAGCATGTTTTATAGTATTTGTTGTTATGGCAGTATTATATTGTTCCCTATACAAAATGCACCTAAAATCAATTTCCCGAACCTGTTTTGAACACAGATTTTATTGAACTTATAAAACCAAAAAAGTCTCAAACCAACAACACATTACCAATCCGAAACATTGCTCAAGTCTAACACACCATACACTACATTGCTTAAGTCCAACAAACAAGTTAAGTATCAAATAACCAAGAAGTACTAGTACATTAAACCTGATAAGCTTTAACACAAGATCACTTTCTCCTTTGGTGATGCAATGGATGTATCAATTGCATCACCCATATACTCGATT
This sequence comes from Orychophragmus violaceus, assembly GCA_030180135.1. Lineage (NCBI taxonomy): Eukaryota > Viridiplantae > Streptophyta > Magnoliopsida > Brassicales > Brassicaceae > Orychophragmus > Orychophragmus violaceus. The sequence goes on along the minus strand of CM058232.1, from coordinate 30,913,762 downwards.
TAAGACGATGGCCTCCAAAACTTCTGCACTACTGACCTTCACTGTATCAACCCAAAATTTAATTGCATTATTCCCCAAGGGAACAAAATGAACAGTTTGGTCTAGGTTGTCCGAAGCCCAACGTCATCTAGCAACAACCTATTTCTTTCCAGCAATCAACATAAGCTTGCACTTCTGATTTTACTTTCAGACAGAGACGCTACAACAAATGCAAGGTAAAACATCTCATTATTGTGACAGAAACAATCACTAACAGCTACTTCATTTCATATCCTAAGCAAATTACCTAAGATATTCGAAGAAGAGAGTGGACTGCTTGAGTTTTCTTTGGGATATGCTTTGGAGATTTCTTTTTTGGAGATTTTTGCGTTGGTGATGCAAAACTTGTTTCGAGTGTTGCAGTTTTCTTCGTAGGTGATTGTGATGCTGATTTTGCACTTGATTTTTTCGCAGCTGAAGGTGGATACTGTTGAAGAGATCTTTGAAGTGTAGAATCAACATTTTCAAACACACACTTACTTGCAAGATATGCTACAAAAGACTTCAAAAAGTATTAAATGTAGGTCATTTCTGGTGTTGTTCTCCATAGAAACGTATCTGGTTCATGTACCTCATCAACAAATATTTTCACTGCATTCGGTCCAAGAGGAAGACCATTAACCAATGCTTTTGGTTCTTCACACTGACACCGTCCTTCCGTAACTACATCATCATTGCTACACCAGTTTAGAAGTTTGCATTTGTTCACAGAATTGGCTGTTGGGCTCTATCATACACAAGCATAAAATATTACGATTTTGTTAAGTTCAACATTCCAGCAGATACCATCAAAGAAAAATGAAAATGCAATGTTCTCAAAAAGAAACATTACCATAAGAGGAATGTCATCTGAAAGGAGCCCCTGGTCTAGAATGACACAATTACATGGAGGCCATGCAATCATCTCCCCAACGGCTTGCTCAATATTAAACATCTCGAGTGCTGGTCTCCAGAGAAAGGTATATGCTTTGATTGCAGTGTCAATCAACACTTTAACCGCTAGAGGGCCTAATGGGATTCCATTTACATAGTCTTCTGGATCAGTTGACATAATTCTTCCCTCAACGACTTTATCATCAGAACCAGAGCAGTCAACCAACACACACTTAGGATGTGCTCGTTCGTTAACACTCTACAAATTGTTTATTTGAAAAATGCGAGAACTTATAAAAACAACATGAATAACTATCTTATCTTGTTCACTTACTCTTGCTCTAACAGCAGCTGAATTTTCACCTACTTCAGGTTTCTGCCTCTGAAACAATAAAAGATAGTCAATATTCATTTAGACATTCAGCTCATTATTGAAATATTTTACTACTTCATCGAGTACAACTAATATGTCTAAACTTCACAAGTTCATCTTCCAACTCCTTCACTTTGTATTGCAGACGATTTTGCTTCTCTTCCATATCAGCCATAAAATATTTCTTAACATCAAAACAAGCTAGTTTGGTCTTCCCTATGTTTCTACCCATTGCCTTCAAACGGCCCGGATTATCAGGTCCTAAAAGTTGGAAAATCTAATATATATTAGGGTTTGTTGAATTTGATGGACCATCGTTATCAAGTAGCTCAACTGCCTTTTTCTGCAAACACATAGCATATGTAATCAAATGCTAATATTGAAAAAACAAGATTTAACTAATTTTAAGCAAAATTACTAAACTTACAAACTTCTATGCGGCTATTGTATTGACTGGTGTACCATCTTTTCTTGTACGTGGCTTGACCCACACCTTTAGCCTAGACACTTGAGTTGTTTCTCCACTCTCTCTCTTTTGTTTAAATACAAGACAACATTGAAAAAAAGTTGTACTCTATTGTAGTATTAGAATAATTAAGTAAATAGATTGTACCATGTATTTAGCCAATATGACCATTCGTCTACGGCTACAAGTGTGGGGTATATGTTTCTTCCTCCTTTCCTTGTATGACTCACTCACAAGCTATCACACGAGTATTAGCAACAAAATATTGAATTCAGAAAGGTGTGTACATTACAAGACATTACCTTAAAGGATGAGCTAGTCTTTTGTTTGACAAATTTACGTCATTCAATTGGTGAAACATTCTTCGGTATTAGATTCATCCTCTCTTGGTTAGCTGTAGATTTACACCTCAACTGTGTAACTAGTCGGGATTTAGATGCCCTCCACAGACATCCCATTTGCTTCAACACTGAATTCTTTTGGTAATCTTCATCGATCTCAAATCATGCCTATATTCATATACCAACAAGACAAAAAGTTTACAATCAAATAATTCCACATTATATAATTATCATATGAGAATGTTAAGGAAAAGGTTACATGGACAGATTTCCAAAGAACTATTTTCACTTCCTCATTGAGTTTCCTCCAATCTTAACATGTGACAACAACATGTTCTCGCACTAATGGACCAAGATATGATGCTAATTTCACTGATCCGGGACCAACAGATTCTCCCATATCAGTGAAGTCCATTCTCTCTCTACAATTTGGAACCTTGGCTATGTGCTTCATATTTTTGGTCCTCTATGTTTCTTACGCTTAGGTTGATCTCCACCTTCAGGTTGTTCAGACATCTCAATCCCACTTTCAGGCCCTTCCTCATTGAGTGTTTCTTCGTCATGTCTTCCTTCCTTGTTCAGTGTTTCTTTGTTATGTCTTCCTTCCTCATTCAGTATTTCTTCCTTTTTATGTTGTTCAGGTTGTTATGTTTGTGTTGCTCCCTCATTTGCCTGAGCTTGTTCATCCTCTTCATGTTGTTCATCCTTTTTAGGTTCTTCTGCCTCTTTTGGATTTTCTTTTGGTTGGTGTTCTCCTTCATGTTGCGTTTGGTATTCCACATAACCCACATATTCCACCTCGTCTTGATATTTCCTTTCCGTTAATTTCTTCGAGCCCTTCTTGCTATTTATGTGTACAATTGTCTTCTTGCACACCATATTAACTCACCAAAACAAATAACTGAAGAAATTAGTACAATATCAAAGTGAATAACTACTCTACTACACATAGTGAAAAACTAAACAAACACATATTGTCAAACAGAAAACACATACTATGGGCAAGAAGCACACAATGTTCAAGCAAAAACACCAAAAAAATACAGAAATTTTACCACACATATATTCCTTCACAATCACTACAGGCATTATGAGCTTCTTCATTTTTTTTAAAATTGAAGTCAACAATAGTTGGCAATGGTCCTATATTTGCGTTCTGATCTTCTTCCTCTTCCTCACTATATCTTCTTGAAGGGCCTCTTAAGACAACATACCCATTTGATGTATCATCCTCTCTTGAGGAAAAAACTTGTGTGGCCCGAGAAGTTACTATGTATGGATCCCTCAAGAAGGAAACTTGACACTGATTCAAGTTAACAAGTGTGTACCCATCCTCCACCTTAACACCACTACCTTTTACTGCCCACTGACACCGGAAGATAGGTACATAAAACACATTGTAATCCAGCAAGATAATGTCTATTACTCTCCCATAGTATGATACTAAATCAGAAACTTGTGATGTGTCTTTTGCACTCGATCTACACATTGTAATTTCCTCATAAAACACACCACTATTTTGACTTTCCCTATGAACTGAGTGCGTGTGCAACCGCTGACCATTCACTATGTTACCCGTATTTGCTAACCATTTTAGTGTTTCATCACGACTTTCTGAATCGACGAGTATCTAGCAATAGTTAAAAATAAAAGTTAGACTCTTTACACATTGATATCAGTACTTGAAATTCAAAAATTAAGTAATGCTTGCCTGTTCTTTTAACCAAGAAGCAAACTTCTGATTATGCAACCTCCATAAATATGTCGCATCATGACTACATCTTGCATTCGGTGTAGATGCTTGTAAAAGAAAAAATGGTATCACTCTAAATTTCATCAAAGAAATGACTAATTAAATGAGAACATCGCAACAACTTACTCCACATATAGGTCAGAACCATATTCTGAATGGCTGCAAGGTGGGTTATTCTCTTCTCCATCTCACATAGATTAATTGATGTGGTTATGGATATTAGACGGCCCTCTAAAATAGACTGGCTCTCATAATCAATATTCCTATCTAGTTTTTCATCTACACTTGTTGTTATTTTAAGAAAGTCACTACAAAATCGCATACATTCTGCTGCTAGATAAGACTCATCAATACATCCCTCAAGGTTGTCAGGGTTTTTGACAAAGTCTTTGAGAAACTTCATGTACCTAGACAGAGTACAAAATTATTAATATCTAATTGCTTCAAAGACAATTAGTATCAAAAATAATATAGTGGAAGTTGTACCTTTCAAATAGGTACATCCAACGAAAATGAATTGGTTCACTTAGTCTAGCTTCCCTTCCTAGATGAACTGTCAAGTGTACCATTATATCAAAGAAGGTGGGAGGAAAAAATCTTTCAAACATGCATAGAGATTCAACAACTTGAGCTTCCATTACTGAAATCTGCTCTCTATCAATAACTCGCTGGCACAATCGGTTGAAAAATGCGCATATGCGTGGAATTTCTATAAATGGACCTTTAGGTAGTAAACCTCTAAGAGCAACCGATAGCAACTGTTGCATAAAGACATGGTAGTCATGTGATTTAAAACTAGATACCTTACAGTCTTCTAAAGAGACGCCCCTTGATATATTAGAACAATATCCATCAGGCCTTTAAAGCCAAAAAGTTGCTTGCAGAATACTTTCTTCTCAGTCCTGGACAAAGATCAAGATGCTGCGGGAAGGTATGTTATTTTGCCTTTGATGATAGGATGGATATCCTTCCTAATACCTAGAAATTCCAGATCTTTACGAGTATTAAGTCCATCCTTTAACTTGCCACAATGCAGTAATGTTGAGACAATGCTTGCAGTCACATTTTGCTCTATAAGCATAACGTCCAAATTATGCATGACATGAAGTTCCTAAGCAATACACACACATTAGACAAACCAAAGTTAAACAAATATAATTTGATTGTTGTTGGAAAAAACTTAAGTAATAGGTGAGCATAAAACATACCTATGCAATCCTTGATAGGTCAATCCTTTGAGCAAAAACTTGATAGGTCAAGAATTATCCCTATTCTAACTGCAAGTGCACATATATGCAATCGTAGTACAAAGGGTATCGAATCCACATAGACTCCAGTTCACGCGATAGATTGTATGTAATCGAATTAAGATAAGCAAGACGGATGAAAGCAATAAATAGAACAAGTAATCAAACGGTGTGTGTGATCAATTAACGAAGGCGTCAGGTTCAGGGAAGTTCTCAGGAAATCTGGAACACAGATCAATCAATTAACAGGATTCAGGTATCAATGTTCTAGAACTAGAATCACAGAAATATAGCAAACCAACTCTCGCTGTGAATACTAACTATGTCTAACAACCTAGAAATCCAACTCTCGTTGCGAATCCTAGAGTTCTAAACATGCACTTAATTCAAGTTCGTTCGTTCACAAATTCCCTAAAACAAATCTCTTTGCGAATAGGTTATTTTCTCAACTAGGTTCTTTTCTAGCTAATTAACTAACTCTCGCTAAGCTAATCAACCTAACAACAATAATCTAAGTAGCTAATTCAGATTAAAGCATTAAGAACAACCTAGATGAAGAACTAGATGTTATGAATCCAAATTAATCAATTAAACTAACAATCCATGAAATTCCTAATGAGAATCCCTAAACCTAACAAAGAGATCTACTCAGACATGGCAATTGAAACAACATACATGATGAATAGAAAACCAAATAGTATAAAAGAGATATAAAAACTGGGGTTCGAAATCAAGTCTCTCTCGAGTACAAGATCAGCCCCCAAAAACTCAATCTCTGATAAAATAAAGCTTAGCCTAAACGATGACTCAAAAACCTAATTAATAGTCTAAAACATGATTTGGGTCTTTCTGTAAATATGGGAAACTTTGAAGGATTATGCGTTTTTCCATGGTTCAATTCTCAGATTGCAACCTAGCACATAATCTTAAACAGATCTAGGTTCTTGTAATCGAATCATAAAAGCAAACCTGATCTTTACCTTTGCAGCGGAATGATTGGTGGTAATGACAAGATCAGATTAGAACAGATGAGTACCTGTTCCTCCTTTGGTATCCACACCTCTACAAGCAGGGATGGCTGCTAGACCGGATGGAATCAAGACAGAGAGAGAGACGATTGGGAGGAGAGAGAGCCGCGGCCACCAGCTCCAAAAATCGCAGACAAAAAGAATGCCAGGGTTTCTCAACCCTTGTTGCAATCTTATTTCACTAATGGGCCCAAGTTTAATTAATTAATTAAACTAATGGCTCATTAGTCTTTTGGGCCCAAGACACAAATCAGACAAAAGCCCATTTGTTGTCTGCCCAACTCTCTGTACAAATACAGTAAATGCCTTAGCATCTTACCGTATTAATTCCATCTTAACTTTCCCGTTAGCTATGGTGTGTGACCCTTTGGGATCATACAATACTGGTAATAAGTCCTAAACTTATAGATCAAGAGCGGACTCTAGCAAGCCATCATGATCACCCAGTATTTATGACTTATGTCTGATCTCGACATTTATCATACTTTCTAGAGATAGTACAGTAGATTTCAGGACATTCCCAACAATCTCCCACTTGTACTGGAATCCTACATTCCCTAGTCCTTTTGTCTCAATATCTCGATCTGGCATAAGGCAAGATGCGTGTCATCCTTATATAGCCAGACCATGTTCATCGGACCAGATTTGATACTGACAATGCAAACGACTTGGGCAAGTCCGTTTGGGAGTGGCCACTCTCTTACCAGCTATCAAGTCTCCGATTGGCCTAGAGATATTACCTCCGTTAAACGGCAGGGACAAATCCCATCTTGTTCCATCACTATGAACTACACGCTTCATAATACACCCAACCAAGGTCCTTATAGCTCCCAGTTACGAAACAGCGTTAGACAATGATCAAAGTGCATCAATCCATGTGCAGCCACATGCATGCGAACTCAGGTCTAAGGACTATACTCTATAGTCGTATATGAGAACCTCTTATGACACAGATATTAATATCTTGTAGAGTTCTCATCAGCGGGCCATATCCGGTCATATGCTCCCCTACATATACCTATGTGTTGACTTTGATGCCGCGCATCTATGACCCCTCGAAACTTGGTCATAAGTCTCAACACAATCTAGTCTCAAGTGGTTGTTGGTGTTCCAATTTTAACAACCTTCGACTATGGACACTATGATTTATGTCATTTCGTTAAATATGGGGTTTCAGGATCAAGTCTTACTCATGTACTTCGATGGCCCATATATAATGACATGAATCATTTTGGAACGATTATTTATATCACAGTTAAAATAATCCAGAAATCATAGATTTCATAAACATAAAATATTATGTTTACATGAACCTTTCAAAACAACTAAGTAAAGCCCTTTACAAACTCCCACTGAAATTAAGACTACATCTTAATTTCACTCATCCTACAGCAACAGTCCGCGACTCGTGCTTAGGCCTAAGGAGTGGCTTCGTTAATAGATTAGCAACGTTCTCATTCGTTGAAACTTGCTGATCTACTTAACACCTCTGTCATTTATCTCACGGAATAGGTTATACCTACCCTCAAGGTGTTTGGACCTCTGATGTGCAGCTAGTCTCATCTATGCTGGGAATCACATCAAGTTCAGTGATGAACTCTTCTTTCCAAACAACCTTTTTCGCCGCTTCCCAAGCTGCGAAATGTTCAGCTTAAGTCATAGAGTCAGCAACAGTGCCTTGCACCGCCAGACAGACACAAGATATAGCCGGACTGTGACCGGGAATTATCTTTGTCTATTGGAAACTTGCCTTTCAGACTCTATCGACTTGTAGCACCTCACTTTCTCCGTAAATCAAGAATTTATCCTTAGTATTCCTCAAATACTTTAGGATATTCTTTACTGCAATCCAGTGATTCTTTGCTGGATTTGACTGGTCTTTACTTGTCTTGCTTAACATTAAAACAATATCAAACAAGTACGTTTCATGGCATACATGATAGATCCAATTGCCGACGCATATGGAATCTCATCCATGCATTCAAGCTCAGCAGATATCGTAGGATACTGTTTCTTGCTTAACATATTGCCATGTGACATTGGCATAAAACCCTTCTTGGAGTGCTGAAAACGTGTAGGACTTTGTCAATTTAAGAATCCTGACTTTGTCCTACCAGCTCTTTTGAATCTCTATCTTTAGATCCAAAATCCAAGAACATACGTGGCTTTATCCATGTCAATCATAAAACCAACTCCCAAACCAGTCCTTTACCGACTGCAGCATTGGGACGTTAAATCCGAGAATCAGTATGTCATCGACATACACTATGAGAAATGCAATATTGCTCCCTCTTATCTTTTAGTAAACGCACAGTTCCACTTCGTTCCTGTTCAAGTCAAAACCTTGACTACTTTAACAGAACGAAGATTCCAACTCCGATATGTTTGCTTCCATCCATGAATGGATCGATGAAGCCAACTTACACAAAATGTAATTTTTCGGAGTCCGGGCTCACTTTCGCTTCTTTGAATTTCGCAGATTCGTCGCTTTCAATGATCATCAGATCATGCGAACTTTCAATGATCATCAGGTTCAACTAATGACGAGAAATCACTCTCGGATTAGTGACTGATTCATTCATATCTGCGAACTTCAGGCTCTACAGGTGTAGATTCTACAGAAATCTGTTAATCCATCCGCTGCTCTTCCTCAACAGGTTGAGCAGCCTCCTGTATTTCTCGAAATTCTTCGAGTTACACTTTTACTCCCACTGTTCTTCTTGGAAAGTAACTTCCCTTCTTAGAAAACAGAATGGACGTAAAAGTAACAAGCCTTGGTTTCCCTAGGACAACCAGCGAAGTAGCACAACTACAAATACTCAGTAAAGACGAATTTGGATCATTTCCAATCCACATTTACGTGGTGTCTTTCAACTGATATTGGTGGAACTATTTCAGCGTAAACTTAGATATTTCTAGAGCGTTATTCTTAAAGAATATCATGGAAGATTCGTGTGACTCATCTTTAATCATTTCTAATAAGATCTGATTCTTTCTCACAGAAATACCTCAAGGTTTTCAGGAGAATTGAGCTGTGAAACGACTTCACACTCATTCAGATGATCACACCATTAATGACTCAAGTATTCTCACTCGTGATCTAATCCAGAGTCTTAATACTTCTGTCACTCAGATTCTATACCTCATTCTGGAACTCTTTCGACCATGTCAAAGAATTCCGAATTGTGTCTCATCAAATGAACACAGTCTTACTCACTGAAGTAATCAGTAGAGACAATGAAGTACAGGAAATTTTCTCTGGCATTACTGCTCATCGGACCACATACATGAGTATGTTCAATCTCCAATAAGCCTTTGGGCCTTTCTTTAGCTCGGCTAAGATGGGCCCATTGTCTTTTGGTCCAGTAAGCAGAATTCAAGTCTCATAAGATATTCATTCAAATGAGCCCAAAAGTCCATAACTATGGGGTTTCTGAATCCGATTTACTCTATTTGACCAAAACATTTATGCCAAGAAAAATCAGGTTTAATTCATCAGATTTAAACCAATTCGGTATTTATGTTACATTTAGGCACTCTTTGGTTTAAGATATAAAACCCATTCCTTGAATAGGGTGCTACAATTAACATTTCATTAAGATCAAAAGAACAAAACTTGTCTTTATCAAAATGAAAAACATTCAAATTCTTCACAAGAAAATGAAAAACAACTCTGCTTAAAGCATGTACATTGTAGCAATTACTTAATACAAAATCAAGCCTCAAAGGCATCTACAAGTGAAAATCCTACGGCTGAGGCAGCATCAATAGCTCCTTCCAGACACGCAGTTCCACTTGCCCTTCCTTCAACGTTTTACTGTTGCTCAGGCTCTGCATATTATAACAAATATCAGTGCCACAACCAGTATTCAATACCTATAAGGTATAACTTGAAGTAATAACATGAATACCTGAGGAAGTAGTCTCATACATCGACTTCAACTCCTCATAATCTTCCATGAATTTAATGCAATCTCTCTTCCAATGCCCAGTCTCTTTACAGTAGCAGCACTTATCAACGTAAGAGGTATCTGACTCGGGCTCAGAAGACACAGGCTTGCCATGATTCAAAATCTGGACAACTTTGTCTTCACCCTTGTCAGCATTAGGTTTAGTAAACCTACCCTTCTCCTTCATGAGATTGTACAGGGTACTCTTCACGTTTGGCTCAACTGTCTTGAGCATATCATGCAGTTCAGTCAACGTCTTCGTTAAGCCTTTGTTGATATAGTTCCTTACGAACTTATCATAGCTTGACGGCAGTGACTGCAGAATGATCTCAGTTGCCAATTCCTGGCTAACTGGATAATCCAGTTTCCTCAGGTTATCAACGTAACCCATCATTTTACTGACATGAGGACTTACTGGATGATCATTTGGTAGCTTGCAGCTAGTGAGAGACTTAACCAACTGGTATCTCTCCACTCTTACCTGCTCCTGAAATTTCAATTTCAGGCTGCTGATCATCTCTATTGGCGACTCCATGTTCTCATATTGCTTCAGCAAATCTGAGTCCATGGTAGCCAATATCAGACTACGCACATCTACCGCATCATTATAATGCTTATTCCAAGCATTATATACTGCATGAGAGGCATTGGACCCGATCCTCACGGGGAGAGCTCTCTCAAGGACATAGTCCTTTCTCTCCTGCCTGAGGACTAGCCTCAGGTTCCGCGACCAAGTCAAGAAATTTGATCCGTTCAGTTTGTGCTAGTCATAACTGAAATTTAGAGATAAATAGAGTTTAGTTATTTAGTTCATAAAAGAGTAATCTTAATAACTTATAAGAAAACTCGCATTGCATTCAAAATTTCTTTGTTTAACCTCATAAGAATGCAATGATTCCGAGACCCATGTTCAGCTAAATCCAAAGTGGGCCACTGGCCGTCACCCGGAATTAGCTTTACTTGGTAAGCATACACACAGCTAGTTATATCCATATAACTCTCGGTTGTGGATTGGGCCCAAGGCCCAATTCACCAGATGTCTCAAGGCCCGGGACTCCCGATGGCCCAGTCAAGGAAACCAATCTCTTACAGCCAAATAATCACTAAAGTCTGGGACTCCCAATGAAATTAGTGACTATATACTACTTTACTTACGCGAAAACAGACACCTCACACTGTAAGCCATATCTGTAATCGAATAAGCGTTAAGTAGCTGACAAGATTGGAAAGACATCCAAGCTTGATATTGGTTTTGAGGATTTTAAGTTTTATTTCCAAAAATAGAAGGTTACTATTTTGGGAAACTTACTTGTTTTAGAAACTTTCTAAATTTAGAAACATTCTAAAAGTAGAAATTTCTAATTTAATATTTTATTAATATTTTGGGTTGGGTCACAAATTATAGGCCCAATTCTTGGCCCAAGACCACAGAATTCCAATTGGCCCAATAATTTGACATAACCGAGTCGGTTCATTAATTCTGGTCCAAGACCAAATTAACTACTAAATCCAACTGGTTATTTACTAAACCAGACCAGCTCTAAATTATTTGGTCCAACCAAATCAAACTTAGACCAGCCTTCGGTTTAGGTTAAAATTCAATTTTGAATTTAAATCCGGTTTAACCAGAAATTAAATAATACCAATTGTATTAAATAATTTCCAGCAAACCGCGATTTGGGTTAACCGCTTGAACCATTATTATTCAATAATTTCCAACAAAAACGATCATTGAACATTGACAAATCTTAACAAAACGATTCTATATAATATCTTCAAAAAGATTTTGACTTTTCAAAAAAAAACAAAATCGTTCACATTATAATATCTTCAATATATAGAACCACGATTTTGTCCTTTTCCATTTGATTATTCAACAATCATGATTCAATAATGGCAGCAAAGTCAACGTTTGATAATTAATTGAACAACCAAATCATTATAATAAAGCAAGCGATTCTTAACCTTATGAACCATATGATCGTGACATTAATAAAGTCAACAAGCCATTCACAGGAATGATAATTAATTCAATAATCCAATTCGTTTTATGCTTCACTTAAAGACGAAACCGAATGCGAATCATTAACAAACGATTCTTAACATCATTCACTAAAGACAAAGTCAAAAGCGTGTTTTGATAATTAATCAACAATCGATTTGATAATTAATTCACTCAAAACAACAATCGAATCATCACACGACAGCGACTTCAATTATCAAGCTTTCTCATCTCTAGGTTTTCCAAGTTTCAATCAATTTTACTCATTTAAAATCGATTCATCAAACTAATAAACAACCTAATATGATCCAAAAAGCAAAAACCTAACGACCTAGGCTCTGATACCACTGAAGGATTATGCGTTTTTCCATGGTTCAATTCTCAGATTGCAACCTAGCACATAATCTTAAACAGATCTAGGTTCTTGTAATCGAATCATAAAAGCAAACCTGATCTTTACCTTTGCAGCGGAATGATTGGTGGTAATGACAAGATCAGATTAGAACAGATGAGTACCTGTTCCTCCTTTGGTATCCACACCTCTACAAGCAGGGATGGCTGCTAGACCGGATGGAATCAAGACAGAGAGAGAGACGATTGGGAGGAGAGAGAGCCGCGGCCACCAGCTCCAAAAATCGCAGACAAAAAGAATGCCAGGGTTTCTCAACCCTTGTTGCAATCTTATTTCACTAATGGGCCCAAGTTTAATTAATTAATTAAACTAATGGCTCATTAGTCTTTTGGGCCCAAGACACAAATCAGACAAAAGCCCATTTGTTGTCTGCCCAACTCTCTGTACAAATACAGTAAATGCCTTAGCATCTTACCGTATTAATTCCATCTTAACTTTCCCGTTAGCTATGGTGTGTGACCCTTTGGGATCATACAATACTGGTAATAAGTCCTAAACTTATAGATCAAGAGCGGACTCTAGCAAGCCATCATGATCACCCAGTATTTATGACTTATGTCTGATCTCGACATTTATCATACTTTCTAGAGATAGTACAGTAGATTTCAGGACATTCCCAACAAACTTCTGGATAAATCTGCAAATCTCCAAAAGGTGTATTTTTGATGCGTAGGAATTTCGTCCTTTAGTGGTGTCGACCGACACCAAAGTGGTGTCGACCGACACCAAGTGCAGATGCACTCAGTGAACTCTGTGAAATCCATGTATGCTGCAAATCACTCCAAAAGCTCCCAGAATCTCCAGATAAGCTCCAAACGTGCTAAAACCTGTAAAACGCCTAAAGGACTCAAACGACTCTATAAAAGACTCGATTATGTACATATATCATGGCTCAAAACACCTGAAAACCATGATATATCAACTCCCCCACACTTAGCTCTTGCTTGCCCTCAAGCAAGTAAAGAACCAAAGTATAAGAAAGAGGTTTGAAAACACAGAAACTCATTTCGTCTTAAGAACATTCGCATTCACATTCACTTAGTGAGCCACTAAAAACTTTCCTGCAGATGTCAAGACCACAATATACTTCCTCCACACTTAGCAACTAAGTAAACTCCACAATCAAGATAGGATATCCAAATTCACCACACTAACCTCTGTATATAATTAAGTGCGGTCTCACAAAGGGAGTATCGATCAGAGGACACATGGACTCAACCCAGTCAGTACCTGACCACCAAACTATCGGTTTCTGGTTCCTTTCTTCTCCCTTTCTCCCTTAGCAACTGATTTTTCCCCACTGGGTTTCATTTTATTTTTTCTATAAGTTCTCTTCTCTTTTTATTCGGGGTGTTACTTTGGACATGTTTCCATGGATACACAGGAGGTAATAGGGGTCTCTACCACTCCCGTGACCACTTCGAAGCTACTAGCTTATCCACGGTTTTAATCTCTATTTTTTTTTTACTTTCAAGGGAGGGGAAAATCAGAAACCATACTCAAACAGGATCACAGGCTGTGTCAAGTAAATCAGAGGAATCCGATCCAGAGATACCAAGCCCCTAGGTGAGAAAATAAGTCAGGATTAGAGGTGAAGTTAGTTATGGATCCTTTGAATACCTGGTTAGATATGAGTACCCTTGGTAAGTTGATCCGTTTGGGGTTTTCTAATAGTCATAGAGCTTCTGCAAGTCTGTCCAATGGTTCCTTAGTTCCTGTTCCAGCGAAAAATTCCTCGAAAAATCATAGTTTCATACCAATTTTGACTCAATAAACAGTTTTGAAAACACATGACTGACTCTAAGAAAAGAAAGCAAACGGTGGTCAGTAACTACCTCCCTCACAATTAAACAAGACTATCCCCAGTGTTATCGCAGCTTGGGCTCGGGAGAACAAGGTATAACCGGCGAAAAACTCGGAAAATCAGAAACCTTACCTGCTGCAGTCGCGATTGGTGTCGACCGACACACAACCAGTGTCGAACGACACAAGGCTTAGGTCGACAATTTCTGATCCGAATCGAGCGTCCTCGATTATGGTCCGTGTTTTCGAGTTTGGTGTCGACCGACACTGAATGGTGTCGACCGACACTGCTGTCTGCAAACCTGTTCATCACGTTCTGAAACACCAAAAAGTAGAAAAATCAAAGAAACAAAATCCTAAAACCAAAAGGAAAAGAAAAACTGACCCAACAGTGGGTTGCCTCCCACTCACGCTTGTTTTTACTCATTAGCTTGACTATGGGTAGGAGATCAAGCTCCTGGGGATTTCAACAGAGGCTGTGAGTGCCTCTGCGAAAGTCTCCTCATCCATGGCGGTTTGTAAGCGGTATCAGCGTAGGAGCGCCCAAGGAACGAGGGAATAAATCCAGATTGGGAGCGTAGCGTGGGTGGGATAGAGCGTTTCCCTGCATTCACATCAATGAAGTTAGGAGGATTAAGGTGAGAGGATGCATACCTTCGCTTTGGTGGGTGTCTAATGTTTGGAGCTTTCTGCTTATGAGCAGTTGCAGGCTCTGAAGATGTTAGAGTAGATTCATGAGGAACCACCATCTTCTTTTCTCCACTATCAGACATTGTAGTCTCACAAATCCGAGCTTCTTGTTCCAGCTGAACACTGAAAGATTGACCATCAATTGTGGATTTTCGCAGCTTATCCATCTTGAAGTGCAGAGGCTTATCTCCCAGGTGGAGATCAATTAGGCCACGCCTCACATCAATCACTTCTCCAGCTGTAGCTAAGAAGGGTCTGCCAAGTAGCAAAGGATCATCCGGTTCCATATCATATTTCAGCACCACGAAGTCTGTTGGAATCAAGTAATTTCCAACTCTGATAGGGATATCCTCAAGAACTCCTTTTGGGATCCTCTTCGATCGATCAGCTAGGATTAGAGAGATCCTAGTTTGTTTGAAGTCCAGCAACCCCAACCTCACAGCCACAGAGTATGGCATGAGATTCACACCATATCCCAAATCACACAGAGAGTGTTTGAAGTTGTCCTCGAAGAATGAGCAGTCTAGTGCAAAGACTCCTGGATCTGGAAGCTTCTCTTGAATCTGATTCAGCAGCAAAGAACTGACTCGCTTAGATACAATCATCACCCCTTCTTTCAAATCTCCATCAGTAGAGATCATCTTCTTTGCATATCTCTGCACAAAAGGGTGAACTCGTGAGGCATCAGCTGGTGGAGTTTCATTCAGCTCTTTATCCATCACCACCATGCATTTGACCACATTCTGCTCATGTTTAGACCTCATAGGAACTCTGGGGAATGGTATAGGAGATTTGTAGACCTTCTCCTTAGCAAAAACATCAGATTTGGATGAAATTGGGTCTGCCCGACTGTAGCGTCGACCGACGCAGAAGTGGTGTCGGTCGACACTAAGTGATGTCGACTCTTTAATGTCGGACAATGTCGATTTCTGTTCGTCAAGAGAACTCGAAATTGCCGTCTGAACTGCATGTCGACCGACACTAAGAGGGTATCGATCGACACCGAGAGCTATAGTCAAAATATCAATGTCGATCTCGGTCGATTTCGGTCCGTCGAAACTCTCGAACTCTGGGCTTTCAAGGGGTGTCGACCGACACTGGGGTGGAGTGTCGGGCGAGTCTGCAGCTACGGATTCTTGACTGTTATCCACGATTTTCATAGTCTTGACCTCAAATTCTTCTTTTTGAATCAGCCTATCTTCAACTTGAACTGAGATAGAATTGACGTGGGCTTTCTGAGTATACTTCCCCTTTATTGAGCTTGAAATCTGACCCACTTGTGTATCCAGCTGCCTCATATGAGTGTTCAAGGACTCAAACTTCCCATTCAATTCAGTGTACATGGCATCAAGCTTTGAGTTGAAGAACACAGTGGTCTGTTGTTGTCCTTCAAGAAGCTGCTCCATCATGGCTTCCAATCTGCTCCCACATGTAGGTGCAGGAGGTTTCTGGTAAGAGTAAGCACCATAGTTCATCGAGAAGGAGTTACTATGTTGCTGGAAGGGCTTCTGAAAGGCAGATTTCTGACTGTAGAATCCATTCCCTCCAACGTAGTTGACAGCTTCTTGCGCATACTCTCCAACATCCAATACTTCAAAATCCTGAGCAAATTGGACACTCTTCCTTCCAAGTAGAAGACTATGCAGAGAGTCAATTTTGTTCTTCAGCCCAGCTATCTGCGAGCTGTCAATCTCTGAGTTGAAAACAACATTCGGATTCATCATCCTTGCAGATCTTTGAGCCTTCTTGTTTGTTCTCTCAAGCCTAGCAAGCCCCTCAAGTCAGAGGTTCAAAAGCTCTTCTTCCGGGTTGCTTCGTGTGTGACGATTGGGCATCCACTGAAAGAATACTGATTCCGCGAAGGGTGTCGACCGACACTGAAAGGGTGTCGATCGACACTAAGTACTCTTGCTCGCTGTTTTCCTGCAGAAACAAGAAAAACGCGAAAAAAGAGGTCAGTAAACAAGAAAAGAAAACACTTAGACTAAATTCTAGTAAAAAATCTATCGGCGAACTCAAAGAGTCCCCGGCAACGGCGCCAAAAACTTGATAGGTCAAGAATTATCCCTATTCTAACTGCAAGTGCACAAATATGCAATCGTAGTACAAAGGGTATGGAATCCACAGAGACTCCAGTTCACGCGATAGATTGTATGTAATAGAATTAAGCTAAGCAAGACGGATGAAAGCAGTAAACATAACAAGTAAGCAAACGGTGTGTGTGATCAATTAACGAAGGCGTCAGGTTCAAGGAAGTTCTCAGGAAATCTGGAACACATATCAATCAATTAACAGGATTCAAATATCAATGTTCTAGAACTAGAATCACAGAAATATAGCAAACCAACTCTCGCTGTGAATACTAACAATGTCTAACAACCTAGAAAGCCAACTCTCGTTGCGAATCCTAGAGTTAACATGCATTTAATTCAAGTTCGTTCGTTCACAAATTCCCTAAACCAAATCTCTTTGCGAATAGGTTATTTGCTCAACTAGGTTCTTTTCGAGCTAATTAACCAACTCTCGCTGCGCCAATCAACCTAACAACAATAATCTAAGTAGCTAATTCAGATTAAAGCATTAAGAACAACCTAGATGAAGAACTAGATGGTATGAATCCAAATTAATCAATTAAACTAACAATCTATGAAATCCCTAACGAGAATCCCTAGACCTAACAAAGAGATCTACTCAGACAAGGCAATTGAAACAACATACATGATGAATAGAAAACCAAATAGTATAAAAGAGATATAAAAACTGGGGTTCGAAATCAAGTCTCTCTCGAGTACAAGATCAGTCCCCAAAAACTCAATCTCTGATAGAATAAATCTTAGCCTAAACAATGGCTCAAAAACCTAATTAATAGTCTAAAACACGATTTGGATCTTTCTGTAAATATGGGAAACTTCTGGGTAAATCTGCAAATCTCCAAAAGGTGTATTTTTGATGCGCAGGAATTTCGTCCTTTAGTGGTGTCGACCGACACCAAGTGCAGATGCACCCAGTGAACTCTGTGAAATCCATGTATGCTGCAAAATTCACTCCAAAAGCTCCCAGAATCTCCAGATAAGCTCCAAACGTGCTAAAACCTGTAAAACACCTAAAGGACTTGAAAGACTCTATAAAAGACTCGATTATGTACATATATCATTGCTCAAAACACCTAAAAACCATGATATATCACCTACCAATAAGGAAAATTGAAGAATATAGACCTTTTCTTCCATCTTGCCAGTTCCTCTTTGTATACTTCTGTTTCTTCCTCTTCCTCAGACTCACTAGAGGTAGAGTCATTTTCATTTTCTTCTACGACACATGCAGTCCTTTTTCTCTTCCTTCTAGATTCTTTAACCTTCCCAAAATTTTTCTTGTAGTTTTTCAGGTGGTGGGAAATGTCCTGGCCATATAATATTCTAGCTTTCTTGCCATGTTCAACGTGTCCATCAAACCAAACCTTATTTCCCCGAAACCTATGTGTTGGTGCGAGACCCTTTATATGTGACATATACACATGCTTCCTACTATTCTTCAGGCACATACTATCTCTGTGTTTCCCGCAAAAGGGACATCCCATTTTTCCCTTCACTTTGCATCCAACCAGATTTCCATAGGCAAGAAAGTCAGAGATAGTCCAGAGAAAAATTGCCTTTATTTGAAAACGGATTTACTGAAGGCATCATACATTAGCTCTCCTTTTCTCCACAACTGGTTCAAATCCTCTCTTAGGGGTTCTAAGTAGACGCCAATACTGTTGCAAGGCTGATGTGGAACATGAATCATCAACGTTAGCATGATATTCTCCTTCTACATACATATATGAGGTGGCAAGTTGTAGTTTACCAACAACACATGCCAACAACTTTACATACTATTCTTTATGTTAAACGGATTAAACCCATCTATGGATAGTCCATGTCGAATATTCCTTTCTTCAGCAGCAAATGCAGGATATCTATCATTCGTCTGGTCCCATGTCACATAATCTATTGGATGTTTGAGTTTCCCATATCTGCTCTTGTTAGTAAAATGCCACCTTAGGTTTTTGGCCATTTCCTCAGACCTAAACATCCTCTTCATCCTTGGAATTATTGGAAAGTATCTTAGGACTTTCTGTGGGATACCTTTCTTGACCTAACACTACAAGAATTAGGGGTATCTATAGCGCGACATTATCCGCTATAATAAAAATAGATAGCGCTTTTTTATCCGCTATGTATACGCCCGTTATAGAAAGTCTCGCACTTTAGATAGCGCTTTTTTATTGCGCAATTATATTGTCCAGATATTATAGCGCTTTATTGTTTGTTATATAATGTTTAATAATAGCGCCTTTTAATTGCTATAAATTAGTTATTATAATAGCGGATTTTGATTGCTATTAATCATTTTTTATAGCATTCTTTTTTCTGGTTTTTGCTATAATTTGATTTCCAGCGGTCCTACTTTTGTATGTTTTCGTATTTCCATAAATGAAACCAAATTCAAAGTAGGATATCGTACAATTTTGAAACCTGATAATATATTACAAAGTAGATCCAACACATAGTGTATCCCAAACAACATAAACATAATGAAAATCAAGTAGCAAACATTCTCCAGACATAACAAGTTTCAGCAACAAGAGCAAACCTATCACACTAGTTTAAGTTTATCATTTGGCCAAGCAATGGTCGTACCTATAGCATCTGCAACAAACTGAATTTCAGAATTTGGTCTCCACACTGCAGCATCTCCAATCTTTGCCACATCCACCCAAACCTTGGTGGCATTAGGTCCTAATGGGACAAAGTGGACTCGATCAGCTGGATCAGTTGAACAAACGCGGCCTTTTGCGACAATTTTCTTGTAGCCGTTGCAATCATATAGAAGACACTTCTTTTTGGATCCTTTGTTGCTTCCGGTGCTGTTACTCGTACTCTGTAACACAAATTGCAAGACATAACAATCAGAAATACATTAAAGCAACATAAAAACCACAGTTACAAGTAAGTTAAAGCATAAGGTTTAGTTTTTTACCGCAGGTGATGATCTTGGTGAAACTGAAGGTGTTTTAGAGCTGAACTCAACCTTATCAAGTGGCCATGCGATGTTGTTATTTGCAGCATCACCCATCACTGCCATTTTAGCACTTGGCCTCCACAGAAAAGCATCTGGATCCAAAACCTTATCAACCTTCAGAATTGCAGCATTAGGACCCAGAGGCACTTCGTCAATCTTATCACGTGGGTCAACTGAACGCATTGTACCCTCTGCAACAATTTCACCAGTTCCATTCCAAGCAAAGATGTTGCATTTCGAAGTTGATTCATCAGAGGCCTAAGGATTCAAAAATATATTATTCATCTAATGTTTGAGAATTACAGTGCTACCAGTTTGGAATTAGAACAAGATGAAAATATTTACCGAGGCAGCTGAACTCTTATTTTTACTCGGGGAGCTATTGTCTCTGACCAAAACCACTCTGTCACATGGCCATGGAATTTTGGTTCCAATAGCTTCGCCAATTGAGTAAACTGTTGTGGTAGGCCTCCACAGAAATGCATCAGGGTTTGTAGCAGACTTCACATTCACCGCCGCCGCGTTAGGACCGAGTGGAATCTTACCAATCTTATAGTCTGGTTCAGAGGAGAAGAATTCTCCTTCCCCGACAATAACATCCTCTGCTGCAAACCAATCTAATATCTTGCACTGAACTGCTCCTTTCCTTAAGTTTGAAACATCAGATTGAGCATCCACATCTTCACCGTATGCCTAACAAGAAGAAAATTTTTGGTTAAAACTTATTTCATTGACAACCATGAAAAACAAGAGTGAAACTTACTCTCTTCTCAGCTAAGCCACGCAATTGTTTCTCCAAACTTTCAACCTTGGTTTGCAGTTCAGTTTGATTTGCTTCAAGCTTCTGAACATGCGAGTCTCTTGCATTAAGATAATCAACCTTATACATTCTCATCCCTTTTCCCATCCCTCTAACTCTTCCCTGCTTATCTTTTCCTAGGACTTGGCTGACAGCATCTTCTTTTAAATTATCATTGGATGTGGAACCCATTTGACTATCGAGTGATTGTATCTTCTCCTGAAACAAATGTTGGAGAACATTGTTATTCAAGCAAATCATCTAAGACTCTGCAATAATACTTTAAAATATGGAATCTTACAATTGTTTCTGCAAATTCTTGCTTCACGGGTCTCCCATCTCTGTGCGTGTGTCCTGCTAACCATACTTTACTTCTAGTCACAGTCCTTGGCTGAGAGCTCTTTTTTTTCTACAAGTACAAAATATTACTTAAAAAATGTATATGAACACAATCTATTATACACTTTAAAAATGGAATACACGTGAAAGACACATACCATTTCCACAGATAGACGATACATTCCTTTCCGGCTAGTGGTGTGAGGAATCTGAGTCTTCCTCAGATCCCTATATTTGTCACTTGTTTCCTGCAAGTAAAACCATTGTTATTATCCAAATCATCAAGTATATGAATTATGAAAGAAGATAGTATTAACTGCGTAACCTTAAAAGTAGTGGAAGTCTTGCTTTTCACCCAATTGTTCCAAGCTGCAAGAGATTGAATGTTGCTTGGCTTTAACTTGAGCCTCTGAGGACCACTTTTAGTTTTTCGAAGTTGAGAAACAAGTCTTGATTTAGAAGCCCTCCAGAGACAGCCCATCTGTTTGAAAATAGCCTCTCTTTGCCAACCATCTTCAACATTAAACCTTTCCTATAACAGAATAAACAAAATCATACATAATCACTCACAAAGTTATTTAAATATCTCAATGCAGAAATACCTTAATTTCTTCCCACATTGCGTCCTTAGTTGCAGTGTCAACCACCCTCCAATCATCAAGAAGCACTGAAACATGCTCCCTTACAAGAGGTCCAAGAAACGACGAAAGCGTAACTGAACCTGGACCCGAATGTTCTCCCACGGCTGAAAAATCAACATCTACCTTCTCCATAGCTTCTTTTGCCAATTTACGCATCTTAGTCGGACCACGTATATTCCTTTTCTTCTTCTCAGTCGGTTGGGATTGTTCATCTACAGTTGGCTGGGATTGTTCATGTCCTTGACTGGCCCGCTGCTCAGTTTCAACATCTTGGTCTCCCATCTGCGTATCTTTCTCCCCATCTTCTCTTGCCATTTCTTCTGCTTCCTCAGGTTGGTCATCTTGCTCAGGTTGGTCATCTTGGCCTCCCACCATATCTTTATCTTGTTCTTCTTCTGCCATTTCATTATGAAGGTCTCCACCTTCGTTATCTTGTTCTTCTTCTGCCATTTCATTATGAAGGTCTCCACCTTCATTATCTTGGTCTCCAACCTTATCATTATGCATCTCTAACAACTGTTGTTGATCCTCCTGATCCTTCGTAGTAAGCTTCCTTGTCAGGTTTTTTTTCACCGTAATTTTAGGCTGTTTCTTTCGAGGTTTCACCGGTAGCTCCAAAGGACTTGCATCTGCACCTTGATTACGCTTGCTACGTCGTCTAGCCTCTTCTGTTTGATTTCTTTGCTTCATGATTTCTCCTTCAATGGCACCAATTAATCAAAAAAAGTAATAAAAGTTAGTATAAATACTTCTGAAACGAAACTGTCATTGGTTGTAAGTATAGGAAGACAAAGGACAATAGTTGTTAGCATAGGAGGACCCCTTCACAGTCATCCCTAACACAGAAACTCTCATCATCAGACATTTGATTTCCCAAATCTTCTTCATGCTGGACTGATTCTATTTCACTAACAAACTCCTCTTCTGTCTCCAATTCATGATATCCCCTCGGTGGTGCCCGCATAACTACATACCATGGTGAAGACTCATCTTCCCTAGAATAAAAAATCTGTTTTGCTTGGGATGGCAGAATGTATGGATCTTGTAAAAAAGCGGATTGGTTCATATGGAGGTTCACAAGCGTGAAGCCGTCTTCTTCCTTCACACCATTCCCTTTGTTTGCCCAAATGCATTTGAATAGAGGAACATGGAACATGTGGTAGTCCAACATCACAATCTCCTTTATCACGCCGTAATATGCAACATGTCAGCTTTCTGTTTACCGTCTCGCGCACTTGATCTACACATACTGAATGCTTCATATGTCACTCCACAGTTCTGAGTCTTCCGTTTTACGGCGTCTGTATGAAATCGGTGGCCGCTAATGACATACCCTTTATAGGTTTGAGCTTCTTTTCTCGGTCCAAATGCCAACCATCTTAGTTTTTTGGAATGAGACTCTGAATTTGTAGGTATCTAACAATTGAAAATCACAGCATCAGTTCAACGTTAAGGTATCAATTAAGATGAAAACTGAGATGAAAGTGTAATGTACAGATGCACGAACCTTTGATTTTACCCACTCTGCGAACCTTTCGGTATGAACTTTCCAACAATGTGTTTCGTTTCTTGCACACCGGACATCAGTAGATTGCAATTCTTCCAGATGCATACTGTTGCAATAGATTCATAAGTTATTAGTCACACATACTTCACAATCAGTTTCCAAAAAATTACAAGATATTAGTATTGAATAGAGTTTATCTTACTCAATATAAGGATCCATAATCGCCGTGTTCATCAGAACATACCGATGAGCTATCTCTCTCTCTTTATCTGAAAGTGTTACATCTTTTGGTTTCTGAAGTGGACGACCTTCAAGTATTTGGTCATTGGCAGCAAGATCTTCGTTACGATTAAGAGGTTCTTGAATAGGTAGAGTATTCTTCATAAATTCTAGGCAGAAAACAATGCACTCTTCAGCCAAGTATCCTTCCGCCATGCATGCTTCTGCCCTCGCATAATTCTTTACATATTTCTTTAGTGTTTTCATGTACCTACAGATCAATGCCAAATCATGTTTCTCAGTATTACAAAAATTGAAATGTAAGCTAATTTACTGATCAGAACTAAACTAATGATAAATAGATGGAGTCAGATGATTAGATTACCTCTCAAACGGATACATCCAGCGAAAATGAACCGGTCCACCCAATCGTGCTTCCCGTGCAAGATGGATGGGAAGATGGAACATGATGTCAAATATTGAAGGAGGAAAGTACCGTTCCATTTGATACATCGTCTCCACAAACTCAGACTCCATGGAAATCAGCTTCTCTTGGTCAATCACCCTCTGACACAACCTGTTTAAGTGAATGCAAAGTCGATTAACAGCAACTCTTGGTCCCTCTGGAAGCAGTCCTCTCAAAGACACAGGCAGTAGATTTTGCAGAAGGACGTGATGATCATGCGACTTTAACCCACCAATAACAGGTGGATCAACTGAAACACAATTGGCTATATTAGCACAGTATCCATCTGGCCCTCTAAAGTTGGATAACCTCTTGCAAAAACGAACTTTTTCTGTCTTTGTTAACCAAAAAGAAGCTGGCGGTAGGTAAGTTCTCTTTCCACGCATCTGTACATGCAAGTTCCTTCTAATTCCCATATCTTCCAAGTCTTTTCTTGACTTCAATCCATCTTTTGATTTACCACTATTCATCAGAGTAGACAATATTGCATCTGACAGGTTCTTCTCCACATGCATGACGTCAATGTTATGACGTACATGCATATCCTAAGACAATAAATCAAAAGTGTAAGTTAAAGTAGTGTACTCAATGAACATAGCAGTATTCTACTTGATAAGAAACACTACTGCTAACCTTCCAATATGGCAAGTCAAAAAATATTGACCGTTTTTCCATCTCCATTGCTCTGTACTTTCTTCATACTCCTCTTCTGAAACCACATCATCTTCATCAAGCTCAGATCTTTTTCTTTTACTTTCCTTACCCAATGGTCTTCCAAAGTCATTCTTGAAATCCTTAATTGCCTCAAATATTTTTGCTCCGGTTTGTATTCTACTTGCAGTCCCCTCCTCGATCGTGTTGTCAAACCATCTTTTTTTGCGTCTGTAAAGATGTCCCGGTTTGAGTCGTTTCCTATTACCCAAGTACACATACTTTCTACTAAACTTCAGCCACCTATGTGGTGTATTCTTCCCACAGACGTTACAAGCTTGTTTCCCCTTCACTTTACATCCTGACAAAGTTCCCAAGGCTGGATAGTCACTTACAGTCCATAACAGCATAGCTTTGAGTGTGAATCTTTCTTCCTTAAACGAGTCATACCATCTGTAGAAAGCCCAAGCCGCAGGTTTCTTCAAGTCATCTATCAATGGTTCAAGGTAGACATCGATGTTGTTGCCTGGTGCAGTAGGCCCGGGGATCAGCATAGTCAGCATAATATTCTCTGCCTTCAGACAAACAGTTGGAGCCATGTTATAATTAACTAATAAGACTGGCCATGTACTGTATTTGGTGTTCTGGATTGAGAATGGGTTCATACCATCTGTAGAAAGCCCAAGCCGCAGGTTTCTTGCATCAGCAGCGAAGTCTGGCCATTTGTCATTCACCTTAGTCCAAGTAATGGAGTCCACCGGGTGTCGCATTGTGCCATCTTCAGTGGCATTGTCAAAATGCCAACGCAACTCCTCAGCAATCCTTTTTGATCTGAACATTCTCATAAATCTATCCTTCACTGGAAAGTACCTAAGGACCTTTGCTGGAACTCCCTTCTTCACCATTCCGCTGTGCTTATCCATCTCCCATCTAGAAGCACTGCATCTTGGGCAGTTTTCCATCTTTTCATACTGCTTCCTGAAAAGAACACAGTCGTTCTTACACGCATGAATGTGATCATACCCAAACCCAAATACCTTCAAGAACCTCTTCATCTCAGCTGTTGATTTTGGGAGTACATTACCTTCAGGTAGCATATCATGGACCATGGTCAGAAGCTGGTCAAAGAAATTCTCTGACATCCCACTCTTCACTTTAATGCGGTAGAGGCCCATTATTGCAGAAACCTTCGTGTAATTGGCACACGTCGAGTAGAGTGGTGTTTCAGCATCATTCAGTTTCCTCCTAAACTCAGATTCTTCACCATCCTCAAACTGAGAACCACTGTTATCCGGTGAATGTGGACTGCCTTCACCATCGTAATACGCTGTCTTAAACAAGTCATAAGCCTCCAAACCAGAAATCTGACCATCATCCTTATTGTCTACTGTTCTCTCTCCATGCATAATCCACACTGATTTCCTCTTGTATTTCTGATCCATCCCTCTGATAACCAGATGATCGAAAACTGCATCCACTGGTTGATGGCAAACATTACGGCAATCGACACATGGACAAAAAATCTCAGTAGGATAACCCAAACTGCTTGCTGCTGTATTCACAAAATTTCTAGCTCCTTCACCATACTCAATGCTATTCCTGTGTATATAACAAACAAATGCAACTGTGAACATGTCTGACAAAGACGTTGAAGTTGAAAAAATTATAAGAAATATGACCGAGAGGTACATACCTTGGCAACCATACCCATAACTTCTCCATAATAAACCAATAACACCACAGCTCTTCCACCAATTATACATACATAAATGTGCATAAATCCATTGATCAAACACTCAGATAACTAACAAATTCACTCTTTTAAACCACTTTAGAAGAAACTAGAATAAAAAGGAAGAAAGGCTTTTGTATCTTACGAGTATAGAGGTTCCTTTTGCAACAAGAGATCTTTGCAATCTGCAACAAAGAAAGTCACAGAAGAACACGAAAAATATAAACTGATTAATACTCAGATAAATAACTTTCTATATCTCATATTCTAAAACCGAAAATTCGACTAAAGAAGATTATATATACCTTATACTTTTCAGCCGGAGCTAATGATTCCTGCAAAAAAAAAGAGATAAGTAATGGATAAAGGTTAAACGAGTTTGAGATAAACAGTAATGGACTACAAAAGAGAGAAAGGAATAAAAAGCTTACCAATTTCACAAATGTCTTATCCGAGGACGAATCTGTATAATCTGCAACAAGGAAATTCATCAAAGAACAGGAATTGGATAATCAATTTTCTCTACTGTAAAATCGAAAACCTAGTTTTCACCTAAAACCCCTAGCAAATACATATATTTCTAACTTGTGCATGCATAGATTAGTAATCGATTTGGGTAATTACTCGACATTCGAAACCCTAAATCGTTAGAAACCATAAACCCAGAAAATCGAAACCCAATTTCAACCTCAACTCATACCTGCGAAATCAGATTATACAGCGCCGACGACGATGATTCACTTCTGAGCACTGAAGATTTTCACGGCGAAGACGAGGAAGTAGAGGGACAGAGAGAGTGTAAGGATCTTAGAGACTGAGAAGAGAACGAGAAAGTGAGAAGAGAAAGAGAAAGGTCGTATGGCCGAAAACAAGAAAAAACATTTCCCCAAAAAAATTTTAATGGCGCTTAAACGAAATTAGATTAACCGGGCTAATTATTCATTATCCCGCCATTATCTACGATAGCGCAATTAAGATTGGCAATGCAATAAAAGAGGCGAGTATGCCTTAAAAAGTTACGCGGGAATGAAATAAATATCCGCGCCAAGTATACCATAGCACTGTGATTTTTCTAGCGCTATTAAAAAGTGGTATTGTTGCAGAACAAAAAAAACGCTATCTTCTATTGCTATGAATACCCCTATTTCTTGTAGTGTAACCAGTGCTCATGTTGATCTTTCACCTAGAAGCTTTGCACTAAGGATAGTTATCGAGCTTCTTCAACGTCTTTCCAAATATGCAGCAATCATTGACATACGCATGAATCTTTTGGTAACCCATGTCAAAAGACTTTAAAATTGTTTTCACATCATAAATTGAGGTATGAAGTACATTATCCTTTGGTACATCATCAGAAATGTTTCCAGCACATCATTGAAGCTCTTATCAGACAAACCATTTTGAGTATTCAGTTTCAATAGTGACACAATGGCAGATAGCTGATATCTTCATATTTTAGATCTTTTTTAGCTTGATTCTAGTTCATGTATTGATCATTCTTTGCATTGTATTACATATGTTTTCTTGGATTTTGATGCATTTAGAAGTTTAGGAAGTTAGACTAGGATTTGCATTGTTTTGGTTCTCTTTGGAGTGTTTCTTACATCTTATAGGTATTTGGAAGCTTGGAGGATGAAGTCTTTGGAGTTTGAAGCTTAGCACTTGCACAAGGACACATACCGGACCATAGATACCGACCAAATGAGGTCGGTATGAAGCATTGCAATTTTCGGACAGGAGATAATACTGACTCACAATACCGGACGGTTCGACCCGGTATCCAGCATCTTGACTTCGACACCTTTTGGCCAGGAACGAATGCGGACTCCGTGTACTGAGCAAACTCGTCCAGAACTGCCCATCCCCGTAATACCGACTGCCCATACCGAGTGGTCACATCCGGTACACCCCATTCGTCGGAGAAGCATGTTTGGACAGGAACAAATACCGGACGCTAATACTGACCGGTCCGTTCCGGTATCACCATACCGACCAGTTATACCGACCGACCGGTCCGGTATTGTGCCTCTCGAAGCAGCCCCAATTTCCTCTTATTTACAATTTTCCCTTGTGAGGCTCCTTTGTATAAATACTTATTTAAGGGTCTTTAGAACCCTAAGCTACCTAAGCCTAGTTTTCTCTCTTCTTATGTTTATTATTTAGGATTTGTAAACTTTTGATTCTGAGTTTTAATTAAGTATTTTCTTATCTTTTGTTAATCTCTTCTTCTTATCTCTATCAATTCAAGTTTTGTGAAGAACATGGTGATTAGAGGGTAGGAGTTTTGGGTCTTGGAGTGAGGTTGATTTAGGTGGTTTATGTGATGATTAGTGATGTTTAGGACTTATTTATAAATAATCCTTCTCTAATTAGTTGATCTCTATGATAGGTTGCAAGGAATTGTTGAATCTAGATGTTAGTCTTTTTCATGCCCGAAAGGTGTTCGATGAAATGCTTGAATGAACTCTTTAGAGAATTTTCACATCTTAGCCAAAGAGATTAGATGTCTAAGGTGATTAATGGTAATGAAAACTTGAAATTAATGCTTCTTTATCTCTTAATCACAAATGGGAATTTGATCTTGATTAGGGATTAGACAAAGAGATTAGTACCAATAAATTGGATTAGTCTAATGATTAGTGTTCTTAGCCTAAGGATTAGCTTTGGTAAAAGGTATTTTATGGATATTAATACATGCTTGTCTAGTAATTTGCAAATAAGAATCGAATGATTGCATGATTAGCATAGGAGTTATGAACATGAGAATGTGATTAGCTTAATTATGATCATTAGCCTTGTTTAGCAATGTTTGATTGATTGAAGCATCATTGATTGTCTCTAGACCACCTAGTCTCCATAGACTCATCCTAGGACCCTTCTTTTAGCTTATTTGTCTTCTTGTTTAGTGTTTTGCTTTGTTCTTTCTTTCTTTATTTCCTTTCTTGTTTTGATTTGTCTTTAGGTTGTTAGTTTAAACCCTTTCTAGATTTTGCTTAGCTTTAGTAGTATCTTGTATTCTTGATTGGGTACTCTTCTTGCCTCCTTGGATTGATATCTCAAATGCTACAATGGCATGTGCATTTGGGTAATTGATTAGGAATCTAAAATTATCCCGCATCAATTTGGCGCCGTTGCCGGGGAGGTGTAGCAATAGCCGTTAGGATTTAGATTCTACTTTAGACTAAGCTTTTATTTTTTTTACATGTGTGGTTACTAACTCTCTTTCAATTGTTTGTTCTTTTTGCAAGGTACAATCATAAGGAAGAGAGCATGACTTCAGAGATAGCTTCAATGTTGAGGGCTATGCTAGAAGCTCAAGAAAGAGAGATGGTTTGGGACCCTACAAGTCATCATCGATTTGAAAGCACATCCACTTATCAAAGTGATCTTCCAAATGAGTACTCTTCTCATGAGTACCAATATGGATATGGTGATGGATACCAATCTTGGAGCATGGAGAATGAGCATGAAACAACTTACTCCTCCCAATCATGTGATGAAGAGCTTCTCAACTTTGCAAGGATGGCATTGGAAGGACAAGAGAGGTATAATGAGAGCTTAAGGATGATCAACACTGATTTTGCTCATTTGCCTCAAGATGCAAGCATTGTTGAGCCAACACATGAGGAGAATGCTCAAATCCAAGATGAGTTCTTGAAAGAAGCTGAAGAGACTATCAAGGAATTTTAAATGATTCTTGGTTGCACTGTTGGTGAAGACCTCGTGATAAGCTATGAAGATGAGGATGAGGAAGAGACAATCATGGGTAATTCAACCAATGGAAACAATGAAGGAGTAGAAGAAGTTGTGAGAGTTGAGGAAGAGCCTTATGAAGATGGGTTGGTTGTTGAGGGCAAGGTTATCAAGGAAGAGAACACACAAGATGAGCTCTCAATCATGGAAGAAATACCAAAGCAACCAAATCCCGTGCAAGAGCCAATTGGAAGAAATCCTATGGAGAAACAAGATGGTCCCAATGAATAATCCTTCAAGGAGGATGAAGAAGATGAATCTCCAATGGCTCAAACCTTTCACAACTACCTTGATATAGTCTCCACCATATCACCAAGCTTTCATGATCCAAGGAAGATCCCTTTTGAGGAGATAAGGATGAAGGAGTTTAGGGGGTGGTTCTATGATGAGTATGATCCCAGTGATACAAACTCATGCCACATCCCTAACCAAAAATAGTGAAGGGATAGTCAAGCTTAGTGACTCAAAACAAGCTCACTTGGGAGGAAATCTCATGTCTATCCTTTTGGGAAGCTTTGGGGTCAATGCAAAGAAGAAGGGAAAGAGTTTTGGGTGCAAAAGGACTTCAATGCCAAATCAAAGGATGAAGAAGCCTATGCCTTGAGATAAGTTTGGAGGAGTCTTGTGCCACATTCGAAGATGCCTCCACCTCCCATTCCACCTTCAAGTAACACTCCAACTTTGTCTTTTTGATTTTGCATTTTTTATTTAATCTTTAGTCTCTTTCTCTTACTTTTTTTCACACAAGGGACTGTGTGGTTTAAGTTTGGGGGAGGAGACTAGTTGCTAATAATGTGTTTTGTGATCTTATTTTCTCTTTTGCATCCCTTGAGTCTCATGCATTCATCTAAGGCATAGAAAAAAACCATAAAAATTTGAAAAAATTTGAAATTTTTTCACAAAAGAAGCATGCATTAGCATCTTTAGGATTGATTCTAGTATATCTTAGTATTGTATTTCATTTTGAATAAAGTGTTTTGATGAAATTTCCATTTGAGTGTTAACTCATGAGCTTGAATTAATGCCCTCTTTAGGAGTTGTAAATGCATTTGAGTGAATTTGAAGTTAAGGATGCACCATGTTTGGATCTCAATAGCTTGAAAGTTAGATCTCATTGTTGATACATGTCACCCCTTGTAACACAACTCTAATGAACTTGGACTTAATTGGAACTTTCAATTACTCTCTCTTGGAACTAGGATTGCTCACCAATTGTAACTCTAAAAACAATCATGCTTGCTTATTCCTTTTGACATTCTTACAAGCATTGATTGGCCATTTGCATCACTTAATGGTACCCTCACCTTAAAACTTAGCTCATTGTTCTTTTCCCCTTGTTGATTCTTGAGTGAGGCCTCTTGTTGATAATGCAAACTTGTGCAAAATTTTGAATTGATAGGAGAACGACAAGAACTCACTTTCATGCACCAATTGCATTGATTGGCTAAATCTAGGATAGAACTTGGGATGGGTTTTTGTTTTTCATTTGATGGGTTTGATTGTGAGAGATCATTTCTTGAGTGAGTTGAAAAGAAAAGAGTGATTTGGGAGCAAGAAAAGTAAAGAAAAAGCTATGAGGCATGAGTGTTCAAAGAAAAAGAAAAAAAAAGCTTAGGGAGTAGAAGAAATGAAGTAATAGCTCTAAGTTCATAATGCAAATGAGTCCTCAAAGAAACTAAAAGCAAAGAGAAAAGAAAATGAAAAGAAAGGAGGATAGTAAAGGGAAAAGAAAAGAGCTAAGTATTGAAATAAAAAGCTTCTTAAGTTGTAAAAGAGTGAAAAAGAGTGGGGTGTGAGTTTAAAGATTCAAAAGTGGGTTTGAAATTGGGTTTATGCTTGAGATTGTGGGATTTAAGCTAAAGAAAGGGTAAAACATGGAAGTGGATGCTTGTATGCATGAATTGTTCTCTTTCTTCCTACTTTTGCATAAAGTCTTGTGTTCCTTTTCATTGAGATAAGCCACTAAACACTTGTAACCCTCACAAAAATTCATGCTAAGCCTCTTTGACACCTTGCCCTTTGGTTTGTGGTTCAAGTTTCCAAGTAGAGAGTCCACCAAACACCTAATTGAATGTTAAAGAGTTGTTTTGCTTTGGTTGCTTGATATTTCTTTGGTTGCTTGATATTGCTTTGATGGTTTGATTATTAGAGCGAAATGTTTGATGAGCATGGCTAACACTTTTGGAGTAGAGATTGTTTGTGCATTTGCAACTACTTTGAAGGGCATTGAATTGAATTCCTTTGTTGAAATTCTCGGATTTCATCTCCCATTCTCAAACCTTTCTCACATCTTATCCTTGAATGCTTACTTGTGGACAAGCAAGGTTTAAGTTTGGAGGAATTGATATCTTCATATTTTAGATCTTTTTAGCTTGATTCTAGTTCATGTTTTGATCATTCTTTGCATTGTATTACATATGTTTTCTTGGATTTTGATGCATTTAGAAGTTTAGGAAGTTAGACTAGGATTTTCATTGTTTTGGTTCTCTTTGGAGTGTTTCTATCATCTTATAGGTATTTGGAAGCTTGGAGGATGAAGTCTTTGGAGTTTGAAGCTTAGCACTTGCACAAGGACGCATACCGGACCATAGATACCGACCAAATGAGGTCGGTATGAAGCATTGCAATTTTCGGACAAGAGATAATACTGACTCACAATACCGGACGGTTCGACCCGGTATCCAGCATCTCGCCTTCGACACCTTTTGTCCAGGAACGAATGCGGACTCCGTGTACTGAGAAAACGCGTCCAGCACTGCCCATCCCCGTAATACCGACTCCCATACCGAGTGGTCACATCCGGTACACCCCATTCGTCGGAGAAGCATGTTTGGACAGGAACAAATAACGGACGCTAATACTGACCGGTTCGGTCCGGTATCACCATACCGACCAGTTATAGCGACCGACCGGTCCGGTATTGTGCCTCTCGAAGCATCCCCAATTTCCTCTTATTTACAAGTTTGCCCTTGCGAGGCTCCCTTTTATAAATACTCATTTAAGGGTCTTTAGAACCCTAAGCTACCTAAGCCTAGTTTTCTCTCTTCTTATGTTTATGATTTAGGATTTGTAAACTTTTGATTTTGAGTTTTAATTAAGTACTTTGTTATCTTTTGTTAATCTCTTCTTCTTATCTCTATCAATTCAAGTTTTGTGAAGAACATGGTGATTAGAGAGTAGGAGTTTTGGGTCTTGGAGTGAGGTTGATTTAGGTGGTTTATGTGATGATTAGTGATGTTTAGGACTTATTTATAAATAATCCTTCTCTAATTAGTTGATCTCTATGCTAGGTTGCAAGGAATTGTTGAATCTAGATGTTAGGCTTTTTCATGCCCGAAAGGTGTTCGATGAAATACTTGAATGAACTCTTTAGAGAATTTTCACATCTTAAACTAAGAGATTATATGTTTAAGGTGATTATTGGTAATGAGAACTTGAAATTAATGCTTGTTTATCTCTTAATCACAAATGAGAATGTGATCTTGATTAGGGATTAGACAAAGGGATTAGTGCCAAGAGATTGGATTAGTCTAATGATTAGTGTTCTTAGCCTAAGGATTAGCTTTGCTAAAAGGTATTTGATGGATATTAATACATGCTTGTCTTGTAATTTGCAAATGAGAATTGAATGATTGCATGATTAGCATAGGAGTTATGAACATGAAAATGTGATTAGCTTAATTATGATCATTAGCCTTGTTTAGCAATGTTTGATTGTCTCTAGACCACCTAGTCTCCATAGACTTATCCTAGGACCCTTATTTTAGCTTATTTGTCATCTTGTTTAGTGTTTTGATTTGTTCTTTCTTGCTTTGTTTCCTTTTAGGTTGTTAGTTTAAACCCTTTCTAGATTTTGCTTAGCTTTAGTAGTATCTTGTATTTTTGATTGGCTACTCTTCTTGCCTCCTTGGATTGATATCTCAAATGCTACAATGGCATGTGCATTTGGGTAATTGATTAGGAATCTAAAATTATCCCGCATCAATAGCTTGCTATGGTTTGCACATTTTGGATACAATGTTGTCTTAACATCTGCTAGCCTAGCCAAGAATTCATCTTCTTCCCTGTCCTCTCCCTCTGCCATCTCACAGAAGTCACGCGGACTAGCCAAATCTTCATCTAAATGCTCAACAGCTCTATATAATCCAACAATCTCTTCATTCCATTTATTTGTTTACCTTTCGCCTTCGGACACTGAGATGACTTCTCCATGATGGTAGCAGTCCTTACGCAGCTTATAATCCTCATCCATCCCCCTTGTTATAAGATGGTTTACTACATCACTGCTTAAGTGACGATCTACATTGTGGCAGTCTTTGCAAGGGAAAATTATCAGCTGACTCTCTCCTTTATCTGAAGCCACATAGCATACAAAATCCCATGCACCACTCTAATATGCAGGATCAAGTCTTCAGGTAAAGAACAATTTAAAATCTTAAAGTCTACAATCCCCAAACGAAATCAAAGTAACATATATATGTTAGATCAATACCTACAAATATGTGCTCATTTATTCTCCAACATTATATGATATAACCTTATTTAAATTGTAATAACAAGAATTCAAATCGATAAGTTATCATTATATAATCGCAATAAGGCTAATATATAACACAACAACTCATGCTCATACAAATCAACAAGAACATACACTATGGAAAACACAAACAAATCAGTTGGAAATCAATAACAATTAAGCCAGAAGAACAATCAACAACATTTACAGTAATGTACTATCTATAAACCACTCATGCATAAACCTTAACATCAAATAAATCAGGACCAAACACAATATATCACAAACACTCGTAAAAAACAATATGAGAATCAGAACAAATGTATAACAAACACAGTATATCAAGATGGAACTAACTTGTAGTGTGTCTTGAACAAATGTGAGGCTTTGAGATGTGGTAATATCTTGTCACAAACACTCGGAACCATATGGAGAATCAAAAGCAATTTGTAGTTTTCGAGGTTAAAAGAGTATAAGAGAACATGTACGAGCAAAATCCACAGTTTAAGCTTTGGCTATATCAAACTAAGTTTGGTCAAATTCATCAAGTTAAGAACATTAGCATAGAAAATATGCATGCAAAGAAATAAAGATTTATAAGCCGAAACAAATAACGAATATGTAAAATCGATGTGTAAGAACCATAAATCTAATTGATTCACACGAAAACCATAATTTCACAAAGAAATTGATAGCACCAACGAACAAAATAAGAGTCTTTCGCTAAATACCTTCGATTACATAGGCGAAATCGAGCTGAAATAGAACGAGCTGCTTGAACAAGAGAACATTTAGGCTGCGACTATCTCGGAAAGTATACAGTGACCTCTGGGGGTGTTCGAGACAAAGATTCCAGGTTCTAATTTGTGTTTAGGATATGTGTGTCTCGATGTATTTGATGGAGAAGAGGGAAACCTCCTATTTTTGGTCGAATAGAAGAAGGAAATTTTCTAAGGGTTTGGCGGTCTAAGAAAATTTTGCCTAAGTGTTAGTCTAATAGAAGAAGGAAAATTCTATTCGGATTTGGCGGTCTAAGAAAATTTTGCCTAAATGTTGGTGGATTAGTCAATTTTTATTTCCCGCTTACTAATTCACTATTTTAGCGTTATACAAATCGACAGAATAATAAAGCTTGTATCTATCTTAGTGTTAACAACTCAGTATTTTTATGCATTCTAAACACGACACGTCAATTAATGAAAAACTAGCATGATTTGCCCGAACCTTCTGCGAGCACAACCATCAAAAATATTATCAAAAATATTTATATACTAACTATAATTAAACATATAAATATGCATTATTATATTTAACCTTTTATTAAAACATTTTATAGTATATATAATTTTAAACTAATAGCAACAAAATAAATTATTACATATATATATATATATATAAATATTTAAAGTTACTTTATGAATAAATTTTCATATTATTTATAATAAATTATAATTATATATAAATTTATAAACATCAATATATGTATTTTATTAAAATTATTTTTCGTTTATATATTTATCCAAATTAATAACTTATATAAATATATGAATTTACAACATAAAAGCGTACATACTTATAAATATTTAAATTTCATATTTTAAAAATATTTCTGTATTTATCACCTGACTTTTTAATTATATTTTTATATGAATTTGTATTTATCTCTAAATTAAATAAATATTTCAAAAAATATTTTCATATATATAATATTGCTATTTATTATTATTTTTATATGAGATTATAATTATCTTTAAAATAAAATAAAATAAAATAATTAAACTATATAAATTTATATTATTCATAACAATCATATTTATCAATACTAACAACTCACAATTCAAAAATATTTTCGTATTTATCGTCAAATCTTTTTATTTATTTTTATCTGGTAATGTATATCTCTAAAATAAAATAAAAATCAACTTTTAAAACTAATATAATAAATAATAAAATAATAAATATAAATTAAGGTTAACACTGTAATTAACCTAATTTTATTAATGGTAAATTAGTAATCAACCATTTTGAGAGTGAATATAAGGCCAAAAGCACTTCCCAATTAATATAAAGACTAAAATATCCAATAAAAATTATTTGTACAGTTTAATCAGCTTTTACACATCACCTTTGAGGAAATCTTCTGGATCCATGAGAACGTGAAGATCTTTGATCTCCGCTAGAAGCTTTTTCATATTCACCTTCCCCGATACTCGTGTTGATTCGATTCAAGAGATTTCCAGAAGCGTGAATCCACAATTTGAGGATCTGGTGAAAGATACAGAGCGTTTGATTCTCCTGGTTATCATTATGATCTGCGTAAGGATTAATATCCTTGAGTCTGTAAAGATCGTTTTGTCTGAAAATCGCATCGTACCAAAGATTCGGTTTTCCGGTGATGTTTTGTTCTCCGAGTCCGAATGTGTTTTGCACCGACGCGTCTCATTATTGATCTTAAACACTATCTTCTTCCCCAAGGCCTTGGATTTACACCACGTAGCTAGCTGTGGGAGCAAGCTGAAAGAACTCCGTCCATCGCCCACCGGAGCCGATCCACTTTCTTTCTCCTCATCTGTAAGATCTTTAGTTCCGCGTATCCAAAGATAGCAAGAACTTTAGGGTTTTTGAATTAGGGATTCTAAAAGAAGAATTAAAGAACACGGTGAGAATTAGGAAACTAGGGTTTATGCCGGTACTTCCGAGATGAAAGCCGGTAAAAGGGGGTTCTAAAGTCGCTGGAGAGAAATTAGGTTTAAAGTCGATTTTAAGATCTCTTAAGCGAAAAGTATTATGAAAAGCGTAAGTTTATTGAACGATATGAGGTCCCTTTATATAAGGTTACAAGTCGGTTTAAACAATAAGGAAAACAGGAGATAAACACGAATATTTCCGGATATTTCGGCTTTATCGAGATATGGAATATTTCCATATCTCGTTATCGTCATGCGCCATCTTCTTCCTTCGGCTTTTAATTTCCGAAACCCTAAATATAAGTCGGTTGAGCCGAGTCGGGTTTAACTTATGTTTTACCGACTTGGGCCCTAAACCTCCTTTCTATTCTGGGCCGACCTAAATTCCTGAATTGGCCTTTTAAGGAAAATGCTAAACTTGACTCCAACAATAAGCCCCCCCCAGTGCGGCGACTTGAGTTTATTCAAGTCGGTGTTACGAGGAGTTAACTTATGGTTTAAGAGGTAATTATTGGTGGGCCCAGATCTGCTGTCGTGATGTCTTCCTCTTTTCCCCCTTTTTTTTGGGCCCAAACTGGCAGGCCGGGCAAATTCAATTGAGAGGGTTTGGACCGGTTTCTAGAAAATCAGATTGATTTTTTGGTCGAACCGGTTCGTAGCTGCGAGGAACGAAGCGTCGCCTAGGGTAATTATTGCCTCGGGTGTCACGCCGTCATTTTTACTATAAGTAAGCCCACTCTCATTTTTCATTTACTCCCTCATTCCTGCTCTCAAGTGAAGAAGATAAAAGGTAAATTTCGCTCTCCACCGATTTTATTTTCCGATTTACCTTCTGTCGTTACTTCAACGTAGCTCTAGGATCCTTAGATCGGAAACTTTGATTGCGTTACCCGAGATAATGTCACTGGTTCGTTGTTCGGGGAGTAAAGACAAGGATGTCGTCAGCGTTTCTTCTGCAGACGACTCTTCAAGTTGTCATGGTTCTTCGTCCGATTCGTCATCTTCGAGCACTTCCTCCGATTTGAAGAATCATCCTGCTCATTTCGAGATTGAGGAGCTTCAGCGTCGTCGTGAGTTATCGCGACAAACCGATGCTGTCGAGAACTCTTGTCGGGGAGAGTTCGTGGTTCCCCAGCTCCGAGATTCGAACTCTGATAACTCTGACGAAGATCTTGATATCGAAGGGAATGATTCTGACGACGGTGAGCCGTATACTCCATTGTCGGCTTCTCCGAAGGAAACCTATGGCAATGTTTTTGAAACCCGATCTACCACAGAGTCGGTAATTGCTACGCTTCGGGGGTGCGGGGCCGATCCGACAATCAAATTTCTTATCCCTTGTACCCTTGATCGTCCTTGGAATCCCCCACCGGGTTATATGACTCTCTACGAGTCTTACTTTGCTAATACCCATGCCGGAGGCTTCCGACTTTGGCTGCCCTTGCCGGACTTGCTCGTTTCTTACTGCCATCGTCGTGAGATCGCTATCTCCCAGCTCTCAGCTGTCGCAGTTCGCCACATGGTTGGTCTTCTCGTGCTTGGTGCCGAGGCCGATGTGACGATAACCGTTAGCTTTTTTGAGGAGGCGAATTCGATCAATCCGATGCCGAAAACCAGCCCGGGTTATTTTGCGGTCAAGCTAAGAGCGGTAATCGAGTAGTGATGAACGTGCCTAGCAAGATTAACAATTGGCAGCGACATTACTTTACGTCGAGATGTCTTCCCTGGTTGTACCTGACGACCTTAGAGAACTTATCCGAACGTCGTGGAATACAGAATTTGGTAGATGTCGTTCTGTTAATGCCGTATTATCATTGATGATTTACTCAATTCCGTTTTGTTTTTGCAGTGCATCATCCGTTTTTCAAGCCGTACCCAGATCACTTCTTTCCGATTCTCCAGAAGATCCAAGCTCTCGGTCTCCGTAAGTGGTCGGACTTTACTCAGGAACGTATCAGAAAATCTCTTCCGCGGATTTCCAAAGGTAATTTCATTTTTTGGCTTGTTTGCGGAAGTCGATTTTTTATAATCCGAGTTCTGAACTGTCGTTTTCAGTTAAGTGGAACACCAAGACTAAAGTCGCTCTCGAACAATTAATTAAACCGAGGAGGATGGGCAAGGTGAAGAGGATCGCGTCTGTCGATTATTCGCAGAAGATCTCGTCTAAGCCTCCTGCTTCTAGCCAACCGCCGAAGAAAAAAGACACACTTCCGCCTTCTCGAGACGAGACGGTGGCTACTTCTGGCGAGCGATCGGCCATTCAGGCCAATGAAAAGGTTGCACCTATTACAGCGGCTCCGGTTGCGCCTACCATGGCGGCTCCAGTTGAGAAAGCCTTTCCCAAGGTCCAGTCCAGGAAGAGGGCTGCTGGCGAGAAGTCGGGTCAGGAGGAGCCGTCAAAGAAAGTCGCTAAAGTGAGTGAGCCCGCTCGGCAGGCTTCCGTTGAAAAGGCGGCTCCTGGTAAGCCTGATAAGGTCAGAAACCCGTGGAAGCGGTTCTACGAGGAGAAAGGGGACATCGCGGATTCTTCTGGTAATAAGAAGTC
Source organism: Orychophragmus violaceus (assembly GCA_030180135.1). Classification (NCBI taxonomy): domain Eukaryota; kingdom Viridiplantae; phylum Streptophyta; class Magnoliopsida; order Brassicales; family Brassicaceae; genus Orychophragmus; species Orychophragmus violaceus. The sequence goes on along the minus strand of CM058232.1, from coordinate 30,873,869 downwards.
GTTTTCTTCTCAAAAGGAGATTGTCTATGTTCGTCTTCAGAGCTCGGTGAGAGAAGGACACGAGCGTCCTTCTATTCATAACTTCGCTTATCGGTATAACAGTGAAGTTCCTATTATTGATAATCCTAGAGCATGTTTTGACATGCTGACTTGTATCCGGGGGAACGAAGCGGATTGGCCGGTTTTAGAAGAACATCCTCATTCCGACGCCATTCTCAAATTAAAGCATGCGGAAGCTTCGGTAAGCCTCTAAATGCTCTATCGTGTTTTATTCTCGACACCGCTTTAACTGTTCTGTTTCATTTTTAGATGGTTGCAGCGTCGAATCGCGTTGCCCTCGAGGCTGCTTGGGGTTCTTCGAAACTGACTGAAGCCGTGAAGAACAGGGAAAGCCTTCTTGCTAAGGCGACAAAGCAAAAGGAAGCGTTGGAGGCAAACAACTTGGTTCTCGCCAACAAGTTTCGAGACGCGGAGGAGAAGTCACGTGCTACAAAGGAGGAGCTAAGTCTTATGGCAGAGAAGTCGAGAGCCGACCTTCTTAAACTTCAATTGGCGAAGAAGAGTCAGCAAGAGTTCTATATCGACCTTGTCCGGAAGGAAAGGGAAAGAGTCGAAGCCGCGGTTAGGGCGAAGGCGCATACTCATTTCGATCTCTTCCAACGTTACGTGAAGGATCAAGAGGCCGCTGTCGCCCTACAAGTGGAGCAAGCCCAAATCTCGGGACTCAAGAAATGCTTGATGAAGCTTAGCGGAGAAGGCATGCCGGTCCCCAAGGCTCTTTTAGACCAGGTTGCTGCCGACGAGGTTGCAGTAGATGCGAAGCTTGATGTGATGGAGGTCGTGACAAAAGAAGAGCTTGTTGGATCTCCTAGGATCTAGGGTTTGATATATTGAAAACAACCAACCTCGTTCTTACCTGGAACTGGCAGCGGAATGAGTTGGTGAACGAGATCATTTGAGCAACGCAGGTGCCTTGCCTCTACCAGATACACACGCACACAAGCTGGAAACGGGATGCTAGTGCTGGATCGATGGGAATCCTCTGTTACTGGTGTTTTTGCTTCTTTCTATCAAGAAGAGCGGACGGCCACGTGTTTAGGTCGAAACTTTCGAGTTTTATTCGACCTAAAACACACTTAACGGGCCAGACTTGATTAAGTCTTAATTCGAAAAGCCTTTCCGAAAACCCGAACTGTGTCGACCGACACACAAGCTGTGTCGATCAACACAACACCATTTTGTCGATAATAATGTGTATCCAATACACATTAATATGATCATTACCATAACGATCATTCCCATGTCGTAGCTTCCAGTTTGCTTAGGTGTGTGACCCTATAGGATCATATAACACTGGCAGTAAGTCTACAACTTACAGATTGCAAGAGGCTTCTAGCAAAACATTGCAACCGCCCAGTATTATACGAATGTCTGATCTCGACACACAACTATCATTAGGAGTGAGTACAAGTATGATTTCAGGACACTATCCCAATAATCTCCCACTTGTACTTGAATCATCAATTCCTATAATCCTTTTGTCTCTATATCTCGATTTGGCATAAGGCAAGATTGGTGTCATCCTTATTAAGCCAACATCGTGTTTATCGAACTCCTGATCTCATACTGAACATTACAAACAACTGAACTACAGTTCGTTTGAGTGCGGCCACACATTTTTATCAGTATTAAATCTTCGATAGGCCCTGAGATATTTATCTCCCATTATTCAGGAGGGACAAATCCCATCTTGTTCCATCCCTATTTCAACGCATACTTCATGATATACTTGAACAGTGCCGTTATAGTCGCCAGTTACGGGTCGACGTTTGACAAAGTCAAAGTGTACCAATTCATATGAAAGAAAGCATGATGAACTCAGGTCTGAGGACTATACTCTATAGTCGTAATGAGAACCTCTTATGACACAGATATAACTATCTTGTAGACTTCTCATCAGCGGGTCATGTCCAATCATATGTTCATCAACATATATCTATGTGACTGACTGCGATAATCATATCATTGGCTCCATGAAACTTAGCCAACAGTCACCTCACAATCTAGTCTCTCGCGGTTGTCATTGTCCCATTTTGACAACCTCGACTAGGGACAGAACATAATCTATGTCATCTATGACTTATAGGGTTTCATGATCAAGTCCTCAACTTGATGACCTATAATATGACATAAACTTATTTTTGGGACCATTATTTAGATCACAATAAATAATGCTGAAATCAAATTTCATTAAACATATCCAAAAGAATGTTTTACAAGAGCATCTTATTATAACTAAAAAAAACTAAAACTCCCACTAGAATCAAGATTACATCTTAAGATCTCTAATGCCTACAGCAGTCGTATGAATCTCATGCTTAGGCCTTGGGAGTGACTTAGTCAGAGGATTAGCGACATTCTCGTCCGTCGGAACTCGGCTGATCTTCACATCACCTCTATTGACGATATCACAAATCAGGTGATATCTCCTCTCTACGTGGTTGGACTTCTGGTGTGACCTTGGTTCTTTCGCCTGAGCAATGGCTCCGTTGTTGTCACAAAACAAAGCCACTGGCTCCAAGATACTTGAAACCACACCAAGTTCAGTTATGAACTTCTTGATCCAAACAGCTTCCTTTGCCGCTTCTGAAGCAGCAACATATTCAGCTTCCGTCGTGGAATCAGCTACGGTATTCTGCTTAGAGCTCTTCCAGCTCACTGCACCGCCATTTAGACAGAAGACATATCCAGATTGCGATCGGAAATCGTCTCTGTCCGTCTGAAAACTCGCATCGGTGAATCCATTCACCACAAGTTCTTCACTTCCTCCATACACCAGGAATTTATCCTTAGTATGTCTCAAATACTTGAGAATATTCTTAACAGCTGTCCAGTGAACTTCACCTGGATCAGATTGGTATCTACTCGTCATGCTTAGCGCGTAAGCTACATCTGGACGAGTGCAGAGCATGGCATACATAATAGATCCTATTGCAGAAGCATAAGGAATCCTATTCATGCGCTCCCGCTCAGCATGTGTCACCGGACACTGCTTCTTGCTGAGACTAATGCCATGAGACATCGGTATGAAGCTCTTCTTGGAATCATGCATCCTGAATTTGTGCAACACCTTATCAATATAAGTGTCCTGGCACAATCCAATCAGCCTGTTCACTCTATCTCTGTAGATTCTGATTCCAAGAATATACGCGGCTTCTCCCATGTCTTTCATGGAAAAACAACTTCTGAGCCAAGTCTTAACAGACTGAAGCAACGGAACGTCATTACCGAGGAGGAGTATGTCATCGACATACAGTACAAGAAACGCAATTCTGCTCTCACTAGTCTTCTTGTAAACACATGGTTCCTCTTCGTTCTTGATGAAATCAAATTGTTTTACTGCTTCATCAAAACGAAGATTCCAACTCCGTGATGCTTGCTTCAATCCATAAATGGATTTATGAAGCTTGCATACCTTTCCAGCGTTCTTAGGATCAACAAAACCTTCAGGCTGTGTCATATACACATCCTCTTCCAGAATACCATTCAGGAAAGCGGTTTTGACATCCATCTGCCAAATCTCATAGTCATAATGAGCTGCAATCGCTAGAAGAATCCGAATGGATTTAAGCATAGCGACTGGGGAATAGGTTTCATCATAGTCAATACCATGAATTTGCTTGAAACCTTTAGCCACCAACCTTGCTTTGTAAATTTGCACATTGCCATCCACGTCAATCTTCTTCTTGAAGATCCATTTACACTCAATGGCTTTTGCACCATTAGGTAAATCGACCAAGGACCATACTTGGTTTTCTGACATGGATCCCATTTCGGATTTAGAGGCTCCAAGCCACTTTTCGGAGTCCGGGCCCATTATTGCTTCCGCGAAGGTCGCTGGTTCGTCACTTTTAATGATCATCAGATCATTAGAATTGGTCACGAGAAATCCATAGTATCTCTCGGGTTTGTGACGGATCCTTTCAGATCTGCGAACTTCAGGCTCCACAGGACTCTGTGGATCCAACTGCTACTCTTCCTCAGTAGGTTGAGCAGTCTCCTGTGCATCTCGAATTTCTTCAAGATGTACTTTACTCCCACTGTTTTTCTTAGAGAGAAACTCCCTCTCAAGAAAACAACAGTCCCGAGCAACAAATATTTTGTTCTCAGATTGGTTGTAAAAGTAGTATGCCTTGGTTTCCCTAGGATAACCAACGAAGTAGCATTTATCTGATTTGGGTGCGAGCTTGTCAGAGATTAAACGTTTGACATAAGCCTCACATCCCCAAATCCTCAGGAAAGACAGACTAGGAATGTTCCCAGTCCACAATTCATGCGGTGTCTTTTCCACTGATTTAGATGGTACCCTATTTAGTGTAAACGCAGACGTTTCTAGAGCGTATCCCCAAAAGGATAATGGAAGATTTGAATGACTCATCATAGACCGAACCATATCCAATAAGGTTCGATTCCTCCTCTCTGACACTCCATTCCATTGGGGTGTTCCAGGAGGAGTGAGTTGTGAAACAATTCCACACTCGCTCAGATAGTCGCTGAACTCTTGACTCATGTATTCTCCTCCGCGATCCGATCGCAGAGCTTTAATGCTTTTGCCAAGTTTGTTCTGTACTTCATTCTTGAACTCCTTGAATCTTTCAAAGGATTCTGACTTGTGTCTCATCAAATAGACATAGCCATACCTACTGAAATCATCAGTGAAGGTAATGAAGTACTTGTAATTTCCTATGGCAACAGTGCTCATTGGCCCACATACATCAGTATGAATAAGGCCCAATAAGTCACTGGCCCTTTCATTTGATTTGTTGAAAGGGGCTCTAGCCATTTTGCCCATCAAACAAGATTCGCTTTTCTCACATGATTCAAAATCAAATGAGCCCAGAAGCCCATTTCGATGTAGCTTCTGAATGCGTTTCTCATTGATATGGCCCAAACGACAATGCCATAAGAAAGTCGGGTTTTCGTCATTTGACTTAAACCGCTTTGTATTTATGTTAAAGTTAGGCATTTCTTGGTTTAAAACATATAACCCATTATCTAATGGGGCGCTACCATAAAATGTACCATCATGATTAAAAGAACAAACGTTATTCTTAACAGCAAAATCAAAACCTTCCAAATCTAATACGGAAACTGAAATTATGTTTCTGCTAATCGCAGGTACAAAGTAGCAATTATTCAAAGTTAAAACCATGCCCGAAGGTAAGGACAAATCGCAGGTGCCTACGGCCAGTGCAGCAACCTTAGCTCCATTCCCGACCCGCAGCTCCACTTGTCCTTTCTTCAGCGTTCTACTGTTTCTTAGTGCCTGCATATTAGTACAAATATGAGCACCGCAGCCGGTATCCAATACCCACGAAGTAGAACTAGAAGATATAACATTAAGTTCGATAACATAAATACCTGAGTCAGACGCATCATACGTCTTCTTCAGCTTCTTGTAATCTTCCATGAACTTCTTGCAGTCTCTCTTCCAATGCCCTAACTGCTTGCAGTAGTTGCACTTATCCTCCGGAGAAGGCCCGGATTTGGGCTTCGGCTTGGGCTTGTCCTGACTCTCAGTCTGGACAACTTGGGCATTTCCCTTATCCTTCTTAGGTTTCTTAAACCTTTTACCCCCTTGTACCATCAGTACACTGGGAGTTGCCTTCTTGAGATTCGGCTCTGCTGTCTTCAGCATGCCGTGCAACCCAGTCAATGTCTTAGTCATGTTTTGCATGTTGTAGTTCATGATGAACTGATCAAAACACGACGGCAAAGACTGCAGAATCATGTCAGTGGCTAGTTCCTGGCTAATGGCACAGTCCAGTTTCCCCAGGTTATCAATGTAACCCATCATTTTAAGGACATGAGGACTTACTGGACTGTCCTTAGCCAGCTTGCAATCCATGAGAGATTTAACCGTCTGGTATCTCTCTGTGCGAGCTTGCTCCCGAAACAAAGCTTTCAGGCTGTTAATCATCTCAATGGGTGACATCACGTTCTCATATTGCTTCTGCAGCTCAGAGTTCATAGTCACCAGCATTAGACAATTAACATCTTTGACATCAGCTGAATGCTTATCCCAAGCATTCTTTTCTGTCTGCGGGGCATTGGAACGTGGCCTCTCGGTGAGAACTCTTTCAAGGACATATTCCTTGTTCTCCTGCCTGAGAACTATTCTCAGGTTCCGATACCATTCCAAGAAATTAGATCCATTTAACTTGTCCTTCTCAAGGACGGATCTTAGTGAGAAAGTGTTGATGTGAGTTGAGACAGACATAGCTGTAATTAAAAGAGGTAGAGGTTTTAGTTATAATGCTCAAGGAAATGAGAATTCTTATCTAATAAGAAAGACTCGCATTGTATTCAAAACTATGTTTCCTCAGATGAATACAATGAGCCAAGATCCATACTTCACCAAAATTTGAGTGGGCAACTTGCCATCACCCAAACTTTAGTTATTTAGGTAAGCAAATCATTGCTAATTGTACCCAGTACAACTCTTGGTCGTAGATGAGACAAACTATGTCTAATCTACTCTGATGTCTCTGGGCCCAGAACTTCTGACAGCCCAGTCAAGTAAAACCAATATCTTCTGTCTTGTGATCACTAATAGTTGCACTGCAAATCTATCAATGATCACCTGCATTACTCATGTTGCTTTGGACACCAAGGACTCCAAGGATATCCAACAACAACACGAGTCTTGACAGTAGACAAGATCGGGCAAGACATCAAGATCACTTGATATTTGGTCGAGGAAAAGAATTATTTAATCTTGATGTATATCCAATATACATTCAAGAAGTTATTAATTTAATTAAAACATTCAGTTTTATTAATTTTAGGTTCAACTAGAACTTTGGGATTAAATTTGGTCTGGTATATGCAAATTTATGGTCCAACCAATAATTCTGCGAATGGTGTGTCGATCGATGCCAACCATTGGCATCGGTCGATACAACATAATTTAAACCAGTCTTCGATAACCGGTCAAACCGGATCGAATTTCATTAACCGATTCAATCTAATTGAACCGGTTCGGTTTAACGGTCCATGTCGATCGTCACACAACTCTGTGTCGATCGACATTACCTAACCAGAACCAATTGGTTAATTAAAATTAACCGAGAATAAAACCTTGAAAACACAATTTAGCATGCAATGATCAATTCAACAAACTCAGTTTTCGAATTTATTGCATCAGATTCAATAGTCTAAACCCTAACAACGCTCTGATACCACTGTTGGATCTCCTAGGATCTAGGGTTTGATATATTGAAAACAACCAACCTCGTTCTTACCTGGAACTAGCAGCGGAATGAGTTGGTGAATGAGATCATTTGAGCAACGAAGGTGCCTTGCCTCTACCAGATACACACGCACACAAGCTGGAAACGGGATGCTAGTGCTGGATCAATGGGAATCCTCTGTTACTGGTGTTTCTGCTTCTTTCTATCAAGAAAAGCAGACGGCCACGTGTTTAGGTCGAAACTTTCGAGTTTTATTCGACCTAAAACACACTTAACGGGCCAGACTTGATTAAGTCTTAATTCGAAAAGCCTTTCCGAAAACCCGAACTGTGTCGACCGACACACAAGCTGTGTCGATCGACACAACACCATTTTGTCGATAATAATGTGTATCCAATACACATTAATATGATCATTACCATAATGATCATTCCCATGTCGTAGCTTCCAGTTTGCTTAGGTGTGTAACCCTATAGGATCATATAACACTGGCAGTAAGTCTACAACTTACAGATTGCAAGAGGCTTCTAGCAAAACATTGCAACCGCCCAGTATTATACGAATGTCTGATCTCGACACACAACTATCATTAGGAGTGAGTACAAGTGTGATTTCAGGACACTATCCCAATAGAGCTTACCTTTGTTCTTTCGCCGGTTCATCATCCTCTTCTGGATCTTTCTCATGACACACCTCCTCCTGTTCCGAAGGACGTCGATCAGTTTGGAACCAACCGTGGAGTAATCCCGGAGGCGGTTCCTGCCGGTCTTGTTCAGTCCGTAATCTCAGAGATCGCGGCTCTGGACGACGTTTCTAAGGCGCAGGAGGCGATTACCGAGTCGGTGAACGAGCCCGAGAAGTTATCAACCGGAGCTGATTAATCCCATCTTTCTTCCGGTTTTGTAATAACTTTTCTATTTTGTAAAACTTTTTATTCCTCTTATCATGAGGAAAGTTTAAGTTATGTTTTTATTATCAAAGCCCGTTCTGATGTTGCGTTTAGGTTTGTTCTTGCGAATGAAGTCAATCTACTCTTATGTTCGATTTGTTTTTTGCCGAATTTAAACAGAGCGACTTTCACTATGCGAATTAAGTCGGGCTACTGTGTTAAACTTGTTTGACAAATTTAGACAAATAGCGACTTTCATTGCGCGAATATGATTAAGTCGGGCTACTGTATTAAACTCGTTTGACAAATTTAGACAAGCAGCGACTTTCATCACGCGAATATGATTAAGTCTGGCTACTGTATTAAACTTGTTTGACAAATTTAGACAAGCAGCGACTTTCATCACGCGAATATGATTAAGTCACTACTCCGGATCCTGCTTGAGTCAACGCTGACTCTGATCCGGTATTCCCGGTTTGAACGTTTACGTTCGTCTGGTCAAGATCTTGTGATCTTGGTGATCCGATCGGAGACGTTGCGTTGGGATTCATCTCCACGCTAGTAGGCTGTTGATCGGGTTCGTGTGTGTGGATCCTAAAACCCACACTCAGATTTAGAGTGTTTAGATGAGCTGATTTATAAAGTAGGTGGGCTAGATTCTTGGTTGAACGTGATCAAGGAGCTTAACAATAGTGGAAAAGTGGATTTATATTGATTTGGACGTAAGAACAATAAGAACTCAAGCTACAGAGCGATTACAAAGTCTTAATGCTAGGTTAGAATGTGAATGAATAATCGGATCCCTTCTCCAGTCGCAGAAGCCTCTTCTTATAGCCTTCCTCTCCACGACTGCTTTCCTCAGCTTGCGGAGTCGGCTTCAACAACCCGCGATATTCCCGGGATCGTGCGCTCCAACGACTCCTTCTTCGCCGGTTTGTTGCCAACGGACGGGTTCATCGCTTGTCGAGCTATACTCCGAAGTCGGAGTCCCCTTTGTTGGATTGGGCATGACTGTGAATGCGTCGGGCCTTGATCCCTTGTTCAGCTGAATTCACTGTGGTGGATTTTGGCCCAAATATTTTCCCCCCAGCCCTTTAAGCGAGTTTCCGAGCTTGAAGGGCGGAGTATATTCGCGAAAGGCCCACAGCATTCTTTCGGATATGGCCAAATCTTGTTTGCTTGAGTTATATCCGAGATACGCGAACGTTTCGCCTTCTAATGTGGACCGTCAGATGTCGAGCAAGTGGAAATCCCGCCAAATCGAACGGCTAAGATGAGAGCATGGGCTGAATGCCACGCGTAATCGTGGCGCGTGAGGAGTAGCGAGGAGATCGAACGGTTTAGATCTCGGAGATCTCAAAAGATCTTTGGAGTCCCGAGGCTGTGCAATTATGATTGCTTTATATTTCACCTCTTCATGCACCCACTCTCCAAGGTTCAACCGTCAACTCAAGGTAACTCCTCCACTCCTCTTTATAGCGATGTTTTCTCTCTTTCCTTTGAAGTTTTTCTTTCCTTTTTCTTGCGATAAAGAAATTTCATTCTTGAAAGCTTTGAGCGATGTCGAAGTTGAGTCTGGCTAAGGTTAAGAAAGAGAAGCAAGTGGTTGAAGAAGAAGAGTTCGAGTATCCCGTCCCGACTACAAAGGCGGAGGACATCGAGAACCTATACTCGTCGCACGGCGTACCGAGGTCGGTGGAGTTGAGGCTGCTCGATCCGGGAGAGACGCCGGAGTCGGTCAGACCAGGCTATTGTTGTGCCTACAAGGCCTACTTTGAGAAGTGTAACCTGATTTTTCCGATCCCTCGGCTTCTGCTGGATGTGATAGGCGAGCTTGGGATAACGCTTCCGCAACTAACACCGAATTTCATCCGTTACCTCATCGGCCTGCTGGTTAGGGCTCGAGAGGAGAGGATTCTGTTTGACTTATCTGTTCTTCACGCTTTGTGTTCGATCAAACACAACTCGGCGACGGGGCTTTTCTACCTCTCTCCTCGGAGGAGTTTGGCGATTCAGGTGGCTGTGCCGAACCGGGAGGATCGTTGGAGAGAGCGACCCTTTTGGTTCAAACCCGACCATCACTCGATTGGAGATTACGATCCCTCTAGAGTCGTGACCGCGTGGTCGGAATCTGTTGGTTAGAGATAGTGTTTAGCTAGGGTTTCTTCTATTGCATGTCGATTTCGGCTTTATCTGGGGATATCTGAGCGTTTATTTTTCGATGTTTGCAGAGATCCCGGAGAGATTTGGAATAACTCCTGCGGTTAGAAGGCTAGCGGCGACTCTAGGCTCCAGAGACATACTCTGGTCATCGTTCACTATTGACAAAGTCAAGCGTACGCTCGAGCTTTCGGAGGTGGTAGAGCCGCTGGAGATTCGTCCTGCTCCGGTACTTCTTGGTGAGTATATGCGTGTTTTCTTTTATATATTCTCTGTATATACAGCCCTGGTGCGAGTCTTGAATACTTTCCTTTGTTTTGCAGGTTCCCGAGAGTACTCGCCTTCTGACGCTGCTTCGTCGAGCACAACCCAGACAAAGAAAAAGATGAGGAGACACCCCACTGTTCGAGAGTCATCCAAGAGGCCTTCTGAGAAGGTGATGTCTGGCGGATACGCACCCATCCGTGCTGGCCAGCTGAGTGATGCTCTAGCTGGCGCAATTAACGATGGGAGGTCTGGAGGTGTTCCGCCGCCGCCTCCGCGTCGGGACACGGAGTCTGGAAAGGGCCCGGAGACTGTACTCCCCGACCAAGTGATTCATCTGAGTTCACGGGCCACCGGGAGTGATTCCTCTGTGCAACCTTTGAACAAGAAGCCTCGATATGAGAAGGAGGCAGCTGTTGGGTCGGGCTCGTCGCATGCTCCGGATTTTGACCACACGAAGGATTTTCCGATTACAGACGATCCTGAGGAACTCGCTCATTTGCTCCGCCATTGCAAGGCTGCTGGATGCTCGCTCCCTTCGGTGAAGAACCTGATAGGCCGGGAACTATATGTCAAAGCAATGACTGCCAAGGGAAAGGTAGCTTCGAGTTTTTGCTTCTTCTTTCCCTCTCTGGACTCTAGTGCTCATTTTCTGTTTCAGTCTCTGGAGGCGGATAACCAACTCGCGGCCTTTTATGAGCAAAGCCTCAGGAGTGTCCCTCGACAGGAAGAGCTCGAACAAGCTCAGAGCGTTGTGCACTAGTTGACCGCGAGCCTCAAGAGTTGCCAGGAGGAGGTGAAGCTCATCGACGCTCAGCTTAACGTTGTGAAGTCCGAGCGTTCGATTGCCGTAGAGAGGACGGTTACTCTGGAGCAGAAGGTCAAGGAACTCCTTGAGAAGGCGGAGGGTGCAATTCGCTCGGCTAGGCACGATGGAATGAGGATAAGGGACGGTCATTACTACGACATGTTCGAAGCTCACAAGGACAAGTTCGAGAGGAAGAAGAAGGAGACGGACTGCGAGATGAAGGTCCAAGAGGTGGAGGCTAATATCGAGCTGATAAACCTTCTGCAGAGCGGAGTGACGACCATCGAGGAGGAGCTTCCCAAGTTGTTGGAACAGAGGGAGTCTTTCGTGAAGGAGTTCGAAGCTGCGCAGGTGTCTGACTTCTCTCTGAGTGCCGAGCTTCGTGCCATTCCACAGATTTCCGAGGACTCGGTGATGCGCGTGGCTCGCTCCGCAGGCTTCAATGAGTTTGGATCAAATGCTGAGATGATGGCAGGACCTGCGAGTACCGGAGTGAACCAGACGGCGGAGATCGGAGTCCAGGAGAAGCAAGGCGGTGAAGGCAAGAAAGCTGGCGGTGAGGAGCAGGGCTGATGGCTGCTCCTTAGAAAAAAATTTTAATTTCTGTTTTTTTTGGAATCCCCTAAAGCCCTCTCTTGGGCTAAAGTTGAACTCTTTTATTTTGCTTTTGGTGTTGCCCGGGAGGGCTTTTATCCATAACTCTTTTTGGCTCGGGTGAGCCTTTTAATGCATGCTTTTATGTTTATGTTTTCGTTTGAGTTTGGATTCTTTAGTTTAGCAAAATATCGAGGTTCGCTTATGCGTTGTAAGTTTGCAAGTTGAACCTTTAGGTCGTACGAACAGAACTCTTGGTTTAATTGCTTAGTCTGGCCAGACGTTTTCTAGTTTTCAGAGTTCGTTCGATGACTTGGAGCCTTTAGTTCGCATTAGTTTTGGATACCAGTTTGACTCGTGCAAGGTCGTTTAGGGTTTACTTCCAGGTTTGGTCGCGGTTGTAGGCTATGGAAGACTACTCTGGGTGAATCTTCTAGAGTTATACTTCGCAGTTGCTAAGGTTTCAGGACTTAGCGTTTTTGCGATTTGTGATTGTTTATAGCCTGAGTTGGCTGTGACGAAGACTCGAAGTAACTCGTATAAGGTTGTACTTTATTAATACGTACTTCGAATTTTACAATTGCTAAGGTTTTAAGACTTAGCGTATTTGTGCAAACTTATTTCCCAATGTAAACTTCAATGTCGACTTGTCGTATGACCCATAGCTTGCATTGCCGTATTGGGTGATAACCATGTACTCCCCCCCTGAAAAACGAAAAGGAAGAATGAAAGGATTTCTGAGTTTTTGGGTGGAGTGGCTGCAGTCGAGGTTCGAGCTGCCTACGTACCCTGCCAAGGGATCAAGCCTAACGTAGTTCGATTTTTGTGAGTACTCATGAGTTGTATAGCTTGAGGTTCATGGCATTCCATGGCCTCTTCACAGGCACTCCGTTTTTGACTTTTGTGAGCTTGTAGACGCCGTCGCGGACTATCTCGGTGACTCTGTAGGGTCCTTCCCAGTTTGTCCCGAGTTTCCCGGCGCCTGGCTCTCTGGTGTTTTCGTAGACTTTGCGCAATACTAAGTCTCCCACGATAAACTTCCGAGATCGGACTCTGGAGTTGTAATATCGGGAAGTTGCTTGCTGATAGTTTTGCATTCGTATTAGCGCTCGGTCGCGTTGTTCCTCGATCATGTCTAGACGATCTCGGAGCATTTGTTCGTTTAGTTCCTCGTGTCTCGGGCTCAGGGCCCTTCTGACAGTCGGAACTGATATCTCTGCAGGGACTACTGCTTCCATCCCGTATGCTAACGAGAACGGAGTCTCACCAGTCGCGCTGTGAGGTGTAGTGCGGGAGGCCCACAGGACTCATGGTAACTCTTCAGACCAAGCGGACTTTTTAGAGTCGAGTCTCTTCTTGAGGCTATATAGTAAAGTCTTGTTCGCAGCTTCTGCCTGACCATTTCCTTGGGGATACCTTGGAGTCGACGTGGTCAGGCGTATCTTCCAAGTTTTGCAGAAATTTCTGAAAGTTCTGGAGATGAACTGTGAACCGTTATCCGTTACAATTTCGTAGGGGAGTCCGTGTCGGCAGACTATGTGCTCCCAGATGAAGTGTTGTACTTCGATTTCTGTAGTTTGCTGGTAGGCTTTAGCCTCTATCCACTTGGTGAAATAGTCTGTTAGGACCAGGAGGTATTTTAGCTGTTTCGGTCCCGACGAGACGAGAGGTCCTACTATGTCCATTGACCACCTCATGAAGGGGTATGGTGCGGAGATCGAGGACAGTTTCTCCGCAGGCTGGTGAATAATCGGTGCGTGCCTTTGGCATTTATCACACAGCCTGGTGTAGTTTTCGCAATCTGCGATCATAGTTGGCCAGAAGAACCCTTGTCTTTTGATACGGATGGCTAGGGCTCGCCCTCCGGAGTGGTTACCACAGGTGCCTTTGTGGGTGTTACCCATTACGGCGAGGGCTTCCGCGGCGTGCACACATCGTAAGTAAGGTTCCGCAGTGCTGCGTTTGAATAGGCAATCGTTGATTATGCAATATCGGGCGCTTCGGGCTTTAAGCTTTCTGGCCTGCCACTTGTCGTCGGGGACTTGGCCTTGTCGGATGTAGCTTAGGATTGGTTCCCTCCAATCCGGCATGTTCAAGAATTCTGCGTCCGGTTCTTCGGTTTCAGGCTCGGATTCCTCCTCCTCGGCGGGAGGTTCAGGAATTTGCCGGCCGCTACGAAGGCCGATGTCGTAGACTTCGTGGCATTCCGAGGCCGTTTCTGTCCGAACTTCAGGTTCCGGGGTTTCCGCTGAGTTTTTTGTCTGGACCGTCGTGGACTGATCTGCGGTATGCGCCTTGAGTGCCACGTCGATGCTTGGTTTTTCTATCCCTTCTACGGGTATTATTCTTTTGACCTTAGGGTCGGACGTCGAGGCTAATGCTGCCAGGGCGTCGGCGGAGGAGTTTTCCCCCCGAGGTATTCTCTCGAGTGTGAAATCTTTTAACTGATCTGCCAACTCGTGAGCTACCTTGACGTACGCTTCCATGCGCTCATCCTTAGTTTCGTATTCGCCGTGATACTGGCTCGTAACTAACTGTGAATCGCTAAAGGCGCGTACTTCTTGTGCTCCAACTCTGATTGCGAGTCGGAGTCCGGCTATGAGGGCTTCATACTCGGCCTCATTATTGGATGCGCTGAAGCCGAGTCTGAATGATTGCTCGATTATCTCTCCTGTGGGGGTTACGAGTTTGATTCCTACCCCGGAGCCGTGTTTGGATGAGGCTCCGTCTACATGGAGAGTCCAATGTTTGTTTTGATTTTCCTGTTCCGGAGCCGCGGGCGGGAGCTCGATAATGAAGTCTGCTAGGACCTGGGCTTTAGCGCTCGTTCTGGTCCGGTACTCGATATCGTATTCGCTTAACTCGATTGCCCATTTGGCTAGTCTGCCGGATTGGCTCGGACTATGGAGTATAGTTCGTATGGGCTGTGACGTCATCACTACTATGGCGTGTGACTGGAAGTACGGCCTAAGATTTCTTGCCGCCATTACTACCGCGAGTGCGAGCTTCTCCATTGCTGGGTACCTCGTCTCTGCGTCTATGAGTGTTTTGCTCACGTAGTATATTGGCTTTTGCTCATTTTGTTCCTCACGAACCAGGACTGCGCTGACGGCGGCGGGCGAAGTCGCGATGTAGAGATACAAAGGCTCGCCCTCCACAGGTTTGGCTAGTATTGGAGGTTCGCTAAGGTACCTCTTGAGCTCGTTTAGGGCGTTTTCGCAGTCCTCGTTCCATTGGAACTTTCGGTTTCCTTTGAGGAGATTGTAAAATGGTAGGCATTTGTCGGTAGACCGAGAGATGAAACAGTTCAGGGCTGCTATCCGTCCTGTTAGCCTCTGTACTTCCCTAGTGTTTTTCGGGGAGGGCATTTCTAGGAAGGTCGCTATTTGCTTTGGATTTGCTTCGATCCCTCGTTCCGTTACTAGATACCCGAGGAATTCACCCGATGGTACTCCGAAGGAGCACTTGGCTGGGTTGAGTTTCATCCCGTATTGGTTTAGGATTTTGAAACATTCCCGGAGCTGTGCTATATGGTCGCTCTCTTTGGAGGACTTTACTAGCATGTCGTCAATGTAGACTTCCATTGACTTTCCGAGCTGATCGGCGAACATTTTGTTCACCAATCTTTGGTAGGTAGCTCCGGCGTTCTTTAGCCCGAAAGGCATCACTTTATAGCAATAGGTCCCGCGATCGGTTATAAAGGCTGTCTTTTCTTGGTCCTCTGGGTTCATTAAGATTTGGTTGTACCCGGAGAATGCATCCATGAAGGATAATAGTTCGTGTCCAGCGGTGGCCTCCACCAGACGGTCTATATGCGGCAGTGGAAAGCTGTCTTTTGGGCATGCCTTATTCATGTCTGTAAAATCTATGCAGACCCTCCACTTTCCGTTTTTCTTTTTGACGACGACCGGGTTGGCTAACCAGTCGGGGTATTTCACCTCCCTGATCGACCCGACCTTTAGTAGTCTGTCGACTTCGTCGTTTACTGCCTTAGCTCGGTCTGGGCCGAGCTTTTGGAGCTTCTATTTAATTGGCTTGAATGGGGGATCCACATTCAATTCGTGTGAGGTGACGTTGATGTCGATCCTCTGCATGTCTTGTGTGGACCATGCGAACGTGTCTACGTTTTCTTTGAGAAAGCTGATGAGCTCGTTCTGCGTGGAGCTCTGGAGATCGGAGCCGATGTTTACACATCTTTCCGGATCAGTGTCGTCGATGCAGACTGGGACAACCAGATCTTTGCGGGGGCCTCGGACCGTCGGATCGTTACGTTTCGTCGTTCGGGTCGCGAGCTCTTCCGCTTTCTGTAATTGCTATACCTGCAGAGTTTCTAGTTGTTTAAAGAATGTCAGGTAACATGACCTTGCGGCCTTCTGGTCCCCGTAAATTGTCTTTATCCCCGAGGGGGTTGGGAACTTCACACATTGGTGGTAGGTGGAAGGCACTGCCTTCATGGCGTAGATCCA
The DNA here is from genome assembly GCA_030180135.1 of Orychophragmus violaceus. NCBI lineage: Eukaryota > Viridiplantae > Streptophyta > Magnoliopsida > Brassicales > Brassicaceae > Orychophragmus > Orychophragmus violaceus. The sequence continues at coordinate 30,857,435 of CM058232.1, read as the reverse complement.
TGGTCTACCTAATATCGCGTTGTACGGGGCCGGTTTGTTTACTACTACAAACTCCAGGATTTCCTGTTGCCCCCCGGCGATGGACGGGAGCTTTATAGTTCCCATCGAGTAGGTGGTTTCGCCGTCGAATCCGGTCAGAGGGGTTTTCTCTCCGGTCAACATTGAATCCTTGAAGCCCATTCTTCTGAAGGCGTCGTAGAATAAGAGGTCTACGGATCTTCCAGTATCAATCATGACCCTTGACAACTCGAATCCGGCTACGTCGAGTCGGATTACTAGAGCATCGTCATGTGGTTTGTCGAGTTTGAAAGTTTCGCTTTCAGAGAACGTTATGTGAGTGTCTGGTCCTTCGATCGGAACCATTTCTCTGACTTCGTTCACAACTCGCCTTTGGTGAGCTTTGATCGAGTTAACCGAATTTCGGCAAAACTTTGAGCTTCCCGATATAAAGTTTATCGTTTTGGGGAGGTTCGAGTTGCATAGTCCGAGCTTAGGCAAGTACTGGCTAGCTGGTTTCTTTGGAGCTGGGGGTGGTGTGATGACCGATTTCATCGACCCCCTGCGTCGAGCTAAGCTGGAAATCGCGTCTATGCGTTTGCGAGAGGGGACCGGAGAGCCCGATCCCTCCTTCTCTGGAGTTCTCTCGCGTTTAGATTGCGAATTCTTCTTGTTTTTCGACTTGCTCTTTTCTTTATCTTTCTTTTCTGGCTCTTTCTCCTCCGGTTCCGGAGTTTCTGCTACGCCGCTGCCGTTTTTGGCTGTCAGCAGGGGGTCTTTGGACTTGCACTCCTCGGAGGAGTGTCCTTTTTTGTCGTGGTATTTGAAGTACTTGTTTGCGTCGTAAGGTTTGCGCCACTGAGGCTTGCCATCTACCGCCAGGCAGTGATGTCCCTTGCCAGAGGATTCCTTTTTGCTGGTTTTCTTCTGGCTTGACTCTTCTTTTGTTGCAGCTACGGTTTCTTCGTATTTTGCGTAGTAAGTAGCTTTGTGCAGCGCATCGTCCAAAGACGTGCATGGTCGAACCGCGAGCTCTTTTCTGAACTCCGACGTGTACAGGAGTCCGTTTTCCAGAGCCGCGATTGCTATGGTCTCGTTTGGGTCGGCTATACGCGATTTGACTTCTCTGAACCTAGCGATGTAGGCTCTGAGAGTTTCGTCCGATCCTTGCTTTAGAGCCCAAAGGTCGGCTTCTGAGGTCTTTTCTTCGATGAAGATCGAGTATTGCTTTAGAAAAATCGATACGAGCTGTGTGAAGTTATCGATCGAATTTCCTTCTAGGCTGGCGAACCATTCTAGCGCGGTACCGGTGAGATTTTCGGCGAAAAGTCTGCAGTACCCTGCTTCCTTTTCTTCATCGGTGAGGTGCGCTCGGGAGACCGCGAGCCTGAAATCTCTAACGTGGGCCTTCGGGTCCGTGGTTCCGACGTATTCTGGGATTTTGATTTTCCCAGTATTCTGGATCCTCGCGCTAGCGATTCTGTCCGTAAATGGGGTTCGACGGGTCTCCTCGATAACCTGATCGATGTCTGGAGCCGCGCTCGTTGCTGAGTGGACCGCAGCTTGCAGACGCTGGAGCCTGGCATATATGCCTTCGTCGTTTATGTCTGTTCGTTGGTCGAACATAGGGAGTTGCGTGCTCCGTGGACGCGTGTTGTTCGGTCCTCTAGTTCCGGCTTGTTGGGCTATCTCGCTCGGGGGAGGCCGAGCAGTGTTAGTCCCTGGTTCCGTCACTGGAGGACGCGTGCTGGAGGCGAAGGCTGAGTCTCCCAGTACCCGATGCCTGTTTGTTTCATAGCTCGTTGGCATGGGCGGGGGCATTGGCAGTCGCGCTCCATCAGGGGCCGTAATACCCGTTGAGGTCGAAGCCACGGTGTTTGAGCTGGGAAGTGTATTTCCCAAGATCGGACTAAACACCGGATAGCTGTTGTTTCCCGCCACGGAAGTCTGTCTCGGGCTCCTCAAAGTCCAGACGCATGCGAGGTAACGGGCTCCTCGTAGAGGTGTCTGCTGTAGTCCCCGTGACGGGCCGTGGCCTGTTTCCGAGGTTCAGCAGATTCCTGTCGTGCATGTCTAGCCGGGCTAATACAGTTCGTTGTGTGGCTTCTTGATCGTGCGATCTGTTAATTAGGACTGCTAACATTTTACAGAGCTCTGCCATGCCATCGGTGACGGATCTCGTCAGGCTTGGCGAGTCAGGGCGAGTCTGCGGAATAATCCGAGGAGCTTGCGTGTCCCCTTGGGAGCGATCCTCGGACCGTATCCAGGTTCGAGAGTTCGTCCTCTCAGTTGTTTGTGAAGTCGAGCCCGGAGGCGCAACCCCGGTTGGCTGGGATGCAGGGATGCGGTTCACTACTCCGGATCCTGCTTGAGTCAACGCTGACTCTGATCCGGTATTCCCGGTTTGAACGTTTACGTTCGTCTGGTCAAGATCTTGTGATCTTGGTGATCCGATCGGAGACGTTGCGTTGGGATCCATCTCCACGCTAGTAGGCTGTTGATCGGGTTCGTGTGTAAAGAGTATCTATGAATCTTCCCCACAGTCGGCGCCAAAATGTGGATCCTAAAACCCACACTCAGATTTTAGAGTGTTTAGATGAGCTGATTTATAAAATAGGTGGGCTAGATTCTTGGTTGAACGAGATCAAGGAGCTTAACAATGGTGAAAAATAGATTTGTATTGATTTTGATATAAGAACAGTAAGAGCTCGAGCTGAATAGCGATTACAAAGTCTTAATGCTAGGTTAGAGTATAATATCAAGAATCGGATCCCTTCTCCAGTCGTCGAAGCCTCTTCTTATAGCCTTCCTTTCCACGACTGCTTTCCTCAGCTTGTGGAGTCGGCTTCAATAACCCGCGAGATTCCCGGGATCGTGCGCTCCAACGACTCCTCCTTCTTCGCCGGTTTGTTGCCAACAGACGGATTCATCGCTTGTCGAGCTATACTCCAAAGTCGGAGTCCCCTTTGTTGGATTGGGCTTGACTGTGAATGCATCGGGCCTTGATCCCTTGTTCAGTTGAATTCACTGTGGTGGATTTTGGCCCAAACACTTACCATGATGTGCACCTCATGCGCAAGGAAGACCAGGGGCCAGGGGGCATGATGCTAGTGCGAGTCTTATTGGATGCTCGGCTTTCTGCGAGTTACTTAGACTCGGCTTTCTGCGAGTTACTTAGACTCGGCTTTCTGCGAGTTACTTAGACTCGGCTTTGAGTCAGAACTCGGTTTTAGTTAGTATTAGGAATTTAAACTTTTAATAAAAAGACTGACCTGATTAGTCTATTGATGAGCTTTCACCGCAGTACATAGGCTGTAAAATAAAAATTTTATTAGATTTGCGACTGTGCCGATGAAGGCTGCCTACGTATCTTCCGAAGAAGAATCAAGTCGCTCCTAGTTCATACATCATTCATTTTTTTTTTTTTTGGCGCTTGGTGTAGCCGTCTTAGAAATATTCCTTTAGACTCGCCGAATTCCATGATCGCAGCAAGGCTTTACCCTTCATTGATTCGAACTCGTAAACTCCAGGCTTGATGACTTTCGTGACTTTGTAGGGTCCTTCCCATTTTGCACCGAGTTTGCCCGCTCTCCACTCCTTTGTATTTTCGTAGACCTTGCGCAGGACGTAGTCGCCGACTTGAAAATATCGCTCCTTGACTCTCTAGTTGTAGTACCGAGTTGCGAGTTGCTGATAATTTTGAATCCTGAGCAGAGCTCGACCTCGTTCTTCTTCTATGGTATCAAGAGCTTGGATCAACATTTTTTCGTTGATCTCGGTATGTTGCGGCATAAGCGATCGGCGGAGAGTATAGATGTTTGCTTCTGCTGGTACCATCGCTTCCACGCCGAAGGCCAAGGAAAATGGGGTAGTGCCGGTTGCGCGGCGAGGAGTCGTTCTATGCGACCAGAGGACTCCATCTAGCTCGTCGGTCCAAACTCCTTTTTTGCTTTCAAGTCGTTTCTTAATGCCGGCAATGATGGTTTTGTTCGTGGCTTCAGCCTGTCCATTCCCTTGAGGGTATCTCGGTGTTGACTTACTGAGCCTTGTATCCCACTTTTTGCAGAACCCTTCGAAAAGCTTCGAGACGAATTGCGATTCGTTATCTGTGACGATCTCATAAGGTAACCCGAACCGGCATATGATGTATTTCCAAACAAAGTTCTGGACTTGGACATCATGAATTGCGACGTAAGCCTTGGCCTCTACCCACTTTGTGAAGTAGTCGGTCATGATAAGCAAGAAACGCCTTTGATTGGACAATGGTAACGGTCCAACGATGTCCATTGCCCATCTCATGAATGGATAAGCCGCAGTCGAAGTTGTAAGCAATTCCGTTGGTCGATGTATGAATGGCGCATGACGCTGACACTTTTCACACTTGTTGGAATAGGTTTCGCAATCGGCTATCATAGTCGGCCAGTAATGACCGTTCAGCTTGATTTTAAGGGCGAGAGACCTTCCTCCGGAATGGTTGCCGCACTCTCCGGAGTGTGTTTCTCCGAGCACTCGACTTATTTCATCTCCGTGTATGCATCTGAGAAGAATTTTGTTGGCCGAGTATTTGTAGAGGATACCGTTGTGCATAGTATACCGTGCACTTCCGACTTTAAGTCGTCGCGCTGCCCACTTGTCTTCCGGAAGCCTTCCTTCAGTTAGATATGCTCTTATTTCCTGTCGCCAATCCTCGTTGTCGTCTGTTAAGAGTGCAATGAGGTCGGTGTTTTTTGCTTAAATATTAAAGCATGCGTCATCCTCGCCATCCCGTTGGATTGCTGCGTCAGATTCTTCTTGATTGCTTCCCGGAGGCGGGATGCTTGGTTCGTGGATTGTTTCTACTGGAATTCGTCAACAGAGATCGGGGCATTTTCTTTCCCTGGTATCTGCTGGGGCATTTTCTTTCCCTGGTATCTGGACGATATCAAAAAATTCAAAGGAGCATGTAAGGTCTAATGCCGCCTTTCGATAAGCCTCCATTCGCTCGTTTTTAGCTTCATAGTCTCCGTTGATTTGATTCGCGACAAGCATGGAGTCGCAGTGGGCCAAGAGGTGTCGCACTCCGATTTCTTTGGCTAGTCTAAGACCGGCTAAGAGAGCCTCGTACTCACCTGTGTTGTTGGATGCCGTGAAACCCAGTTTGAATTAATGATTGCTCTATTCGGCTCCTTTCTTTGACGAAGCACCGTCGACAAACAGTTTCCAGTTTTTATCTTCCACCTGAGTATCGACATCTAGTTCAGGTGATAACTCTACAAGGAAGTCGGCTATTACATGTGATTCGGCAGTCGTTCTGTTTCTGTATTCGATGTCATACTCGCTCAGTTCCACTGCCCATTTTGCTAAGCGGCCAGACTGTCCCGGGCTGTGTAAGATCGTCCGAAGAGGTTGGCTACTCAACACGGAAATCGAATGTGCTTGGAAATAAGGCCGTAATTTTCGTGCCGAGATAACTACTGCGAGAGCTAGTTTTTCCATCGCGGGATATCTGGTCTCGGCTCCATTCATCGTCTTGCTTACGTAAAAGATTGGCTTTTGTTCGCCTCGGTCCTCTCTAACTAATACACCGCTGACCGCAGTTGTTGAGACTGCGATGTATAGGAAGAGTGTCTCACCGTCTTCGGGTTTCGATAGTATTGGCGGGTTCGATAAATAATCTTTGAGCTGGATGAAAGCTTCTTGACACTTATCGTCCCAAACAAACCTTTTATTTCCTCGGAGGAGTTCGTAGAAGGGCAGGAATTTGTCGGTTGAACGAGATATGAATCTGTTCAGTGCGGCTATGCGACCGGTCAGACGTTGCACTTCTCGTGTATTCTTGGGAGATGGCAAGTCGATGATGGCCGAGATTTGTTTCGGATTAGCTTCTATCCCTCTCTGGGTTACCACGTATCCGAGGAACTCTCCTGACGTCACTCCAAACGTACACTTCGCTGGGTTGAGCTTCATTCCATAACGGTTGAGGATGTTAAAACATTCCTTCAAATGGCCGACATGTTGAGAAGCGACCAAAGATTTGACCAACATGTCATCTATGTAAACTTCCATTGTCGTGCCAAGCTGTCCTGCAAACATTCGGTTGACCAGTCGTTGATATGTGGCACCGACATTCTTGAGGCCAAACGGCATGACCTTGTAGCAGTAAGTACCGCGTTCGGTGATGAATGCTGTCTTCTCCCTATCATCCGGGTTCATGAGGATCTGATTGTATCCTGAGAATGCGTCCATGAATGACAGTAACTCGTTCCGAGATGTTGCTTCAACAAGTCGATCTATGTGCGGTCGTGGGAAACTATCCTTCGGACAGGCCTTGTTGAGGTCCGTGAAGTCGACACATACTCTCCATTTTCCATTCTTCTTCTTGACAACGACTGGGTTGGCCAGCCAATCGGGATACTTCACCTCTTGGATTGAACCGGCATCGAGCAGTTTCTCTACTTTGTCGTTGACTGCTTTAGCCCTTTCGGGACCGAGCTTACGCCTCTTTTGTTTAATTGGCTTATAAGTCGGGTCAACATTGAGCTCATGAGTCGTGATTGTCGGGTTGATACCCTTCATATCTTTGACTGACCACGCGAAGGTCGCCACGTTCTGTTGTAAGAAAACGATTAACTCCTTTTTGATGTCTTCATGTAGTTCTGCGAAATTCCTACACATTTGCTTGTGTCTGAGTCGTCGATGACGACTTGCTGGATAAGTTCCTTCTCAGGGCCTTTTCGTCCTTGTTCTGCATTGATCATGCACGACGGTACTCTTATCTTGTGTTCTCTTGCGAAACATGACCGGCTTGCTCTTTGGCATCCTTTGACCGTTTGAATTCCCTTGGGCGTCGGGAATTTTAGACATTGGTGATATGTCGAAGACACCGCCTTCATACTGTACAACCATGGAGTGCCGAGAATAACATTATAAATGGTGGGTTTGTCGATAACATGAAACTTTACCATTTTATTAATTCCTCCTGCGTAAATCGGCAGCTTTATGGTCCCAATCGTGTATGTCGTTTCGCTCGTGAAACCCGTGAGCGGTTTTGCTTTCTGCTTGATGTCTTCTTCCTTGATCTCCATCTTTTTGAGCGTGTCTAGATAGATCAGATCTATTGAGCTCCCGGTGTCAACTAGTATCCGAGATACTTGACAACTCCCGATTAATAATTCAATTACTAGTGGGTCATTGTGAGGGTAATGAGTTCCATATAGATCTTGATCAGTGAAGAAGACGGGGGGGGAGGGGGGGGGGGGGGGGGAGGGGGGGGGTCATCAGATAAGATTGGTTGAGGCGTCTTCTGCGCTGCTAACGCCAAACGTTCGTACGTCTTGATTGATCGTACTGAATCTTTTACGGAGATTAAACCGCTCATAATCATGTTGATTCTCCGGACGGCCTTGGGAGTTTCCTCTTCCTCTTCATCTTCTTCTTCTTCCCGGTTGCGTTTCAAAGCTATGCTTTTGATACGCCGCTGTTGTTTGCCTTGCTTGGGTGCTTGCCCGTCGACTTTCCCTTCCTCTTGCTGCTCAGATTCTCTCTTTAACCTGTCAATCGCCGCCTTGATTTCTTCATCGGAAAGTCGGGGCATAGAGTGCGTTTTTGAAGTTCCGGCATTCCGCAGTGTCATGTGAGGTAGCTTTGTGGTATTCGCAGTATTTCTCTCCCGTGGAGGGCGCGGCTTGCTGTGCCTTTTCTTTTCCCTCTTTATTCCGCTTGTTCCAAGGTTTCGACGATCGTGGTTTGTCAGTGTTGTCGACAACCATCGTCGTCTTAGCCCCTTTGTCGTAATGTTGCTTGGGTTCTCTCTCCTCTTTTTTATCGGACTGTTTAGCCGTTCCGAATTTCTTTGCTAGAACCACCTTATTTTCTTCTAACTCTACAAACTTGTTTGCTAGGTGAAGGGCGTCCTCGATGGTTAACGGTGGATTGACGACTAGGTCCTGATAAAATGGTGACTCGTGCCAGACGGCATTTGTCAGAGCCGCGATGGTGAATTTATCTGGGGCTTCTGCGCGCGTCATAGTTGCTTTAAATCGGTCTACGAAGGTTCTTAAAGTTTCCTTCTTTTCCTGCGACATGGACATCAGCGCGTTTAGCGACGTATCCTTGTTTACGTAGGCAAAGTGATGCCTTACGAAGGCTCTTGTCAAATCTGAGAAATAGTTAATCGACTTAGGTGGTAACCGAGAAAACCACGTCAGGGCATCTCCTTCTAGGGTTTCCGCAAATAACTGACAAAAACCGATGTCGCGTTCTCTGGATGACGAGAACCGTGCTTTGGCCGCCATGATCTTGAAAGTTGTTAATTGAGTAGCAGGATCCTTCGTTCCGTTGTACATTGGCAGTCTGAGTTTTTCTTTCTGGCGTATGTAAGTATCTGTGATGCGTGACGTGAAAGGCGTCCTTTGAGTTTCTTCAATGATCCGATCAATCTCGGGAGCAAACCCTTTGACGCTATGAACCTCGCCTTTCAAATCCTTTAGGGTATCTCTGAGCTCTGTCAGTTGCCTCTCAACTTGCTCCGCGGGTAGACATCCTGTGAGCTTCCTCGTGGGATGTACCTCGCTCATGGCGATGGTTATCCCGGTGCGAGTCGTCCTCATGTCGTTTATGACGCAAGCCTCGATCATTCTGTGTCTCTTGATCATCTCGCTTATCCTTGTCGGGCGAGTACCTTGCCTTGTACCAGTCGTCTTCTTGCTCTCGGTGTGCACTCCGCTTGAGCTCTTCTGAGTCCCTTCGATGTGAGCTCCGTTCACGTTTATCTTCATCGTTTTCTCGGCGTGAGTTGCTTCTGGACTCGCTATCTCGGCTTTGTCCTTGGAGGTCTCCTTCAGGTGTATCGTAGATCAGTCGTCTGGCGACTTTATCTTTTACCTTTGGAAGAACTTCTCGCTTGGATTTCCTTGATTGTTGGTCTGAACGGATCCGTGCTTGTTCCGTTTGCAACAAATCAATTCTTTCCGAAAACGTTTTGATCAAATCGTTCTGTGAATCGATTTTGGCCATTAGAGTAGCCAGAACTTCGTCTTGTTTGACTTGCTCTGCCGTTTCACTGAGTGACGGGGCATGTTTACCGTCATCTCGAGCTTTCTTTGATTTAGCGGCGTCGCGAGGCTGTTTGCCGTCGTGAGCCGCGTGGTCGTCTTCATGATCACTTTGGTCGTAATCACTTCCTTCGTGATCACTTAGTTCAACCCTTGGGTTTTCCGGATCGATTTCGTTATTGTTTCCCGACATCTCGTTCAGAAATTTCTCTTAGAAATCCCCACAGTCGGCGCCAATTGTAAGATCTTTAGTTCCGCGTATCCAAAGATAGCAAGAACTTTAGAGTTTTTGAATTAGGGATTCTAAAAGAAGAATTAAAGAACACAGTGAGAATTAGGAAACTAAGGTTTATGCCGGTACTTCCGAGATGAAAGCCGGTAAAAGGGGGTTCTAAAGTCGCCGGAGAGAAATTAGGTATAAAGTCGATTCTAAGATCTCTTAAGCGAAAAGTATTATGAAAAGCGTAAGTTTATTGAACGATATGAGGTCCCTTTATATAAGGTTACAAGTCGGTTTAAACAATAAGGAAAAGAGGAAATAAACACGAATATTTCCGGATATTTCGGCTTTATCGAGATATGGAATATTTCCATATCTCGTTATCGTCATGCGCCGTCTTCTTCCTTCGGCTTTTAATTTCCGAAACCCTAAATATAAGTCGGTTGAGCCGAGTCGGGTTTAACTTATGTTTTACCGACTTAGGCCCTAAACCTCCTTTCTATTCTGGGCCGACCTAAATTCCTGAATAGGCCTTTTAACGAAAATGCTAAACTTGACTCCAACATCATCCTCCTCCTCTACTTCACATGCAGCTGCTATAGCTGGATCTAATTCATGACGAGCGAATCCAACCGTCAGTTCCATTCGCGGTGGTTGATGTACGGTCGTGTCTCAGAACAAACAGCTAAAACCAATCTGAAAGTGATCTCCAGAGCCTGAATAACTGGTTTGAGGATCGGCTCGTCCGCCCAGTGAGGAAAATCACGAGATGACCAGAGCTTCCTAAGTTCAGGAAGACAAAGGTAAAGCTCGTAGGCAGATCAAGCCGCTGGAGTGGAACATGAGATCGGTGAAGAGACAGGGACCTTTGAACGGCGATGGAATGGTAATGTGAAGATTGGAAGAAAGCTTGCTAGGTAAACCATTTTCTCTTCTTTCTCTCAGTATGTGTTCCTCGTCCCATGTGAGGTACACAAGATCCAACTCCCATAGCTTTCTCACCGCATTGTTTCTTCTCCCAATTTGTCCATCTCCTTCATCACACCACAAAACTGAAAGCATGAATAACCGGTAATTGCAGGAGATGAGTTTAGGGTAGAACTCGTAAACTAGATGAGGGATTGGGGATGTTTGGATTGCAATCCACAAGCCTCTAAATGTCATACCCTGATAGCATATCATTCTCAGAGTAAGCGTAGAATATTCCATTGCATATGATCCCGCAACATTCAGCACTGAAATCCACCGGGAGTCTCTGGATTCTTGACCATGTGTTTGTTGCTGAGTTGTATATTTCACCAGAATTCAGTGGCTCGTCGAACAATCCAGTGCCGCCGATGGAAATGGGCACAAATATCTTGGAGTTGTTTCGGTTGAGCTGATCAAGCTTTAGTCTTGTTTATCTGTGAAATTTAGTTCCATTTTGGTCAGCCGAGTTTTTGTGATGGCGTCTGACAGATAACCTGTGAGGGTCTTCATAAATGTCTGATTCTCTGCTGTTTCTTGACCGGTGAAAGCGTCTATCTTGGCGATTTTGTATGGTCGAGAGTTCTGAAGAAACTTCAGTGGCACCAACAATGGGAAGTGATTTAGAATGTCTCATAGACCCAACTTTACACCATGATTTAGTTAAAGGTCTTTGTTATCAGACAAAAAGGGAAGTTCCCTTGAGTTTAATCAACACACCAAAACCCGAAAACAAAAACCAGATACTAGCACTAGGGAAGAAGATTTTCATCCATTGCCAGAGGCTGGAACAACATCTACACCAGAGATGTTCCATGGATTATCTATAATGGCGATGAACAGGACAAGCAGAGTAAAGTTCTCAGGGAAAATTTTGTTGAGCTAGAAACGAATTCCAGAGTCCAACGTTTGGATATAAGGCACCAATCTCAATCCTTCCCTCTGTTTTTCTCCCGAAGCATCTGCTTTCCATCCTAGGAATATTGGTCCCGCTTTTGATGAGACTGAGACAACAATATTTAGCTTCGATTATGATGCATGGCCTTTTGTCCCGATTATATCCAAGGGACAAAAGGCCATGCATCATATACCAAGAATAGATTGTGTATAACCTTCATAAACTTAAGTTGTTTTATTCTCTCTTAGGAATTATGCATGTTTGACGTCACATATTCTTCTTCGACCTTGCAGTTTCCTTATTTATTTTCAGGACTTCTTGGAGAAGAAAGGAGACTATTCTTTTGCAAGAGAGAGTTCTGCCTAGCCAAATGAAGTTCGGTCATATCCGTCGTCTGATGAGAAAGATTCAAATGGACCAAAGAAGACTCACCAACTTGGGCCATTACAACAATATGCTTCTTCTTATTATTTTTTCCTAGGCCATATAGAAACTGGAGGATCTTCTTTCCTTCTTAATTTTACCTTTTTAGTTTATCTTCTGATTTAGGTCCCGAAGAAAGAGGAACTGCTAAATGGAGTAATGAGAAACCTATGCCTGGCTTTAGCTCAGCTAAACGGAACTCGAACCGTAAGGGAAATGAACGTGTCGTGTCAAGTCATACCTTGTCTTTGTCCAAAGGTATTATACTCAGTTGTATTTAAGTGTTGTGGATTTTTTACTACACTCTCATTTGTTTTGTCTTGGAAACTGAGCAGTGATCCATAAAACTGATTCCTTCCAGCGGTTTTCAAAGGTGGATGAAGATGAAGGCTTCATAAGGTCTCTTGTTACACATAACTAATATTACGTTTCTACCTTATATCTTCTTTCTTGTCTTAATTGATTTACTTACCATGTCTTAGGACTGTTGCAGTGTTTGCTGCCGCTCTTCGAAACTTTGAGGAAAAGCTGAAATCCGCAGCTAAACAGAAGTCCTCAGAAATTACAACATCAGTCTCTTAGGAGATACATCTAGAGTTGGAGAATGTAACAGAGCATTCTCTTTAAGGAAGCAACATGAGAGCATTTTTTTTAATTTGTTTGTTTATCATTTTCTTAATTTGTTAATAAATAAAGAGTTTAATGTTTTATAATGTATATATTGGATAAGAATTATAAAATAGCATAAAGAACAATCCGAATTACTAATATGTACATGATATTAAAAAGACAAAAACGTTTTTTCAAAATATATAAGCTTCAAACAACTTATGAATCAACAAAAATTGGAACAATTTCAAAACCAAAGAAAAACTAGCAAAAATTTAAAATGATTATTAATTAAAAAAATCATATAATTCTTTTTTTCTTCACCAGAATTGCTATCTAATTTATTATATTTAACTAATAATTATAAGCTTTATTCTGTTTATCAAAATAACATAAATTTATATATATCGTAGTATAATATCTGCGTCGTTAATATTCAAACCAGATGCATTAATATAAAATTAAAATAAGTCTAATGTGTGTACATAATTAAAAATAAATGTGTGTACATGAAACTTTGAAATAGACTTAGAGATAGTTCATATAATCTATGAAAACAATATATCTCTTTGGTGATGAAGTAGTTGTTGCAGACCTTGTCAAACTCTTCACCCATGCAATCATCTCCGAGAGAGAGAGAGAGAGAGAGAGAGAGAGAGAGAGAGAGAGAGAGAGAGAGAGAGAGAGAGAGAGAGAGAGAGAGAGAGAGAGAGAGAGAGAGAGAGAGAGAGAGAGAGAGAGAGAGAGAGAGAGAGAGAGAGAGGAGAGAGAGAGAGAGAGAGAGAGGAGAGAGAGAGAGAGAGAGAGAGAGAGAGAGAGAGAGAGAGAGAGAGAGAGAGAGAGAGAGAGAGAGAGAGAGAGAGAGAGAGAGAGAGAGAGAGAGAGAGAGAGAGAGAGAGAGACGAGAGAGAGAGAGAGAGAGAGAGAGAGAGAGAGAGAGAGAGAGAGAGAGAGAGAGAGAGAGAGAGATTTCGTACTCAAGGAACAAGAAAAAATAAACAAGGAGAAATGGAGTAGAGAGACGAAGAAAATGCGGGACAAAAGAATAAATCAGTAAAAAGTTCATTTGTATCAGATTTTTCTTCTTTCTATATTAATAAAATAAAAAGTAGTAGACAATCTTCGTTTAATTTTTTGTTTTCAATGTTTATACTCATCCGAAAATTATTTTTCCTCAAATCTTTAACCTATTCACTCTCGGGTTTGCAAAAATTAAAATCATGCAACATTAACTATAAAAGTAAAAATTATTTTAGAAATACCCAATTAGAAAAAAAATATTTACAATAAATCTGCGTCGAAGTGCGAGTATATACCTAGTGCTATTAAAAGTTAAAAAATCTCAAATTTAGTTTCAATAGCAGTTTGTAAAACTGTGATATTATATTATACTATCAATACCCATAATTTTTGTAGTGCTCTTATTAGGAAGAGTTTTTAGTCATTTTGATATTGAAAATTGTGATATTTTGGAAATTTAAATTATTGGTGCTCTGTTTGGAATTAAATCACAAAGGTATACTATTTTATATATTGCCTTCTATAAATATACCATACAAATTAGTATTGGAAAGTTTTCAATAATTATGTATTACAGCATCATTATTGCTGAGACGCATTGTAAGTTTGTAACAAATGTTTTTAATGTTTTTTTCTTGTCTCTATTGAATATTTCAGTCTTTATCGAACCGTTTTAGGTCGAAAGATGATTATGACGATGATTGGAGCTTTTGGAGTAAATATGAGCAGAAAAAAATTGGTGAAAAACGACCGGATGCAAGTCATCAAGATAGATTTTGTGATGAATCATATCTTTGCATCCCAACTACAAAATTCTCCGTATCTTCTTTTATTAGTTATTTGAGTTTATCAATTCTATTTGTCGTCATTATCTTATGTTAGGATACTATGAGTTCGGAGAGTAATACTTGGGTTCACCTTCTCTTTTTTAACCAATCAAATTACTACATTAATCTAGTACTCCCTCTCTTCCTAATTGATTGATGTTTTAGGATTTTCACACATATTAAGAAGACAAATTAAAACATGTTCATAAATGCATCATTTTTTTGTTATTTATAGTTTTCTATAATTTTAAACCAATAACAATTTAATAAATTTTATTATCTCTCTTGAAATTTACAATTCATCATCATTAATGGATAAAAAATGCATAGAAAACATAAAACATCAATCTTTATGAAACAAAAATAAAATCTAGAAAATCAATTTTTTAGGAACGGAGGGAGTATTTAAGATAATTAAAATTAAAAAAGATTTTTTTTTTAAAAAAAAAACGAAAATTAAAAATAATATTTTTTATTTTAGACAAAATATTAAAAATTTAAAATAAACAAATTTATATAAAAAATAAAACTTAAATCTTAATTTCTAAACCTAAACCCTAAACCCTAAACCATAATTTGAAAACCTAAAAAAATAAAAATTAAAACTAAACCCTAATCCCTAAACCCAACATGTAAATCATAAAAAATAATAATCTAAACCCCTAAACTCTAAACCCTAATTTAAAAACCTAAAATAAATTAAAATAAAACTAAACCCTAATCCCTAAACCCTAATATGTAAAAATTAAAAAATAAAATAAACCCTAAACCCTAAACCCCAAATGACTTAAACCCTAAACTTTAAACCCTAAAACCTATTCTCTAAACCTTAAACCCTAATCCCTGAATTTAGAACGTTTAAACCCTAAACCCTAATCCTAACACCCTAATCTCTAAACCTAAACTCCAATTTGTAAACTCTAAAAATGTATAAATAGTTATATATATTATTATCTATTTTATAAAATATTTGAATGTGTTTAATTTCTTAATTTTAATTTTGTAATTTTATTTGAAGATAATATTATATGACATAGTCTTATTGGCTAAAAAAGAAGGAGGTGAACAAATGGGTTCACCCCATAGGGTGAACCTAAGTATTTTCTGAATACTATTTATGATTTCCGTTGCTATTTAATAGCTTCTTCATTATAAATTAAACGCACGTTTTTTTGAATTAATAAGAAAGATTTTCAAGCAAACCCTATGATATAGGAAAAAGGGAGACAAGAATTCCAAGTTGCCATCTCAGCAATGTCGATAATATCAAATCCGATTTCTTATAGTGGTGTTATCTTTTGATATCTTTTTGTTGGTGTTGCTTTGATTTGTTTAGACCTTTTTTAAGCGATCTTTCCATCTCGGAATAGGTAAATCATAATAAAATTTCAAGTTACATTATCTTCTTCTCTCTAGTCTTCTCTGTGTTACACGATCGAGTCTTCTGTGTTAGAAGCTCGTGGATAGTTCATTCTAGTTTGAGAATCCTTTCTTCGAGATTCTCTGCAGGTGAACTACAGATTGGTGTTTTAGGAACGTCATTTTGTGTCGATAGGGAAAGATCACGTTTTTATTTATCAAAGGTATCAGAGCTTTGTTCTTCCTCGGTAGCAATGGTAGAAACTCGGATCCAAGCAACCGTACAAAATAAGATCGAGACTAGCAAGACGAAGCTCGCCGATCTGCTTGAGTCGCGCTGATTCCGCTCTTCAACACGAACCACTGCATATATAGGTATGTCGGTCGATGTTGTTGCGATTGATAAGCCTTTGAAATTCGAATTCCCTAGGTTTCATGGCGATAAGGTCCAAGAGTGGCTGTTTCTGGTGGAACAGTATTTTGGAATTTCAAATACTCCAGAGAAATACAAAGTCTGGCTAGTATCGATCCATTTAGATGGTTGGGCGGCAAAGTGGCATAGTTCACTAGTGTAGTCTTGTTTTGGAGGATACGATGTGATTGATTGGGCTTCTTATAGGCACTTGTTGCATGAACAATTTGATGTTTCCATAACAGAGTTACATCAATTGAAAGAAATGACGGGGATCAGTGATTATCATGAACGGTTTCAGCTGAGTAACGCAAGATTGAACCTACATGAGACTGATTTGGTGAAAGCGTTTCTAGCTGGTCTAAATTTGGAGACTCGACCGAATGTTGCAATGTTCCAGCCACAAACCGTATGCCAATGTCTGTCGATTGGAAGGTTATACGAGAGTGTTCATCTGATGCAGCATGGAGATATTGAGAAGCATAAAGAAACACCTCCAAATTCTCTGTGTGTAATAGGAGAAGAGTTGGAGTTGCACAGAAAGAACGAAGATCAACTCCAGGGGAATAGTAAAACCGAAAATGGTGGGGATGACACATTCGATGTGGCACATCCAAGAGAGAAAAATCCATCATATTGGTCAAGCTCTAAGAGCAGTAATGGAGTCAAGAATCTGGAAATGGAGATGAGCAAAGAGGAACACGTAGCAGTTCAGAGGATTACAAGGACTGATGTTTTGGAAAATACATATAAGCTGAAGCATAAATGGAAGTATAAGGAAGAAATAGATATACAAAGGAAAGCTTGGATGGTCATTTCAGCGAGTTGGAGGTGGACGATTGTCATTTCAGAGGAGTGGGAGAATCAAATGAAGTAATGTCTAAAGAAAAATGTGGAATTTTGTGAAGTTCTTGACAAGCTTAGAACAGATCAAGCTGGTACTCTATCACGAGTGTCTTCAGAAGTTCAGACAAATGGGCCACATGAACCCGAAACTCTGTCCCTCAAGGGAGTACTCGCGAATGAACAGAGCAGAGCTGAACTGTTATCTGCGCAAGTTCTCCAACTCACAGCTCAACTTCTTGACGGGGAGTTCATCACATTTGATGAGGAATTGCGAGGAATGCAGGAAGGAAATGCAAGCAAATCGCAGGAAGCAAAGTGTACACCGGTGGCCATGTGGAGCTATTTTCTGTATGGCCTTGTTGGAGAAAGAAAATTCTGCAAATGGTATGTTTCTTTATATGGCTGCTGCAACTACTTTCTTGCGTTGGTTTGGATATAGGCCAGTTAGGTAATACACTTCAAGCCAACTTACCATGGGATCCTGGAGAAAATTTTCTTTCTACATTTGAAGCTAAAAGGAGATTTCATAGAAGAAGAAACTTTCAGATTACGAACCTTGAGGACAAGGTTCTTCGAACAAGGGAGATTTTATATAGCAAAAAGGGAGGCAAGAATTCAAAGTTGCCAGCTCAGTAATGTCGATAATATCAAATCCGATTTCTTATTGTGGTGTTATCTTTTGATATCTTTCTGTTGGTGTTGTTTTGATTTGTTTAGATCTTTGTTTTAAGCGATCTTTCCATCTCGGAATAGGTAAATCAGAATAAAATTTAAAGTTACATTATCTTCTTCTCTCTAGTCTTCTATGTGTTAGACGATCGAGTCTTCTGTGTTAGAAGCTCGTGGATAGTTCATTCTAGTTTGATAATCCTTTCTTCTTCGAGATTCTCTGCAGTTGAACTACAAATTTGTGTTTTAGGAACGTCATTCTGTGTCGATAAGGAAACATCATATTTTTCTTTATCACCCTACTCTCTCATATTCAAGCTTGTATTGAACTTGAGCTCGTGTGAATTTCCTGCTGTTCTTCTTCGTAGAACTGCAGAGCCATTCTCACGCTATTTGCTATGCCATTTTGGTATGAGAGCCTCGTCGTTCTTGCTGAAATTTTTTTCCGCCTCTCTATTAGGTTGTTATCATGCCGCCCAAACGAGCAAATCAACCCAATCCAAGCAGCACTACAAAAAGTCCTCATTCATAGCACATTTCTATCGCTCGTTTTACTGAACTGTTATCGTAGATGTTTTCGATATTTATAAACTCTATAATAGCATTAGATAAACGCTATTATCACTACAAGAAAACAGTGTTTTTGCGACTGAACCTTGCGACTATACTTGGAGTCGTAACATTTGGCTACTATTAGGGGACAATATAGCTACTATTTTGCGACAACAGATTATTGGACATGTATTAGTCGCTTATATACGACCAAAAATGATTGTCGTCGATTTACGACTGAATAACGACCATTGTCGAGACCGGAAACAATAGTCGCAGGCTAGTCGGCGATATGGCGACTATTTTTCCGTCTGATGTTAAGAGTCGTAGAACAATCACGAATTGGTCAGTACATGGGCAACTAATTCGCTACTTCTGGTATAGTAGTAACCAAGTCGTTTATTTGTCGCTATTGATACGACTAATATTCAACTCATTATTCTTATGGCAGAGTAGTCGGGTATGCGTCGTATCATATAGTATTTTGGATTTTTTGAAAACAATATGAGATAGTTTGGTTATATTTTACCTGTTTGTGGTAGGTATACGGGTTTCAAAGCTAATCTATATTTGCAATATGTAAAGTGTATAATCGCTCTTTTCCAACTTCTAATAAACATGTATAAGTTACAATATTATATATTAACTAAAATTTAAATCGAAGTTAATTAACCCTTAAAATTGAAACCAAACGCTTAGCAATCTTTACACTAGTTTAAAAGAATCAAAAATTAAAAATTCATAAGTTCTTAATAGTTATAGAATAAGAGTGAAGGAGAGTTAGAAGCGATCGAGAGTCTGGTGCTCGTTTGAGTACCATGTCGGAAGAGGACTAGGGTAACTACACGAAATTAAAGAGGGAAATATGTTAGATGTTGTTATTAATTTATATGATCATAGGATGTTCAATATGACAAGTTCAAAAAAATTCATGCCGTTCCATCAAACTGTTCAACTCATCCAATGTTATATTGTAATCATTATTAAAGAGAATGACCCATGTATGCTTTTCTTTCATAACCTCTAATTGTTGTGCGTTAAATTTACCATAAGAAACTGATTGTTCATAATCCTCCCTCCTTAACGGAATACATTGATTTGTTCTTTAGGAGGGAACATGTTCTGATGAGAAAAGAAAAAAAAACAGAAGAAAAAAGCGTAGATGCATGTTCTTCTAACTTCTAAGCATGAAGAACATGAATATCTCTACTTCAGTGGTACTTCCTGCCTGCAATCACTTGTGTCTGGCTATCTGAATACGCATCATAGAAGATCGAAAACAACATCGAACTTTGACTAATTTTCCGGGAAAATATAATTGAATTAATTATCGCAGATTCATTTCTCACCTTAGAGATGGGCCCCGTAGTTTGCATGGCTATCAACTTCAGAGTTGTATTCCTGCAAATGGAAATTAGAGAAACTCAGAAAATCTTAAGCATCTACAAATCGAATGTTAAAAACACAAAAAGGATATGTGCAATACCCTGGGAATATGCTCAATATCGAATGACTTGAATTGGCTGGTAAACTCTTTTTCCTGATTATACAGCTCATCCATTTTAAGTCTTGTGAGTTGCCATTCACCCCACATCTGTTTAATGATAGTTATCATAAAATCTAAAGCTAAAGATTCAAGAGAGAAAACAGGTATTAGCTGTAAAGCAACTGACTTGTTTTACAACAAGCTGAGAGTCTCCATATGCCCTCACGTGTGTGTAACCATTTTCTAAAGCAGACTCCAAACCACGAATCAAACCTCTATATTCAGCAACGTTGTTTGTTGTATTGCCTAATCCTTCACGGTAGGAGGAAATGACAGTTCCATCGGAATCACGCAGATTAGCTCCTGAACCAGCTCTTCCAGGGTTTCCTTATGAAGCTCCATCAAACTCAATGGTACAATGTTCCTGAAAACATACATATTGTAATTTAAATAAGATGTTAACATCAATATCGAAGTTCGAACCTAAAGTATATCATGCTTCATAAGCGATGGCACGAGCAGATCAACGAAAGAAATTGATTCAATATATAAGAGAAGAATCAAAATCAGAAAGTATGAATGGGGCGAAGCCGCGAAGGGGTTCTTGCCTTTACCTTATCCATTTCTCTTGTCGTCTATGTTTTCTATGCAACAGGAGAGCTAAAATTCTGAGGTTATGATGGTTAGGGTATTCGACGGCGGAAAGGGAGAGACTGTCTGACTTTTAGAGAGGCTATATGATGGTTAGGCATTTCCACCGGTTATTGATAATTTACCGATGCGCGGAATTTAATGCTTAGTATAGTATTTTTGGATTTAGTAAAAAATAATATGAGAGTTTGGTTATATTTTACCAGTTTGTGGTAGGTGTACCCATTTCATGCCCATGCATTTATGGCAATTGATGGGAGAGGCCAATTATGTCTACATAGTCGAAATTCAGCCCTTTCTACGTTTTCATTTGTAGAAACACACAGAATTTGGAAATCTAGTTACATGGTGGGAGGCGGCAATAATTATATCAACTATCTGGAGTGGATGTATAATAGGTTCGATGATGTCACATACAATTTCTAAACAGCCTTCATAACAGGTTGGCACAATTTATGGAACTTGCCAAAAACCAGCCTTTAGCTCTGAGAAATGGTGGTAAGTTTCTCTGCCCTTGTCGTTTCTGCAAGAACGAAAAACCGGAAACCACTGAACCAGGAATTTGGAGTTATCTGTTTAGTTACGGATTTATGCCTGATTATTGTGTTTGGTATAAGCATGGAGAAGAAATCGGTTTGGATATAGGAACGAGTTATGTTGATACGAATGGTCATAATAATGTAGAAGATTGGTATATGGATATGGTGAATGATGCATTTCGTGGTTACACTAGTAATAGAGATGTATATATATTGGCATGTCTTATCTTTAGGTTTAATATATTCAACTATACTATATGATTTCACATATAAGTTTTGGTTCAAATTAAAGTATGTTCGAAGAATATCTGTCCATAAAATTTCAGAAATCTCCGAATAAGAGCTTTCCGCAAAAAGACCAGAAGAATATCGAAGCTGGGTGGAAACTTATGTATGTGTAAAATTCTTTCTTACATATATATATTTATTTGAATTTATCTTCGCCAAACTCTATATTTGATATTTTCTTTATTTGTATTGCAGGTTACTTATTGGAAAAACATACATAAATTTCCTGTTTGGGTGCTAGAGAGGTTATTAGATTAAGAGCATCTCCAACCCCACACTTTTTTCTACACTAAACTCTATTTAGAGTAAATTCTATAAAATGGTCATTTAACTTTTAAATCTTTTATTTATATCTATAATAAATAATAAGTTTAATAATTACTTATTATAAAACGATTACTAAACTATTAAAAATACTGAAATACATAAATACCAAAACTTAAAATACACAACATTAAAAGTACTCAAATTTAAGATAAACAACACAAATACATATAACATACCAAAAATCATAACTTAAAAATCCGGTAAGCCTCTTCCGGATCCTCCAAATGATGGTGTCTTTGTGCACTTATATTCTTTAATTGCTCCAAAATTTGCTTATTTCCTTCTTCTAAGGTATTGATAACCGCAGTTGTTTGATCAGCAAGTTTTCTTTTCATTTTGGATTTTTTAATCCCACTTGGTCGTGGAGAACGGGAAAGGGACGTTACAAAAGGGATTCCTCGTTGCTGCTCAATATCTAATACTGAATTCAATCCACCAAGCTATAAACATAAAATGTCAGAAACCTATAGGTTTCTGAGGTTTTATGTTTATAGCTTGGTGTACTGAATTCACTGTTAGATATTGAGCAGCACTGAGGAATACCTTTTGTAACGTCCACTTCCCGTTATCCGCTGACCGTCGAGCTGACCGATCAACAATCAAACAAGAGAAGCCGAACAACTATCTCGACTGCCGATTGAGTTGTCTTCTCCCAGCAAGGCCATCGATGAGATATGAACTGTTATGAAATCAACCCCTGAACTAATATTCTCCTCAAAATTAAGTAACCCAAAGGAATCGATCTCAAACAATCATCTCGCCGTCGAGTGTTTGCCGGCGAAAGACCATTTGGTCGTTTGACCTTGCAAGACTCGTAGGTGACTTTATTTTGAGGAGAATACTAGTTCCGATGTTGTTCATGCATGCCTCCTGAGGTCGACACAGAACCGAACAAAAGGAAAACAGAAGAACATGTTAACATATTTAACGAAGAACTTAAGATAAAAGATAAAAGATGAAGCGAGGCTCTGGTAGAACTTAGAAGTGAAGGAGAGGAAAGAAGTGAGGATGGGGAAGAATGATGAAAACAGTGGCTATATATTTACCCAGGGGAAGAACAAACGGTTATCGAACCAATCATGATTTAAAGCGACACGACCTTCCAGTCATGCCGAGCACATTCATTGGTGGAAGAAGAGGTGTCTTAAATGTAACCAAAAAATTCTTAATATACAATTACGAAACCAAAAATAAATCCAAAATTTTACTCTTGTTTATCTACGACTTTTAATTTTTCCCCTTTTCAAAAATGCAATAGTTATTACTCGTATATGTATTTAATTACTCCCTCGGTCTAATATTATTCATTTTTATAAATCAAAATTTACATTTCCAATTGTATTAGTATTCATTCTCATTTATTAAGATTACAAATAGTAGTCGATTTCTTAATCTTAGTCAAAGAAAGTTATTGACTTGGAGAGGCCTCTTAAAAGTCACCAACTAATTCTTACTTTGGAGTATTTATCAATTCTTATTAAAATATGGCTATCAATTAAGTGCCGTTATTAAATTGAAATATTAAACATGAAAGCATAATTAATACGGTTCGATAAGCGTATTAAAACCGAAAGCATAATAAAACGTTAAGGTTTTCAAGTAACAGACACTAAATTGTTAAATTAGGTAGGGACAACATCACTGCTTCCGACAGCATCGGTGTCAGCGGCCTCTAGCTGGAACCTGAGATCTTGAACCTCCTGGATTCGCAGATTGAACCGATAGTCCGATAAGCCTTCCACGGTCTCAACCCATGTCTCATCAGGTTCACCTATATAAAACAAGACCTTTAGCGAACTATCCTAAATTATTATATATAAACAATTGAAAATGTTAAACGTCAGTTACTTCCAGTCCGAACAATCCTCCACATCTTGAGCACCACGATCATTTCTAAGACCTTAGTCCTCAAGTATTCAGAGAAGAAGTCAACCGCGTATTTTCCATAAGCCACACACTTTAACTTATTCATCCCATTACGAATAAGAGAAGCAAACCAGAAGTATCCTGATCAATTGTTCTTATTAACGAACAGTTTACACTTTTATCAATTGTTTTGGTCATTGTGTTTACTGCTACACTACCAAAAACATGCACTTATTGGGTGTCTCTGAGGTGGAACACTTTCCTTTTCCTTTCAGGGTTATCGGGATCGACTTCAAGGGGGCAGATGATCGAGACAACGCCCATGGTGTCTAGTCAAGATATTTGTTGTTATTTAGAGATTCACAATTAGAGTCTCAAAAACATTGGAAAGAAAGAAACTTTCGATAGTTTTTACCTATAGGATCATCTCTATCTGTTTTTATGTCACGAATATAGAGGAAACTAACAAATTCCATGTAGTGCTTGTTGTCCAAAGGGTCGATAAGTTCAATCTCAGTGTCTTCTGTGACTTCAAGTCGGTGGCGAGACTTTGTTGGACAGAAACCTGGATCCGCTCGCACTACCCTAACTCTAGATATCTCAATCCACTTGCCTTCATTTTTCTCAAGTCCAGAGAAGTTATTTACTTCGCCTGGATAAATGACCATTTCGATCTTGTCTCCCTGCACATGAGTGAATGCAAAAAGATCAAATAGTCAGAACCAGTGCAGTCTTGCGTGTTGGAAAATCAGTCAAATAATTTTCACTTACTCTCTGGTCTGCCAAGATGAAACTCCAATGTGGTCCATCTTCAAACACATAGTATGGGTAGACGCGGAAAATCTTAAATCTGAAGCGCCAACCGGTTTCAACTCTGTTAGGTTGTGTTTCTGCTATGTAGTTGTAAGACCATCTCCAATGTATTCATCTATATTTGCCTCTAAAATAGAGGAACTCTATAATAGAGGTGGAATTCACTCCAATGTATTCCTCTATTTTTACCTCTAAAATAGAATATTCTTTCAAAGATTTTTATTTTTATTATAGTATTAGTACATTTTCTTTATAAAATGTGCAAATTAACACATTTATTTTATATTTTTACAAAACTTCTATAAAATTATAATATGATTTAAATTAAATATTTCTTAAATAAAGAAAATTAAATTTAATTATATAATTATATTATATTTTTGTTTAACTATCAACATTGATATATTATTGTTGACAAATGATCAATACATTTTTCAGCAAACATATAAATTTTGATTTTTTATTTTTAAAATTTTATATTAAATATATAATAAATAATTATATTAATTATAATATATTTATATTTTATATTATTAATTATTAATAACAGTTTTTTTTGTTTTGTTCATAAACAAAAAAAGTTAAAAGTTGAAGGATCATTTTATAAATAAAAAGTTCACCTCTATTATAGAGGAAAAAATAGAGTTCCTCTAAATATAGAGGAAAATATAGCAATCTCTATTTTAGAGGTGGATATAGAGGTGGGTTGGAGAAGATTCTATTCTAAAATAGAGTATAGAAGCAAAAATAGAGGTGGGTTGGAGATGCCCTAATGGACCATTGTGCTTTGGTTCTGTTTCAGAGAAATGATAGTGATAGAAAGGTTAATCAGAAAGATGATTATTACGACGAAATAACTTCCCCTCACCATACAAAGGACTTGAATTGAAGAAGGTTACAAGAACGGAGTGTTTTAATAAGGTGCCTCGAGCTCCGCTTCAAAACAGAGAGAGAGAGAGAGACGTACGGTTAGGTGGAGTGTATATCTTCGCAACCCCAATCAAATCAATTAATCATGGTTAAATATCCTGGTTAGGTTTGCCTGGTTATATCATGGTTAAAATTTATACAAACCGTGCACTGGTTTTTGGCTTTTGTTCTCTTACATGCTTTTGCAGAGTTCCTCTTTCTCGGCGGGACGTTTATGCTGCAGCCACCCTCCAATCTTGTTTTGAACGTTTCATTTGGTAGGGTTGTGCATATTGCTTACACATTAAATGAGAGACAAGAAGAATATTCAATGTTCCTCTCAACCAATATTATTAAATTTCCTTAACATGATAGGTTCATATATACTCAAATAAAAATCACATATATCTAGAAAGATTCACAGTATCATAAGCTAGTCTCTCTAATATAAATATTTCATTAGTTTTGACCATTAAAAAATGTTTAACTTAGATACTATATATATATATATTTATTTATCAATCTTGAGATAAAAAAAAATAAAAAGCACATTTCTCACTTCGAAATGCATTGATTGATCATATTTGGGAGTATCACGTGAATACGTTTGTTGAATAATTTGGTTGTGAATTTAAGTGTAATTTGTTTGTTTCCCAAACTTCAAATTTGAGGTTTCAATATTCAAAACCTAAAAATCGGAGGTTTTACGGGTGGGTTGGAGATGCCTACAATGAAACCGCATAATGAGGCTTTACGGTTCCTTTTTAGGGTATATGGTTTTGTTCACTCCAAAAGAAACCCTAAACACTTAAAATATAAGGTTTCGTATATGCTTTAACATTCTAGTCCGAAACTATTTCTTATATCTTGTTGTGTACTATTTTTAATTTGTGTGTTACCAAAATTGCAAAACTATTTCAAAGAATTTAAAACACAAATTTGCTTTCATAAAACATGTCTTCAATCGTTATGTATACTGTGAGCAAACTTGTTCTGATTTTAATAAAGTAAAATAGATTAGTTAAAATTTTAAAACGGAGTCAATAAAAAAAGATTATATTACGGACACGTTACACCAACTAGTGGGCAAAAATAAAAAATATTTGCCAAATAAATCCGGGAAACCTAAACCTAAAATTATAGCCCAAAACATTTCAATTACCCGCCTATACCCAAGAATTTTCAACAGAGTGCCGAGAAATCATCAAATACGTCAAACCCTGATTTTCTTTTGTTCTTCCCCTTTTCAGATATCTCCTTCGAATCATCTCTCTAATCTCTCCACGAATCATCTCTCTAATCTCTCCCTGAATCATCTCTCTAATCTCTCCACGAATCCTCTTCTACGCCCACCCATCTCAAACTGGTAAGAGATTCTTCGAATATCTTATTCGAAGCTTTCCATTTCATAACTAACTTTGGCTGAAACCCTATCGACTCTCTCAAATTCTCCTCGAATATCTCAATCACGAAACCCTCCGTGAATCGATGCCTACGGGTACATATAGCTATATCGTTTGGTTCCTTCTGCTTTGCTTAGCTTTTGAAACGAGACAAGCTCGGATTCTAATTATTTGTTTACAATTAATTTTGGTTCAACAGGTAGTAAACGACTCCTATATTCCACATTCTGGGTAAGTTGGTTGTTTTTTTAATGAGTGTTTGATGAGTTATTGTCTGATGGTTAGGATGTTAATCTTATAGTTAGCACGCAATTGAAGACACCAATCTCTGTTTAACTCATTAATTTGTTCTGCTAATTTCGAGTGTCTAAGCGCTTACAAGATAAGTGCCAAACTATTCATAACTTTATTCTGAAACTTTTGTTGAGGAGATCTATCAACGACGCATGAAAGACATGGTTAGCAACACAAAGGACTGCAAAGAACTCCGACCACGTGAGATATCAACAGTTGAATATAACATCTTTCCTTAGGTAAAGTCACTGTTTTCACAATTCATGTTTATAAAGTCATCGATCTTTATTTAATTGTTTTCTCTTACTGTCTGTAATTGTCACAGGCCACTGAGAATGATGGACGAGTAAATCCTCATGGAGTCGAAAGCCTGACAGCTAATCTTTTAATGCGCAAGCACAAGCAGCCCATACACTTTTCAGCATTGTCGCCCACCAAGAGCAACCGACAGAAGCTCAAAGTAAAACAACAACACCATCTGATTCGTAGGTTACTTACCACTGTCTCTTGCACTTTTTAATATTTTGGTGTATGATTTGGCAACTACTAATTGCTGGAGTTTGCGTTTTGATGCAAGTGTTTGTTAGGTTTGTTGTACCATTCCAATTACGGTATCACCGATTACCAAATCGGAAATGAAATTATTCTAATTCTAAATTTTACGAAAAAGCCACTAAACGATCGTCCATTTTTTGCACAATACACACAAACTAGTCGCTAAATATTTACCATCAACAAATCTATATTTTCCATATAGTCGCTTAATAATCGTTATAATGTCATTACACCGTCTCCATGTAGCCACCATTTCTTACGACTATGTTGTGACTATATTAGACAGTCAGATAGCAGTCGGCCAGACAGTACCATAATCAAATCTTGATGCTTCGTTTAGACGCTGCATAGTCGTTTAACAATCAACTATTAATAGCAAGATGATTACCATAATCATATTTGGATTCTCCATTTAGTCGTCTTATAATCGGTAAATTAGTCAATAAACAGTCGCCAAAACGTCACCCAAGTCTACGACTAAGTCATGACTATACTAATCAGTCACATAACTGTCGCCACATAGTGGCGAGATCATTACCATAATCGTATATGGATGTTCAGATTAGTCGCGAGATAGTAGTTAAATGGTCGTTACGCAGTCGCTCCATAATGGCTAATATATACGATTACTTTCTGACTATACAATACAGTCGCATATTAATCGCCCCATGGTCACCTGAGTTAACGACTATTTGATGACAACATCTCTCCGACCGTATCTGGACTCCTTCTATAGTCGCACAATTGTCGCTATCGTAGTCGCAATTTAGTCCCTATATCTTCCGACGACGTTGCGTCAATTTTATGATTACCTATGTTAGTCGTATAAATAGTCATAACTCGCCGATTAATAATACGAATATGAGATTTAGCGACTATGGATTGACGACTAGCATATTTAGTCGTATGTTTGTCGTAAAACCTCGATCAACGACTATTCTGCGATTAAAAATGCAGTCGTAAAAACGATGTTTTCTTGTACTGTATAGAGTTTCAATAAGCGGGAAGCTAAATTTAGCTGAACCACCAAACACTTAGTGAAAATTTAGTATCATGAAAAACCTAGATCATTTCCCCTCAATTTCATTTTCCCTCCCCAATTTCATTTTCCCTCTTGAACACAAAATCATCATACATTCCACGATTTCCTCTCTTGTAGATGAGTCTTGTACCAACATCTCTATCTGTGTATTTTCCGATGTAGGTTTGCTTCTTTTTCTCTCTAACCAACAACTCTCTCCTTATCTGTGTATTCTTTGATGGAGCATTCTCAGATCAAAGATTAAAAAGTATTTGATTCCTCTCGGTTTTTAGTGTTCTTATTATAGCGAGCGAAAGCGGCGAGAGAGAGATTTCAGGTCGGGTGTTTCTCGCCGGAACCCTAGTTTCTCTAACAATGTCTCACCACTCAGACGACAACGATTATTCCTTTGACGATGATTCTGAGTTTGAGGAGGAGGAGGAAGAGGAGGATCCGGGAAGGAATCACAAAGGAGGCTCAGGGGAGAAGAGGGGAAGATCAAATTTGGATTCCCTCTTCGTCGACTGCCTCTCCGTCTCCTCACCGGCATCCCCTAATCAATGGTGGTGGATACATTTCCTTCTGTGTTTTCTTTCCACCATTCCGGCTGCGGTGGTCAGCGCCTTGCTCCAGATTTCGGTGACCTTTTCGGGCTCCAATTTCCATTGTCTGATTTATGTTTTATTGATTGATTCCTTATTCTTGGTTTGTTTTTAAAGATTTTCCGACCAATGAATACAAATTTCTTCGCTGTTTTACCAACAAATCTGATATATATACGAGTCTTGTTTCTCTTTTCTGGTAAGAAAGAATGTCGTTGCTGTCGGTTTCATAAAGGGCTTTGCATTTCTAGATTATGTTTGAAGATCGAGTTGCTGCTCTAGTTTCATTGCAAAATTGTTTGAGTCGATTGTTGAAGATAAAAATAAGGATCCATTGGTTGTGTGACGAGCTTCATATTCCATATTCGATGCAGATAAGAGTGATGGATGTTCTTCTGTACAGCTTATTGACGGAGATGGTATATACAATGTCTCTGGCATCTATCATTTTATTAAAGATGTGAAACTCGGTGAGTGTGGCCTCTCTTATGCTGTTGTCTCCATCATGGGTCCTCAAGACAGCAGTTTGCATTCTTTATAGAGAGGAGAGATCAGTTCTGTAATATTCAGAATCTGATTAAAAATAGCTGATAGAACATTTGTGGTTTGAGAGGGAAGAGTACACTATTGAATAACTTGTTTGGAACAAACTTTATGGAGATGGATGCATACTACTTACCGGTGCATACATTATTTGATTGATGTGATTTTGGCTGCAGACGCCACTGGAAAATTTAGAGCCTGTCATAAGAGAAGATATTCAGAAGGTAAAAAAGAAGCGACTTTCATCTAATTTTAAATTGATATTCATAGAGAGGCAGTTGATCAATGATTTGTTCTTCGTTGTGGCAGATATGGGATTAACTAAGCTTACCGTAAGGTCAAAATTTGATTGTTTATTTGCATATAAAGATGTGTTTCATTTGGTTTCTTCTCCTCATTAGCTCTATAACTATTCTTTTGAATGGTTATTTTCTGATTTAATTTACTTTAGGGCTTTGGTTGTTATTGATACCATGTTTTAATATTCTCTCTCAACCCACAGCTCTGAAGCTTGATTGATTCAAGTCCTCAGGTGAGGGAAATGATGCAGAACCCAAAGTTCCTTCCTATGCTTAGCTCTCCAGAGACAATGCAGGTCTGTTCTAGCTCCTCACATGTGCCTCTGCCGTATTTCAATGTTATGAAGTTTCTCCAGGCTAATGTTTGTAGATTGTTTTTGTCTGTAGCAAATGATGAGTCTGCAGCAGTTACTTATTTCTGGGAATAGAAATACATCCAGCCAGTAAGTGATCATTCCCTTTGCTCATATTTATATCGACATAGTTATCAGCATGTTGATTTCTATTTTTTTTTAATGCTGATCAGTATTTGTTCTTTTTTTTATGTAGTGTTCCAGGGCAAACTTGTGCTACCACAAGTACTTTTTGGAATTAAATTTTAGTCGTGTAACCACAATTCACAGGCCTTTGTTACATCACTTAATGTCCTCGTTATCGTTTTAAATGCTTTCATGGTGCTAGTGACTTCTATGTCTCTGTCTTTGCCTATATGTTTTTTTAATCATAATTTCATCTGTAGTTATTATTAACACGCAATGGTTTACTTGGCACATGTAATAATGGGGGGCTGGATTTGTTGATGAATATGTTTGACGGTCTTGGTGCTGGCAGTGGTGCGAACCAGTCCAATGGTGAGATGCAGTTTCTCTAGACCCTTTTCTTTGTAATGTAATCTACATTGGAGATGGTTTCCCATTGAAACGTACATGTCATGTGTGATTGTTTTGTGGTTCTATCCCTCCTGAAGAGCTTTACGTCACACAATTGCACCAGCTTGAGGAAATGAGTTTCTTTGATAGAGCAGAGATGCTGCTGGGCAGAAGTTACGGATGACACAGCTGATGGCTACGGAGAAAAACTGAATCAGCTGGATCTTGGTGATAGGAAGCAGCTTGTGCTAAGTATTGTGTACTCCTCAGCTGATTCTTCTGATTGTTAATGTGCAGTGGATCACATCTTTTGTTTTCTGGAGAAAGAAAGCTCGTCGAAGCAAGTAAACAAACACAATCTTGAACTTTGATTAGCTTATGCTTTACATAGCGTATGGTACCTGAGTTTTGAGTTTGTAGCTTTACAAATGAATAATTTCAAAATAAGAAAAGACAAAGATCCTTGTACAGACTTGAACCTAAATACTTATCTTCCTTGTGTTCCAAATGGAAAATGCATGTACATGAACGGGACGCAAGGGAACAACATGGGCTTGTTATAGCACTAGTAAAAATATATTGTATAGCCACGTTTTTTTCGTGGCTATAAGTGGTTTTAGCCACGAAAAGTCACGAAAAAAACGTGGCTATACGATCGTGACAAATTTTTTTGTGTCTAAATCGTGACTAAAAGCCATGTTTTTGTCACAAATATTTCGTGACTAAATTAGTCACGTTTTGTCACGTATATTTCGTGACTTATGTTTTTTGTCACGTTTTGTCATATAATTAAACGTGGCTGATGTCAATAGTTTTTTTTAAAAAAATTACAAAACAAAATAATTTGATATAACTAAATACATAATACGACTTGCCACAAATTGAAATAAATTACTACAAATTAAATAAAAAATAATTTATAAAAATACATAAAATAATTTTGTTCTTCGTCGCCGGGTTCGTGTTCGTCGCGTCCGCCAGCTGCTGCACCGTCGCGTCCTACACAGACCGCCGCCCGTCGTCTTCTTCGTCTTCGTCACCACCGCAACCATCGTCAATTCTTCACAGGCCGAGAATCTCTACCAACCTCCAAAGAATGGTTCTAAAAATCTCATATCATGAGACGAGAGGCTGCTACCACCACGGCACCGCCTCCGACGACGAACCAGCTCCGCTCCTACAACCACGGCACCGCCACTGACGACAAGTTTGGTTACAGATCTGTGTAGACTCTTCATTAAATAAAATAAATCACGAACGAACATACTCATATCAGACACATTTAGAGACATACAAATCTCTAAGTAGAATTAGAAAGACACAACCTTTATAAAAGGTAAAACTTATGGATTTGGATCTCGAAATCTTACGAACAGACACATATCAAAGGGTTATATTGATATTTGGATCTCGAAAATCACCAGAATCTGGAGAAAATACGGAAAAGAGATCGACGGGGTGGAGATGTGACGACACGACGACGGAGGGTCGGAGATGCGACGGAACGGCGGCGAAAGATTCAAGATGTGTGGGTGTGAATGATGGCTAGAGAGTATTATCCTGGTTTCTGTGGTGAATGATGGGTAGAGATTCAGATTGATGAAGAAGATAATATTCAGAGAAGTCACGAAATGAGGAGATGGGAGAAGAGAAGAAAGAGAGAATAGATCTGGCCATTGGATCAAAAATAATCAACGGTACGTAATGTTATCCTTCTTTTTGTGGATTAGCCAATGAGAGATTTTTTCATTATATTTATTTTCTGCTCAAATTTATTTAATTTTGTAATTTCAGTTAGGATTTTAAAAAGAAATTGATTTGGTTAAGATTTAAAAAATGATAAGATTTAAAATTTTGATTTTTCAATTTTGTAATGTATTGATATAATAATTAAATTAACTTTTACAGTTTCAAATTTATGATTTATGATTAAGAAATGAATATATTTTATAAAAACTAAAAGTGTATATGTTAAAAAATATATATTTGATTTATGTATATATAAATAGTTTAAATTTTAGTTTTATGTATATATAAATGGTTTAAATAGGTTTGAAGGGTTATGTTTAGGCTTTAGGGTTTTACATTAATGTATGAAAATAGTAGATTTGAAAATTAAGAATTTGTATAAGTTTAAGGTTTAAAGTATGTTTATGGTTTAGGGTTTAGAATATAGGGTTTGAAGGGTTATAGTTAAGATTTTAAGTTAATGTTGGAAAATAGTTTTGGAAAATAGTAAGTGTTGAATCTTAATTTTAAGTATATAATAGTAATTAAAGTTTGTTATTAGATTTTGGTTATACTTAGAGTTTTGGGGTTTGTTTAGGGTTTAGGGTTTGAATTAGCTTTGTTTTGTTTATACTAATTAATAATATCAATTTTGGATATGTTATAGTAATTGGTAATGGTTTAGGGTTAAGGGTTTGAAGGGTAAGGTTTTTCTTGTAGTGTTTATAGTATGATAATGGTTTAGTGTTAAGGGTTTGGAGGGTAAGGTTTGAATTTTTAGATTTGGAAGTAATAATTCATTTTATAATTAATGTTTATATATTGATATAATAGTTTATGATTAAGAGTATGATTTATAGTATGGTAATGGTTTAGAGTTTAGGGTTTGGAGGGTATAGTTTGAAAATTTTAGATTTATAAATAATATTTTTTTTTATAATTAATGCTTATATTTTGATTTAATAGTTTATGATTAATAGTATGGTTTATAATATGATAATGGTTTAGGGTTTAAGGTTTAGGGTTTAGGGGGTAAGGTTTGTAAAATTTTGATTGGACAGACCTTGGCCACGAAATAAACGTGTCTAAATCGTGACTAATTATACACGATTTAGCCACGATATTTTACGTGTATAGGTTTGCCACGGCTAGTTTTTGACAAAACGTGGCTATACTAAGTCACGCCATATATCGTGACCAAAACGTGATTAACTGCCACGTTTTGGACACGATTTAGCCACGTTTTTTGTCACGTAACAAATCGTGTCTAATTCGTGACTAATTATAAAATAGCCACGATTTGTCGTGACTAAAACGTGGCTATACGGTATATTTTTACTAGTGTAGGATTGATGCATTGTAATTTTCAGTTTGTACTTTTCATATGTTTGTTACTAATATTTGTTATTAATAAAATCATTTTATGAATATCTTGATTATTTTTGTAATATAAATTCCATTGATACAAAATAAATTTAATAATAATAATAATTTAATATGGCTCGGCTTGGCTAATACGGCTCAAATATTAGAGCAATATCTAATTGCTATTGTAGAAGTACTTATTGTAGCACGAAATATGAATTGTAATCAACTTCTTAAGAAAAATAGAGGTGCTATAGTAAAGTAAATAACATCATTCAAGTATTGCTATCGTATCTAGACCTATCGTAGCATACAAAAATAATGCTATTGTAGGAGGGGTACCTATGATGGCTGCCGATGACATAGCGTTTACGAATTTGCTATGAAACACCTATTATAGCATTATTTATGCGCTAAGAATGTACATATTTCTTGTAGTGTAGGAGAAACGTGGAACCCGTGAATGAGTGGACTGAGTTAAGCCGTACGCTTTTAACAATGCAAGAGAATATACAGGCTATGATTCATGAATCAATCCATGAGTTGTCCGAAACTTTTCTTCGTCAAAGGGAACAACGCCATGAATTAGATTATGATGGTAATCCTTTCACATAGGGGGTTGGGCGTTGTCAGGATGGTGAGATTCACAATCGCGAGTGGGATAATCGCCTATGTGAGTCAGGATTAAAACTTGATATTCTTGAATTCCATGGTAGAGTAGTGGGAGAAGAATTGTTTGAATTTTAAAAAGTCACAGAGGACAGGAAATTCGCATTAGTGGAAACCAAATTTCCTGGCAAAGCTGCTTCATGTTGGTTTCATGGTGGTTACAACTAAAGACAACTAGATCACATTTGCAGAATAAGAAAGTCACGACATGGGATTAGCTACAAAAGCTGATGAAAATAGCTTTTTGCTGTATAATTTTGAGGGAAAGATGTTTAATCGCGTTCAAAATTTGTGACAGGTAGCTCTCCCGGTGGATGATTACGCCGAATAATTTTCTCTTATACTTACGGGTAATGATGTGTTCGATAGCGAAGTGCAGCTAGTATCACGTTTTATTGGGGGATTACGTCCACAAATACATACATCAATGGCCCAATTTGATCCAGATACAATGGCATAAGCGCATCAGAGAGCTGTGGTGTTTGAACAACAGTTCAAAGCTTCCACATCCAATTGGAGTACTTCGCGTTCTCGCACACTTGGTCCAGCTGTTTGGGAGACATCTTAGGGACAAAAATGTGGGCAAGGATTTGACGGACAACTCAAATTCAGCTTGTTCGGTTGCGACCAACGTGGGTCGTGATCAGAATCTTAGACACTCATCGTAGCCCAATGTCTTGCGTTGTTTTGCTTGTGGTGAGGCCGAGCATATCCAAACATCCAATCCAAAGGAAACTCAAATTCAGCTTCTCGGTGGCGACCAACGTGGGTGGTGAGCAGAATCTCAGACGCTCATCGTACCCCAATGCCTTGCGTTGTTTTGCTTGTGGTGAGGCCGAGCATATCCAAACAGCCTATCTAAAGCAAACCCGGCTTGGTTTGTTGGTTGATGACGTGAAATGGGATACACATGAAATGTTTGATCGTGATCAGGGGTAAGGCAGATGAGAACTTACCTGAGAAGTGTCGTGTGTGTCGGACACTGGCGGTTAATGAAGAACTATGGCTAAGGACGAATATTTTTCCAGTCCACCTTTATGATTAAAGGTAAACTGTGTACTTTCCTGATAGATTTGGGGAGTTCACGAAATCACTACAAGAAAACAACGTTTTTGCGACTGCAACATGCGACTATACTTGTAGTCATAACATTTTGTGACTATTTGAAGACACATTTGCGACTATTTTATGACTACAAATATATGGTCATATATTAGTCGCTAATATAACAACAAAAATTATTGTTGCCAATTTAGTCGCCGATTTACGACTGATTAACGACTATTGTCGAGACCGGAAACATTAGTCGCATATAATTCGGTAATTTGGCGACTATGTTGTGTCTGCCGTTAAAGGTCATATAACAGTCGTAAATGAGTCACTATTTGGGCGAATAGTTTGCTACTCCGTGTATAATAGTAACAAAGTCGTTAATTTGTCGCTATTTGTACGACTAATATGCGACTCGTTATTCGTGTCGCAAAGTAGTCGGGTATGAGTCGTATCATATAGTATTTTTGATTTAGTAATAATAATATAAGATATTTTGGTTATATTTGTTAATAATCTTAATTGATTATCAAAGCTAATCTATACTTGCAATATTCAATGTGTTTGGTGCACGTTTGAGTACCATTTTATATTATGCTATTTTTGATTTTGCAGATTTGTTTCATATATACCAAGAAAAACGAAAAGGTATTGATTTCTTATTACTATATTGGTTCAAATAATAATAAGATAATAAAATATCATTAAAACGGTTAAGGCCGAAACATATTAACTAAACCAAAGGTTGTCTCTTTTTTGGTCTTTACACCTTTTACTCATAACTTTTAGAATCTATAAAAATTCTTGTCCTAGACGATTCATATTCTGTACTGTTTACAGAAAAGTACTTGCTTTCTAGATTTTTTTGCGAAACATCATCGAGAATCAACCATGTCTCTTCAGATTATCCGAAGAGTTTCTCGGATCAACAATGTCCCATCTATTTTGGATATAAAGTTTTCCTTCTGCGTGTATGGATGTGTGTTTCTTCCGTTGGAGATCCTAAAATGTCAATGATTTTAGTCGATGAAGAGGTAATATCTCTTTCCATTTTCGTTTGTTGTCTTTTTTATTCTTGCATGTTTTATTGAGCGAATCATTTTTGAATTTAGGGTATCAAGATAGAGGCAGCTGTTCATGCCTATGATGTTGATAAATCCCGTTGGTTAACTTGGTTTGAGGGTCGTTGGTTTAACCTTACAAATCTTCAAGCTGGTTTTCACATTAGAGACATATTTCTGTGTGACTTACCATAGTATTTCAGATGTTCGTGTTATGGTTTGCACATCTATTACAGATATATTAGATCGGAGGGTTTATGATCATTATCCTAAATGTAACTTAAAACAAATATTTTCTTTTTATGCTTAGGATTAAAAAAATCATGTTATTTTCATGTGTTGTCTAATTGATATTTTCACTTTGAAGATGTACTTGGTGTTGTAACCCATGTTGGAAATCTCCAAGACTATTGGGCAGGGCCAAAGTTGCAGTTTACCATTCGCGACATAAAGTAAGTTGATCTTAATCCTATATTTTGATGAGTTGTTTTGTTGTTTGTCTCTAATAATAGTTAGCAATTTCGTTTTTTTACTAGCCTCCGGAGTCTTCAGTTTTTATTAATTGGGAAAGATGGTGAGAAATTAATAAAAATGTTTTGGAATGATACGGACAGACATGTTTTTGTGATTCTTAGATGCTTCTTCATAAGACGAGAATCGGGTAAGCGTTGAAATTTTGTATGTAATTAGATGGAAATTATTGTATTGTGTATTAAATAATGAGGTTTTGGATTGATTCGTATAGCAATCTCTCCATTATATTCAAGGTTTTTGAAGTTTGTTCTTGGTTGTATGAACTTAGGTTTTACTTGGCTTAAAGGAGAAGAAGAGCTTGCAACGATTGTCTATGATCAAACTGAGAATCCTGATCTTGTTCGGTTCCTCGACATGTTGTGTTCATAAACCTATTTCAACGCATTATTTGTTATGCTTTTATAACATTTGGAGTAATACATGATTTCTGATTTTGTAGCTTTCCAAATCCGATACCTGAGCAATATCCTGAAGAAAATCTTATGTCCCATTTTATCTTCTAAATCATGTATCTATTTTAAACTTTTATCTTTTTTTTTGGTTAGAGGATTGCACGATCCTCTTTATGTTTGTTTTAAAAACCTATTTATCGGTAATGTTTACAACTTTTTTGTTCAAAATCAGAATCTCTTATATATGTATAGATATTTAAATATCATAGAGAATCTTTGACAATTCTTGAAAAGTCGACCGCTACATAATCTACTACATTTAACAAACCACATATATTAATTAAGGATCTTCATAAAGGTAACAAGGCAAAATTCCGAAATTATGTCTCATGATTGTGAAGAAGAATAGTGACTCAAGGGTCCAAAAGCATGTATCACACATGTTTGTACCTTTGAAATCATAGTCCCACCAAGCCAACCAACTTTATCAGAGCACACGTACATCTATAAAGCCCTTTGATATCTAATCCTCCTCGCTTCTCATAGAAAAGTGCACACCGTCTGTCTGACCAGCCATACCTTTGTCTCAAAGTTATCTTAAAACATACTCGAGTTGCAAATTCGCGTTTGATGATGTACCCACGGTTCAAAACTTCTCCATCTCCATAATAAACCCGCAAGAACATGGAGTACGCGTATATCCCGTCTCCCATCGACTATCTGCCAATCTCTTGATCATAGCCTCTTCTTTAACCATCCGGTTGATGGAGGTTGATGATCCGTCGAGCCAACAATCGCAATATACAAAAAGACACATACCTCTGAGGAGAAGAGCAGAAGGTTTTTCGGATTCCAAACAATTTTTGAACAATTTAATTTTAACCCTAGGTGGGCACCAGATATGTTTAGTAATGTTGGAGAAGTATAGATCGACCGACTTATTGAAATCTGAGCTTTCCCCGATGTTCTGCAGCGCCTTGCATGTTGCCTTCAGCCGAGCCAAAAAGTGTATACATTGGTTATCGTCAATGACAGCAAGAATGATTTTTTTAAAGATATCACTAGGAAGGAAATCCAATACAATTTTAACAAATAATATTGTAGAATATTTGAGATAGATATTGTTTCGAAGGCAACCACAAAAGTTTATTTATAGATCGGATCCAACCTTTGGGTTTTCAATAAATTTAAATAGTATTTATGTTATTGTTATTTATTAATTAATATGCATCTGTTGGCGTGCATCTTTGGCTGGAGTAAGTATATGTACATGAAGAATCTATTTCGCTAAGTAATGATATATAATGTCGCGTCATTATTTATTGTAGTTCAAGACTTATTACAAAAACACGTTGTTAATTACTTACATGGATTGTTGAAAAATAAATTACGTAAATGTCCTTTCAATTTAATCATCTCGCCTGTTTGCAAAAAGTCATTTACTTAGTCATTAAATAGTCGCGAAGTATATAGTCGCAATGTACTCAATGGATGCAAATGGTAGCACACATGTGTTTTCAACAGAAGAAGATTAGTGAAATTTAAATGAGTGGAATTATGTTAGTTACACTTACTTTTTTTCTTCTTCCCTATATGAGGGGAATAATTAAAAGATTGACAAATAGAGAATTTTTAGAGGAATTAAGAGTAATTGCCTATTACGCTAGAATTTGGTCCTTTAAAAGTATTACCATTTGCACCCAAAGATGATGCACATACGTACTCCTTATGTTTAAAATTTGCCCATAAATGAAGAAAACATATAATATTTATAGTAGTTTAACACAATCTAGCCAACGCTAAACAATATTTAGAAAATGAACGATATTCAAGAACCTAAACAAGGCAAAATTCCAAAATTGTTCAGAAGGAGTCTGAAGTAAAATAGTGACTCTATGGTCCAAAAGCATCTATCGCACATGGTAGAACCCTTGAAACCAAAGTCCCACCAATCCCTCCAAGTTGTTATCGGAGCACACATGCAGCTATAAAGCCCGTTGATATCTACACTCGCTTCCTTGTCAAAGAACAGAGCATAAGGCGTTTGACCATACACGCCTATCCCTTCCAGTTATCTTCATACGTATTCGAGTGGTAAGTTCACAGTCGATGACATATCCACTTTCAACACTATTCCATCTCAATAAAAAACATGCAAGAACATGGAGCACGCGTATATCCTTGTTTCCCATCGGCAATCTGCCTATTTTTTTTATCATTGCCTCTCCTTCAACCATCCGGTCGCTGTAGATAAAACAACACATACCTCGGAGGAGAAGAGCTGACGGGTTTCCTGATTGTAGACACCTCTCGAAAAAATCTTCTTTATAATGTGGTGGGCAAACAAAGATATTTAATTTAATAAAGCCACATAATAAATCGATCGACTTGTAGAAATCTTGACCTTGTCCGACGCTTTGAAGCGCCTTGCATATTGTCTTTGCCCTTACAAAATAGCGTAAACCTTGTTCACCGTCCATGACGTCAAGAAGAATTTTTGAAAGAACATCATTTGGAAGGTAATCTATTACGGATTTGGTAATGAAAAGATGGAAGGCAAAAATAATTTTGATAATAATATAAACTTTTTAATATCTGAGATATCAAAGCAACCACCAGAGTTTATTTATGGAGACAATGCAACCTTTGTGTTGTCTAAGCTGTATTAATTATGTATATGTCTTATCACTAAATCCCAACTAACAACATTCATGATGATCATGGTGTTAATGAGTAAAACTAAGTAATTTTTATTTTCCGTTTTTGTTTTAAATTGTTTTTGAGGTCTATGAGATTTATCTATATTGCTAGTGGCTTAAACTATATATGTTATTTAGTTGTTCAACTTAGTCATATATATATATATATATATATATATATATATATATATATATATATATATATATATACAATAAGTATACTGAGCCACATATCTATTTTCGAAACAGGGGAAAAATGGACTTGTCAAAGATTTAGATACATATAACCAGATACATATAACCTGGTAAGTAGATATAAACGCAATAAATAACTTATGTTAACCAGAATTTAATTTTTAATACCATCATAAAAATGATCATAATTTTTTCACACCAACCACTTCATATCATTTTTGTTCAATTTGTATCGTTCGAATCATGCATAAGCAAAAACAAACACACACAAAATCTAAAATGGAAATTTATCTTTGTTGTGGTATGTCGATAATTCTAAAAAGGAGTGCGCATGTAGGGTTTAGATTATTCAGAAATGGATTATGGGTGATGAACATGTATGCTTGATTTACAACTGGAAAATATGAAAGCACAATTATAAATTTCTTAATGTTCCTCTACAATTATATTGATGATGACCTTTTTGATTTTATTGGAAATTTCTATTTATATTACATTTTTTATTGTTATACGGCTCTTATGTATAAAATTTAATTACCAACATCATCTTACTAATAATATTTTAAAATCATAGTTATTTGTGATTTGATGACTAAGTTACGACTACTCGTGAGAAATTTTTTTAAAAAATCGCGTAATTAATCTGGGAAACCAAACCCCATTTATTAGCCCAAAACTTTTCAATTACCCGCATTAACCCAACAAATTTCGACTAAGTGTCGAGAAATTCTCATTTACCACAAAGATAAACCCTGATTTTATTATGTTTTTCCCCTTCTCCAAAATCTCCTTCGAATCTTCTCGCATATTTTTCTATAGATCCTCCTCCCTGCCTACCAATCTCTAACTGACATCTCTTATTTGAATCTCTTATTCGAGGTTCTTAATTTCATTGCTAATTTTTGCTTGTACCCTCTCAACCCTCTCAATTTCTTCTCTGAAACTCGTGATACAATTCTTGTAACAAAGAAAGCAGCACGTAAGAGTCTAATCATTCCAAACGTCACTCAGAGAGCCGTTGGAACCAACCCCAGTAAAACACCGAGCCATCTACCGCAACAATACACCTTCACTCCGAATGATGTTGTTCCTCCGACTCAGTCCACTCAACGTTAAGAAAAAGATCCAATTATCCCCCAAACTTCAGCAACAGTACCCCATGTACGAAAATATCCACCTCCAGTACAACTTTTCTAGAACTCGACTACTAATCAACTTGAAGTCGATGAGTCGCCGGTGTCAGAAGAAGTCCAGAACAACCAGAATCATGTTGAGGACGCCCGACCTTTGCCAGTTATACAATCTCAGGCTCATTTTCATCCATCTTCCGAAGGTGTGATGAGTTCGAGTCTCTGATGGTTAGGATGTTAAGCTCGTAGTTATCAAGCTTCACATTTCATTTTAGTCGTGACAGAAGATCGAAATTGGTTCATAAGATTACAAAAAAATTTACAAACAAATTCGATAAACCATACTATAGATGGTCACATGTGCCTCGTGATAAAGAAGAAAGATACTTCCTTGAGTTCGCAGTACAGTTTTTTCTCCTATACCTTGCTTGTCTTGTTTTCACTAATGCTATGCTTATTCTATTTGTATTCTAGAAAACCCACCATTGGGATCCCTTGATAACAAGGAAAGTTCAACAGTATTTCGAGGAGATCTGTCAACGACGGTTAAAAGACATGGTTAGCAACGCGAGGACTAGTAGAGAGCGACCTAAGTGGATCGGCGAGACTCTCTGGAAAATGATGGCCGGCTACTGGGATACAAAAGAAGCAATGGATAAGAGTAAGACCTATTCCAGCTGTCGTATATCTGACCGTGAAGGTCTCGGTCATCAGGTCCACTTCTCAGGGCGCAAGTCATACCTAGAAATCCGGCTTGAAATGGCAAGTAACTTTTATTATATATATGTTATTTATGTTTGTTACAGCATTGCAACTAGAAATTTTCTGTATCAATCAGTTTGTTTTATATCACTGCAGGAAGAGGAACTGGGAAAACCAGTTAACATTGGTAAGGTATTCATCAAGACACATACAAAGGCAGATGGTACGTATGTTGATCGGAAGGCAGAGAAAATCGCTGCAACTTTTAATAAGATCGTGGACGAGAGGTTGTCAGAGCTCGATATAGAGACTTCAGATATTTCGAACGGTGCTGCTTCGAGACCTAGGGAACTCTCAATGTATGAATATAACAACATCTTTCTTGAGAAAAAGTAATATTTTCACAATTCACATTTATAAAGTCATGTCATGTTTTTTATTTAATTGTGTTTCGTTTAACTTGGCCACTGAGACGGATAGCCGAGGAAATCCTTAAGGAGTTGGAAGCCTGAAAGAGTCTCTTTTGAGGTGCAAGCGCAAACAGCCATGAGACTCTTCAGGGTGCAAGAGCAACTAAAGGAAGCTCAACGTAAAATCGAAGAGCATGCTGCCCGTGAAGCAGATCACGCCCGAGTTGCGAATGAGCAGAAGAAAAAGATATAGCACCTTTCTAGTGGAACAGTATCTGCGGCTAAGTGATCTGCAGTTTATTGTCTTCCTTGAGACTCAAAGGACTGCAGCCATCACAGACGGTCGTCCCCCAACAGGTACAACTTAACTCCATCT
This sequence comes from Orychophragmus violaceus, assembly GCA_030180135.1. Lineage (NCBI taxonomy): Eukaryota > Viridiplantae > Streptophyta > Magnoliopsida > Brassicales > Brassicaceae > Orychophragmus > Orychophragmus violaceus. Next base: position 30,814,829 of record CM058232.1, on the reverse strand, counting down.
GCTGCGTAGGTTACTTATCATTGTCCCTACCGAACTATTTTTTGTGTGTATGATTTCGAAACTCCTTAATATTGGAGTTTGCATATGTAGATAATCGTTTGTGTATATATGCTACACAAAACTATTAAAGTTATCTATGTTATCTTGAAGCAAATGTCTTTTACATTTCTTGTACCATTCAAATTGCAGTATCACCAATTACCAAATCTTAAATTTGACAAATGGAATAATACAAAATTCTAATTTTACGCATACGTAACAAGAATAAATCGCTCAACGGTCAGAAAGTAGTGGCAAATTCAATACCATACTCGTATCTTGATGTCCAGCATAGTCGCTGCATAGTCATTAGATTAGTCATTAAACAGTCGTAAAATTGTCACTGAATATACGCCAAAAAGTTACCATAGTCTACGACTAATTCGTGACTATACTAGTCAGTCACATAACAGTCGCCACATAGTGGTGAGATCATTATCATAATCGTATATGGATGTTCAGATTAGTCGCTTGATAGTAGTTATATGGTCGTTATACAGTCGCTACATAGTGGCCAATTGTTCCGACTACTTGGTGACTATATTATACAATCACAAATTAGTCCCTCATTGGTCACCTAGTTTAGCGACTATTTGATGACTACATTCCTCCGTCGGCATCTTGACACCCTCTTTAGTTGCACAGTTGTCGTTTTGTAGTCGAAAGTTAGTCGCTATATATTGCGATTACGCTACGTCTAAGATACGACTACTGATGTTAGTCGTAACTCGCCGACTATTTTTACGACTATGCAATTAAGCGACTATGTATTTACAACTACCATATTTAGTCGTAATTTAGTCATAAAACCACGTTTAACGACTATTCTGCGACCAAAAGTGCAGTAGAAAAACACTGTTTTCTTGTAGTGAATGTCATCGTAGAAGACGCAGCTTGCAAACTGGGTATAAAGCGCGACGATCACCTAACTCCATATAAGCTATAGTGGCTTAACGAAGGGACTGATATTCGGATTTCTCACCGATGTTTGGGGTCTCTATAGATAAGCTCGCACTACAAGGAGAAACTTTACTGTGACATTATGCCTATGGATGTTTGTCATCTTTTAGGACGACCTTGGCAGTATGATCGTTGTGTGTTCAACTACAGGAGAAGCAATAGCCATATCTTTGTGTTTGAAAATCGCAAAATTGTATTATTTCCATCTTAGGTAGTGTCATCGCCTCCTCTCCTTATGAATTTGAAGAAAATTCATAAGCTGTTGCACGCAACACTGTCTCCGGTTTTGTTTTGTTCTAGAGCATAATTAGAATCTGAGTTTAAACAAGCGGGATGTGTGTGGGAACTTATTTCAACCAAGAGCTCACAACAACAAACTCATCCGTTGCCTCCACGGTTCTCGGAATTACTAACAAGTTTTATTGATGTGTTTCCGCCGCTACATGAAAACAACGTTTTTGCGACTGCATCTTACGACTATATTTGTAGTCGTAACATTTTACGACTATTTAGGTACAATATTGCTACTGGTTTGCGACGACGGATATATGGTCGTCTATTAGTCACTATTTTATGACCAAAAATGGTAGTCGCCAATTTAGTGGCCAATTTACGATAAATTAACGACTATAGTCATGACCGGAAACAATAGTCGAAAAGTAGTCGCTAGTTTGGCGACTACTGTGCGTCTATTTAGGAGGGTCTTCAGAGAGTCGCAAATTATTTGCGACTCCATGTATAGTCGTAACAAAGTCGCTAATTTCTCGCTAGTGTTACAACTAATGTGGGACTCGTTAGTCAGTTCACAAAGTAGCCGGGTATGAGTCATATCATATATTATGTTTTTGATTTTATAATAATAATATAAGATAGTTTGGTTATATTTGCTAATCTTAATTGAATATCAAAACTAATATTTTCTTAAACTAAATCTAAATTTCCAAAATCTTTAATATAATTAATTATTTTTTACCAAAATTATTTCAAAAGTATTGTATATATATATATATGCACTATTAATATAATAATAAATATTTTTAATTACCTGATCGAATATCTAGATAGAAGCTACACTAACATACCAAATATAGTTTGCATTGAGATCAGAAAAATACATACATTAGTTGCTTTTTTTTAACGCTGATACAGATTATGAGAACTATTACAAGGACAATTACATACATTAGTTGCTTAAAAATCCTGAAAGTAAAAGTATCAAATTAGTTACCAATCTACAAGTTCTTATAGAGTACACTTGATCCACAGTAAAAAAAATGATAAAGTTTTCATTAACCAACAACTTGAGATAGACGAATTTGTTAATAGTATCAGATTTTCTTCCGGGTCATATTCCTCTGGTACTGGTTTGAGAAACCTATATAGATAAAAATAATAAACTAATGAATTGATCAAAGAATATTAACACAACATGTTGATGAATTGGTCATACATGATCGTTGAAAGCCTTTCTTGTCCTTTTAGCCAAATATAGCCTAATATATAAACAATCACTTAATTACTACCCATTGCAATATTTTCATCTATATATAATAAGACTTTGTACATCTTACCTGATTGTTGTTTGATGAAAAGAAGCATATAAGAATTACGATGACATGCTTATATGCATTGTACCTAAACCTTTTGGCCAATTCTTTCCCATCTCTCCCTACTAACACACAACCAGTGTTCTAAAATACAGCGTATACAGCCGTATATACGGCGTCTATATGCTATACAGTGAAGAACTGTACTGTTTTTGGCTATACGGTAAGATAATACGTTTTAGATGATATACTCAGTTATACGGCATATATACAGCTTATACGACTGTATATACAGTTTATTCGGCCGTATATATGGTACTTATACGTTTTTATCAACGCACTTATACAGTATAAAATAAATAAAAAATTATATATATTTTTAAAAATTACAGTTTCATATATTATCATATATATATATATATTTTGAATACCATCTTTTATCTATAATTTACTTTATGTTTACTATTTATATTTTAATAATTTTAATTTATAAAATCATAAACTATATTAGTTATAAATGCACATTTTATTTAATAAATCAATATAAAATTAGATATGACATATATTTTATATTTATATATATATATATATGTGTTTTAAAGAAAATATTCACCGTATATACCCCGCATAAACGTTCGTATATACATCTATACGATATACGGTGGCCAACCGTCCAACTAGCGTATAGCGTATTTTAGAACACTGCACACAACAGATACTATGGAGGCTATATATGATAGAAATTTATTAAAGCTATTATTAGATTCTAATATATACAAAAATCTTCAAAACAAAAAGACAATTAATAGCTCACCTTGTATCACGAATGGTAAACTTTAACTTAGATCCTGCCCAACAATACTTGACCTTTCCAACATGTGTTACAAAACCAAGGATATCTATAAAGGAATGATTATAATTTAGTGTACAACAGATCCAAATAACATGCATATCAATATAATCCAAAGCACAAATAAAATATTTAGTGTAAAATACCTCTAAAATAAGGATTATTAACCAATTCATCTAATATATCCGGAATCGATGGAAACAACATGAAATGACCTCGCGGAGATTATCGTTATAAGTAAGACATAACGATGTATTTGATTGAATATGAGCTTAATGTTTTGAGAGTCAAATTAATACTATCTAGTGCAACCATGACTTGAGCATCTTTAAGGCGAAACCAACGACTCTCGAACCAAAGTGAATACCGGAAGAGTTTGAAATCATGAGCGTGCACAGTTGCCTCGATCCGGATACCCTAAATTGAAATAGTTATTCTCCGACCGAGTTAAAAAATATTAGGACATAAGTCCCAGATCGGTAGCTGAAATGGATCATTAATAATATATAAGGGATATAGGCCATTCCACTTATCACCAATTGGTTTTTGGTTGGAAGCCCATAAAACTTAATATGCTATCAAATCCCGATCCTTGCAGCCCAACCCGATCCGACCCAAAGTTGGTCCAACCATCGAAAACCCTTGCGCAAAATTGGTGCCGTTGATCCAAGCCCGAACATATCGAGATTAATGGCCAAAAAGACATTATCTCGAGGGGGCGTATTAGGAATTAAGTCCCACATTGGTAGTTGGAAGGGATCATTAATAATATAAAAGGGATATAGGCCACTCCACTTATCACCAATTGATTTTAGGTTGGAAGCCCATAAAATTTAATAAAAAACATGTGATAATCAAAAACCAAAACTTTCTAAAACTCTGAAAGAAGAAACGTGATTACCTCTTCATCGCACAAGATCACAGAGATATCCGGATCGCCATTTGAAGAAACACACGAATGAGAAACACCCTTAAATCCCAAAGATATGGAAGATGGTCGTTAATCGGAGATACTCGCCTGAAAATCTGCATATCCATGGTCGTTTGAGAGAATCTCGTTTTCTTGGTCGGAAATCTAGAGAAGAAAAAATGTAATTATACTCTCAAAGACCTAATAGAGAAAACGAACCGTTCAGGGAAGAAAAATAAAAGTCGCGACCTATGAAACAATTCTATAAATTTTTCTTTTGTTTAACAAAATGAATATGTTTTGGCTTCAATAAATATGTTTATGTCATCATACATGCATACTCTAACAAGTAGTCTCGAGCGCCGCATCAAAGCAGAGCGAGAGCGACGAGTTGTTTCATGCCACGTGTCTTTGTAATATAAACAGAGCCTAAATCGTACACAAAATGCTAGCACTTAAGGAGTGTTTCTCTTCGAGACCCCCATCAAATCAACACCAATAATAGTTAAATATCATGCAAATGAAGGGTTACGATGCTTGGTTAACTTACTCTGTTTTTCATTAAAGGTTGCCAGAACTTATTGACTTGAGTTCCATGCCACTACAACCGTTTCGAGATTCGTGCTTCTAGCAATTTGAAGCGTAGCACTTCATCGAATATGTTCACTTGACTGTGCGTGATTGGCCGAGTTAATGAGATTAATAATCCCACTGTCTCTAAGTACTTTAGCGTAATTGGTTTTAAATTTTATTTTTTGCTATTTGAGATTTATCTATGTTGTTAGTGGCTTAAACGATGTAATTTTCCTTAATCAAAATTATTACTTTAACTTATATCGATAAAAGGCTAGAGACAAATATGTTTATAGATTTGTAAATATAACTAATTTCAGTAAATACTTTAAAATGATAATGTATATACTTGAAAAGTCGATGTAACATAATCCACTACATATAGAAAACCACATATTAATTAAGGATCTTCATGAAGATAACATGGCCAAATTCTGAAATTATCTTTCATGATTGTTAAGTAGAATAGTGACTCGATGGCCCAAAAGCATCTATCACACATGTTTGTACAATTGAAACCATAGTCACACCAATCCAACCAAGTTTTTATCGGAGCACACATACATCTATAAAGACCGTTGATATCTACAGTTCGTTGCTTCTCAAAGAACAATGCACACTATCTGTCTGACATTCCAAGCCTATGTCTCCTAGTTAACTTAACACGTAATCGTGTGGCAAATTCGCGTTCGATAAAATACCCACGGTTCATAAGTTATCCATCTCCATAAAAACCGCAGGAACATGGAGTACGCGTATATCCCCGTCTCCCATCTACTATCAACTGATATTTTTATCATAGCCTTTCCGTTAACCATCTGGTTTATGGAGGACGAGCTGTCGACCAAACATTCATAATATACAAAAAGACATATACCTCGGAGGAGAAGAGAAAAAGGGTTTTCGGATTCCAGACATCTGTTGACAATATATTTTATAACAAGAGGTGGGCACCAACTATTTAAGTTAATGTTCCTGAAGTATATATCGATCGACTTATAGAAATCTGAGATTTCTCCGATGTTTTTCAGCGCCTTGAATGTTGATTTCACCAGAGAAAAATAGTGTATACCTTCGCCATCGTCAATGACGTCAAGAAGGATTTTTCGTAGGACATCACTGGAAAAGGTAATCCATTATGATTTTGGTAAAGAAAAGATGGAAATAGGCAAAGGGGGATTTAAACAAATAATATAGTAGAATATTTGAGATCTATATTGTTTCATGCAACCTCAAAAGTTTATTTATAGAGAGGATGCAACCTTTGGGTTTTCCATAAATTTTAAATAATATTTATGTTATTATTATTTATTACTTGCTATGCATATGTTCGCGTGCATCTTTGGCTGGAGTAAGTATAGGTACATGATTAATCTATTTTGCTAGGTAATGATATATAATGTCGAGTCATTATTTATTACAGTTCATAATTTATAAAAATAAACCGGTAGTTACTTGCATCAATTGTTGAAAAATAATTTAGGTATATGTCCTATCAATTTAATCATCTTGCATGTTTGAAAAATAAATGCACTAATTGAAAAGAAGTATTAAGATGGCCAAACTAACCATAAATGCATCTTGATGTTCATATTAGTCTCCAAATAGTCGTTAATTGTCATGAAATAGTAGAAAAGTAGTCGCAATATACTGAAGGATCTTCAAGAACCTAAACAGGCCAAAGTCCGAAATTATTCTTGATGAGTCTGAAGTAAAATAGTGACTCAATGGTCCCAGAGAATCTATCGCACATGTTTGAACCCTTGAAACCAAAGTCCCACCAAGCCATCCAAGTTGTTATCGGAGCACACATACAACTATAAAGCCCGTTGATATCTACACTCGCTTGCTTCTCAAAGAACAGAGCATACGGTCTTTCTGGCCATACACGCCTATCTCTCCAATTTATCTTCACATGTATTCGAGGGAAAAGTTCACGATCAATGACATATACACGGTTAAAAATTTCTCCATATTCCTGAAAAACCCAAAAGAGCATGGAGTACGCGTATATCCCCGTCTCCCATCGACTATATGCCGATCTCTTGATCATTGACCTCTCGCTTGAACACCGGTGCATGTTGTCTTCACCCTTATAAAATAGTGTAAACCTTGATGATCCCTGTCAATGACGTCTTGAATATTTTTTTCGTAGGACATCGCCGGGAAGGTATTCTATTAAGAATTTGGTAATGAAGGGATGGAAATAGGCAATAAGAATTGTAACAAATAATATTGTTCATTATTTGAAAGATCGATACAACCACAAAAGTTTATTTATAGAGGCGATGCAATCTTTGGGTTATCCATAAACTTAAATACTATTTATGTTATTCATCTTAATTAATTAATATGAATCTGTTCGCTTGCATCTTCAGTTGTAGTAATTATGTATATGTCCTATCAATTAATCATATACCCTGTTTACAAAATATCTCACTAATTAAAAAAGAAGTATTAACATGGACAATCTGACCATAAAATCATCACGACGTTCATATTAGTCTCTAAATAATTGTTAATTCAATCACTAAATAGTAGCAAAGTAGTCGCAATGTATTAGTCACTAAGGTACTATTAATTGCGGAAATAACTAAAAAATGGCCTAACTAATCTAGGAAACAAAACCCACTTTTAAACCCCAAAAATTTAAATTACCCGCACAAATAAAAAAAAACTTCGCTATTATTTTAGTGGAGTTACAATTTGACGTATACTTACAAACAAACACATCTACTAACTTAGAGATTGACAAAACGAAAACCGATTTGCAAGTAATAAATATTGACACATTAAAGCAAAATCAAAAAGAATATTCAATGTTCCTCTCGACAAATATTATTAAATTTCCTTAACATGGTACGTACATATATATGCAATAAATAAATTAGCTAAATCAGAATTTTTTTATAACATCATAAAACCGATAATAATATTTCACACCAACCACTTCATCTCAATTTTTGTTCTACTTATATCGTTCGACTCATTCCTAAGCAAAACAAAATTACACAAAATCTAAAAATCCAAACACAACAGATGGAAAATTTATCTTCGATGTGGTATATCGATATTTCTAAAAGAGAATGGGCATGTAGGGTTAAAATCATTCGGAAATGAATTACCATTGTTTCTGCACATGGTCCTCAATGTCATGTAAAATATGCTTGATTTACAAACGTAAAATATGAAAGTATAATTATAATTTCTTTATGTTTTTATTTATATTATAAACTTTCTATTACTATTAAGGAACAATTTCAATGAAGGATCTTGGAAGTATATCAAAACTTTGTTGTGATTTACAATCCAGTTGAACCGAGAAGCTCAATTACTCCGAAAAGATTCTGATGGACGAGCAAACTCAGATATCAAATTGTTTCACGGTTATTGATGATGAGTTTTATAATTTTGTTGGCATCCACGCCATACTAGAGCGCCAAATCTCATCTATGTACACTATTGGTAAGTTTTCTCTTATATCTGCATTTATAATTTTCTTATAAGAAAATTATTATTTTCGTTGGAAATATTTATTTATATTAACTTTCTTTAATTTTTATACTGATTTTATTGGATGCAGTAAGTTCGTGGGTGAAATGGAATCATATGAACATGATATGATCGATAGGAGAACTAGTTCTTCTGATCTTGTTAAACAAGTTTGGTTCCATCTAAAGGAAAATGAAGTAAGATCTTCATTTTTACAGTTTCATTTAGAAAATTTTAAAATACTTGTTTCCACCTAAATTTTACCTAAATTAAATTATTCTTATCTTAATTTTTTCAAAGTGGGAAATACATCAAATGCTTGGCTAGGGGACAACATGCGATTATGAATTCTGGTACTCTACTGGGAACTATGAATCAATTGTGGTATTGAGGTTTTGGTGTGTGAATAATACTAATTAAAATCACTTTTAATTATTACAATTTAATAAGTGTTTAGTTTGTCCATTACTCGTCAATTTACTAATTCTTTTGTTATTGTCATTGTATTTAGGTACTCCGTTTGTCCAAGATTCATGTATTATTTCACAGCTTTACTTTATCCAGATATTGAAGACGTTCATCTAATGAAAGAGTGGTAAATTATTGAACTTTTACAAATTTGGTATATAAAACATATATAGTTTCTGTTGTCAAAAAGAAAAGAAAAAAACATAAATAGTTTCTTACTAACATCATTTTAAATTTTTATGTGTAGGAGTTGCTTACAAAAGAACAATGGATCTCATTTCAAGCCATGAATTTATCTTCAATCCTACTTTATATTGAGATCAAAGTTATTGTGGATTTCCTTACTAAGACTTTATATTAATTACGATTAATATTTAAATCATGGTTATTTGCAATTTGATGACTAAGTTACGACTACACATGTGGGAAAAAATTCAAAAAATTTGTGTAATTAATCCGGGAAACCAAACCTAATTTTATAGCCCAAAACATTTCAATTACCCACCTAAACCCAATAATTTTCGACTAAGTGTTGAGAAATCCTCATTTACCACAAACATAAACCCTGAATTTTATTTTGTTCTTCTCCCTTTTCCAAAATCTTTTTCGAATCATCTCGCTAATTTTTCCAAATTCTCCTCTCTGCCCACCCATCTCTAATTGATATCTCTTCTTTGAATCTCTTATTCAAGGCTCTCAATTTCATCGCTAACTTTTGCAGAAACCCTATCGACCCTCTCAATCTCTTCTTTGAATCTCTTAATCAAGAAACTCTACGTGATACGATGCATGTAGCTGCAGCTAAAAAGGACGTAAGAGACAAACTATTCAAAACGCTTCTCAGAGAGTCGTTGGGACCAACCGTCCCTCTACTTTGAAAAAAACACCGAGCCCTCTACCGGTACAATACAACTTCACGCCGGCGGCTCGTAGTTCCTCCGACTCAGTCGACTCAACGTCAAGACAAAGACTCGTTATCGCCCAACCGTCAACGTCACACCCCCATGTACGGAACTATCCACCGCCACAACAACTTTTCCAGAACTCGACTACTAATCAACGTGAAGTCGATGCGTCTCCGGCGTCAAAAGAAGTCCAGAACAACCAGACTCATGTTCAGAACGCCCCAGTTTTGCCACTTAACCACTCTCAGGCTCAAAGTCATCCATCTTCTGAAGGTCACAACTTCCTCGACGAATCTCTTCCAGTTTTTCCGGATCTCCAGGAGGACACATGCAGGCTTTGAATTCTCTGCTTCGGGTGCCAGAAAGGGAAATGTTTACCACCGTCCTCTCTCCCACACCAACGCCAAACTCGACTTGGTATGGCTATTGTTATTTACTTGTTTCTTCAGCTGTTGGTATAAATTTTGTTAGGACTTGTTATTCTTTGTATGGTTTCTTGTTCTAGTCTTATGCGTATTGTAATGGTGTGTTTTTAAACCGTCTAAGTTTGCTTTTGAATCTGATTGTTGGTTTGCTTACGAGTTATGATGGTCTGATGAGTTCGAGTCTCTGATGGTTATGATGTTAATCTTATAGTTATCAAGCAATTGAGTTTTGATGTCTCAGTTTAACTACTCTATGTGTTTGTTAAGTTTCGGGTGGCTTAGCATTTACAAGATAGCGTTTGTATCATTTGAGACATGACCAAACCATTAATAATTTTCTTCTGTTAAAGCGTTTTTTCAGGTTTACTCGTGACAGAGGATCGAAATTGGTTCGGAAGATTACTAAAAATTTTACAAAAAATTGATCAACCCTACTATAGCTGGTCATGTGTGCCTCGTGATAAAGCAGAAAGATACTTCCTCGAGTTCGCGTTACAGTTTTCTCTCCTATACCCTTCACATATAGGTTTGCTTGTGTTTTTTTCACTAATGATATGTTTATTCTCTTTGTATTCTAGAAAACCCACACTTGGGATCCCTTGATAACAGGGACAGTTCAACAGTTTTTCGAGGAGATCTGTCAACGACGGTTGAAAGACATGGTTAGCAACGCGAGGACTAGTCGAGAGCGACCTAAGTGGATCAGCGAGACTCTCTGGAAAACAATGACCGACTAGTGGGATACTGCAGAAGCACGGAAAAGGAGTGCGACCTATTCCAGTTGTCGTATGTCTGACCGTGAAAGCCTCGGCCATCACATCCACTTATCAGGGCCCAAGTCGTACCAACAAATCCAGCAAGAAATGGCAAGTAACTTTTATTATATATCTGTTATTTTTTTTTTTACAGCATTGCTTCTTGAAATTTTATAATAATCCTTGTTTGTTTTATATCACTGCAGGAAGAGGAATTGGGAAGACCGGTGAATATTGGTGAGGTATTCATCAAAACACATACAAATCCAGATGGTACGTATGTTGATCAGAAGGCGGAGAAAATCGCTAAAACTTTTTCGAAGAACGTGGTAGAGAAGTTGGCAGAGCTCGTTGCAGAGACTTCAGAAGTTTCGGATTGCTGCTTCACGATCTCACGTGCTCCCAACAAATGAATATAACTATATCTTTCTTCAGGTAAAGTAATGGGGATTTTTCACAATCCACATTTATAAAGTCATATCATTTTCTTGTTTTAATTATTTTTCTTTATCTGTCTTTAGTTATAAGAGGCCAATGTGAAGGATGGACGAGGAAATTCTTATGGAGTTGGAAGCCTCAAAGAGAACCTTTTAAGGGGCAAACGTAAGCAGCCGGGAGACTCTTCAGCGTTTGTGGCCCTGCAAGACCAACTGAAGGAAGCTCAACGTAAAATCGAAGAGGAGGCTGCCCGTGAAGCAGATCACGCCCGAGTTGCGACTGAGCAGAAGGCAAAGATCAAGAACTTTTCCTTGGTGGAAAATTATATGCGAAAAAGTGATCCGCAGTTTATGGACTTCTTGGAGACTCAAAAGGCTGCAGCAAAAACAGAGCCTCGTCCCCCAACAGGTACAACTTCAACTCCATCAGCTTTGTAGGTTACTTATCAATTGTCCCTACCGAACTAAACTTTTTGGTATGATTTGAAACTCCTTAATGTTGGGATTTGCATATGTAGATAATAATTTGTGTATATATGGTACACATAAGTATATAAGTTATCTATGTTATTTTGAAGAAAATGTCTTTTACATTTCTTGTATCATTCAATTTACAGTATCACCAATTACCAAATCGTAAATTTGACCAATGGAATGGTACAAAATTCTTATTTTACGAATAAAACAGTCAGTAAACAGTCGTCAGTTTATCGCACAATATTCACAAAGTAGTGGTACATTCGATGCCATAATCGTATTGGATGTCCCGATTAGTCGCTTGCATAGTCGTTAGCTTAGTCATTAAACAGTCGTCAAATATATTACGACTACGTTGTGACTATAGGACAGTCAGATTGTAGTCGCCAAGTAGTGGCTGAATCATTAATAATCGTATATGGATGTTCCTCTTCGTCGTTACATAGTCGTTAAATTAGTGATTAAACAGTCGCCAATGGCTAAATTTGACCATAATGATTTCTGGATGTTCCGGTTAGCCGATGTGTAGTCGTTTAATTAGTCGCTAAGCAGTCGCCAAATAGTCACCATATATTACGACTAAGTTGTGACTATATTAGTCAGTCACATAATAGTCGCCACATAGTGGCATATCATTACCATAATCGTATATGGATGTTCAGATTAGTCGTTGGATAGTCGTTAAATTAGTCATTACCCAGTCGCTACTTAGTCGCCAGTTTTACTTTGTGACTAAATTATACAGTCACATATTAGTCGGCCATTGGTCACCTAGTTTAACGAATATTTTATGAATACATTTCACTGACTGCATATGACTCGCTCTTTAGCCTCACAATTTTCGCCAGTATAGTCGCAAATTAGTTTCTATATATTGCGACTACGCTACGTCTCGGTTACGACTACTTCTTTTAGTCTTTGATAATTTCACCAAAATGTGAGCCAGAAGCGGAGACGGGCCAAATGTTCTTCTTTTTGAATAAAGAAAACATTTAGAAGACCATAAATGGAAAGAACGGATTTTAAACCAGTTTTACGGACTATCAGAAAAGGAAACCGATAGAATCGATAAAACTTGTAAAATTCATTACGGGAGCTACGGGAGTCCGATTGAGGTGAAACGACTTGCTAAATTCTTCTAAAAGAGTCTAGTATTTTAAAAAGGAGTTTTGGAGAATTTATTATGAAGCTTTGAAGGTTTTTTGAGAATTAAAAGCTTAAGTGGATAATTAGCTTAAGATATGATATATTTTCAAGTGTGACCAATCAGAAGCTAAAGTTTGGACTCCAAGTTTTTATAATTGAAGAATAAAATTATTTGGGAAGAGATGGTAGACGTGGCAATAAACGAGAGAGAGAGGAGAAGATGCTTTGTATGTGAATTAATCACATGGTTAAATTGATATGCAAGCAAAAGAAGTTGCAATGAATCTCACACAATCTATCTCTTCACGTGAAGACAAGGAGTAGGAATATTCTTTGAATCTTTCCAAGTTTCTGAGTATGTGTCAGGAAGAGAATGCTCCACCTCCTCTTAATCTCAATTGTGGCATCATTTGGACAACACGGAAATTAATTCATTGTATTCAGCTTGCTCATGGAGTGGTAAACGTGGCTGAAGGTGGAGTGAGGTGTGGCATTTGTCACCTATGGATTCACTTAAGTTTGCTATAAAATGGGGTTATGATCTTCCATTCTTCTTCACAAATAAACGAGAGCAAGAAAAGAAGAGAAGAAAAGAAGAAGCGTGAGAGGAAGAGAAGAGAAGGAGAGAAAGAAAGGAGAGAGCAAGAAGAAGAGAGAGAGAGAGAGAGAGAGAGAGAGAGAGAGAGAGAGAGAGAGAGAGAGAGAGAGAGAGAGAGAGAGAGAGAGAGAGAGAGAGAGAGAGAGAGAGAGAGAGAGAGAGAGAGTGAGAAAAATAATAAATAAATAAAATAAAAATGGGGAAAGGAAATTACTACGTCGGAATATTCTCAAGAATATTTTGCGGAAACGAATTTTTTCAACGTAATAATCTTCCCGATAAACCGGTTTTCTTTTATTTAGAAAAAGGGACGGAATTAGGTTCATTAGTAGCGGCCAAGATCAGTTAAACTCGGGTAAAGTTCGGGTCACAGCAAGTCAACGGTTCGGGGAAGGTTCGGGTTAGTGTCGGATTCGTGCCGGGTCTCGTGGGTTCTGTCAATCCATCCATTCGTCATCATGATAACACTGTGAGTCGGCTAAATTGTTTGTTGCATATAGATTAGGACATATAGACCTTTGGATTCATTAACCATAGATTTAGGTTGCATACCTCGATGATTGAATTGGTTAGAACGGCTAGGTTGATTAATAACTCGGTTAACTAATTAAATGGTTAGGTTAAAGAGATACATGCTAGTTAGCTTATATTGATAATTGATTGATATTTTAATTGATTGCTTGATTGGGTGTTACATACATATAAACGGCATGCTACGACATATATGCATATACAAGTATTAAAGAACGTATCTAAATGAATCTATATATTGAGAATTATGAGTTGATTAAAATACGGTTAAAACACATAGAACACTTAGAATATAATAACGGAGTGGGTTAATTAGTCGGGGTTAATGGGTTAAATCAATTAATTAAATAATAATGTGAAGTCAGGAGATTAATAAGTTTACTAATCTCAAGCGGACGGATCGAAGAGGTTAAGAATTAATAATTAAGCATGAATTAAGCCGTCTACGGGATTAGTAATTTCCTAATCTCAAGGTAGCGGATTGAATGAGTTAAGGTTAAGAAAATATTAAAAGACTAATAAACCTAAATAACTGTTTGTGTGGTGTTGTGATTATTATTTGTGTGATTATGTATCTACTTCAGTGTTGGGCCGAGTAGACTGTTGATTGCTTGATTGTGTATCTACTTTGGTGTTGGGCCGAGTAGACTGTTGATTGCTTGATTGTGTATCTACTTCGGTGTTGGGCTGAGTATACTGTTGATTGCTTGATGTTTATCTACTTCGGTATTGGGCCGAGTAGACTGCACTGGTAGATACTTACTCTGGTGCGGAACCGGGTAAGTCTGGGTAAGGTCGAGTAATGTGGAGGTTGGTGATAGGACTTGCGGGACGGGATCGACTGGGGTTTGAGATGGTAGTTCTATTTTACCTTGTTGGTATTGTGTGATTGAATCCCAGTGATTCTGCTTGTTTAAATTACTGTTATTAGGACTCTATAGGGTGCGTTAGATCCAGAAAGTCTAGAGATGGCGTTTTGGTACTTCTGACCAGATTGGATCCTCGGGTAGTTACATGATCGGTTCACGTGCCTTTGGGTGGTGTTTCTGGTTATGGTGTTAACCTACTGAGTGGCGCTGGTAGGTATGTGGTCCGGAGAATACGGGGCCTTGTCCTAGGGCCAGACTGCATGGAAGCTTTGGTTATCTAGGGGTAGCCCGAGTCACCGCGTATCGATGGACGGAGAATGGTGTCCTAGTCGCGGGAATTTGTGTTTTCCTCTGGGAGTTGTGGGAGGTTTTAGTTACCGTGGGGTAGCTAAGTGTTCCTGTGGAAGTTATCGAGTTCGTGTTGGGGCCCATGGTGTGGAGATTGCGTTCGAAATGCGTTTAGTGTAGATCGAGTCTAATCGAGGGCATGTGCCGCAGTGCTCTCAATTTCCTCCGTCTATAATGTATGTTGGTATTTGAATGCTTGTATGTTGTGGAGCTCGTTACGTCTTGGTAGCACATGATCAGCTAATTGATACTTGATTGTTATTTTGGGTTTGGGCGGGATTATTAGATGGTTAGCAGCCTTTTAGTTGGGAGCCGTCTCACTGGGTAATCTTAGATTGCTCATTAGACTCTTTTGTGTTTTTCAGGTTTGGCGTAGCTCGGCGGACGCGTAGGACACTCGGAGTAGGCTCGGGTTTGACATTTGGCATCAGTTTTTAAGCATTTTGACTATTTTCGGTTTTGGATTTTGTTGGGCCCACTAAATGATTTGTATTAGACCGTATATTGTTTATTCTTATGAATAAAATTTATAAGTTTTAAGTTTAAAACGGAATAATTCCCTGATATACGGTTTAGTCCGAACTGAACACAACTCGTGGAAGCGGTACAGGTTGAAAAGCTTTGTATCATGGAAACAAGGTAAACGGAGTCAAAGACGTTTTGGTTCGAGCCATTGACTCAAATCGGACTGTATCCGGCTTCGTATTTCGACAAACTCTTCTCGTATGGCTGCTCGGGTTTGATCGGTCATGTTCTTGTTTTATTGGTTGCCAGTCTGCTCGTCGGTCAGCGGAAAACAGGATGGGGGCGTTACAAAAGGTGGTATCAGAGCATGGTTCGTCATGGATTCAAAAATTCCGGTTTTTCAAAATTTTCAATGTCTTACCGAGTCGAAATGTGTTGCCAATGCAACCATTAGGAATCTGAGTCGCGTCCGTCAAAACGGGGAAATTTATTAGAATTGTGCTAATCACTTGGTGTCTTGTTGCAGTCAAACTACAAAGTTGTTCTGGGAGGGTCAGTGTGTGTGTGTCTGGTTTGCGACGACCGGAGGAACAATATCAGCATTGAGGACCGTGAGTCCATTGGATCTACTCCAGTTAGTCGAGGCCTATATTACTAGCATGCGGAGTGTTCACGTATTCGCGGCCTATCCCGGAGCAGTAGTGGGCAGACATGATGGTGTACTATTCAAGTTATCCAAGCCTTAGGAGTTCGAGGTCACTTAGCCGCAGCCGCTTTCACCAGATGTTGTCGGTCACTACTATTTTGTTGGTGTTGATCTTACCAAGTCCGATCAGGCGCCAGTTCCAGCATCTTAGCCATTGCCACCGATGCAGTTCCCGCCTTGCCTCATTTGTGACCGAGTAGGACACTACGCTCATTCCTGCCCTACTGGACCTTTCTATCGAGACCGCGTCGCACCACCTCCACCACCGCACTCATTCCATCCTCCTAGCGCACCTGCCGGTTAGGATCCACATGAGTTGTACCGCTCATGTTGAAGATATTAGGAAGTATATTAGGCCCAGGTAAGTAAGGGTTCTAACTCACTTTTTGATGTGTGTATATCAGCTTGCATTCGTCTCTGACAATTGAGTTGTGTGAAACAGTGTTTCTTTTGGGACGGATTGGTAACCGCTAGTATGTAGACTCCCACAGACCTATGCATTTAAAACTTTATGTGGTGAATAGAAGTTTTATTTACATAGTGGATGTTGAGTATTTCGGTTGTCGTTTTGAGTAGCGGAGTGGTTATGTTTCATGCATATGATCGATGTGAATGCAATATAGTTGCGATGTGAAAATAATGATGGTCAGAGCAGACGGTTTCCATCAGAACTTTGAGAGACGACTGCAATCGCCGATTTGCATGATTGTTGGAATATGTGTGATTGATTGCCTTGCTAGGGTGTTAAAATGTTGAATTAATTAATGTTTTTTTTTTTGCTCGTTAAGTTGTTAGTAGTTGAATTTGAATCATTTCATTTAATTGACCGTTAGATTGCTGGAGCGTTGGATGGTATCTTTGCATTGCTCATGGGTTGATTTGATTTGGTTTGGTAGCACTGCATTTATGTTTGATCGCTAAGTTGATAGCATTTCATTTTGTTTGTTGCTAGGTTGCTAGCATTATCGCATTGTTTGATTCGTCAGGTTGCTAGAAAGTAGTTCTTGAGTTTTAATTAGCGGAATCGTTTGGATTTCTCGGTTAGAATGTTAGACGTTGGGTAAGTGTTAGACCTTTAATCTTGTATAGATCGAAACAATAAGTTATCGGTTAGATTTGTTGTTGGTTAAGAAAGGCTAGAGAACCTCTTAAAAAGAAATAAGCTCGGAATTGATAAAGCGGTTTTTATAGGGAGCTTATTTGAGATTGAGCGGAATTATAGGATATTGTTATTTAGCCATGTGTGACCGTTGAGTACATGACTAAGTAACCATATTTCTATGAGGAAGTAATATCGGGAATAAGTTAGAAAGATCTAACCGCTCCAAAGTTGTTGAGGTTGCTAATACAGGACGTGATGGACGATTTGACGAGAACACGGGACCGAACCCGAACCCTAGAGACGAGATGGTGTTTTAAGAAGAAGTTTGATCCGAACTTGCAAGCGAGTCTGTTGGGAGTGTGAGTATCAGTAGCGGAGAAATTCAAGACAGTTAGATGTGTATGATGAGTTAGCAAGAGATTTGGAAAGCATCAATGTCGGTTTTGGAGCAGTTCGAGGGTATCAGAGGAAAGGCATTTTTGGTATCCATGAAGCGTGGAGTTCAGTAATCGAGAAAGTTCGAGGCGTGCATGAGTATGGTGGTTTAGTTGGAAGGAGGAACATCGATATTATCAGACTGTCAATGGGGAGCGATAAGTAGTAACGGCGGAACAAGTAACGAGAATGAAGGACAAGTCATTATTGCTTGATTTGGGAAGTTAAGAAAAAGTGGGGAAGTCATCAGTTGGCGCTTAGAAATTCATGAAGTCATCAGTTGGCAGATGGATGCAGGAATCAAAGTAGAGCAGTTCAGACAGAATCAATGGTTTTGGGAATTCGGAGTGGAGTGAGTGTAGCAATCAGATGGGAAACCTGAAGTGATCAGGGAATCAAGCCATTCAGTGTGGGAAATTCGAGATATCGGTATTTTGGACTTTGTGTAAGACCGTGTTTTTCAGAAATCAGTTGGGGCATCAAAGTGCATTTTCAGTTAGTTCAGATTTCAAGCGTTGAAGCAGTCAGATCAGTTTCAGAAGTGGCGACTTACGGGGTTCAGTTCCGATTCGAAGTTTGTTAGTAACGGCGAATTCGGGAACCGAATTCCTGTAAGTGGGGAAGAATGTAATACCATGTCTCTCAAAATTGGTCAATGGGCAGCAAAAAGGTCAAATGGGCAATTTTGTAACTTTCAGAAGTTGGAGGGCATTTTGGTAATTTCACTAAAATGTGAGCCAGAAGCGGAGATGGGCCAAATTTTCTTCTTTTTGAAAAAAGAAAACATTTAGAAGACTAGAAATGGAAATAACGGATTTTAAACGGATTTTTACGGACTATCGGGAAAGGAAACCGATAGAACCGATAAAACTTGTAAAATTCATTATGGGAGCTACGTGAGTCTGATTGAGGTGAAACGACTTGCTAAATTCTTGTAAAATTATCTAGTATTTTTAAAAGGAGTTTTGGATAATTTATTCTGAAGCTTTGAAGGTTTTTTTGAGAATTAAAAACTTAACTGGATAATTAAGCTTAACATATGATATATTTTCAAGTGTGACCAATCATAACCTAAAGCTTGGACTCCAAGTTTTTTTAATTGAAGAATAAAATTATTTTGGAAGAGATGGTAGACATGGAAATAAATGAGATAGAGGAGAAGATGTTTTGTATGTGAATTAATCACATGGTTAAATTGATATGCAAGCAAAAGAAGTTGCAATGAATCTCACACAATCTATCTCTTCACGTGACGACAAGGAGTAGGAATATTGTTTGAATCTTTCCAAGTTTCTGAGTATGTGTCATGAAGATAATGCTCCACCTCCTCTTTATCTCAATTGTGGCATCATTTGGACAGCAAGGAAATTGATTCATTGTATTCAGCTTGCTCATGGAGGGGTAAACATGGCTGAAGGTGGAGTGAGGTGTGACATTTGTCACCTATGGATTCACTTAAGTTTGCAATAAAATGGGGTTATGATCTTCCATTCTTCTTCACAAATAAACAAGAGCAAGAAAAGAAGAAACGTGAGAGGAAGAAAAGAGAAGGAGAGAAATAAAGGAGAGAGAAAGAAGAAGAGAGAGAGTGAGAAAAATAATAAAATAAAGATGGGGAAAGGAAAATTACTACGTCGGAATATTCTTAAGAATATTTTTCGGAAAAGAATTTTTCCGACGTAATAATCTTCCCGATAAACTGAATTTCTTTTATTTAGAAAAGGACGGAATTAGGTTCATTACTAGCGGCTAAGATCGGTTACACTCGGGTCAAGTTCGGGTCACAGCAAGTCAACGGTTCGGGGAAGGTTTGGGTTAGCGCCGGATTCGTGCCGAGTCTCGTGGGTTCCGTCAATCCATCCATCCGTCATCATAATAACACTGTGAGTCGGCTAAATTGTTTGTTGCATATAGATTAGGACATATAGACCTTTGGATTCATTTACAATAGATTTAGGTTGCATACCTCGATGATTGAATTGGTTAGAACGGCTGGGTTGATTATTAACTCGATTAACTAATTAAATGGTTAGGTTATAGAGATGCATGCTAGTTAGCTTATATTGATAATTGATTGATAGTTTAATTGATTGCTTGATTGGGTGTTACATACATATAGAACGGCATGCTAGGACATATATGCATATACTAGTATTAAAGAACGTATCTAAATGAATATATATATAGAGAATTTTGAGTTGATTAAAATACGGTTAAAACACATAACACACTTAGAATATAATAACGGGGTGGGTTAATTAGTCGGGGTTAAAGGGTTAAATGAATTAAATAAATAATAATGTGAAGTCAGGAGATTAGTAAGTTTACTAATATAAAGCGGACGAATCGAAGAGGTTAAGAATTAATAATTAAACGTGAATTAAGCAGTCTACGGGATTAGTAATCTACTAATCCCAAGGTAGCGGATTGAATGAGTTTAGGTTAAGAAAATATTAAAACACTAATAAACCTAAATAATTGTTTGTGTGGTGTTGTGATTATTGTTTGTGTGATTATGTATCTACTTCGGTGTTGGGCCGAGTAGACTGTTGATTGCTTGATTGTGTATCTACTTCGGTGTTGGGACAAGTAGACTGTTGATTGCTTGATTGTGTATCTACTTCGGTGTTGGGCCGAGTAGACTGTTGATTGCTTGATTTTTTTTCTACTTCGGTGTTGGGCCAAATAGACTGCACCGGTAGATACTTACTCTGGTGCGGAACCGGGTAAGTATGGGTAAGGTCGGGTAATGTGGAGGTTGGTGATAGGGCTTGCGGGACGGGATTGACTGGAGTTTGAGATGGTAGTTCTATTTGACCTTGTTGGTATTGCGTGATAGAGTCCAATGAGTCTGCTTGTTTACATTACTGTTATTAAGACTCTATAGGGTGCGTTAGATCCCGCAAGTCTAGAGATGGTGTTCTGGTACTTCCGACCCGATTGGATCCTTGGGTAGTTACATGATCGGTTCACGTGCCTTTGGGTGGTGTTTCTGGTTATGGTGTTAACCTACTGAGTGACGCTGGTAGGTGTGTGTTCTAGAGAATACGGGGTCGCGTCCTAGGGCCGTACTGCATGGAAGCTATGGTTATCTAGGGGTAGTCTGAGTCACCGCGTATCGATGGACAGAGAACGATGTCCTAGTCGCAGGGAAGTTACCGAGTTCGCGTTGGGGCCAATGGTGTGGAGATTTCGTTCGAGATGCGTTTAGTGTAGATCGAGTCTAATCGAGGGCATGTGCCGCAGTGCTCTCGATTTGCTTCGTTGATAATGTGTGTTGGTATTTGAATGTTAGTGTGTTGTTGAGCTCGTTACGTCTTGGTAGCACATGATCAACTAATTTATACTTGATTGTTATTTTGGGTTTGGGCGGGATTATTAGATTGTTAGCAGCCTTTTAGTTGGGAGCCTTCTCACTGGGTAATCTTAGATTACTCATTATACTCTTTTGTGTTTTTCAGGTTTGGTGTAGTTCGGCGGACGCGTAGGACACTCGGAATAGGCTCGGGTTGACATTTGGCATCAGTTTGTTTACGCATTTTGACTATTTTCGGTTTTGAATTTTCTTGGGCCTGCTAAATGATTTGTATTAGACCGTATATTGTTTATTCTTAAGAATAAAATTTATAAGTTTTAAGTATAAAACAGAATAATTTTCTGATATACGGTTTAGTCCGAACCGAACACAACTCATGGAAACGAGGTAAACGGAGTCAAGGACAGTTTGGTTCGAGCCATTGACTCAAACCGGACTGTCTCTGGCTTCGTATTGTGACAAACTCTTCTCGTATAGCTGCTCGGGTTCGATCGGTCATGTTCTTGTTTGACTGTTGGCCAGTCAGCTCGTCGGTCAGCGGAAAACGGGAAGGGGGCGTTACACACCGGAAGTGCACAGGAAAATGTAGTATGTAGGGGTCGAACCATAGAGACTCAAGAAATCTTGCGATAAAAATGTCGAGTTAAGCTAGGCGATGTAATCAAGTATATTAAACTAAAACAGAAAGTAAATCAGTAGCAAATATCGGTTGTTTAACAAATACTAAAAGCGCTAGGTCAAGGGAGTTCTCAGGAAATCATACCAAGCAGATCAAATATCAGCCATGATCGAATAAGATCCGTTCTAGAACTCAAACACAGATATAGAACTAACCAACTTTCGTTGCGAGAATTCACTAAGTCTAACCCCTAGAAATCCAAATTTCTTTGCAACTCCTAACAGATTAAACTAGCCTTAGGTGCAGGTTCGATTAGTTCACAATTCAATTAAACCAAATTTCTTTGCAGATAATTAAATTGCTTAACCTAAATAGATCAGATTCTAAATTACACTTTTGTGTCAATTTGTAAACCCTAGATCTAGATTCTAAGTGATCAGGTTAGAAACTAGTATTAAGCACAATTCAGGTTGAAGAACTAAGAAGTTATGAATCCTAACTGATTGATTTAATCTAGCAAGTCATGAAATCCCTAATGAGAATCCCTAAACCTAACAATGAATCTATTCAGACATGATCAATGAAACAGAAATCATTATGTGAATAAATTGCATTAAACGAAGAGTAGAGAATGAATAGGGGTTCGAAATCTTCTCCAAAAAGCAGTACAAGAACATATCAGCCCCAAGCTCTCAAAAACTCTCTCTAGCTAAAAGTTTCAATGTGTAAACTAAACAAAACACCAAAAACATAATTATAAAGTGCTAAACACGTTTTGGGTCTCTTCTGTAAATACTGGAACTTCTGGGTCCTTTATAAAGAAACAACGTTTTTACGACTGCACTTTTGATCGCAGAATAGTCGTTAATCAAGGTTTTACAACAAACGTACGACTAAATGTGGTAGTCGTCAATCCATAGTAGCTAAATCTCATAGTCGTATTATTAGTCGGCGAGTTACGACTATTTATACGACCAACATAGGTAATCGTAAAATAGATGTAGCGTTGTCGGGAGATATAGAGACTAATCTGCGACTATGGTAGCGATAATTGTGAGACTATAGAGGGTGTCCAGATACGGTCGAAGAAATGTTGTCATCAAATGGTCGTTAAATGAGGTGACCACGGGGCAATTATTACGCGACTGTATTGTATAGTCAGAAAGTAGTCGTAAATATTAGCCACTATGGAGCGACTAGGTCACGACCATTTAAACTACTATCCCGCGACTAATCTGAACATCCATATACGATTATGGTAATGATCTCGCCACTTTGTGGAGACTGTTATGTGACTGACTAGTATAGTCACGAATCAGTCGTAGACTATGGTGACGTTTTAGCGACTGTTTATTGACTAATTTACCGATTATAAGACGACTAAAAGGAGAATCCAAATATGATGATGGTAAACATCTTGCTATTAATTGTCGACTGTTATACGACTATGCATCGTCTAAACGAAACATCCATATTCGATTATGGTACTACCTGGCCGACTACTATATGACTGTCTTATATAGTCACAACGTAGTCGTAAGAAATGGTGGCTACTTGGCGACAGTTTAATGATATCATAACGATTATTAAGCGACTATTTGGGAAATCCAGTTTCGCTGATGGTAAATATTTAGCGACTAGTTTGTGTGTGTAGTGCGAATAATTGACAACCGTTTAGTGGCTTTTTCGTAAAATTAAGAATTTGGATTAATTTCATTTCTGATTTGGTAATCGGTGATACCGTAATTTGAATAGTACAACAAACGTAACAACCACTTGCATCAAAAATAACATTGGTAACGTGTAGACACAGAAGACCTACATACGCAAAATCCAGCATTTAGGAGGTGCCATAACATATACCAATAAAAATACAAGTGCAAGAGACAGTGATAAAGTACCCTACGAATCAGATGGTGTTGTTGTCTTACTTTGAGCTTCCTTCCGTTGATCTTGGTCCGGGACTGCACTTTTAATCGTGTCTGGGCTGCTTGTGCTTGCACATTAAAAGATTAGCTGCCAGGCTTTCGAATCCATGAGGGTTTTTAGTCGTCCAGCCTTCTCAGTGGCTTGTGATAATTACACACAGTAAGAGAAAACAATTAAATAAATATCGTCAGATGACTTTATAAACATGGATTGTGAAAACAGCAACTTTACCTGAGGAAAGATGTTGTTATATTCAACGGTTGATATCTCACAAGGTCGCAGTTCTTTGCAGTGCTTCTGCAGTCCTTTGTGATGTTAACCATGTCTTTCATACGTCGTTGATAGATCTCCTCAAAAAATGTTACATAAGAAAGTTATTTGAGGTTTCGGAACGCCGAAAATGATACAAAAGCTATCTTGTAAGCGCTCAGACACTCAAACTTAGGTTTACACAGTAATGAGTTAAGCAGATATTGGTGTCTGAATTGCAGGCTACCTATAAGATTGACATCCTAACCATCAGACTCTAACTCCTCAAACACTCATTTAAAAAAACAACCAACTTACCCAGACTGTGGAATATAGGCGTCGTTTACAACCTGTAGATCCAAAATTAATTGTAAACAAATAATCAGATTCAAAGCTGTCCCATTTCAAAAGCAAAGCAAAGCAGAAGGAAACTCCATGATATAGCTACTTGTACCCGTAGGCATCGATTCACGGAGAGTTTCGTGATTGATATATTCATGGAAGAATTTGAGAGAGTCGATAGGGTTTCGGCCAAAGTTTGCTATGAAATGGAAAGCTTCGAATAAGAGATCCGAAGAAGAGATATTAGTTTGAGATGGGTGGGCGTAGAAGAGGACTCGTGTAGAGATTAAAGAGATGATTCGTGGAGAGATTCAAGAGATGATTCGAATGAGATTTCTGAAAAGGGGAAGTTCAAAAGAAACTCAGGGTTTGATGTATTTGATGATTTCTCGGCACTATGTCGAAAATTATTGGGTATAGGCGGGTAATTGAAATATTTTGGGCGTTAACATTGGGTTTGGGTTTCTCGGATTAATTTGGAAAATATTTTGAATTTTCGCCCACTCGTAGGCATAACGTGATCGTAATATATTATTTTTATTGACTATTTTTATATATTTAACTAATTTATTTTACTTTACTAAAAGCCGAACAAGTTTGCTCACAATATAAAGAACGATTGCAGACAGGTTTTACGAAAGGAAATTTGTGTTTTAAATTCTTTGAAATATTTTGCAATTTTGGTAACACTCAAATTTAAAATAGTGCACAACAAAATTTAAGAATTAGCTTTCGGACTAGAATGTTAAAGCAAAGACGAAACCTTAGATTTTTAGGGTTTAGGGTTTCTATTGGAATGAACAAAACCCTATACCCTAAAAAGGAACAGTAAAACTTCATTATGAGGTTTCATTGTAGGGCATCTCCTACCCACCCGCTAAAACTCAAATTAATAGGTTTTCAATAGTGAAACCTCAAATTTGAAGTTGGGGAAACATACAAATTACACTTAATATTATAACTAAAATTATTCAACAAACATATTTTTGTGATATTCTCGAATATGATCAATCTATGCATTTCGAAGTTATAAATGTGCTTTTTATCTTTTTTATCTTAAGATTGATAAAATATATATATATATAATATAAGTTAAAAATTGTTTAATGGTCAAAACTAATGAAATATTTAATTACAGATCACTACATTGCAAAAGAAAAGATGAAACCGAAAATTCGAGGTTTTGAGGTTTCTTTGGAGTGAGCCAAATCTCAAAAATGAGGTTTGAGGTTTCTTTTGGAGATGCTAAAACCTAAAATTTTAGGTTTCGTCTTTTCTTTTACATCGAATGATCTTAATCAAACATATATAGCGAGATGAAGTGGTCGAGAAATTAAATTATTCTTTTTGTGAATCTTTCTTGATATATGTGATTTTTTTTGGATTATGTAAGAACTTATCATATATGAATATCAGTTGAGAGGAACATTGAATATTCTCCTTGTCTCTTGTTTAATGTGTAATCAATAAGCACAAGCCTACCAAAAGAAACGTTCAAAACAAGATTGGAGAACAAAAGACAAAAACCAGTGCACGGTTCTATGTCTTTGAGGCTACACCAAAGCAAACGACAAACAAGTATACGGTTGTAGGGATCAGGGGCTACACCAGAACAAAAGACAAAACCATTGTATGGTTTGTATAATTTTTAACCATGATATAACCAGAATATTTAACCATGATTAATTGATTTGATTGGGGTCGCGAAGATACACACTACACATAACATCCCAGAGATACAAAAGACGATCTTTTATATATAAAAAGAGTACTTCTGAGATGATTTTCAAAAAAGGAGTACTACAAAGCCGAGAAATTAAAAACAAAAAACAGAGTACGAGAAAAGAAATTAAATAGTCGAATTCATGTAGAAGAACTTCAAACACCATTTGTACATAAAGCAGTCGGGGCAGACGATTTCCATATCGAGAACATGGCATGATCTATCGGGCTTTCTATTCTCCATCAATTGCACATAAACCTGCTTCTTCCGGACAGTGATTCCATGCAGTGTCTTCCTCAATTTGTTCCAAACTTGGGCCACCCAATCCGCCTCATCTTCCCGCCAGTTCTTCAAGGAAAGTTCCTCAAAGAGACCCATTAGAGGATTGCCGTGAAGGAAGCGCATAACACCATACAGGTAAGCAGCTTCCAAAATCAAATCGTCGCCATCCCCAATCGCGGCAAGGTTTAAATACGACATTCCGTTGTCCCCATCATTGTCTTCAAAGTAACAGAGAATACCTCGAACGAAGAATGCGGCGTAGTTATCATGCTAAGCATTTGTCCAGAATCGCCGAGTGCTTAAGCGCACGGAGAGGCCTCTTCACCAGCGGTGAGAGACATAGAGAATGGAGGGCTTCGGGACTGTTGGAGGCACTATTTTGCAAGTTGCTCTAAGATTGCAGTAATCGGCAGAGGAAGCCTTGCCGAGTTTCTGGACGATCTTGGTGAGGACTTCGATCGGGAGTTGTTGCAGAGAGACAATCGATCTCCTGTTGGCCATGCTTTATGTGTTTGATGGTTATGGGTTCTTCTCTCTGTTTTTCGTCGGTTTTTCGGAATCTCAACTTCTCTCTGTGCTTGATGGTTATGGGGTCATCGATTATTTAAAGAAAGTATTTTTAGGGTTGTGTCTTAAGGAGGTTCGAGAGACCTAAACGTCAAATCGGTTTATATGAGAGACAAATACAGAGAACCGGAAGAAAGAGATGCCCAATAATGAGGTTTTTCTCACTCCAAAAGAAACCTTCAAAACTGTACAAAACCTCAAATTTGAGGTTTCATCTTTTCTTTTACATTCTAGTCCTTATAATTATGTAATTTATTAGTTTTAGTCCTAAAATAAATTTATATCTTATAAAAAGTCTGATTTCAACAAGAGTGAAATTTTGGAATTGATTTTGGATTCTTAATTGCATATTAAGAACTTTTCGGTTACATTTAAGACGCCTATTCTTCCACCAATGAATGTGGTCGGCGTGATGGGAAAAGGTCGTGTCGCTTTAAATCAGGATTGGTTCGATAACCGATCTTTCTTCCCTTGAGTAAATATATAGCCCCTCTTTTCATCATTCTTCCCCATCCTCACTTCTTTCCTCTCATTCGCTTCTAAGTTCTAACAAAGCCTCGCTTCATCTTCTACCTTTTATCTTAATTTCTTCCTTAAATATGCTGACATGTTCTTTTGTTTTCTTTTGTTTGGTTCTGTGTCGACCTCCGAAGTCATGCATGAACAACACCAGAACCAGTATTCTCCTACAGATAAAATCACCTACGAGTCTTGCAAGGTCAAACGACCAAATGGTCTTTCGCAGTAAAACACTAGGCGTTGATTTGATAACAGTTCCTATCTTTAGGAGAACATTGGTTCAGGTGTTGATTTCATAACAGTTCCTATCTCATCGATTGCCTTGCTGGGAGAAGACAACTCAATCGTCAGTCGACATAGCGTTTCGGTTTCTGGTGGAAAGAAACCGATATCATAACTCAAGCTTCGGCTTTGGAGGAACTTGTCCTTTTAGAAATTAGTTTAGCTCTAATTAGTTTTAATAGTTCCACTTGTAATGTCAATATTTGAGATATTCCACTCAATTCCTATATTATCATTCATATTTGATTTTCTTCTTGTATTTCATTTTTGTAATTTATAGTGGAATATTGTGGGACCGACAAATCGGGAGTAATATTAACCTCGACAAAGTCAACATGCATATTACATGGCCTCCTCATCCTGCTCTTCATAGTCATCTTGATCCTCATCATCAGAAGATGATAAATTACATCGAAAATCATCTTTTGGTTCCGCATCCCCGGCCTCGTTATCAAAATATATTATGTTTCCTTCTTGTACCGAGTTCTCAATAATGAGATCTTCGATTCTAGTCATCAACACATGATCATCATTTTCTTGTTGCAAAAGAATCGGTTCCATGTCGCCATAATCTCCTGAAATATTTCCCCTCAGGTTGACTTGTGCAACACTTAGCCACTCCCTCTTTGGTTTCTTCGTGTATGGATACAGGATATAACAAACTTGATCTGCTTGTGAGGCTGTGCAATTTGTATGTACTGAAGGAAGTTATATACGTACATATATTTAAAGGCATTAAGATTTACATGTATGGAACTAACGTACCTAGAACAAATGGTTCGTCTTTACCGTACGTTCTTGCTAAAAAAACGTCTACAACACCAACATTACTCTTCCGAGTGCCTCTATCGATCATAGGGTCGTACCGGTTACACTTAAATAGTGTGATTCTCAAATTCACAATTCCCTCATACTCGAGCTGTATGATATCAGTTAAAATCCCGTGGAAATTGTTGGGATTGTGTCCTGAAATCACACTTGTACTCACTCCTGATAGTATTTGTGTATCGAGATCAATCGTTTGTATAATACTGGTGATTGTGATGCTTTGCTAGAAGCCTCTTGTAATCTGTAAGTTGTAGACTTACTGCCAGTATTATATGATCCTATAGGGTCACACACCTAAGCAATCTGGAAGCTAACATATGGGAATGATCATTTGATAATGATCACGTTGATGTGTATTGGATACACATTGACATAGAGTTTTATGATGTATGTGTCGATCGATACATGAGTGTGTCGATCGATGCAGGCTTTTCGAGAAGGTGTGTCGATCGACACAGTAAGTGTGTCGATCGATGCATATCGGGTTTTGACATAAACGAGTCGGGCTTCTCTGACGGTTTTGGTGATGTCATTTCCAGGTCGATATATAAAGGTTTATATGGTCGACCTGAACCCTAGCCGTCACTGTAATTCTCAGAGAGAAAAGCAGAGACATCGAAAACTCATTCCCTGAATCCGGCACTAGCATCCTGGCGTTCCAGGTTGTGTGAGTGTGTGCTTGGTAGAGGCGAAGCACTTGATTCGCTAGATCTCGTTCACCATTCCATTCCGCTGCCAGATCTGAGGTAAGAACGAGGTTGGTAATTTCAATATAACAACCTTAGATCCTAAGGGATCCAACAGTGGTATCAGAGCATGGTAGGGTTTAGTCTATTGAATCTGAGGCATTTAAATCGAATACTGATGAATTTGATTAGTTAATTGCCTGTTAAATCGTGTTTTATGGAAATTTATCTCGGATTGAAGTTTCTGTTGAAAACGACGAACTGTTGTTGTCGCACTGTGTCGATCGACACTAAGCTTGTGTCGGTCGACACACCGCGAAACGCATAATAAGATTTTAGTGTTTGTCGCATAGTGTCGATCGACACAAAGCGTGTGTCGGTCGACACATAGCGAAAACGCGTAAATAATTTAGGGTTTGTTGCATGGTGTCGATCGACACTAAGCTTGTGTCGGTCGACACATCGCGAAAAACTCGTAAAAGATATTAGGGGTTTTCGCACAGCATCGATCGACGCACTGGGTGTATCGGTCGATACACGGAGAAAATACGAAAGATTTGAAATCGCACTATGTCGATCGACGCACTGGGTGCATCGGTCGACACAGACTGTGCGAATGGATAGATCGGTTCAATTGGATTGAACTGGTTATCTCGCATGGTCATGTCGATTTAATCCCTAATATTCTACAATGTCGGTCGACACAAACCTTGCGGTTGGTTGAATCGGTTCAATTGGATTGAACTGGTTATCATGCTTGGTTAAGGTAGATTAGATCGGTTTAAATTGGATGAATTGGTTCAATTGAATTGAACTGGTTATCTCAATTAGAATAAACCGATTTAATTGGTTAAGATCAGTTTGATCGGATAAGTCGATCCAATTGGATTGGACCGGTTATCGCGATTAGTTAAAACTGGTTGAATCGGTTCGATTAGATGAACTGGTCAAATTGGATTTGACCGGTTATCTCGAATGATCTTAAGGTTGCATATCAAGAGTCGACCAAGTGTGTCAGTCGACGCATATGGTGACGATGTGAACCGTAATCGTTTGGTTTTTGAACCAAATGATTAAGAAACGAACCGAATGACCTAACCCACTGAAATTAGAACGATTAAAACTTAATTGAAATTATTAAAAGTTAAAAAATGTTCTAAACTTGTTTAATACACATTGGATGTGTGTTAAATCGAAGCTTAGTTATTCAATATGGTCAACTGTCAAGACTCGATTCGTTGTTGGATAGTCTTGCCAAGAGCTTGGTGTCCACAATTACATGAGTAAGGCAGGTAGTAGTGTTGATGGTCTTGCAGTGCTTGACATCAACTATTGCATGACCTAAGAGATTGAATTACTAATCTTGTAAAGTTCCATTTCCTCAACTAAATATCAAGTGATCTTGATGTCTTGCCAAATCTTGTCAACTGTCAAGACTCGTGTCGTTTGTTGGATAGTCTTGGAGTCCTTGGTATCCACTGCAACATGAGTTAGGCAGGTGGTCATTGACAGACTTGCAGTGCGACTGTCAGTGATCACAAGACAGAAGAGATTGGGTTACTTGACTGGGCTGTCAGAAGTTTTGGGCCCAGAGACGTCAGAGTGGATGAGACATGGATTGTCTCATCTACGACCAAGAATTGTACTGAGTACAATTAGCAATGGATTGCTTACCTAGATTACTAAACTCTGAGTAATGACGAGTCGTCCATTCAGATTTTAGTGATGTATGGATCTTGGATTATTATATTCATAGAGGAAACGTTGTTTGAATATAATGCGAGTTTTCTTATTGGATAAGATTCCTCATTTCCTGAAATCATAACTAAAATTTTCTTTGATTAAAATTTTCAGCCTATGTCTAAAACTACCTTCTCGTTACGACCCGTCCTTGAGAAGGACAAGTTAAATGGGTCAAATTTCCTGGATTGGTATCGCAATTTGAGATTAATCCTCAAGCAGGAGAGTAAGGACTATGTCCTTGAGAAAGCTCTTCCAGAAAGGCTTGGGGCCAATCGCTCGAATGCAATATATAATGCTTGGAACAAGCATTATATTGATGTGGTAGATGTGCGTGGTCTGATGTTGGCTACCATGAACTCGGACTTGAAGATTCAATACGAGAACATGGAGTCGCCAATAGAGATGATCACCAGCCTGAAACTGAAGTTTCAGGATCTGGCACGAGTTGAGAGATTCCAGTTGGTGAAGTCTCTCACTAGGTGCAGACTACCAGAGGATGTTCCAGTGAGTCCTCATGCCATTAAAATGATGGGTTACGTTGATAACCTGGGGAAACTGGATTGTCCTGTCAGCTTAGAGTTGGCAACTGACATCATTCTGCAGTCACTGCCGTCAAGCTATGATAAGTTCATTAAGAACTATATCAAGAAAGGCTTGACGAAGACGTTGACTGAGCTGCATGGCATGCTCAAAACAGTAGAGCAAGACATCATAAAGGGTAAAAGATTTGAGAAATCTTGTGTTGGCAAGGGTAGAGGCAGGGCCGTTCAGATTTGGAATCAGGATAAGCCTGTGTCATCTTATAAGCCCAAGTCCGGCCCATCTTGTGTTAGAAAGTGCTTCTACTGTAATGAGTATGGGCATTGGAAGAGAGATTGCATTAAATTCTTGGAAGATTCACAAGAGATGAAGAAGATGTACGGTACTTCTTCTTCATGTATTGTGTTATTATTTCAAGTTCTACGTAAGTATTGGATACTGGTTGTGGTACTGATATTTTAGAAATATGCAGGGCCTAAGCAACAGTAGAACGTTGAAGAAAGGACAAGTGGAACTGCGTACCTAGTATGGAGCAATGGTTGCTGCATAAGCCGTAGAGATTCTGCACTTGTAGGAGCCTTTCAAGCTTGGTTTTTGAATTAAGTAATTGCTACTATGTACCTGCTTTATGCAGAAATGTCTTTCATTTTCTTGTAAGAATTTGAATGTTTTTCATTCTGATAAAAGACAAGTTTTGCTCTTTTGATCTTAATGAAATATCATATAGTAGCACCCCTTTTGAAAGGGTTTTGTATCTTAAACCAACATACGCTTAAACATAACATAAATATCAAATGATTCAAGTCTGATGACTTGAACTCGATTTTTCCTTAGCATAGTCAAATTGACCAAATAGAGCGCAGCGGATTCAGAAGTTCCATAGTTATGGGCTTCAGGTTCATTTGATTGTAAATCGATTGAGACATGAATTCTGCTTGCTGGGCCAAATGACTAAGGCTTCTTTAGCGGAGCTAAAAAAACGGGCCAGAGGCTCGTTGGGCCTTACACATTCTGATGTATGCGGCCCGATGAGCATTAGTGCCAAAGGAAAACTTCAATACTTCATTGACTTATTGATGGCTTCAACAAGTATGACTGTGTTCATTTGATGTGACACGAGTCAGAATCCTTTGGAATGATCAAAGGAGTTTTAGAATGAAGTATAGAACCGATTTGACGGAATTATTGATATCCTCGATTAGATCGCGGAGGAAAATACTTGAGTCAAGAATTGAGTGATCATCTAAGTGAGTGTGAAGCCATATCACAGCTCTTTTCTCCCAGAAAACCTGAATGATGTTTCTGAGAGAATGAATCGGATCTTATTGAATATGCTCCGATTAATGATGAGTCACATGAATCTTCCATTATTCTTTTAAAATACGCTCTAAAATGAACATGTTTACACTAAATAAGCTTTCTATCAGAATCAGTGAAAAACACCACATTGGATATGGACTG
Source organism: Orychophragmus violaceus (assembly GCA_030180135.1). NCBI lineage: Eukaryota > Viridiplantae > Streptophyta > Magnoliopsida > Brassicales > Brassicaceae > Orychophragmus > Orychophragmus violaceus. The sequence goes on along the minus strand of CM058232.1, from coordinate 30,781,705 downwards.
GGTGATTTCCAAATATGTTTTCTGATTAATTGGGATTGCAAGGTTTGTGTAAGGCAGTTGTCAACAAACAAACTTGAACCCAAATCTGATAAGTGTTGCTTCGCTGGTTGTCCTAAGGAAACCGAGGCTTAGTACTTTTGCAACCAATCCGAGAACAAAGTTTTGTTGTTCGGAACTCTGTTTTTCCAAGAAGAACAGTGGGAGTAAAAGTACAGCTCGAAGAAATTCGAGAAACACAGGAGGCTGTTCAACCTGTTGAGGGCCTGAAATTCGCAGATCCGAAAGGATCCATCACTAAATTGAGGGTGATTCCTCATGACCGATTGTCGGGATCCGTTGATCATTGAAAAGTGATGCGCATGCGAAATTCAAAGAAGTGATGGTGAGCCCCAACTCCGAAAATTGGCTAGTTATGCATGTTAGCTTCACCAGTTGAAGCAAGCATCTTGGAGTTGGAATCTATGTTCTGTTAAAACGGTCAAAGGCTTTGACTCGATCAGGAACGAATAGAAACAGTGCGTTTACAAGTAAACTAGTGGGAGCGTAATTGCAATTCTCAAACTGTATGTTAAGAACGTACTTAATCTCATAAACGACGTTCCGACGCTAAAGTCTTGCCAAGATTTGGGTCGGAAGTCAAATTTAACGATAGACATGGGAGAAGTCGCGTGAGTTCTTGGAATATGGATCCATTGAGATGGATCAGAAGAGCGAATTGGATCGTGTCAGAACCATTATGGTTATAAGGTACTGGACAGTTCCAATATGCATGATTCCAAGAATGGCTTCACACCAAAGGTCTTATGGCAATAATCTTAGCAAGATGAAGTGTCTTGGACACTGGCTGAGCTAGTGTCTAATGAGTGTGATTCCTTTTGCTTATGCAATAGAATCCATCATGAATGCCATATTATGCGCTCGTCTAAATGCAGCTGACGCATAAAAGTATGACGAGAAGATACCAATTTGTTCCAGTAAGAGTCACTGGACAGTTGTAAAGGAATATCCCCAAGTGTTTGAGAAACACTAAGGATAGGTTCTTGTACAACTGAGAAATAGACGAATCAATTATGAGTAGTTAGACGGACAAAGATGATTCCCGGTTCTCACCTGGTTATGTCATTTTGCCTGTGTAACGGTACTGTCTATTGGAAAGGTTTCCAAGCAGAGGACCGTAGAATAGTGTGTAGGATTATGTGTGTTCATTGGTGTAATTATCAGATTACAACCTAACATAATCAACTAGGATCTAGGTAATTTGCAGTTGAATCATAAACAGATCAGGATCATTACCTCTTTAGAAGTGCAGCGGATTGATTGGTAATATCGAGATCACTTAGAGCAGATGATAACCGGCTCCTCCTAGGTATCCACACGCTTACAAGCTACTGGATCAGGTTGCTAGACCAAGCTGGAACAACAGAGAGAGAGAGGACGGCCAGACCTAGAAAAATCGCAGAGGGATGGTCTAACTGGCGCCTGCATCCTCCCTTATATGGGCCCAAGTAATTAAACTAATGGCCTATTAGGCTTTTGGGCCCAAGACCCAAATCAGACAAAAGACTGTATTTTGTCTGGCCCAATTCTCTGTACAAATACAGTAAATGTCTTGCATCTTACTGTATTAATTCCTTGTTAACTTTCCCGTTAGCTATGGTGTGTGACCCTTAGGGATCATACAATACTGGTAATAAGTACTAAACTTATAGATCAAGAGCGGGCTCTAGCAAGTCATCATGATCACCCAGTATTTATGACTTATGTCTGATCTCGACACTTATCATACTTTCTAGAGATAGTACAGTAGATTTCAGGACATTCCCAACAATCTCCCACTTGTACTGGAATCCTACATTCCCTAATCCTTTTGTCTCAATATCTCGATCTGGCATAAGGCAAGATGCGTGTCATCCTTATATAGCCAGACCATGTTCATCGGACCAGATTTGATACTGACAATTCAAACGACTTGGGCAAGTCCGTTTGGGAGTGGCCACTCTCTTACAAGCTATCAAGTCTCCGATTGGCCTAGAGATATTACCTCCGTTAAACGGCAGGGACAAATCCCATCTTGTTCCATCACTATAAACTACACACTTTGTAATACACCCAACCAAGGTCCTTATAGCTCCCAGTTACGAAACAGCGTTAGACAATGATCAAAGCGCATCAGTCCATGTGCAGCCACATGCATGCGAACTCAGGTCTAAGGACTATACTCTATAGTCGTAGATGAGAACCTCTTATGACACAGATATTAATATCTTGTAGAGTTCTCATCAGCGGGTCATGTCCGGTCATATGCTCCCCTACATATACCTATGTGTCGACTTTGATGCCGCGCATCTATGACCCCTCGAAACTTGGTCATAAGTCTCAACACACTCTAGTCTCAAATGGTTGTTGGTGTTCCAATTTCAACAACCTTCGACTATGGACACTATGATTTATGTCATTTCGTTAAACATGGGGTTTCAGGATCAAGTCTACTCATGTACTTCGATGACCCATATATAATGACATGAATCATTTTGGAACGATTATTTATATCACAGTTAAAATAATCCAGAAATCATAAATTTCATAAACATAAAATATTATGTTTACATGAACCTTTCAAAACAACTAAATAAAGCCCTTTACTAACTCCCACTGAAATTAAGACTACATCTTAATTTCATTTATCCTACAGCTACAGTCCGCGACTCGTGCTTAGGCCTAAGGAGTGGCTTTGTTAATAGATTAGCAACGTTCTCATTCGTTGAAACTTGCTGATCTACTTAACACCTCTATCATTTATCTCACGGAATAGGTTATACCTACCCTCAAGGTGTTTGGACCTCTGATGTGCAGCTAGCCTCATCTATGCTAGGAATCACATCAAGTTCAGTGATGAACTCTTCTTTCCAAACAACCTCTTTCGCCGCTACCCAAGCTGCGAAATGTTCAGCTTAAGTCATGGAGTCAGCAACAGTGCCTTGCACCGCCAGACAGACACAAGATATAACCAGACTGTGACTGGAAATCATCTTTGTCTGTTGGAAACTTGCCTTTCAGACTCTACCGACTTGTAGCACCTCACTTTCTCCGTAAATCAAGAACTTATCCTAAGTATTTTTCCAAATACTTGAGGATATTCATTACGTCTATCCAGTGATTCTTTGCTGGATTTGACTGGTCTTTACTTGTCTTGCTTAACATTAAAGCAACATCAAAACAAGTACGTGTCATGGCATACATGATAGATCCAATTGCCGAAGCATATGGAATCTCATCCATGCATTCAAGCTCAGCAGATATCGTAGGACACTGTTTCTTGCTTAACGTAATGCCATGTGACATTGGCATAAAACCCTTCTTGGAATGCTGAAAACGTGTAGGACTTTGTCAATATAAGAATCCTGAATTTGTCCTATCAGCTCTTTTGGATCTCTATCTTTAGATCCAAAATCCAAGAACATACGTGGCTTTACCCATGTCAATCATAAAACCAACTCCCAAGCCAGTCCTTTACCGACTGCAGCATTGGAACGTTATTTCTGAGAATCAGTATGTCATCGACATACACTATGAGAAATGCAACATCGCTCCCACTTATCTATTAGTAAACGCACAGTTCCACTTCGTTCCTGTTCAAGTCAAAACCTTGACTACTTCAACAGAACGAAGATTCCAACTCCGATATGCTTGCTTCTATTCATGAATGGATCGATGAAGTTAACTTACATACAGTATAATTTTTCGGAGTCCGGGCTCACTTTCGCTTCTGTGAATTTCGCAAGTTCGTCACTTTCAATGATCATCAGATCATGGCAATTAATCACGAGAAATCACTCTCGGATTAGTGACGGATTCATTCAGATCTGCGAACTTCAGGCTTTACAGGTGTAGATTCTACAGAAATCTGTAAATCCATCCGCTGCTCTCCCTCAACAGATTGAGCAGCCTCCTGTATTTCTCGAATTTCTTCGAGTTATACTTTTACTCCCACTGTTCTTCTTGGAAAGTAACTTTCCTTTTAGAAAACAGAATTCCGAACAACCTAACTTCGTTTTCGGAATGGACGTAAAAAGTAACAAGCCTTGGTTTCCCTAGGACAACCAGCGAAGTAGCACAACTACAAATACTCAGTAAAGACGAATTTGGATCATTTCCAGTCCACATTTATGTGGTGTCTTTCAACTGATATTGGTGGAACTATTTCAGCGTAAACTTAGATATTTCTAGAGCGTTATTCTTAAAGAATATCATGGAAGATTCGTGTGACTCATCTTTAATCATTTCTAATAAGATCTGATTCTTTCTCACAGAAACACCTCAAGGTTTTCAGGAGAAATGAGCTGTGAAACGACTTCACACTCATTCAGATGATCACACCATCAATGACTTAAGTATTCTCACTCGTGATCTAATCCAGAGTCTCAATACTTCTGTCACTCAGATTCTATACCTCATTCTGGAACTCTTTCGACCATTTCAAAGAATTCCGACTCGTGTCTCATCAAATGAACACAGTCATACTCACTGAAGTAATCAGTAAAGATAATGAAGTACAGGAAATTTTCTCTGGCATTGCTGCTCATCGGGCCACATACATGAGTATGTTCAAGGTCCAATAAGTCTTTGGGCCTTTCTCTAGCTCGGCTAAGATGGGCCCGTTGTCTTTTGGTCCAGTAAGCAGAATTCAAGTCTCATAAGATATCCGATCAAATGAGCCCAAAAGTCCATAACTATGGGATTTCTGAATCCGACTCACTCTATGTGACCAAAAACATTTACGCCAAGAAAAATCAGGTTTAATTCATCAGATTTAAACCAATTCGGTATTTATGTTACATTTAGGCACTCTTTGGTTTAAGATATAAAACCCATTCATTGAATAGGGTGCTACAATTAATATTTCATTAAGATCAAAAGAACAAAACTTGTCTTTTATTAAAATGAAAAACATTCAAATTCTTACAAGAAAATGAAAGACAACTCTGCTTAAAGCAGGTACATTGTAGCAATTACTTAATAAAACCAAGCCTCAAAGGCATATACAAGTGAAAACCCTACGGCTGAGGCAGCATCCATAGCTCCTTCCAGACACGCAGTTCCACTTGCCCTTCCTTCAACGTTCTACTGCTGCTTAGGCTCTGCATATTATAACAAATATCAGTGCCACAACCAGTATCCAATACCTATAAGGTAGAACTTGAAGTAACAACATGAATACCTGAGGAAGTAGTCTCATACATCACCTTCAACTCCTCATAATCTTCCATGAATTTAATGCAATCTCTCTTCCAATGCCCAGCCTCTTTACAGTAGTAGCACTTACCAACGTAAGATGTATCTGACTCGGGCTCAGAAGACACAAGCTTGCCATGATTCAAAATCTGGACAACTTTGGCTTCACCCTTGTCAGCACTAGGTTTAGTAAACCTACCCTTCTCCATTATGAGATTATACAGGGTACTCTTCACGTTTGGCTCAACTGTCTTGAGCATATCATGCAGTTCAGTCAGCGTCTTCGTTAAGCCTTTCTTGATATAGTTCCTTTTGAACTTATCATAGCTTGACGGCAGTGACTGCAGAATGATCTCAGTTGCCAATTCTTGGCTAACTGGATAATCCAGTTTCCTCAGGTTATCAATGTAACCCATCATTTTACTGACATGAGGACTCACTGGATGATCATTTGGTAGCTTGCAGCTAGTGAGAGACTTAACCAACTGGTATCTCTCCACTCTTACCTGCTCCTGAAATTTCAATTTCAGGCTGCTGATCATCTCTATTGGCGACTCCATGTTCTCATATTGCTTCAGCAAATCTGAGTCCATGGTAGCCAATATCAGACCACGCACATCTACCGCATCATTATAATGCTTATTCCAAGCATCATAAACTGCATGAGAGGCATTGGACCCGATCCTCTCGGGGAGAGCTCTCTCAAGGACATAGTCCTTTCTCTCCTGCCTGAGGACTAGCCTCAGGTTCCGCGACCAAGTCAAGAAATTTGATCCGTTCAGTTTGTCCATTTCAAGGACAGACCGGATCGAGAAAGTGTTTTGATTGTTTGTGCTAGTCATAACTGAAATTTAGAGATAAATAGAGTTTTAGTTATTTAGTTCATAAAAGAGTAATCTTAACAACTTATAAGAAAACTCGCATTGTATTCAAAATTTCTTTGTTTATCCTCATAAGAATACAATGATTCCGAGATCCATGTTAAACTAAAACCAAAGTGGGCCACTGGCCGTCACCCAGAATTAGCTTAACTAGGTAAGCATACATATAGCTAGTTACAACTCATGTAACTCTCGGTTGTGGATTGGGCCCAAGGCCCAATTCACCAGATGTCTCAAGGCCCGGGACTCCCGATGGCCCAGTCAAGGAAACCAATCTCTTGCAGCCAAATAATCACTAATGTCTGGGACTCCCAATGACATTAATGACTATATACTACTTTACTTACGCAAAAACAGACACCTCACACTGTAAGCCATATCTGTAATTGAATAAGCGTTAAGTAGCTGACAAGATTGGGCAAGACATCCAAGCTTGATATTGGTTTTGAGGATTTTTTGTTTTCTTTCCAAAAATAGAAGATTACTATTTTGGGAAACTTACTTATTTTAGAAACTTTCTAAATCTAGAAACATGCTAAAAATAGAAATTTCTAATTTAATATTTTATTAAAGTTTTCGGTTGGGTCACAAATTATAGGCCCAATTCTTGGCCCAAGACCACAGAATTCCAATTGGCCCAATAATTTGACATAACCGAGTCGGTTCATTAATTCTGGTCCAAGACCAAATTAAGTACTAAATCCAACTGGTTATTTACTAAACCAGACCAGCTCTAAATTATTTGGTCCAACCAAATCAAACTTAGACTAGCCTTCGGTTTAGGTTAAAATTCAATTTTTGAATTTAAATCCGGTTTAACCAGAAATTAAATAATACCAATTGTATTAAATAATTTCCAGCAAACCGCGATTTGGGTTAACCGCTTGAACCACCAATTAAATTGGATCGGTTCGGTTAAGTCCAAAACCGGGAAGAAACACCTTGTGTTTTAGCCAATTTTGACCTAACTTGCGGTTTTAGCTAAAGCTGACAATGAACCACAATCGGTTTGATCGGTTCATTGTCGCGGGTTTGGGAAGAACGAACCACAATTATCAAAGCTAAATCAACAATAATAAGACAAAATTCTCTTTTGTCGATTGTTGCAGGTTTTGATAAAATCAAAATCAACAAGACGATTCAATCAAAGCTAACTTATTTTAGCTTTAACTAACGACTTTGTCTTTTAACGTTTTTCGTCTTTTATGCTTAATCATCAATCGATTTTGACTTTTTCCAATTCGTTTCATGCATAAGTTTTCCAAACCTTGAAAACGTTTATGTCTTTAGCTTGAAGACAAATCATCATCGTTTTTCAATTAAGATAAGCTTGATAGTTTTTAATCGATCAATAACAACGATCATTCTAAGATCGGTTTGACTTTATCAAGCAAAGATCGATGACGACGATCGTTGATCGTTAATAAAAACAAAGTCAACATGCGATTGTCATCATAACATTAACGATTCTAGGTTTTCAAAGTTTCAATCAATTTTACTCATTAAAATCGATTCATCAAACTAATAAACAACCTAGTATGATCCAAAAAGCAAAAACCTAACGACCTAGGCTCTGATACCACTGTAGGATTATGTGTGTTCATTGGTGTAATTATCAGATTACAACCTAACATAATCAACTAGGATCTAGGTGATTTACAGTTGAATCATAAACAGATCAGGATCATTACCTCTTTAGAAGTGCAGCGGATTGATTGGTAATATCGAGATCACTTAGAGCAGATGATAACCGGTTCCTCCTAGGTATCCACACGCTTACAAGCTACTGGATCAGGTTGCTAGACCAAGCTGGAACAACAGAGAGAGAGAGGACGGCCAGACCTAGAAAAATCGCAGAGGGATGGTCTAACTGGCGCCTGCATCCTCCCTTATATGGGCCCAAGTAATTAAACTAATGGCCTATTAGGCTTTTGGGCCCAAGACCCAAATCAGACAAAAGACTGTATTTTGTCTGGCCCAATTATCTGTACAAATACAGTAAATGTCTTGCATCTTACTGTATTAATTCCTTGTTAACTTTCCCGTTAGCTATGGTGTGTGACCCTTAGGGATCATACAATACTGGTAATAAGTACTAAACTTATAGATCAAGAGCGGGCTCTAGCAAGTCATCATGATCACCCAGTATTTATGACTTATGTCTGATCTCGACACTTATCATACTTTCTAGAGATAGTACAGTAGATTTCAGGACATTCCCAACATAGTGCTCATTTAAGAATAGCGGTGTGGTTTGTTGGAATGGTTCCAAGCAAGAACACCGCAGCATCTCTCACAACCTAAGCACGAGTTGAACACTGTTGCTCTAGGTACTAGAAATCTGAAGACTTGGTCTTGATTCTAGTGGGAGTTAGTTTAGTTATGATGTTCAGATAAATATGATATGGTCATGTTTATGAAAAACTGACATCAACATTATTTGACTATTGGATAATTAAATAATGGTCCCAAAATAAGTTTATGTCATATTATAGGCCATCAAGTTGAGGACTTGATCATGAAACCCTATAAGTAACAAATGACATAAATTATGACGTGTCCCTAGTCGAGGTTGTTAAAGTGGGACAATAACAACCGCGAGAGACTAGCTTGTGAGGTGACTGTTGATTAAGTTTCATGGAGTCAATGATATGAGTATCACAGTCAGTCACATAGATATATGTTGGTGAACATATGATCGGACGTGACCCGCTAATGAGAAGTCTCCAGGATAGTTATATATGTGTCATGAGAGGTTCTCATTACGACTATTGAGTATAGTCCTTAGACCTGAGTTCATCATGCTTTATTGCATATGAATTGGTGCACCTTGACCTTGTCAAACGTCGATCCATAACTGGCGGCTATAAAGGCACTGCTCAGGTGTATCATGAAGTGTGTAAAGGAACAGGGATGGAACAAGATGGGATTTGTCCCTCCTGAATAACGGGAGATAAATATCTCAGGGCCTATCGAAGATTTTATGCTGAGAAAATGTGTGGCCGCACTCAAACGAACTGTAGTTCAGTTGTTTGTTTTGTTCAGTATAGATCAGGAGTTCGATAAACATGATATTGGCTTAATAAGAATGACACTAATCTTGTCTTATGCCAAATCGAGATATAGAGACAAAAGGATTGTAGGAATTGGTGATTCCAGTACAAGTGGGAGATTGTTGGGATTGTGTCCTGAAATCACACTTGTACTCACTCCTGATAGTAGTTGTGTATCGAGATCAATCGTTTGTATAATACTGGTGATTGTGATGCTTTGCTAGAAGCCTCTTGTAATCTGTAATTTGTAGACTTACTGCCAGTATTATATGATCCTATAGGGTCACACACCTAAGCAATCTGGAAGCTAACATATGGGAATGATCATTTGATAATGATCACGTTGATGTGTATTGGATACACATTGACATAGAGTTTTATGATGTATGTGTCGATCGATACATGAGTGTGTCGATCGATGCAGGCTTTTCGAGAAGGTGTGTCGATCGACACAGTAAGTGTGTCGATCGATGCATATCGGGTTTTGACATAAACGAGTCGGGCTTCTCCGACGGTTTTGGTGATGTCATTTCCAGGTCGATATATAAAGGTTTATATGGTCGACCTGAACCCTAGCCGTCACTGTAATTCTCAGAGAGAAAAGCAGAGACATCGAAAACTCATTCCCTGAATCCGGCACTAGCATCCCGGCGTTCCAGGTTGTGTGAGTGTGTGCTTGGTAGAGGCGAAGCACTTGATTCGCTAGATCTCGTTCACCATTCCATTCCGCTGCCAGATCTGAGGTAAGAACGAGGTTGGTAATTTCAATATAACAAACCCTAGATCCTAAGGGATCCAACAGAAATCAGCCTCATCAAATGCATCAGCATAATTCTCTCCTTTAACACGTACACCATAGTTACATGTCTTCCGTCCCACGCCGTGATTCTCGGTATGAAACAAATATCCTCTTGTATAATATATGGGCCAGGTTTTAGCCTTATGCACTGGTCCATGCACTATCTCTAGCACCCAATCAGGAAATTTATGTGTCTTTTTCCAATAAGTAACCTGCACTGCATAGAAAGAAAATATCAAATATAGAGTTTGGCAAAGATAAATTCAAATAAATATATAGGTAAGAAAGAATTTTACACATACATAAGTTTCCACCCAGCTTCGATATTCTTCATGTCTTATTGCGGAGACCTCTTCTTCGGATAGTTCTGGATATTTTATGGACAGATAATCTTCGAACATACTTTAATTTGAACCAAAACTTATATGAGAAATCTTAGTATAGTTGAATATATTAAACCGAAAGATAAGACATGCCAATATATATATACCTACCTCTCTAGTGGCTCAAAATATGCTAAGTTTCGCATAACATAAACATGTGCGGGTCTATAGTCTTCCTTTGAAAGCCATATTTCTTTCATTCTTCCACTTGGACGACCAACTTGAGTAAATATATCAGGAACATCGATATGATATACGGAGATTTCACCTTCAGTGAATCTGGTTAACCTGACCAAACTATAATTGATTTAGAAAAATTTATAATTAATTAATATATTACCATGTGTGTGTCTTATATACAAATGGCAAAGTGAACATGTGATAGCGCATTTACCTTGATTTTGTTATTATATTCGCAGCAAAGTAATGCTCTGAGAAATAAGCTATCTCCTCATTGATATACGATTCAACAATCGATCCTGCTGCATATCTTTTGTTCTTTGCTTTCCCTTTCAACTTTTTGAAAAACCTTTCAAAAGGGTACATCCACCTATATTGCACCGGACCTCCTAATACAGCTTCGTAGGGGAAATGTATAGGTAAATGCTCTATCACGTCGAAAAATGATTGTGGAAATAACTTTTCCAAGTTGCATATGATTAAAACTATGTTTTCCTTGAGAATTTAGAGACGAATATTTTGTAAAGTTCTCGAGCATAAGTCACAGAAAAAACTTCCAACCCCCTCAATATATATTTTTTGAAACTGTTGGTAAATATAAAATACTATACTCATATTTAATTATCAAATATTAAGTAAAATAATATAGAAAAACCTGATAATGCAAGGTGGACGTTCCGGTCTAAGAGTTCGACAAAGATAAATGGAAGTAGCCGTTCCATAAAAATGTGGCAGTCATGACTCTTCATCCCTGAAAACTTATCGTTATCCATATCAACACAAGTACCTAAGTTGGTCGCATATACATCTGGGAATTTTACTCCATGTTTCACACATTCTAGTAATTTTTTTCTAGCTTCGTTTGTCAATCTGTACGTGGGGAAATGAGCTTTACCCTCACCATCAATATGTAGGTGTGGCCGAGAACAGAATCGTTCTATATCAATTATTAACATAATGGTGTCTTTGGATTTACCCTTCACACTCAAAAGAGTATTCATGACGTTGTCAAAAAAAAATTCTTCTCTACATGCATCAAATCAAGATTATGTCGGAGAGTGAGGTCCCTCCAGTACGGAAGCTCCCAAAATATGCTTTCCTTGTGTCAGTTATGCAACTTCCCATAGCCAGTACGGTGGATTTACACCTGCAATCGCTCACTATAAACTTGCTCACCACTCAACACCTCAGGTGGATGCTCTTTTGAGGCGTCTTTTCCCTTCAAGAAGTCTTTTTTTATTCTTCCTCAAAGGATGACCAAATGGAAAAAATCTTCTGTGATAATCAAACAAACACGTCTTCCTTCCCTTAGGCAGATAAAAAGATTTTGTATCTTCCATGCAAATAGGATAAGACAATCCACCATGGGTCGTCCATCCTGATAACATCCCATATGCCGGGAAGTCGCTTATCGTCCACAGCAGCACTGCTTTTAGTTTAAAGTTTTCATTCAATAACACATCGTATGCAACAACTCCAGAAGACCACAATTCTTTTAACTCCTCAATAAGAGGTTGGAGGAAGATATCGAGACTAGCGCAGAATTGTTAGAAACAAGTATTATGTATTCATGCAGATATCATGGGGTAAATTATGGCAAGTCAAGATCACGGGCCACAACGAATGATTACGAGACATGCCAAATGGATTGAACACATATGTACATAATCCAAGATAAACGTTACTTCATCCTGAACAGTTTTAAGCCATGATATAAGTATATATTTGAGCTCCATGCAAATGAATATATTTATTTTTATCTATTTATCAGTTCAACAAGTTAACTAACTCATGTAACTATATTTTTTATTAGATTATATTTTCTAAAAAATTAAATATATTTTTTCCAAGAAAAAGAAAATAATAATAAAATAGGGTGATAGTAAAAATTTGTTTTATTTTTCTAATATTGATAAGTGAATTTTTTCGGTTCTTGACTCTATCAATTCCTCAAAATTACTAAACATGTCATTGTAATACTTGAGGTTATCAATCCAAATGGGTAGAGAATAGAGCACTAAGAATACATTAAACTTCTTAATCTAAGCAAAATGGATAAAAGAAGGCTTATGTAACAATCCTAAACAAACTAGAAGGCAAGAAATCAAATAAGACACTAAACAAAGAGGTAAATAAGATAAAATAAGGATCTTGGGATGAGGCTATGGAGACTAGGTGGTTTAGAGACAATCAATGATTCTTCAATCAATCAAACATTGCTAAACAAGGCTAGTGATCATAATTAAGCTAATCACATTCTCATGTTCATAACTCCTATGCTAATCAAGCAATCATTCAATTCTCATTTGCAAATTACAAGATAAGCACACATTAATATCCATCAAATACCTTTTAGCAAAGCTAATCCTTAGGCTAAGAATACTAATTACTAGACTAATCCAATCTCTTGGCACTAATCCCTTTGTCTAATCCCTAATCAAGATCAAATTCCCATTAGTGATTAAGAGACAAACAAGCAATCATATCAAGTTCTCAATTCCAATAATCACCTTAGACAACTAATCTCTTAGGCTAAGAGTGAAAATCCTCTAAAAAGTTCGTTCAAGCATTTCATCGAACACCTTTCGGGCATGAAAAAGCCTAGCATCTAGATTTAACAATTCCTTGCAACCTAGCATAGAGATCAACTAATTAGAGAAGGATCTTTCATCATCAAGTCCTAAGCATCACTAATCATCACATAAACCATCTAAATCAACCTCATCCACAAAACCCAAAATTTCTACTCTCTAATCTTCATTGTTCCCACAAAATCCATAAAGATAGTATGAGATAACAAGATTAAAGAGAGATCAAGAGAAAAGATTAAGAAGTTATAAAGAAGTACTTAAATTAAACTCAAAATCAAAGATTACAAGATCCAAATCCTAAAACAAAACAATGCTTAGGTAGCTTCGGGTTTTTAATCCCCCAAAATGAGTATTTATAGTTGGGAGCCACGCAGTGGCATTTTCGTAAATAAAGCTGTCTGAAAATGGTCTTTGCAGGAAACAGTATCGGGCAGTTTGCCCGATACGCAAGCCGATACATCTCCCTGTCCAATTTGTTTCTTCTGCTCCAAAGACGTATCGGCCTGTTATGCCGATACACAAGCCGATATTGCTCTCTGCCCATTTTGTCGAGGAGATGTATCGGCCTGTTAGGCCGATACACAAGACGATACTTGTCCCTGCCCAAATTTCTTCTTCTTTCAAGCTTCATTCCTTCTTCCTTAGCTCACCAAAACATCCATGCACCTCTAAGAACCTATAAAATCACAAGAAACACTCCAAACACAACCTAAAATGCTAAATCCAAACTCTAGATGCTCCTAGACTCTAAGTACAACAAAGAACAACAAAGAGAACAAGAATGTATGCAAGATGAGATCAAAACATGAGCTAAACACTATCCTAAATGCATCAAAATGCATGAATATCAATTCCCCCAAACTTAAATCTTGCTTGTCCACAAGCAAGCATAAGACATTCAAAGTAAGTTGGGGAGAAAAGTTTGAAAGTGAGAGTTCAAAGCTTTCAAAAGCAATTGTTAAGCATAAGTGGAAACAAAGTCAAGACAAGCAATTAAGAGCAACAATCAAGTTTAATCTACTTCAAAAGAGTTAGCCATTCCCATCAGCACAAGCATCAAGTTCAAGTCCCAACCTACGCATGAATTCCTATCCTCATTCCCTTTAACATTCATTAAGCAATGGTGGATCATGATTGTGCAAATCAAATGAACACATTTGGCTAAGGGTTTAAGGTCTTTAGATAAAAGTGATCTCAAATGAAGTGTGGGTTTCAAAAACAAAGGATCTCTTAAGAAAGGAATGAACTATAGCAAAATGCTAAGAGTAAGAAACAACTCATGCATACAAGGATAGATTCTCATTCTACCCAAATCCATATAATGATCTTAACTCTTCTTCTAAACCCAAAATTCCCTTCCTAAGCTACCCTTTCTTTAAGGAATTTTTGCCTTCTTATCCCAACTTTGATCACTTCTTTGTTCTTTAAACACTTAGAGGATTTCTTTTCTTTGCTTAGCTCTTTATTTTCTTTTCACTAGTCTCTTTTCTTTTTCATCTCTTTTAATGCTTGAGCCAAGTTTGGCTTCTTTTCTTTCTTTAAAACTTGAGACTTATCTTTCACAAACACTTAGAGCTATAAACTTTTCTTTTTCTTTTCCAATCCCCTCTTCCTTTTCTCAATCTTTTCCTCGTTCCCTTTTTTTTTTTTTTTCTTCCCAATTCCCCCAAACATCTTTCCTATCCTATGCATAGCCCAATGATGTAAGGCTAGTTCTACAATGAAGACCTATCCTTGTCGTTCCAAACTCAACACTTTTTGCCTAGTTGATTCAAGAAAAAGGCCTCTCATCTCTCACTAAAGTGTTTAGGTTTGAAGGAAAGCTTGGTTCAAGGTGGGGAAATTTACTTGGACTAACAAGAGAGTGGTAGAAAGGGAGAAGATAGTCCAAGTATGTATCAAATATCCATGAGGTCACCTTTCATTACACAACATGATAATTCAAGTCAAGATTAATGGTTCTAATAGATAGGGAATGATTCAAATCACAACATGTTTCAACCAAGAAGTGAACAATAATGCATGAGATCCAAGGAGGGTTCTTCCTTAATTTCAAGTTCACAAGATGCATCACATAACCACATTCTCAAACAATTTTTTATAAGAAACATAAGCTTTAACTCTAAAACATTAATGAATGCAATCCTAAATGACTTCTAGACTCAATCCTAAGCATGAAAATGCAACTATATGCTTTCTTTTTGTGAAAATTTGTTTTCAAAATTTTTAAAATTTTTATGGTTTTCTATGCCTTAGATGCATGAAATGAGACTCAAGATGCAAGAAAGGAAGATAAGAACACAAAACACATTATTAGCGACTAGTCTCCTCCCCCAAACTTAAATCACACAGTCCCTTGTGTGAACGAAGCATGGGAAAGAGACCAAAGAGAAAATCAAAAATGCAAAATCAAAAGGACAAAAGTTGGAGTATTACTTGGAGAGTGGGATGGAGAGGAGGAATGGGAGGTGGAGGCATCTTTGATTTGGCATGAGACTTCCCCCAAACATAGACCATTGCATAGGCTTCTCATCCTTTGATTTAGCATTGAAGTCCCTTTGCACCCAAAACCCATTCCCTTCTTCTTTGCATTTACCCCAAAGCTCCTCAAAAAGGATAGACATGGGAATTCCTCCCAAGTGAGCTTGTTTTAAGTCACTAAGCTTGACTATCCCTTCATTCTTTTTGGTTAGGGATGTAGCTTGAGTTTGTATCACCGGGATCATACTCATCGTAGAACCATCCCTTGAACTCCTTCATCCTTATCTCCTCAAAAGGGATCTTCCTTGGATCATGAAAGCTTGGTGATATGGTGGAGACTATATAAAGGTAGTTGTGAAAGGGTTGAGCCATTGGAGATCCATCTTCTTCATCCTCCTTGAAGGATTCTTCATTGGGACTATCTTGTTTCTCCATAGGATTTCTTCCAATTGGCTTTTTAATGAGATTTGGTTGCTTTGGCACTTCTTGCATGATTGAGAGCTCATCTTGTGTGTTCTCCTCCTTGATAACCTTGCACTCAACAACCAACTCATCTTCATAAGGCTCACTCTCATTTCTCACAACTTCTCTTACTCCTTCATTGTTGCTATTGGTTGAATCAATCATGATTGTCTCTTCATCATCCTCATCTTCATACCTTATCACAAGGTCTTCACCAATAGTGCAACCAAGAAGCATTTCAAATTCTTTGATAGTCTCTTCAGAGTCTTTCAAGTACTCATCTTGGACTTGAGCATTCTCCTCATGTGTTGGCTCAACAATGCTTGCATCTTGAGGCAAATGAGCAAAATCATTGTTGATCATCCTTAAGCTCTCATTGTACCTCTCTTGTCCTTCCAATGCCAACCTTGCCATGTTGAGAAGCTCTTTATCACATGATTGGGAAGAGTAGGCTTCTTTCAAGAGTTCATCTTGGACTTGAGCATTCTCCTCATGTGTTGGCTCAACAATACTTGCATCTTGAGGGAAATGGACAAAATCATCATTGATCATTATTAAGCTCACATTGTACCTCTCTTGTCCTTCCAATGCCAACCTTGCCAAGTTAAGAAGCTCTTCATCACATGATTGGGAGAAGTAAGTTGCTTCATGCTCATGCTCCATGCTCCAAGATTGGTATCCATCACCATATCCATATTGGTACTCATGAGAAGAGTACTCATTTGGAAGATCACCTCGATAAGTGGATGTGCTTTCAAGACCATGATGACTTGTAGGGTCCCAAGCCATCTCTCTTTCTTGAGCTTCTAGCATAGCCCTCAACATTGAAGCTATCTCCGAAGCCATGCTCTCTTCCTTGTGATTTGCACCTTGCAAAAAGAACAAACACTTGAAAGAAAATTAGTAACCACACAAACTAAAACAAAATAAAAGCTTAGTCTCAAGAAGAAGAAAAATCCTAGTGACTATTGCTAAACCCAATTGGCAACGGCGCCAAATTGATAAGTGAATTTTTTCGGTTCTTGACTCTATCAATTCCTCAAAATTACTAAACATGTCATTGTAATACTTGAGGTTATCAATCCAAATGGGTAGAGAATATGGCACTAAGAATACATTAAACTTCTTAATCTAAGCAAAATGGATAAAAGAAGGCTTATGTAACAATCCTAAACAAACTAGAAGGCAAGAAATCAAATAAGACACTAAACAAAGAGGTAAATAAGATAAAATAAGGATCTTGGGATGAGGCTATGGAGACTAGGTGGTTTAGAGACAATCAATGATTCTTCAATCAATCAAACATTGCTAAACAAGGCTAGTGATCATAATTAAGCTAATCACATTCTCATGTTCATAACTCCTATGCTAATCAAGCAATCATTCAATTCTCATTTGCAAATTACAAGATAAGCACACATTAATATCCATCAAATACCTTTTAGCAAAGCTAATCCTTAGGCTAAGAATACTAATTACTAGACTAATCTAATCTCTTGGCACTAATCCCTTTGTCTAATCCTTAATCAAGATCAAATTCCCATTTGTGATTAAGAGACAAACAAGCAATCATATCAAGTTCTCAATTCCAATAATCATCTTAGACAACTAATCTCTTAGGCTAAGAGTGAAAATCCTCTAAAAAGTTCGTTCAAGCATTTCATCGAATACCTTTCGGGCATGAAAAAGCCTAGCATCTAGATTTAACAATTCCTTGCAACCTAGCATAGAGATCAAATAATTAGAGAAAGATCATTCATCATCAAGTCCTAAGCATCACTAATCATCACATAAACCATCTAAATCAACCTCATCCACAAAACCCAAAATTTCTACTCTCTAATCTTCATTGTTCCCACAAAATCCATAAAGATAGTATGAGATAACAAGATTAAAGAGAGATCAAGGGAAAAGATTAAGAAGTTATAAATAAGTACTTAAATTAAACTCAAAATCAAAGATTACAAGATCCAAATTCTAAAACAAAACTATGCTTAGGTAGCTTCGGGTTTTTAATCCCCCAAAATGAGTATTTATAGTTGGGAGCCACGCAGTGGCATTTTCGTAAATAAAGCTGTCTGAAAATGGTCTTTGCAGGAAACAGTATCGGGCAGTTTGCCCGATACGCAAGCCGATACATCTCCCTGTCCAATTTGTTTCTTCTTCTCCAAAGACGTATCGGCCTGTTAGGCCGATACACAAGCAGATATTGCTCTCTGCCCATTTTGTCGAGGAGATGTATCAGCCTGTTAGGCCGATACACAAGCCGATACATGTCCCTGCCCAAATTTCTTCTTCTTTCAAGCTTCATTCCTTCTTCCTTAGCTCACCAAAACATTCATGCACCTCTAAGAACCTATAAAATCACAAGAAACACTCCAAACACAACCTAAAATGCTAAATCCAAACTCTAGATGCTCCTAGACTCTAAGTACAACAAAGAACAACAAAGAGAACAAGAATGTATGCAAGATGAGATCAAAACATGAGCTAAACACTATCCTAAATGCATCAAAATGCATGAATATCATATAATCTTAATTATAAATTAAAATTATATAATATATTTATAATTTTGCCCCCGATTGAAAAATATTCTGGATCTGCCACTGACCACAAACAGGTGAAATATAACCAAACTCTCATATTATTATTACTAAATCCAAAAATACTATATTAAACATGAAAAGAGTATGTCTATATGGGTCATTCTCATTTAATATTGATTACAATATATATATATATACCAACTTTGAAACAGTGAAGACTATTAGCACGTATAAACAAACTTTCTCATATTATTATTAGTAAATCCAAAAATACTATATGATACGACCAGTACCCGACTACTTTACGACACAAATAGTGAGTTGAATATTAGTCGTATCAATAACGACAAATAAACGACTTGGTTACTACTATACCCGAAGTAGCAAATTAGTCGCCCATGTACTGACCAATTCGCGATTTTTCTACGACTCTGAGCATTAGACGCAAAATTAGTCGACATATCACCGACTAGCTTGCGCCTATAGGTTCCGGTCTCGACAATAGTCGTTAATCTGTCGTAAATCGACGACTAAATCGGCGACAATCATTTTTAGTCATATATAAGCGACCATACAACGTCCATATATCCGTTGTCGCAAAATAGTAGCATTATTGTCCCCTAATAGTGGCCAAATGTTACGACTACAAGTATAGTCACAAGGTCCAGTTGCAAAAACATTTTTTCTTGTAGTGGTCAAAGCTGCAATTCTTGAATTTTTCATTAATGTGCTGGCGATTCGGGTCTGTATCGATTGACGCATGACTGCATCGATCAACGCTAAGGTCGAACAGAGAAGGTGACTTCTGCTCCTTACGGCTTTAGCTCAAAATCTTGCCCAATTAGCTCCAATATCTTCCATAATCCTCCAAACATGCATAGACCTGATAAACACCTAAAAAGACTCAAAAGACACTACAAAAGACTCAATATATACTTATATCATGGCTTAAAACAGGTAAAAACAATGATATATCAACTCCCCCACACTTAGCATTTGCTTGCCCTCAAGCAAAACAGAAAACCAAAATGAGGTGAAGAGGCTTGAAAACTTCAGAAACTCGTTTCATCTTATAAGTACCACACTCAGATTCCCTTTAGTAAACCATATGAAAATTCACCTGCAGACAACAAGATCAACATATAATTCCCCCACACTTAGCAATTGTCCTAAGTAAACTCGACAATCACATTCAGAGCATTCAAATTCACCATACTGACTTCTGAAATCTAATAAGTGTGGTCTCATCGATCAAAGAACACATGGACTCTTACTCTATTAGCACCTGAACACCATATTGTCTTTTTCTGGTTCATTTCCTCTCTTTTCCCTTCCTTAGAAACTGATTTTTCCCCATTGGGTATCATTTTTTTTTATCAGTGCTCTTCCCGCATTGGGGTGTACTTAGAACACATTCCATGGATGCACAGGAGGTAATAGGGGTCTCTACCACTCCTGCGACCACTTTGGAGATACTAGCTCATCCGCAGTTTATAAATTTTTTTTTTACTTTAAGGAAGGGGAGAAGGGAACCATACTTGAATAGGTTTACAAGCTGTGTCAGAACTAACAGAGGAATCCGACTCAAAGTATACCAAGTTCCTAGGTGAGAAATTAAGTCAAGTTAAATTGAAGTCAGTAATGGATCCTCTGAATACCTGAAGTTATGTGGGTGTCCTTAGTAGGCTGGTCTGTGTTGGGTTTTCTAATAGTAATAGATCATCTGCAAGTTCATTCCAATGGTCACTTAGGTTCCTGCGAGTGTAGCGTTTCCTCAAAAAGTCATAATTTCCCACTCAACTGTTTTGACTCAATAAAACAGACACAACTGTCTCTAAGACAAGAAAAAGATTATGTCAGTACCACCTCCCCCACACTTGAAACACACTGTCCCCAGTGGCATCAAGCTTAGGATTGGTAAAAGAAGAAAAATGGATTGAAGGTATTGTGTTCTGGCGATTTTTTACATCTCTCGCATTTGTGTCGATCATTGCACAGGACCGCAACAATCGATGCAGTGCGAAGGATGGGTGAATCAATCGACACTCAGGACCATGTCAATCGACGCACTGCGAGTCGTGTTCTTAAAATTTTCACAGACAGCAGCTGTTCCGCGATAAATCACAAAAACTCAACCTGTAAGTTACAATAACCAAAGACAACGCAAAAATCAAAGCAACAGATAGTCATAGAAGCAAAATACATCAATCCCAAAGCAAAAGTACTGACATAGACTCAAGAAAAATATCAAAATGACTCAAGAAAAAAGAAAAAGAAAAAGAAAAGTGAAAGGTACAGAACCAAATGTCTAGGAAACAGGGAACCAGAAATCAGATCTCAAAAGACTCGGAATCAGATACATCATCAATGTCAGCATAAGGGTCAGAGCCACTAGTCTCAGGAGTGGGAGATCGTCGACGTCGTGGAGCAGGTACAGGCTGATGCACTCTAGGTTGTCTTTTGCAGGAACAGCTGTTCATGAACTCCCAAAGGCCCTTCAATCTGACATTCACCATAGTCTGAAACATGCATGGAGGCATCGTAGCAGGATCCATCGGTTGGTCTGGATAAGGAATAGGAAAAAACTCAACAGCAGCAGAAAGTCCCGGTGCAGAGGATGGTCCAGGTGCAGAAGAAGTAAAGGCACCCAGAGGGTTAACAACTGTAGAAAATCTGCGTAGCAGGTTCTTGTGAGGCTCAAAGCGCAAAGATGGTAAAGTATCAATCCTCGTGAGTTCAGCTGAAGGAAGCTGCACACACCACTCTCGCGAGTCTCTATCATGAAACACCCACAGCTTTCCTTCCTTCATCCAAGTCGTGCTCTTCAGATGAGCCTCATCCATTCATAACCTCTAGGTAACACACTCTCTCCCAACCGTAGAGATCCTGAATGCTGAAAGATGGGAGTAAGCAGACTCCTCACAGTCTCAACCTTCTTGCATGAAAATGCCTTTGTCTTCAAATCACATAAGTGATCCGCAAATATTGCTCCCATGTTAAGCTCAGGCGCTGAATCAGTCAATGGGGGTTCCTCGAACAAGTCTTTCACATCACTGTAAAGCAACTCCATCCCCAACTTCCTCATCTTGTTCACCTCAGTCTTGCACAGCAAAGTGTATCCCAAGATGCGTACAACGTATCGCAAGACTGGATGTCGTAAATATATCTGCTTGGAGAATCACGAGTTATACTGCTCGCACCCGATATGGTCCCATAAGAACTGATAGCTCACACTACCCCACTCACCAAGAAGAGTGCATCGAGTGGGCTCCATGCTGAAACCATAAAGCCTGCAAAGATCAGGAATCGAGATACGGTATCTGACTCCCATACACATAAAAGTGAACATCCCCTCTCTAGCTCTCATGCACATCGGATCAGTGTAGTACACTCTGCAGGTCAACAACAGCTATCTGACCAAGTCTAGATAGAGGTCGTAACAGCGCATAGGCATAGTTCCTAAGCCTATCTATCTCGCCAATCATAGGACATCCTCAGTGAAGCTCAGCATCAGACAAGTCATGTAGTCTTCAAAACCATGTGGGCTTGATGATCATACTCTGCCAAACATTGTATAACAACGTGTCATACTCATCCCAAGTCTCGAGATCGGTCTATCTGTGCAAGCAGCACTCTCAGTCATTGTCCTCGGATCATCTTCCTACTCTCTCCGCATAGGAATATGGTCCTTCTCTGCTTTTGGCCAAGGAGCCTGTATCGCTCTGGGGATTCGAGTATCAGGCGTGGGCGGTGAAGAAGCGAGCATCAGGCACATTCCTTCTCTTCTTTGGAGCTATCTGCGATCAAAGACAAAAGATAAACCAAACTTGCAATTAATCCAAGGTTCTAAAATCAACAAATGCAATCATATCAGTGTCTACCATCTCATTCAACCATCATCAGCAGAAAAACCAGTATCAATTACTTCCAATCCATTCTACATTTTCCCTAAATCAGAGAATCGCAAGTTTTCTTCATCAAATCAAAGATTTTCTGAAAACTTGCAAAATTTGTCCATGGAAGTACTAAGGCAACACAAAATCATCACTAGAAAGCTTAAACAAGCATCAATATACCATCAAACAGTGAAAATTATGACCAATTTCGAACTTTTTTACCTTAGGGCCGAAATGAGAAACAAGGGGATACAAAAGACATACCTCAAAATAGGTGCAAATGAGTGATAGAAATGGAAAGAAAAGTGAAAATTGAGTGGAATGGGCACTTGAATCAGTGAAAACGAGTAAGAAATGAAGAAATTAGGTGGTGGGCGATTTATGGTTGGGGTTTCGCGAAAGGGAGAAATGAGGGAGAAGAAGAAAGAAGAAAGGTTAAGAACACTTACCTCGGGCGTGATTGCGTCGATCGACGCAAAGGATGCATCGATCGTCGCAAATCGTGATTGGTCGAACCGGATCGAACCAATCAGATTTCCAGTTTAGAACTCTTACCTTTCAATTTTGAATTTTGAACCAGGTGTGTCGATCATCGCACATGACCGCAACGATCGACACACATCGTGACTTCTCACTTGCGGTTTGATTCTCTCCGCTGGATGAACCGCAATCAATCCGGAAACATTCATTCATTCTCTCGCGTTTTACACCCCTGCATCGATCGTTGCACAAGACCGCAACGATCGACGCAGTGTGAATCCCACTTTCAAGACCTCTGTATGACAAAAACACAAAAAACGAAAAGAAAAAAAATCAAGTAAAATCCTAACAAAAACACCTAAAAGAGTATGTATAGACTTACCAGTGGGTTGCCTCCTATTCAGCTCTCTTTTAAGGTCACTAGCTTGACTGTTCTGCGATCAGGCTGGGGGTGCATCAACAAGAGGCAGAATCTGACCTCTTGGAATCTCGGCCTTAGCCCAATAATGTTTCACCCTCTGTCCATTTACAGTGAACTCCTTACCTTCTGAGCAGATAAGAACAACAACACCATACGGATGCACTTCCTGGATTGGGAAAGGACTTGACCATCTAGAACGTAGCTTACCTGGAAACAATTGCAAACGTGAGTTATACAAAAGTACCTGATCATTAGGCTCAAATTTTCTGGAGACAATCTTTTTGTCATTATATGCCTTAGTCCTCTCCTTGTACCACTTTGAATTCTCATAGGCATGATTCCTAATCTCATCCAAATCATTTAACTTCACCAATCGCCTCTCTGCTGCAAGCTTAAGGTCTAAACTCATCTGCTTCACAGCCCATGCTGCCTTATGCTCAAGCTCGACTAGAAGATGGCAGGCTTTCCCATAGAGAAGATGAAACGGTGTAGTCCCAAGTGGTGTCTTAAAAGCAGTCCTGTAGGCCCATAACGCATCATCAAGCTTTGTAGATAAATTCTTCCTTGCCTTCCCAACTGTCTTCTCCAAGATTCTATCTGTTAGAGACCTCAACTTGCCCACTCGTCTGAGGATGATAAGGAGTAGCCTCATGATGATGAACACCATGCTTCGGTAGCAGCTTCTCAAAGACCTTGTTGATAAAGTGAGATCCTCCATCACTTATCACAATCCGAGGCACTCCAAATCTAGGGAAAATGATGGTCTTAAACAGCTTAAGAACCACCAAAGAGTCACTGGTTGGGCTAGCTATCAATTCCACCCACTTAGACACATAATCCACAGCAACTAAAATGAACTTATTCCCATGAGATGAGGGAAAAAGACCCATGAAATCAATGCCCCAGCAATTGAAAATCTCAACATCAAGAATGAAATTCTGAGGCATCTCATGTTTCTTACTGATCTTCCCTCTCCTCTGACAGGCATCGCCTTGAGAAACAAAAGAATGAGCATCTCTGAACATAGTGGGCCACCAGAAGCCTGCTTGCAGAACCTTAGACACAGTCTTGAAAATAGCAAAGTGTCCAGCATAATCAGATCCATGGCAGTGAAATAGAACGTCTGGAACCTCTGATTCTGCAATGCATCTCCTGTAAATGCCATCCAAACAATGCTTGTATAGGTAGGGTTCATCCCAATAGAACCTCCTGAGTTCTCTGAAGAACTTCTTCTTTACATACCCCTTGAGATCATCTGGTTCAGTCTCTGCAGCCAGGTAATTAGCAATATCAGCAAACCAGGGATGATCGGGCGTCAAAACAGCGTAAAGGTCGATGTCGTAGTGTCCAACTTGAACCTTCAGAGGTTCGGGATTCGTAGGCGCATTGGGTCGATCAACGCACATGTCCGGATCGATCGACTCAACCCCGATATGTGCATCAATCGTTGCCAAGGTGGCATCGATCGTTTCCAAGGTGGCATCGATCGACGCATGTTCTGTAATCCGACAGTTTCGTAAGTTTCTGTCCAAATCCGTCCTAAACACTGTCTCAATCAAATTGATGTTCCCCTCAGGTAGGAAATCATCAATGGGGACGTCCTCTTCAACCCTGGTCCTTGACAGATGATCAGCAACTCCGTTTTAAACTCCCTTCTTGTCTTTAACCTCAATGTCAAACTCTTGGAGAAGGAGAATCCATCTCAGAAGTCTCGGCTTAGCATCCTTCTTTTGCATCAAATACTTCAGAGCTGAATGATCCGTATGCACTATCACCTTGGATCCAACCAGAAAGGGGCGAAATTTCTCAAAGGCAAAGACAACTGCCAACAACTCCTTCTCTGTAGTGGCATAGTTTCTTTGCACATCATCTAGTATTCTGCTGGCATAATATATAGCATGAAGTTTCTTGTCCTTCTTCTGCCTAAGAACAGCTCCTACAGCAAAATCGCTTGCATCGCACATGAACTCAAAAGGTAAATCCCAATCTGGTGGCTGTAATATAAGAGCACTCACTAATGCTTGCTTGATCTGTTCAAATGCAGTCTGGCAATCTGCAGTGAACTCAAATTTCACATCCTTACACAGCAAAGCAGTTAGTGGTCTAGCAATCTTAGTGAAATCCTTGATGAACCTCCTGTAGAACCTAGCATGTCCAAGAAAGTTCCTCACAGACTTCACAAAATCAGGCGCCTAAAGGCTGGTGATATATCATGGTTTTTCTAGGTTTTCAACCATGATATAAGAGTATATATTGAGTCTTTAACCTTGTATTTGGAGTCTTTTGAGTCCTTTGCAGGTTTAGGTACGTTTGGAGCTTATCTGGAGATTCTGGGAGCTTTTGGAGTGATTTTGCAGCATACATGGATTTCACAGAGTTCACTGGGTGCGTCTGCACTTGGTGTCGGTCGACAACACTAAAGGACGAAATTCTTGCGCGTCAAAAATACAGATTTTGGAGATTTGCAAGATTTACCCATAAGTTTCCCATAGTTACAAGAAGGCCCAAAACGTGTTTTAGCTACGAATTAGGTTTTACACCCACTTGTTAGGCTAAGTTTTATTCTAAGCTTTATTCTAAGAAAGATTAGGAGATTTTGGGGCTAGTCTTGTACTCGAGAGAGAAGAGATTTCGAACCCCTGTTCTTATTCTTTGATTTATATGATTATTACTTTGATCATGTCTATTGTCATGATTGCCATGTCTGAATAGTTTTCTTGTTAGATTTAGGGATTCTCATTAGGGATTTCATGGAATTATAGATTGATTGATTAATTGGGATTCAAAGCATCTAGTTCTCCATATAGGTTGTTCTTAACGCTTAATCTAAATTAGCTACTTGGATTATTGATATCAGATTGATTAGCGCAGCGAGAGTTGGTTAATTGATTAGAAAAGAACCTAGCTGAGCAATTTACCTATTCGCAAAGAGATTTGGCTTAGGGAATTTGTGAACGAAAGAACCTGATTAAATGCATGTTTAGAACTCTAGAATTCGAAAAGAGATTTGGTTTTCTAGGTTGTTAGACATAGTTAGCATTCACAGCGAGAGTTGGTTTGTTATATGATTGTGATTCTAGTTCTAGAACATCGATATTTGAATCTTGTTGATTGGTTGATATGTGTTCCTGATTTCCTGAGAACTTCCCTAAGTCTAGCGCCTTCGTTAACTGATTACACACCGTTTGTTTACTTGCTTTGTCTACTGCTTTCACTCATCTTGCTTAGCTTAATTCGACTGCATACAATCTATCGCGTGAACTAGAGTCTTTGTGGATTCGATACCCTTTGTACTAAAATTGCATATCTATGCACTTGCAGTTAAAATGGGGATTAAAATTTTCTCTATCAAGTTTTTGGCGCCGTTGTCGGGGACTCTTTGAGTTTGCCGATAGATTTTGTACTAGAATTTAGTCTAAGTATTTTCTTTTCTTGTTTACTGACCTCTTCTTCGTGTTTTTCTTGTTTCTGCAGGAAAACAGCGAACTAGAGAACTTAGTGTCTATCGACACCGATTCAGCGTCGGTCGACACCTTTCGTGGAAGCAACTAGGAAGGTTCAGAAATCTGAGAGGATGATGAATCCGAATGTTGTTGTGTTGACTCGGGATGCAGAAGGTGTTCTGAGAGATCCGCAAAACAACCCCTACAATGCTCAGGGACAGAGAATTGATGCTGAAGGAAATGTGATCCCTGAGCATGAGCTACAGATTGTTAATCCTCCTGCTAGGAGGATACTAGCTGATTACAACAGGCCTGGAGAGTTCTACGCTAACAGATCTGTGATCGTACCTCCTGCTTTTGAGAGGAATGAGTTTGAGTTGAAGACTTCCTACTACACACTTGTGGGACAGCACCTCTTTCATGGATTCCCACATGAGCATCCTATGGATCACATAGAGGACTTTGAGTCCTTAGTCACTAGGATGAAGCACAATGGAGTGTACTATGATTACCTACACTGCAAGCTTTTTCCTCACTCTCTTGGAGGAGAAGCTGCTAACTGGCTGAAGCAGATTCTACTTGGGACTCTGACTACTTGGGATACCACTTTTATGATGATGCTCGCTCCGATCAGCTCAGACATGACCTTCTGACCTTCAAGCAGGGACCTTTAGAGCCTTTTAAAACAGCTTGGGTGAGATTCAAGAGGTACCAGAGAGATTGTCCACACCATGGTTTCTATGAGGTGCAGTTGTTGTGTATTTTCTTCAGAGGAGTTGAATTGTGGTATCAGATGGCTATGGACGTAGCAAGTAATGGGAACTTCTACACTAAGTCTCCAGAAGGAGCCAATGAGCTTATTGATAACTTGGTAACTAGCAATAGTGTCAAGAATGCTGATGTGGAAAGACAGAAGAATGGTGGCAAGGCTGATAACTCACAGATAGCTGAGTTGAATAACAAGATTGATTCTGTCCACAACATTTTGCTCGGGAAGAAGCAGCCACATGAGGCAATCGAGACTGGAGAGTGTGCACAAGAGGCTGTGAATTACATTGGAGGGTCAGGATTTCAGAAGTATGGTACTCAAAATCTTGCTACTTTCACTCAGAAGTCTGCATTCCAGATGCCTTTCCAACAGCAAAACAATTCCTTCACAAGGAACTATGGAGCTTCCTCTTATCAGGCACCTCCTGTTACTTATGCTCATGAGAGTAGATTGGAAGCTATGATGGAGCAGATACTTGAGGGGCAGACAAAGACCACTGTATACTTCAACAAGAAGCTTGAAGCTGTGTATGAAGATCTGAATGGGAAGTTTGAGTCCTTGAACACTCATATGAGGCAGCTGGATATACAAGTGGCTCAGATGTCAAGTTCTGTCAAAGGGAAGAATGCTCATGTCAATGCCATCTCAGTTCATATTGAAGATAGGGTGGATCAAGAAGAAGGATTTGGAGTTAAGGCTGTGGAAATCATGGAAAACAGAGATGAATCCAAGCTTGAAGACTCAGCGTTGATCGACACTGACCACGAGTGTCGGTCGACACTCCTTGAAAACTCCGAGTTTTCGAGCTTTGACGGACCAAAATCGATCGAGATCGACATTAATCTCTTGGTAAAATCCCTCAGTGTCGATCGACACCACTGTGGTGTCGGTCGACACCTAGTTTCTACGGCAATTTCGAGTTCTCATTACGAATAGAAATCGACCCTACTCGACACGGAAGGATTGACAAGAAACAGCGTCGACCGACACCACTTCAGCTTCGGTCGACACTACGGTTGGGCAGATCCAGTTTCGTCCAAAACTGATGTTTTTGCTAAGGAGAGAGTCTACAAACCTCCTGTACTGTTCCCCAGAGTTCCTATGAGGTCTAAACATGAGCAGAATGTGGTCAAATGCATGGTGGTGATGGATAAGGAGCTGAATGAAACTCCACCAGCTGATGCTTCGCGAGTTCATCCGTGTTTGCAGAGATATGCGAGGAAGATGATCTCCATTGATGGTCATTTGAAAGAATGAGTGATGATTGTATCTAAGCGAGTCATTTCTGTGCTGCTGAATCAGATTCCAGAGAATCTTCCAGATCCAGGAGTCTTTGCACTAGATTGCTCTATCTTCGAGAACAGCTTCAAATACTCTTTGTGTGATTTGGGATTTAGTGTGAATCTCATGCCATACTCCGTGACTACGATATTGGGGTTGCTGGACTTCAAACAAACTAGGATCTCTCTAATCCTAGGTGATCGATCAAAGAGGATCCCAAAAGGAGTTCTTGAGGACATCTCTATCAGAGTTGGAAACTACTTGATTCCAACAGACTTCGTGGTGCTGAAATATGATATGAAACCGGATGATCCTTTTCTACTTGGGAGACCCTTCTTAGCTACGGGTGAATCAGTGATTGATGTGAGGCATGGTCTCATTGAGCTCCACCTGGGAGATAAGCCTATGCACTTCAAGATAGATAAGCTGCGAAAACCCACAATTGATGGTCAAGCCTTCAGTGTTCAGCTAGAACAAGAAGCTCAGATTTGTGAGGCTACAGTGTCTGATATTGGAGAAGAGAAGATGGTGGTTCCTCAGAAATCTACTCTAACATCTTCAGAGCCTGCAACTGCTCATAAGCAGAAATCTTGAAACATCAGACATCCACCAAAGCGAAGGTATGCATCCTTTAAACTCAATCCTCCTAACCGCATTGATGTGAATGCAGGGAAACGCTCTATACCACCCAAGTTACGCTCCCACCCTGGCTCTATTCCCTCATTCCTTGGACGATCTCACCCTGATACTGCTTACAAACCTCCATGGATGAGGAGATTTTCGCAGAGGCACTTACAACCTCTGTTGAAACCCCCAGGAGCCTGATTCTCATACCCATAGTCAAGCTAATTACTAAAAATAAGCGCTGAGTGGGAGGCAACCGACTATTGGGTCAGTTTTTCTTTTCTTTTTGATTTTTGGTTTGGTTACTTTGATTTTTCTAGTTTTTGGTGTTTCAGAACGTGATGAACAGGTTGCAGACAGCAGTGTTGGCCGACACTCTTAAGTGTAGGTCGACACCAAACTCGAAAACACGGACCATAATCGAGGACGCTTGATTCGGATCAGATCTGTGTCGACCAAAGCCTTGTGTTGTTCGACACTGGCTGTGTGTCGGTCGACACCAACCGCGACTGCAGGTAAGGTTTCTGATTTTCTGAACTTTTTGTTGGATTATACCTTGTTCTCCTGATTCCAAGCTGCGATAACACTGGGGACAGTGTTGTTTAAGTGTGGGGGAGAAAGTTACTGACCACCGTTTGCTTTCTTTTCTTAGAGTCAGTCCTTTGTTTTCAAAATTGTTTTATTGAGTCAAAATTGGTTTGAAACTATGATTTTTCGAGGAAAGTTTCGCTGAAACAGGAACTAAGTGACCATTGGACAGACCTGCAGTAGCTCTATGACTGTTAGAAAATCGCACACTGATCAACCTACCAAGGACACCCATATCTTCTTAGGTATTCAGAGGATCCACTACTAACTTCACCTCTAATCTTGATTTAATTTTCTCACCTAGGGGCTTGGTATCTCTGGATCGGATTCCTCTGACGTGCCTGACACAGCTTGTAAACCTGTTTGAGTATGGTTTCCTTCTCCCCTCCTTTGAAAGTAAAAAGAAATAAACTGCAGATAAGGTAGTAGCTTCGAAGTGGTCACGGGAGTGGTATAGACCCCTATTACCTCCTGTGTATCCATGGAAACATGTCCAAAGTTGCACCTCGAATAAAAAGGGAAGAGCACTGATAGAAAAAATAAAATGATACCCAGTGGGGAAAAATCAGTTGCTAAAGGAGAAAGGGAGAAAAAAGGAACCAGAAACCGATAGTTTGGTGGTCAGGTACTGACTGGATTGAGTCCATGTGTCCTCTGATCGATACTCCCTTTGTGAGACAGCACTTATTTATATACAGAGGTTAGTGTGGTGAATTTGGATGCTCTGTCTAGATTGTAGAGTTTACTTGGGACAGTTGCGAAGTGTGGGGGAAGTACATTGTGGTTTTGATCTTTGTAGGAATGTTTTCAGTGGTTACTAAGTGATTGTGAATGGGTTGTTCCTAAGACGAAATGAGTTTCTGAGTTTTCAAACCTCTTTCTTATACTTTGGTTCTTTATTTGCTTGAGGGCAAGCAAGAGCTAAGTATGAGAGAGTTGATATATCATAGTTTTTCTAGGTTTTCAACCATGATATAAGTGTATATACTGAGTCTTTAACCTTGTATTTGGAGTCTTTTGAGTCCTTTGCATGTTTAGGTACGTTTGGAGCTTATCTGGAGATTCTGAGAGCTTTTGGAGTGATTTTGCAGCATACATGGATTTCACAGAGTTCACTGGGTGCGTCTGCACTTAGTGTCGGTCGACACCACTAAAGGACGAAATTCCTGCGCGTCAAAAATACAGATTTTGGAGATTTGCAAGATTTACCCAGAAGTTCTCATATTTACAAGAAGGCCCAAAAAGTGTTTTAGTTCTGAATTAGGTTTTACAGCCACTTGTTAGGCTAAGTTTTATTCTAAGCTTTATTCTAAGAGAGATTAGGAGATTTTGGGGCTGGTCTTGTACTCGAGAGAGAAGAGATTTCGAACCCCTGTTCTTATTCTTTGATTTATATGATTAATACTTTGATCATGTCTATTGTCATGATTGCCATGTCTTAGTAGTTTTCTTGTTAGATTTTGGGATTCTCATTAGGGATTTCATGGAATTATAGATTGATTGATTAATTGGGATTCAAAGCATCTAGTTCTCCATATAGGTTGTTCTTAACGCTTAATCTAAATTAGCTACTTGGATTATTGATATCAGATTGATTAGCGCAGCGAGAGTTGGTTAATTGATTAGAAAAGAACCTAGCTGAGCAATTTACCTATTCGCAAAGAGATTTGGCTTAGGGAATTTGTGAATGAAAGAACCTGATTAAATGCATGTTTAGAACTCTAGAATTCGAAAAGAGATTTGGTTTTCTAGGTTGTTAGACATAGTTAGCATTCACAGCGAGGGTTGGTTTGTTATATGATTGTGATTCTAGTTCTAGAACATCGATATCTGAATCTTGTTGATTGGTTGATATGTGTTCCTGATTTCCTGAGAACTTCCCTAAGTCTAGTGCCTTCGTTAACTGATCACACACCGTTTGTTTACTTGCTTTGTCTACTGCTTTCACTCATCTTGCTTAGCTTAATTCGACTGCATACAATCTATCGCGTGAACTAGAGTCTCTGTGGATTCGATACCCTTTGTACTACGATTGCATATCTATGCGCTTGCAGTTAGAATAGGGATTAAAATTTTCTCTATCAGATGGTCATAACCTCTATCTTGGCGCGGTCTACTTCGATCCCAGCTTCAGATACTCTGTGCCCAATAACAATACCATCTTTGACCATGAAATGGCACTTCTCCCAATTCAGAACCAAGTGCTTTTCCTCACATCTAGCTAGCACTTTGCACAGATTGTCCAAGCACTCATGATAAGGTGACCTATAAACAGAAAAGTCATCCATAAACACCTTCATAAAGTCCTCAATCATATCAGTTAAAATGGACATCGTACATCTCTGGAAGGTGGCTGGTGGATTACAAAGTCCAAAAGGCATTCTGCGGTATGCAAAAGTACCATAGGGACAAGTAAAAGTAGTATTTCCTTGATCCTCTCGATGGATGGGAATCTGAAAGAAGCCAGAATACCCATCGAGGAAGCAATAGTAAGGGTGATTAGCTAACCTCTCCAGCATTTGATCAATAAAGGGCAAGGGAAAATGATCCTTCCTTGTTGCAGCATTCAGCTTCTAGTAGTCTATGCACATCCGGTGTCCAGCCACGGTCCTTATAGGAATCAGCTCGTTCTTCTCATTCTTCACCACTGTAACTCCGCCTTTCTTAGGCACAACATGTATTGGACTGACCCAATCACTGTCAGAGATACGATAGATGATTCCAGCATCCAACAGCTTCATAATCTCCTTCTTCACTACTTCCTTCAGATTTGGATTCAGCCTCCTCTGATGCTCAACAGATGACTTAGTCTCATCCTCAAGATGGATCCTATGCATGCACAGCTCTGGAGAGATACCTGAAATGTCATCAAGAGAATAGCCAAGAGCTTTGCGATACTTGCCCAGCTTTCTCAGCAGTAAGGAAGTCTCTGCGTTGTTCAAAGCAGCATTAATAATCACTAGATAGGTCGAATTAGGTCCAAGAAATGCGTACCTTAGCCCAGATGAAAGTTGCTTGAGCTCAATTTTCGGTGCTTTCTCCTCTGCCCAATCGGAGACGACTTGCGTCGATCGATGCACGGGTTGTGTCAATCGATGCAAGGGCCTATTCTGCACTTCCAGCTGCATGACTTGCTTTGTAGAATCCATCAGCCTCGCATAGCAGATTGCAGGCTCGTCCTCTTGATGCTCCAGTTCCAATACCGAGCTTAGTAGAGCTCTTTCCAGTGGATCCTCAGCATGTCTCCTATGAAAGAACTCTTCTGCCAAATCACTGAGAGTGTCCACATAGAAGGTCTGTCCGTCGATGGTTTGTCTCTTCACCAAGTTGCCCATATCAAAACTCATCTTCACATCACCCACATTCAGAATTATAGTCCCCTTCTTGCAGTCAATTATCTCACCAGCAGTATCTAAGAATGGTCTACCCAGGATAAGTGGATCCTTTGGTTCCTCTCCATATTGCAGAACCACAAAGTTAGTAGGAATCACACAGTTACCAATCCTGATTGGCACATCCTCGAACACTCCTTCAGGGATCCTGACAGTCCTGTCAGTTAGGACTAATGAGATCCTAGTAGGCATGAAATCTGTCATCCCAAGTCTCTTAGCAACTGACAAAGGCATAAGGTTCACACTAGAACCAAGGTCACACAATGATCTCTCGAATCTATCTATGTAGATAACACAATCCAACACAAAGCTCCCTGGATCATTCAGATTCTCAGGAATCCTGCCTTGAATCACAGCACTACACACCTCTGAGATCATCAATACACTCTCCTTATCAGTCATGTTACCAGAAAGCATGTCCTTAAGACATCTTTTCATCACAGGAGTAGTCTTTAGAGCATCAATCAAATGCACTTCAATCAACACCCTTTTCATCATCTCCTTGCATTTGTTCAACTGCAGCTCGTACTTAGACTTCCTTGGGTTCTTAGGAAAGGGAACCTTAGGCTTGTAGATCCTTTCATCAGCTTTCTTCAACTTCTCTGCATCCGATTTTTCTGTAGTCACCTTGCGCCGATCGACACTGGATGTGCGTCGATCAATTCTAGGCTCTGGCGTAACGACCTCTGCGTCGAGCTTGGGTTCAGTTTCCTCGTTCATGATCTGCGTCGATCGACGCTGGGGTGCATCGGTCGTTGCAGTGCAAAACTCACGGATTTCATCTTCCATCTCCTCAATCTCAACGATTTCCTCCAAACTTACACCCTTTTTCTGAGAAGGAACGACCTCTTTACCACTTCTCAACGTGATTGCATTACATTGGTATTTAGGATTAGCATCGGTTTGTCCCGGAAGATATCCATCTTGCCTCTTTGCAGACCCAGTAGTCTGTGCAACTTGAACAACCAACTTCTTCACATGAGTGCTCAGGGGCTCAATTTTTCCATTCAGGTCCAAGTACAGAGCATCCATATTTCCATTAAAGTCTATTGTACTCTTCTGTTGTCCTTCCAGAAGCTGCTCCATCAATCCCATCATCTTATCAGATTGCTCATTTTGAGGAGGAGCAGGTTGATATAATGAGGATCCATAGTTCCTTGTGAAGCTACTAGTGTTGTTTCCAGGGCTGCTATTACTCTGATAAGGCTTCTGGTAATAAGGCTTAGGAGTGAACCCAGAAAAGTTTTGATTACCTGTGAAGTTACTTCTTTGAATCATTCCATTGTAGCCACCTCTGCCTTGTTGATTTCCAAATTTGTTTCCCTGAAAACCAGTTTCACCAACAAAATTCACATCCTCTTCTTCGCAGCCTTCATCAGCCTCAAACACCTCAACATCCTGAGCAAAATGGACATTCTTCTTTCTAAGTAGAAGACTATGAACAGAATCAATCTTGTTCTTCATATCAGCTATCTGCGAGCTATCAGCTTTTCCACCAGATTTCTGCCTTTCCAGATCAGCGTTCTTAGTGCTATTGCTGCTCACCAAGTTCTTAATCAGCTATTGAGCTTGCTCTGGATATTTAGTGTTGAAGTTCCCATTGCTTGCAGCATACAAAGCCATCTGATACCAAAAAACCAAGTCCTCTGAAGAAAATGCCTAGCAGCTGAACCTCAGAGAAACCATGATGAGGGCAATCTCTCTGATACATCTTAAACCTCACCCAAACTGCTTTCAAAGCCTCTGTAGGTCCCTGCTTGAATGTCAAAAGATAATGTCTAAGCTGATCAGATCTAGCATCATCATAAAAGTACCTTAGAAACTTCCTCTTAACTACATCCCAAGTAGTCAGAGTCCCATGTGGAATCTGCTTCAGCCAGTTTGCAGCTTCTCCTCCAA
Source organism: Orychophragmus violaceus (assembly GCA_030180135.1). NCBI lineage: Eukaryota > Viridiplantae > Streptophyta > Magnoliopsida > Brassicales > Brassicaceae > Orychophragmus > Orychophragmus violaceus. Next base: position 30,746,301 of record CM058232.1, on the reverse strand, counting down.
GAGAATGTGGGAAAAGCTTACAATGCAGGAAGTTATAGCTCACTCTATTATGCTTCATTCCAGTGACTAAAGACTAAAAGTTCTCTATGTGATCCATAGGTTGCTCATGTGGGAGTCCATGAAAGAGGTGCTGTCCCACAAGCGTATAATATGAAGTCTTCAGCTCAAAGTCATTCCGTGCAAAATCAGAAGGTACAATCGCAGACCTGTTAGCATAGAACACATCAGGCCTGTTGATAGGTCGAGTTTTAATCCCTATACTAACTGCAAGTGCACAGTGATGTAGTTATAGTACTTAGGGTATCGAATCCACAAGGACTCTGGGCAACGATAGATTATAGAACGGTCGAGTTAAACTAGGAGAAAGTATGTGATAAACTAAAAGCAAGCAGAAAAGTAAATCAAGCGAGTTTGTAAGCAAGAAGGCAAAGCGTTAAGTCTAGGGAGTTATCAGGAAATCAGGAACACATGCAATCAATCAATCGAGATCTAATTAAGAACTGTTCAAGAACTCAAACACGGATATAGAACTAACCAACTTTCGTTGTGAGAGTTCTCTAAGTCTAATAGCAGAAATCCAAATGTCTTTGTAATTCCTAACAGATTAAACCAGCTTTAAGATTAAGTTCAATATGTTCACAATTCAATTAAACCAAATTTCTTTGCGAGTAATTCAATTGCTCATCTAGGTTCTTTCTAGCTAATCAACCAACTGTCGTTGTGGAAATCAACCTAACATCATAAATCTGGATAGCTACTTCAGATTAAGCATTAAGAACAACCCTATATGAAGAACTAACAGATATGAATCCCTACAGATTGATTAACCTATAATTCCATGAAATCCCTTGTGAGAATCCCTAAACCTAACAAGTAAACTACTCATACATGATCATCGAAACAGAAAACATCATGAATAGAATACTGAATATCATAAAACAGAATAAGAAACAGGGGTTCAAAATCCTCTCTCTTTCAAGAACAAGATCAGCCCCTAACTCTCTCTGAAATAAAATAAAACTTATAACTGAAAGCGTAGCCTAAACAATGGCTTAAAACCCCTAATATAATGGTCTAAAGTCGGTTGGGGCTTCTTTGTAATTATGAGAAACTTCTGGGCAAAAGTGCAATTTCCTCAAATCTTCATTAAACGCTCGCGAGAAGTCTGTGCCGACCTTGTGTCGATCGATGCACATGTTGTGTCGATCGACACAGGTCTGTGAATTCGACAGTGAAGTCCATCTCTCGGGTCAATGCTCCAAAATGCTCCAGAATGCTCCATAATGTCCAATTCCGCTCCAAACATGTCTAGACCTGTAAACATACTAAAAAGACTCCAAAACATAATAAAAGACCCGATAAATAAGACATATACCATGGTTAAAAACCCTAAAATCCATGGTATATCAACTCCCCCACACTTAGCTCTTGCTTGCCCTCAAGCAAGTAAAGAACCAAAGTATAAGAAAAGAGGTTTGAAAACACAGAAACTCATTTCGTCCTAGGAACTTTCGCATTCACATTCACTTAGTAAACCACTGAAAACTTTCCTACAGAACTCAAGACCACAATATACTTCCCCCACACTTAGCAACTGTCCCATGTAAACTCCACAATCAAGTTAGGACATTCAAGTTCACCACACCAGTCTTTGTAAACAATTAGGTGCGGTCTCACAGAGGGAGTATCGAATCAAAGGACACATGTACTCAACCTATTCAGTATCTGACCACCAAACTGTCGGTTTCTGGTTTATTTCTTTTCCCTTTCTCCCTTAACACTGATTTTTCCCCACTGGGTATCATTTTATTTTTTCTATCAGTGCTCTTCCCTTTTTATTGGGGTTTAACTTTGGATCTTTCCATGAATACACAGGAGCTAATAGGGGTCTCTACCGCTCCCGTGACCACTTCGAAGCTACTAGCTTATCCTTAGTTTTTATCTTCTTTTTTTACTTTCAAAGGAGGGGAAAATCAAAAACCATACTTAAGAACAGGATCACAGGCTGTGCCAAACACATCAAAGGAATCCGACCCAAAGATTACCAAGCCCATAAGTGAGAAATTAAAGTCAATATTAAGCTGAGACTAGTAATGGATCCTCTGAATACCTGGTTAGATATGGGTGTCCTTGGTAAGCTGATCTGTTTGGGGTTTTCTAATAGTCATAGAGGTCCTGCAAGTCTGTCCAATGGTCACTTAGTTCCTGTTCAAGCGAAAAGTTTCCTCGAAAAATCATAGTTTCATACTGATTTTGACTCAATAAAACAGTTTTGAAAACATGGGACTGACACTTAAGAAAACAAAAGCGTGCGTCAGTAGCTCCTCCCCACACTTAAAACACATTGTCCCCAGTAGTGTCAAGCTTAGGGTCGGCGAGAACAAATAATCAAATTGAAACGAATCCGAAAGTTGCAGAATACTTACATGTCGTCGCCCTGCGTCGATCGATGCACAAGGGTGTCGATCGATGCAAGGCGAATTTTGCTTGCGGTTATGTGAATAACCGATGTCTAAAACGCAATCAAATCGGCTAACCGTGAATCGCAACTGCATCGACCGATGCACGGGATGTGTCGATCGATGCAATGCGATTCTGCCTGTTTCTCACGCCTTTGAACACACAAAAACTGAAAAATTAAAAATACCAAATCAAAACGAAAAACAAAAACAAAAACGAACCTAACAGTGGGTTGCCTCCCACGCAGCGCTTGGTTTTAGTCATTAGCTTGACTATGGGATAGAGATTAGACTCATGGCGGTTACAACAGAGACTTTGAGTGTCTCTGTGAATGTCTCCTCATCCAAGGTGGTGTATATGCTGTCGGATCATGAGATCTTCCAAGGAACGAAGGAGTAGAATCAGGGCGGGAGCGAAGCCTGGGTGGGATTCTGCGTTTTCCTGCATTCAAAGCAATGCGGTTAGGAGGTTTAAACTTAGATGATTTGTGCCTTACCTTTGGTGGAAATGAGATGTCTGGAGCTTTCTGCTTATGAGCAGTTGCAGGTACTGAAGATGTTAGAGCAGGTTCAAGAGGAACCGCCATCTTCTCTTCTCCAATAGGAACCTCTGGTTCCACCTCAACACTGAAGCTTTGTCCATCAATGGTGGCTCTCTGCAGCTTATCCATCTTGAACTGCAAAGGCTTGTCTCCCAGCTGGAGATCAATCAGTCCACGTCTCACATCAATAACTGCTCTATCAGTGGCTAAGAATGATCTACCAAGTAGCAGAGGATCATCAGGCTCAATATCATACTTCACCACCACAAAATCTGTTGGAATCAAGTAGTTTCCAACTCTGACAGGAATATCCTCCAGAACTCCTTCCGGATATCGCTTTGAACGATCAGCTAGGATAAGAGAGATCCTAGTAGGCTGGAATTCCATCTTTCCCAATCTCACAGCTACTGAGTACGGCATTAGATTCACACAAGATCCCAAGCACACAGAGAACGCTTGAATTTGTCCTTAGAGATTGAACAGTCTAGCACAAATGCTCCTGGATCTGGAAGCTTCTCTGAAATCTGAATCAGCTGCTTCTCCATCACTTTCATACAATTAGCTTCGTCTAGCTCCTGTTTGGACAGTTTAGGAACCTTAGGATATGGCACATAGGGCTTATAGACTCGTTCTGGGACTGTTGCAGGTTTCTGCTCTCGTCTGCGATCTGTGTCGATCGATGCATAGGGTGTGTCGATCGACACAAGGCGATTATGTTCAATTTCATCAGACGGATCGGGGTTGCATCGATCGACATCAAGTGTGTGTCGATCGATGCATGTCTCAGACAGACAATATTCATCCACAAAATCCGAGATTATGCTCTCTTCTTCTCCTAGCAACTCAATCTCATCTCTTAAGGTCACAACATTAACGTATTGCTTCCGTTCAGCTTTCCCAGCTTCATTTTGCCTTTGTATTGCTCCAGCTGTTTGTTGAACTCGGACATCTAGCTTCTTCACATGTGTGCTCAAAGATTCAAACTTCCCATTCAGATTTTCATGCAATGCATCTATCTTTGAGTTGAAGGTCATAGTGATATGTTGTTGTCCCTCAAGAAAATGCTCCATCATGGCTTCCAATCTGCTCTTATGTGTAGGTGCAGGCGGTGTTTTGTAAGAAGAAACACCATATTTCCTTGAGAATGAGTTATTGTTGGAATTCATACCGGTTTATAAAACAATTTTATAAATCAACCTATGATTAAAATTATTAATTATTTATTAAATAATTTTAATTTATTATTAGAATTTAATCAAATTATAATTCTAATATTATTAAATCTATATAAATTGAAATACAAGTCAATCGAATTGATCGATCGTATCAAAACAAACAAAACGGATGATTTGATACAGCTAATTCATATATATATAAACATATATTATATAAATAAAATATCCATTGACAAACAAGTCACATAACTTTTAAATCATGCAAAAGGAATATGCATAGAATACTATATATGAACTTATCATATTAACATTAACTTAGCACATCGCACATCGCTTATACACGATTACCAAAAAATTAACTTTCTAAAATCCAATATTTTCATACGATTTAGAAACTGATATATGCCATAATCAAATTAGGGTTTTTCGTAAATAAATCAATTTCAGATATCATGAAACTATCAAATTTTAGACTAAAGTAGATTCGATTTCAATATTAAACAAGCAAGCTCTGATACCACTGTTGAAATTCATACCGATTTATAAAACATTTTTATAAATCAACCTATGAATATACTATCACAGATCTCATGCAAATATTGAAATAAATCTCGATCTAGAATCTCGAATATACCTGGATGTTTTGCAGCGGAGTAAAAACGAGACGATTCGAGATTCCTTAACACTTCAAGTGTAGCGCCTCTACCGGTATCCACACGCACACAAACTAGATTAGACGGGATGCTAGTACCGTTGAAATCAGATCTCAAAAACAAACTATTTGTCTCCTTTTGGATTTTGTTCAAGCGGCTAATGTTATGTGTACCAAACATTCATCCTTATGTATCAATATATATATAACGTAACCTAACCACGTTTTAGGTTAAATATGGGCTAAGCCCATTTTCTTTTTGATTATGAATGAATCATAATTCATTTGAACACTAACTCACTTGCATATACACGTATACACATATCATTATATGTGTATTTATGTTTATTTATATATCTAATATATAAATAATTATCTAAACCTAAATCTATATATATAATACAGTTTGCTTAGGTATGTGACCCTGTAGGATCATATAATATTAGTAATGAATTCTTAATTCATAGATTATAAGTGGTTTCTAGCAAAACATTATAACCACCTAATATTATATAATTGTCGAACATCGACGTTACGACTTAACCAAGAGTAGGTACAATTGATTTCAGGACATTCCTAATAATCTCCCACTTGTACTAGAATCATCTATTCCCATAATCCCTTTGTCTCTATATCTCTATCTTAGCATAAGGCAAGAAACAATGTCATCCTTATTAGGCTAGATCACGTTTATCGAACTCCGATTTATACTGATTAGACAAACGACTGACATTCACCTCGTTTGAGCACGGCCATGCATTTCTCAGTATCAAATCTTCGATAGGCCCTGAGATATTTATCTCCTGTTATATAGGAGGGACAAATTCCATCTTGTTTCATCCATGTTCCTTACAAAATTCATACCACACCCAATCAATGTCTTTATAATCACCTGTTACGGCTGACGTTTGACAAAGTCAAAGTGAACTAATCCATAAGTAAAAAAACATGACGAACTCAAGTCAAAGGACTACACTCTATAGTCGTGATAAGAAACTCTTATGACAATCATATAACAATCTTGTTGAGTTCTCATGGAGGGTCAGTCCAACCATGTGTTCTCCAACACATGTCTATGTGATTGACTTTAATACAACATATTAAATGACTCCACGAAACTTAGTCATCAGCCACCTCACATACTAGTCATCTTCAGTTACTAACGTCCCATTTTAATAACCTTGACTAGGGACCACAATAATTTATGTCATCTTTCACTTATAGGGTTTCATGATCAAGTCACGTACTTGATGACCTATAGAATGAAATAAATTATTTTGGGACTTTATTTGTTATCCAATAACCAAATAAATCTGAAACAAATTTCATAAATTTGAAAACATAACCAAATGTATGTAAACATGAACATCATATAATAAAATAAAAAATCCTCCCACTAGAATCAAGATCACATCTTAAGAAACTTAATACCTATAGCAGCGGTATGACTCTCATGCTTAGGCCGTGGAAGAGGCTTAGTCAATGGATCAGCAACATTTGCATCCGTCGAGACTCTGCTAATCTTCACATCTCCTCTATCAACAATCTCACGAATGAGATGATATCTCCTCATAATATGTTTGGATTTCATGTGGGATCTAGGTTCTTTTGCTTGTGCGATAGCTCCATTGTTGTCACAATAGAGATCCACTGGGCTATAAATACTAGGAACCACACCTAGTTCAATAATAAAATTCTGAATCCAAACAGCTTCCTTTGCTGCTTCTGAAGCAGTAATGTACTCAGCTTCGGTTATAGAGTCTGCTACGGTGCTCTGCTTGGAACTCTTCCAACTTACAGCTCCTCCATTAAGACAAAAGATAAAACCGGATTGTGATCGGTAATCATCTTTGTCTGTCTGGAAACTCGCATCGGTGTAACCACTCACAACAAGCTCATCATTTCCTCCATAGACCAAGAACTTATCCTTAGTATTTCTCAAATATTTAAGGATGTTCTTGACTGCTGTCCAGTGACTCTCACCTGGATCAGATTGGTATCTAGTCTTCATGCTCAAAGCGCATGCAACATCTGGACGAGTACAGAGCATGGCATACATGATAGATCCTATAGCAGAAGCATATGGGATTCTACTCATCCGCTCTCGCTCATCATGTGTCGAAGGACATTGAGTCATGCTGAGAGTTATGCCATGAGACATTTGTAGAAAACCTTTCTTGGAATCATGCATTTGGAATCTGTGTAAGACCTTATCTATATAAGTGTCTTGACACAATCCAATAATCTTGTTTAATCTATCTCTACAGATTCTTATTCCAAGAATATACGCGGCTTCTCCCATGTCTTTCATTGAGAAGCAACTTCCTAGCCAAGTCTTTACAGAATTAAGCATAGGAATGTCATTTCCAATAAGAAGTATGTCATCCACATATAATACTAAGAAAACAACTGCACTCCCACTAATCTTCTTGTAAACGCAAGGTTCTTCTTCGTTTCTAATGAAATCAAACTCTTTGATTGCCTCATTAAAACGAAGATTCCAACTCCGAGATGCTTGCTTCAAACCATAAATGGAACGTTGAAGCTTGCAAACCTTCCTAGCACTCCCATGAACTGTGAAACCCTCAGGTTGTGTCATGTACACATCCTCTTCGAGATTTCCATTAAGGAAAGTTGTTTTCACATCCATCTGCCATATCTCATAATCATAATGGGCGGCAATTTCTAGGAGAATCCGAATGGACTTAAGCATTGCGACTGGGGAATATGTTTCATCATAGTCTATACCATGAATTTGCTAGTAACCTTTAGCCACCAATCTAGCTTTGTATATCCGTATATTACCATCCATGTCTGTTTTCTTCTTGAAAACCCATTTACACTCAATGGTTTTGACACCATCAGGTAAATCAACCAAAGTCCATACTTTGTTTACTGACATGGATTCCATTTCGGATTTTGCGGCTTCTAGCCACTTTTCGGAGTCAAGGCCCATCATTGCTTCCTCAAAGGACGTAGATTCATCACTTTCTATTATCAATAGTTCATGATGATCAGTCACCAAAAACCCATATATAATAGGTTCGTGACGTATCCTCTCGGATCTACGTATCTCAGGTTCCACAGGTGTAGATTCTATGATTCTTCGTAAATCTAATCGATCCTCTTCATGAGAATCCGGAACAATCTCCTGTGTTTCTCGAACTTCTTCGAGATGTACTTTACTCCCATTGTTTTTCTTGGAAAGAAATTCTCTTTCTAGAAAAGCACCATTACGAGCAACAAACACTTTGTTCTCGGTAGGGTTGTAAAAGTAATAACCTTTGGTTTCTTTGGGATAACCAACGAAGTAGCATTTATCAGATTTGGGTCCGAGCTTATCGGTAAACATACGTTTAACATAAGCATCACAACCCCAAATTTTCAGAAACGACAAATTTGGAACTCTTCCAGTCCATATCTCATATGGTGTCTTCTCAACTGATTTTGATGGACATCTGTTTAGCGTAAACGCAGAAATTTCTAGGGCGTATCCCCAAAAGGATAATGGAAGATCTGCATAACTCATCATCGATCGAACCATATCTAATAAAGTTCGATTTCTCCTTTCGGAAACACCATTCAACTGTAGCGTTCCTGGAGGAGTGAGTTGTGAAACAATTCCACACTCTTTCAGATGGTCATCGAAAATTTGACTCAAATATTCACCACCTCGATCTGATCGAAGTACTTTGATTGTCTTGCCAAGCTGGTTTTGTACTTCATTCTGAAATTCTTTGAACTTTTCAAAGGATTCAGATTTATGTTTCATTAGATAAACATAACCATATCTACTGAAGTCATCAGTAAATGTGATGAAGTACTGGTAGTTTCCTCTAGCATTTGTGCTCATCGGTCCACATACATCCGTATGTATAAGTTCCAATAAGTCCTTAGCTCTTTCATTGTGTCCAGTAAAAGGAGCCTTAGTCATTTTTCCCAACAAACAAGATTCACAATTCTCATATGATTCACAATCAAATGAGCTCAAAAGTCCATCACTACGAAGCTTTTGAATGCGTTTCTCATTTATGTGGCCCAAACGACAATGCCAAAGAAAAGTTTGATTCGTGTCATTTGACTTGAATCTCTTAGTACTAATGTTATAGATTAGCACACTTTGGTTTAGAACATAAAGTCCATTCTCTAATGGACTGCTACCATAAAATATATCATTGTAATCAAATGAACAACACTTATTCTTAATTGAAAACTGATATCCTTCCAAATCCAAACAAAGAATAGAAATCCAAATCCAAACAGGTTCCACAGGTGTAGATTCTACGACTCTTCGTAAATCTAATCGATCCTCTTCATGAGAATCCGGAACAATCTCCTGTGTTTCTCGAACTTCTTCGAGATGTACTTTACTCCCACTGTTTTTCTTGGAAAGAAATTCTCTTTCTAGAAAAGCACCATTACGATCAACAAACACTTTGTTCTCGGTAGGGTTGTAAAAGTAATAACCTTTGGTTTCTTTGGGATAACCAACAAAGTAGCATTTATCAGATTTGGGTCCGAGCTTATCGGTAAACATACGTTTAACATAAGCATCACAACCCCAAATTTTCAGAAACGACAAATTTGGAACTCTTCCAGTCCATATCTCATATGGTGTCTTCTCAACTGATTTTGATGGACATCTGTTTAGCGTAAACACAGACGTTTCTAGGACGTATCCCCAAAAGGATAATGGAAGATCTGCATGACTCATCATTGATCGAACCATATCTAATAAAGTTCGATTTCTCCTTTCGGAAACACCATTCAACTGTGGCGTTCCTGGAGGTGTGAGTTGTGAAACAATTCCACACTCTTTCAGATGGTCATCAAAAATTTGACTCAAATATTCACCACCTCGATCTGATCGAAGTGCTTTGATTGTCTTGCCAAGCTGGTTTTGTACTTCATTCTGAAATTCTTTGAACTTTTCAAAGGATTCAGATTTATGTTTCATTAGATAAACATAACCATATCTACTGAAGTCATCAGTAAATGTGATGAAGTACTGGTAGTTTCCTCTAGCTTTTGTGCTTATCGGTCCACATACATCCGTATGTATAAGTTCCAATAAGTCCTTAGCTCTTTCACTGTGTCCAGTAAAAGGAGCCTTAGTCATTTTTCCCAACAAACAAGATTCACATTTCTCATATGATTCATAATCAAATGAGCTCAAAAGTCCATCACTATGAAGCTTTTGAATGCGTTTCTCATTTATGTGGCCCAAACGACAATGCCAAAGAAAAGTTTGATTCATGTCATTTGACTTGAATCTCTTAGTACTAATGTTACAGATTGGCACACTTTGGTTTAGAACATAAAGTCCATTCTCTAATGGACCGCTACCATAAAATATATCATTGTAATCAAATGAACAACACTTATTCTTAATTGAAAACTGATATCCTTCCAAATCCAAATAAGGAATAGAAATAATATTTCTGCTTATAACAGGTACATAGTAGCAATTCTTAAGTTCTAAAACCATGCCAGAAGGTAAAGACAAATGAAATGTTCCTACGGCTAATGCAGCAACTCTTGCTCCATTTCCCACACGCAAGTCCACTTGTCCTTTCTCCAAAGTCCTACTGTTGCTTAGGCCCTGCATATTTGTACAAATATGAGCACCATAGCCGGTATCCAATACCCAAGAAGTAGAACCAGAAGTAGTATCATTTACTTCTATAAGATAAATACCTGAAGATGAAGTCTCGAAAGTCTTCTTCTTCTTTTTCAGATCTTCTAGAAATTTATTGCAGTTTCTTTTCCAATGCCCATAACCATTACAATAATGGCACTTATCATCTTTAGAAGGACCAGGTTTAACCTTAGGAGCATGGTTAGACTCACTTGGATTCACAATCGAGCTTATCTTGCCATCACCTTTGTTCTTACCATGTTTCTTAAACTTTTTACCCTTTTGTACCATAAGGACATTTGGGGTGTCCTTCTTGATGTTAGGCTCAGCAGTTTTGAGCATCCCATGCAACTCAGTCAAAGTCTTTGTCAAGTTGTTCATGTTGTAGTTCATAATAAACTGATCATAGCTTGACGGAAATGACTGCAAGATGAAATCAGTAGCCAACTCTTGGCTGATAGGACAATCCAGTTTTGCCAGGTTATCAATATAACCCATCATCTTAATGACATGTGGGCTTACTGGATCATGTTTTGGTAGCTTGCACTCAATGAGAGTTTTAACCGTCTGGTATCTCTCAGTTCGTGCCTGCTCCTGAAACATTCCTTTCAGGCCAGTGATCATGTCAATTGGCGAATCCACGTTCTCATATTGCTTTTGCAAGTCTGGGTTCATGGTAGCCAACATAAGACAACACACATCCACCCTATCATTGACATGCTTCTCATAAGCATTTCTCTCTGCATGCTGAGCATTGGTCTTAGGTTTTTCAGGAAGAACCTTTTCAAGTACATAGTCCTTTTTCTCCTGTCTGAGAACAATTCTCAAGTTTCGATACCATTCGAGGAAATTCGATCCATTGAGTTTTTCCTTCTCAAGGACGGATCTCAATGAAAACGAGTTGTGGGGAGTTGACATTGCTGAAGATAAAGAATAACAATGTTAATATGATGTTCGGGAATAAGAGAAATCTTAACAATTAAGAAAACTCACATTATATTCAAATAACAATTTCCTCAAATTGAATATAATGATCCAAGATCCATATTTCACTAGAATCCGAGTGAGCTTTGGCTCAAACCCCGAATAACTAGTTAATTAGGTAAACAACACCTTGTTAATTATATCAAATATAACTCTTGGTGGTCAGATGACATCTTATGTAAGATCCAACATATGCCTCTAAGCCCAAAACCGTTTTGATAGCTTAGTCAAGTAAACCAATCTTGTTTCATATGGTAACCATTACCATCTACCTCACTTATGTAATTGCGGACACCTTGCTTTGGCAAGCCCATCACACAATGAAACAAGCCTTGATAGTTGATAAGATTGGAGAGGCATCAAAATACTTGATATTAATTGAGGAACTGATTTTAATCCAAAATATGTATATATAATACATATCTTATATGTATCTTAATTAAAATATAAATAATTAAAATAATTTTAATCTTATTAAAATTATTAATTATTTATTAAATAATTTTAATTTATTATTAGAATTTAATCAAATTATAATTTTAATATTATTAAATCTATATAAATTGAAATACAAGTCAATCGAATTGATCGATCGTATCAAAACAAACAAAACGGATGATTTGATACAGCTAATTCATATATATATATAAAAATATATTATATAAATAAAATATCCATGCACAAACAAGTCACGTAACTTTTAAATCATGCAAAAGGAATATGCATAGAATACTATATATGAACTTATCATATTAACATTAACTTAGCACATCGCACATCTCTTATACACGATTACCAAAAAATGAACTTTCTAAAATCCAATATTTTCATACGATTTAGAAACTGATATATGCCATAATCAAATTAGGGTTTTTCATAAATAAATCAATTTCAGATATCATGAAACTATCAAATTTTAGACTAAAGTAGATTCGATTTCAATATTAAACAAGCAAGCTCTGATACCACTGTTGATCATACCGGTTTATAAAACAATTTTATAAATCAACCTATGAATATACTAGCCAAGATCTCATGCAAATACTGAAATAAATCTCGATCTAGAATCTCGAATATACCTGGATGTTTTGCAGCGGAGTAAAAACGAGACGATTCGAGATTCCTTATCACTTCAAGTGTAGTGCCTCTATCGGTATCCAGGGGCGGACCCACATGAGTGGAAGGGGTGTCATCTGACACCGGTTAAATTATAAACATTTAATTTGTAAGCTTAGAACAGTGATCTTCTTCGGCAAATTTGGTGTAAGTAAGAGTGAGTGACACCCCATAACTTGGGTTCAATTCCTCTTAAAAGCATATTTTAATTTTTATACATTTATCATGACACCCCTAAAACACAATCCTAGGTCCGCCACTGCCGGTATCCACACGCACATAAACTAGATTAGACGGGATGCTAGTGCCGTTGAAATCAGATCTCAAAAACAAACTATTTGTCTCCTTTTGGATTTTGTTCAAGCGGCTAATGTTATGTGTACCAAGCATTCATCGTTATGTATCAATATATATATAACGTAACCTAACCACGTTTTAGGTTAAATATGGGCTAAGCCCATTTGCTTTTTGATTATGAATGAATCATAATTCATTCGAACACTAACTCACTTGCATATACACGTATACACATATCATTATATGTGTATTTATGTTTATTTATATATCTAATATATAAATAATTGTCTAAACCCGAATCTATATATTTAATCCAGTTTGCTTAGGTGTGTGACCCTGTAGGCTCATATAATATTAGTAATGAATTCTTAATTCATAGATTATAAGTGGTTTCTAACAAAACATTATAACCACCTAATATTATATAATTGTCGAACCTCGACGTTACGACTTAACCAAGAGTAGGTACAATTGATTTCAGGACATTCCTAACAGTTACGATGTTGGTGGAAGGGTTTCTGAAAAGCAGATTCCTGACTGTAAAATCCATTTCATCCAACGCAGTTTATAGCTTCTTGCGCATACTTTCCAAGTAGAAGACTATGCAGAGAGTCTACCTTGCTCTTCAGCCCAGCTATCTGCAACCTGTCAATCCCTGAACTGAGAAAATTATACATCATCCTTACGAAATGTGTCGATCGATGCAGAAGCAGCGTCGATCGATGCAAGAACGAAGATGTGACGATCGACACACATGACCGTGTCGATCGATGCAAGACGACTCTGTCGAATCTGACCTGCAAAATAGAGAAAAACAGAGAAAAAATAAATCAGTAAAAATAAAAATAAAAATGAAAAACCTAGTCTCAACCCTAAGTTCAAATCTATCGAAGACTCAAAAGAGTCCCCGGCAACGGCGCCAAAAACTTGATAGGTCGAGTTTTAATCCTTATACTAACTGCAAGTGCACAATGATGTAGTTATAGTACTTAGGGTATCGAATCCACAAAAACTTTGGGCAACGAAACTAGGAGAAAGTATGTGATAAACTAAAAGCAAGCAGAAAAGTAAATCAAGCGAGTTTGTAAGCAAGAAGGCAAAGCGTTAAGTCTAGGGAGTTCTCAGGAAATCAGGAACACAGGCAATCAATCAATCGGGATCTAATTAAGAACTGTTCAAGAACTCAAACTTGGATATAGAACTAACCAACTTTCGTTGTGAGAGTTCTCTAAGTCTAATAGCAGAAATCCAAATGTCTTTGTAATTCCTAACAGATTAAACCAGCTTTAAGATTAAGTTCAATATGTTCACAATTCAATTAAACCAAATTTCTTTGCGAGTAATTCAATTGCTCATCTAGGTTCTTTCTAGCTAATCAACCAACTGTCGTTGTGAAAATCAACCTAACATCATAAATCTGGATAGCTACTTCAGATTAAGCATTAAGAACAACCCTAGATGAAGAACTAACAAATATGAATCCCTACAGATTGATTAACCTATAATTCCATGAAATCCCTTATGAGAATCCCTAAACCTAAAAAGTAAACTACTCAGACATGATCATCGAAACAGAAAACATCATGAACAGAATACTGAATATCATAAAACATAATAAGAAACAGGGGTTCAAAATCCTCTCTCTTTCAAGAACAAGATCAGCCCCTAACTCTCTCTGAAATAAAATAAAACTTATAACTGAAAGCGTAGCCTAAATAATGGCTTAAAACCCCTAATATAATGGTCTAAAGTCGACTGGGGCTTCTTTGTAATTATGAGAAACTTCTGGGAAAAAGTGAAATTTCCTCAAATCTTCATTAAACGCTCGCGAGAAGTCTGTGTCGACCTTGTGTCGATCGATGCACATGTTGTGTCGATCGACACAGGTCTGTGAATTCGACAGTGAAGTCTATCTCTCGGGTCAATGCTCCAAAATGCTCCATAATGTCCAATTCCGCTCCAAACATGTCTAGACCTGTAAACATACTAAAAAGACTCCAAAACATAATAAAAGACCTGTTAAATAAGACATATAACATGGTTAAAAACCCTAAAATCCATGGTATATCACTTGTTGTAATAAGAAAATATCCTCCCAGCTGGAGGCTCAGGTGCTCTAGGTGGCTCTTCAACTCGTGGATTCTCCTGTCCACCTTGAGCTTCTCCATCAGGTTCAGGTTGAACAATCTCCTGAACAATCATGTTCCCTTCAGCATCAAGTCTTTGACCATGCTCATTGCAGACATGGTTCTCTCTATCTCTCAAAACGCCATGATCATCTCCAATTAGGATCACAACAATTGGGTTTGCCATCTTAACCGGTTTTTGAGCTTTCCTGTTTGTCCTTTCTAACCTTTCAAGTTTCTCAAGTCCTAGATTCACGAGTTTCTTATCCAGATTACTTCTAGTCGCATGATTAGGCATGCATTATCTATTCACGGCAAGGGTCGATCAATGCACAGGTCCGCAAGGATCGATTTAGTTCGTGAGTGCGTCGATCGATTCTCAAGAGCGTCGGTCGATGCACGTGTCTAATCGCAAACCTGAAACACGCAAAGACAGAAAGAAAAACAGAAAATTAGTAACAAAAAAAAAACGAAAAACCTAGTCTAAACTCTAAACTCAAATCTATCGAAGACTCAAAAGAGTCCCCAGCAACGGCGCCAAAAACTTGATATGCTCAGAGTTTAATTCTCTAAGTTACACTGCAAGTGCACATGCAAATGTAGTATGTAGAGGTCGAACCACAGAGACTCAAGAAATCTTGCGATAGACTATAGAATGTCTAGTTAAGCTAGGCGATGTAATCAAGAATATTAAACTAAAATATAAAGTAAATCAGTAGAAAATATTGGTTGTTTAACAATACTAAAAGCGCTAGGTCAAGGGAGTTCTCAGGAAATCATGCCAAGCAGATCAAATATCAGTCATGATCGAATTAAGAACCGTTCTAGAACTCAAACACAGATATAAAACTAACCAACTTTCGTTGCGAGAATTCACTAAGTCTAAACCCTAGAAATCCAAATTTCTTTGCAACTCCTAACAGATTAAACTAGCCTTAGGTGCAGGTTCGATTAATTCACAATTCAATTAAACTAAATTTCTTTGCGGATAATTAAATTGCTTAACCTAAATAGATCAGATTCTAAATTACACTTTCGTGTCAATTTGTAAACCCTAGATCTAGATTCTAAGTGATCAGGTTAGAAACTAGTATTAAGCACATTCAGGTTGAAGCACTAACAAGTTATGAATCCTAAATGATTGCTTTAATCTAGCAAGTCATGAAATCCCTAATGAGAATCCCTAAACCTAACAATGAATCTACTCAGAAATGATCAATGAAACATAAATCATTATGTGAATAAATTGTATTAAAAGAAGAGTAGAGAATGAATAGGGGTTCGAAATCTTCTCCAAAAAGCAGTACAAGAACATATCAGCCCCAAGCTCTCAAAAACTCTCTCTAGATAAAAGTATGAATGTGTAAACTAAACAAAACACCAAAAACCTAATTATAAAGTGCTAAACACGTTTTGGGTCTCTTCTGTAAATACTGGAACTTCTGGGTCAAAACTGCAATTCTTGAATTCTTCATTAATGTGCTGGCGATTCGGGTCTGCATCGATCGACGCAAGACTGCATCGATCGACGCAAGACTGCATCGATCGACGCTAAGGTCGAACAGAGAAGGTGACTTATGCTCCTTACGGCTTTAGCTCCAAATCTTGCCCAATTAGCTCCAATATCTTCCAAAATCTTCCAAACATGCATAGACCTGATAAACACCTGAAAAGACTCGAAAGACACTACAAAAGACTATAATATATACTTATATCATGGTTTAAAACAGTTAAAAACCATGATATATCAACCGGGTGCATCGCTCCCTAATCGACCACATTACCATATGAGTCCACATGAGCATGAGGAGCTCCATAGATAGGTGGAATAGTTGCTAGCTTGTGGTCATGTCCGGGAAAGTTTAAGTCAATGTGTAGTGCCGGCGCTTCTAATTCTTAAGAAGGATCCGTCTTGGCGGATGTGCATAGATAGCATAGCTATCAACAAGATTACAATTTGATATTGCTTTGCGATTCCTCGGCTAGATGATTTGTTGGACCAAATGAAAAGGTTCCGATATTCTCAAAGCTCGACCTGAAAATTGGATATCATCAGATCCCAATCCGACCCGGTGATGAATGGGAAAATGGCATTTAAAATGCGTGAAGGATATTTCGAGTGGTTGGTAATGCCGTTGAGTTATCCAATGCCCCCAGCACATTTATGAAGGTCATGAATAAGGCATTCCGATCCTACATTGGGAAGTTCATCGTCGTTTATTTCAACGATGTCCTCACTTTTAGCCCTGACAATACTGAGCATCTAGATCATCTATGATGTGTCTTGGAGAACCTCCAAAAGGAGATGTTGTTTGCTGCACGCCACAAATGCGAGTTTGGTGTGGATAAGGTTTTGTTTCTTGGGTACATCCTCTCCAACCAATGTTTGTCAATGGACCATAGTAAATTCGAAGCAATTTTCTCCTGGCCAACATGGCACATTGTTCCAGAGGCGAGGAGTTTTCACGGATTGACGTCATTTTGTTGACGGTTTGTACCACATTTCAGTACAATCATCCACGACAAAAATGGATATTGATAGCATAATATAATAACACGGTTTTCCAAACTGCTATTAAAGCTAAATTTTAGATTTTTTTTTACTTTTAATAGCAGCTATAAAACGCTAAGATAATGAATTAGTAAGCGGGAAAAAATCGACTAATCCGCCAACACTTAGGCAAAATTTTCTTAGACCGCCAAACCCTTAGAAAATTTTCCTCTTCTATTTGACCAAAAAAGTAAGTTTCCCTCTTCTCGATAAAATAAATAGAGACACACAAACTAGAACCCAAAATCTTTGTCTTGAACACCCCCAAAGGTCGCCGTCTACTTTCGCCGAGATGGTCGCAGCCTCTCATTTCGTCCTCTGTTATCGGCGATATTATCTTGTTCAAGCAGCTCGTTCTATTTCAGATCGATTTCACCTCTGTAATC
Source organism: Orychophragmus violaceus (assembly GCA_030180135.1). Taxonomy (NCBI): domain Eukaryota; kingdom Viridiplantae; phylum Streptophyta; class Magnoliopsida; order Brassicales; family Brassicaceae; genus Orychophragmus; species Orychophragmus violaceus. The sequence goes on along the minus strand of CM058232.1, from coordinate 30,728,375 downwards.
GAAGGTATTTAGCGAAAGACTCTTATTTTGTTCGTTAGTGCTATCAATTTCTTTGTGAAATTTAGGGTTTTCCTGTGAATCAATTAGATTTAGGGTTCTTACACATCGATTTTACAGATTCATTATCCGTTTTGGCTTCTAAATCTTTATTTATTAGCATGCATATTTTATATGATAATGTTCTTAGCTTGATGAATCTAACCTAAACGTAGACTTATATAGTCGAAGGTTAAAGTGTGGATTTTGCTCATATATGTTCTCTTATACTCTTTAACCCCGAAAAGTACAAATTGCTTCTGGTTCTTCATTTTTCCGAATGTTTGCGACAGGATTTACCACATCTTAAACCCTCACATTTGTTCAAGCCACACTACAAGTTAGTTCCATCTTGATATATTGTGTTTGTTTATACATTTGTTCTGATTCTCCTATTGTTTTTCGAGTGTTTGTGATATATTGTGTTTGGTCCTGATTTATTTGATGTTATGGTTTATGCATGAGTTGTTTATAGATAGTACATTACTGTAAATGTTTTTGATTTTTTTCTTGTGGCTTAATTGTTATTGATTTCCAACTAATTTGTTTGTGTTTGCCATAGTGTATGTTCTGGTTGATTTGTATGAGCATGAGTTTGTATGTTATAGATTAACCTTATTACGATTATATAATGATAACTTATATGTTTGAATTCTTGTTATTACTATTTAAATAAGGTTAGATCATATAATGTTGGAGAACAAATGGTTGCATCTTTGCAGGTATTGATCTAACATATATAGGTTACCTAGATTTCGTTTGGGGATTATAGACTTTAAGATTATAAATTGTTCTTTACTTGAAGACTTGGTCCTGCATATGAGAGTGGTGCATGGGATTTTGTACGCTCTGTGGCTGCGGATAAAGGAGAAAGTCAGCTGATAATTTGCCCTTGCAAAGACTGCCGCAATGTAGATCGTCACTTAAGCAGTGATGTAGTAGACTATCTTATAACAAAGAGAATGGACGGGGATTATAAGCTGCGTAAGGAATTTTACCATCATGGAGAAGTCATCTCATTGGCTGAAGGCGAAATGAAAACATATCAGTGGAATGAAGAGATTTTTTGTTATATAGAGTTGTTGAGTATTTAGACAGAGATTTGGTTACTCGGTGTGACTTTTCTGAGATGGAAGAGGGAGAGGACATGGAAGAAGATGAGTTCTAGGCTAAGATAGCAGATGCTGAGACACCATTGTATCCAAACTGTGCAAACCATAGCAAGCTATCTGCCATTGTGTCACTATTTAGACTAAGACTCAGAATGGCTGGTATGATAAGAGCTTCAATGATCTGTTGGAGACATTGCTGAAGATGTTAGCAAAGGATAACATACTTCATACCTCATTCTATGATGTGAAGAAAATTTTTAAGTCTTTTGAAAAGGGTTACCAAAATATTCATATGTGTGTGTCAATGATTGCTACTTATTCAAAAAGACGTTGAAGAAGCTCGACAACTGTCCTAAGTGCAAAGCTTCTAGGTGGAATATCAAGATGAGCTGGTGAGGTCAAGAAAGGTATCCCACAAAAAGTTCTAAGATACTTTTCAATAATCCCAAGGCTGAAGAGGATGTTTAAGTCTGAGGAAATGGCCAAAAACCTAAGGTGGCATTTTACTAACAAGAGCAGAGATGGGAAACTCAGACATCCAGTAGATTCCATGACATGGGACTAGATGAATGATAGATACCCTGCATTTGTTTCTAAAAAGGAATATTCGACTTGGACTATCCACAATGGGTTTAATCTGTTTAATATGAAGAATATTATTTATAGTTATTGTCTTGTGTTGTTGGTAAACTTCAACTTGCCACCTCATATATGTATGAACAAGGAGAGTATCATGCTAACGTTGCTTATTCCTGGTCCACATCAGCATGGAAACAATATTGAAGTCTACTTAGAACCCCTAATAGAGGATTTGATCTTTTGTGGAGCAAATGAGAGCTAACGTATGATGCCTTTAGTAAATCCGTTTTCACTCTTAAGGCAATGCTTCTCTGGACTATTTTGGACTTTCATACCTATAGGAATCTGGCTGGATGCAAAGTGAAGGGAAAAATGGGTTGTCCCTTGTGCGGGAAACACACATATAGTATGTGGCTGAAGTATAGTAGGAAGCATGTAGATATGTCACACAGAAAGGGTTTCGCACCAACACATATTTTTCGGGGAAAGAATGCTTGGTTTTATGGAGACGCTGAATATGGCAAGAAAGGTAGGATGTTATCTGGTCAAGAATCTGGAAGGAACATAGAAGGGATTGCATGTTCTGTAGAAGAAAATCAAATTGATTCTACCTCTAGTGAGTCTGAGGAAGAGGAAGAAACAGAAGTAGACGAATAGTAACCGTCAAGATGGAAGAAAAAGTCTATATTCTTCAATTTGCCTTATTGAGAGGTATGTTCTGTTCTCACCTATTACTTGAAGTTTTTTCCAACAACAATAAAATTAGATTTGTCTAACTTTTGGTGTGTCTACTGTGTGTATTTCTTATGAACTTCATATTAGGCATAACTTGGATGTTATGTATATAGAGAAAAATATGGTTCCAAGCATCGTCTCAGCATTACTGCATTGTGGCAAGTTTAAGGATGGACTTAATACTCCTAAATATCTGAAACTTCTAGGTATTAGGAAGGATATGAATCCTAGCATCAAAGGCAAAAGAACATACCTTCCCGCAGCACCTTGGTTTTTGTCCAAGACTGGGAAGAAAGTATTCTGCAAACGACTTTTTTACTTTAAGGGCTTGATGGATATTGTTCTAATATATCAAGGGACGTCTCTTTAGAAGACTGTAAGGTATCTGGTCTCAAATCACATGACTACCATTCTTGATGCAACAGTTCCTACTGGTTGCTTTTAGAGGTTTACTACCTAAAGGTCCCGGATAGCAATTGCACGCTTATGCGCATTTTCAACCGAATGTGTTAGGGAGTTATTGATAGGGAGCAGATTTCAGTATTGAAAGCTCAAGTTTGTGGAAACTCTATGCATGTTTGAGAGATTTTTTCCTCCCACCTTGTTTGATATAATGGTACACTTGACAATTCATCTAGTAAGGAAAGCCAGACTGAGTGGACTATTTATTTTCGTTGGATGTACCCATTTGAAAGGTAAACTTCCACTATATTATATTTGATACTATTTGACTTTCAAACAATTATATATTAGTAATTTTGTACTTTTTCTAGGTACATGAAAGTTCTTACAGACTTTTTCAGAAACCCTGCCAGACTTGAGGGATGTATTGATGAGTCTTATCTAGCAGAAGAATGCATGTGATTATGTAGTGACTTTCTTAAAATAACAATAAGTGAGGAAAAACTAGACATGAATACATATTATGAGATTTAGTTTATTTTATAGGGTCGTCCAATATCTGCAGCCACATCAATTTATCTATTTGAGATGGAGAAGAGAATAGTCCACCTTGCAGTCATTTAGCATACAACAGTCGTTGACCTATATGTGGAGTAATTTTTGCGATGTTCTCGTTTAATTAGTGATTTCTTTGATGAAATTTAGACTGATACCTTTTTCTTTTACAAGCATGCATCTGCAGCATCTACAAGACTCGAATGCAAGATGTAGTCGTGATGCTACAAATTTATGGAGTTTGCATACCCGTCGATTCAGAAAGTTGTGATGAAACACTAAAATGGTTGGCATATGGTCTACGCAGTAGTGCAAGATCATATACGGGTAACATAGTGAATGGTCAGCGGTTGCACACGCACTCAGTTCATAGGGAAAGTCAAAATAGTGGTGTTTTTGTATGAGGAAATTGGAATGTGTAGATCGAGTGCAAAAGACACATCACAAGTTGCTGATTTAGTATCATACTATGGGAGAGTAATAGACATTATCTTGTTGGATTACAATGTGTTTTATGTACCTCTCTTCCGGTGTTAGTGAGTAGTAAGAGGTAATGGTGTTAGGTGGAGGATGGGTACACACTTTTCAACTTGAATCAGTGTCAAGTTTCCTTCTTGAGGGATCCATATATATTAGCTTCTCAGGCCAAACAAGTTTTTTACTCAAGAGAGGATGATACATCAAATTGGTATGTTGTCCTAGGAGGCCCATCAAGAAGATATAGTGAGGAAGAGGAAGAAGATGAGAACGCAGATATATGACCATTGCCGACTACTGTTGACATCGATTTCGAAAATGAAGAAGCTCAGAATGCCCACAGTGATTGTGAAGGAATATATGTGTGATAAGATTTCTGTATTTTTGGGTGTTTTTGCTTGAACATTGTGTGTTTCTTGCTCATAATATTGTTTCTGTTTGACAATATGTGTTTTTTAGTTTTTTATAGTAGAGTAGTTATTCACTCTGATATTGTACTAATTTATTCAGTTATTTGTTTCATGTGAGTTAATATGGTGCACAAGAAGACAATTGCACACAAAAATAGCAAGAAGGACTCGAAGAAAGTAACAACAAGGAAACATGAAGACGAGATTGAATATGTGGGTTATGTGGAATACCAAACGAAATCTGAAGGAGAACAACAGCTAGAAGAAAATATAGAATAGACTGAAGAACCTAAAAAGGATGACCAACATGAAGAGGATGAACAAGCTCAGGCATATGAGGGAGAAACAGAAATAGAACAACCTGAACAACATAACGAGGAAGAATATCAAATGGGGAAGGAATACAGAACGAAGAAGCACTGAACAAGGAAGGAAGACAAGACGAAGAAACACTAAATGAGGAAGGGCCTGAAGGTGAGATTGAGATGTCTGAGCAGCCTAAAGGTGGAGATCAACCTAAGCGTAAGAAACATAGAGGACCAACAAAGATGAAGCACATAGCCAAGGATCCAAATTATAGAAAGAGATTGGACTTCACTGATATGGGAGAACCTGTTGATCCGGGATCAGTGAAATTATCATCATATCTTGGTACATTACTGCGAGAACATGTTGTTGTCACAGTTGAAGATTGGAGGAAACTCAGTGAGTAAGTGAAAATAGTTCTTTGAAAATATGTTCAGGTAACCTTTTCCTTAACATTCTCATATGTTAATTATATAATCTGGGATTATTTGCTTGTAAACTATGTGTCTTGTTGGTATATGAATACATGCACCATTTGAGATCGATGAAGAGTACCAAAAGAATTCAGTGTTGAAGAAAATGGGATGTCTGTGGAGGAAATCTAAATCATGACTAGTTACACAGTTAAGGTGTAAAGCTACATATAACCAAGAGAGGATGAATCTAAGACCGAAGAATGTTTCACCAACTGAATGGCGTAATTTTTTCAAACAAAAGACCAGCTCGACCTTTAAGGTATTGTCTTGTAATGGATGTGCCTTTCTGAATTTAATATTATGTTGCTAATACTCGTGTGGTAGCTTGTAAGTGAGTCATACAAGGAAAGGAGGAAGAAACATATACCTCACACTTGTAGCTGTAGAGGAATGGTCAGATTGGCTGAAGACATGGTACAATCTATTTACTTAATTCTGCTAATACTAGAATAGGGTAGCACATGTTTTCAATGTTTTCTTGTATTTAAACAGAAAAGAGAGAGAGGAGAAACAACTCAAGTGTCTAGACTAAAGGTGTGAGTCAAGTCATGTACAAGAAAATATGGTACACCATTCAACACAATAGCCTTGAAGAAGTTTGTAAGTTTAGTAATTTTACTTAAAATTAGGTAGATGTTTTTTCAATATTAGCATCTGATTACATACGTTATGTGTTTTCAGAAAAAGGCAACTGAGATGTTTGATAATGATGGTCCATCAAATTCAACAAATCATAGTATATATCAGCTTTCCCAACTTTTAGGACCTGATAATCTGGGCCGTTTGAGGGCAATGGGTGAAAACATAGGGAAGACAAAACTAGCTTATTTTGAAGTTAAGAAACAGTTTATGGATGATATGGAAGAGAAGCAAAATTGTCTGCAATACAAAGTGAAAGAGTCGAAAGATGAACTAGCGAAGTTTAGACAAGTTAGCTATACTCGATGAAGTAGTAAAATATTTCAATAATGAGCTGAATGTCTAAATGAATATTAACTATGTTTTACTGTTTCATAGGCAGGAACCTGAAGTAGGTGAAAATTAAGCTGCTACTAGAGCAAGAGTAAGTAAACAAGATAAGATAGCTATTCATGTTGTTTTCTTAAGTTCTGACATTTTTCAAATGAACAATTTGTAGAGTGTTAACAAACGAGTACATCATAAGTCTTTGTTGGTTGACTAGTCTGGTTTTGATGATAACGTCGTTGAGGGAAGAATTCTGTCAAATGATCCAGAAGACTACGTAAATGGCATCCCATTAGGCCCTAGAGCGGTTAAAGTGTTGATTGACACTGCAAATGTCTTTCTCTGAAGACCGGCACCCGAGATGTTTAATATTGAGAAAGTCATTGGGGAGATGATTGTATGGCCTGCAAGTAATTGCGTCATTCCAGACCTTAAGCTCTTTTCAGATGACATTCCTCTTATGGTAATGTTTCTTCTTGAGAACTACGCATTTTCATTTGGCTTTGTTTATATCTGTTGGAATGTTGAACTTAACATAATCGTTATGTTTTATGCTTGTGTATGATAGAGCCCAAAAACCAATTCTTTGAACAAATGCAAACTTCTGAATTGGTGTAGCAATGATGAGGTAGTTGCGGAAGGACGGTGGCAGTGTGAAGAACCAAAAGCATTGGTCAATGGTCTTCCTTTTGGACCGAAAGCAGTGAAAGTGTTTGTTGATGTAGTATAGGTAACACTATAATACTGCCATAACAACAAATACTATGGCGTATAAAAACCTACTACGATTCCGTATGAAATAGCATAATACAAGAGTTATAACTTAGAATACTACATCATCTGAAGATGCTATTAGAAAATAAATTAAATCAATTAAACCATGATATAACATATTGTATTATAGCTTCATACACTAAAGTTATCATAATGTAACCCCAGTAATAGCAAGAAGGAAATATCGATATCACAGTTGAACGTTATTATAGCACAGACGAAAGTGCTATCACATATGTCCGGCCTATTATAGTTGGGGCAGATATAGCCATTTCAAAAATGTTATCTATGACATAAAATAGCATAATTTCAGCACTTACAGTGTGCTTTTTTATTCTAGTGATGACTCCAATCACAGACTGTATGAAGGCTGATCGGTTTGAGTGGTCTCAACAGGCTGCAGAGGCATTTGACATCATGAAGACTAATTTCACAACCGCACCTATCTTAGTCCTGCCCAATTTTTCTTTGTATTTTGAACAGCATTATGATGCATCCAAATTGGGAATCAGAGTAGTCTTGAGTCAGCAATAAAAAACAGAGGCTTTCAACAGTGAAAATTTGGCTGGTGCATGGAGTAGATATATCACATACGATGAGGAGTTTTATGAAAAAATCCAAGCCATCAAACACTGGCGCCATTATCTTTTCCAACGAGAGTTTGTCCTTTACACAAACCATGATGCCCTTAAAATTTTGGATAATCAGGCGAGTCTCTGCTAGTTACGCGAATTGGGTTGATTTTTTTCACCACTTCACATTCACGATCCGCCATCAATCGGTAAAATTGAACAAGGTGGCACACGCTGTCAGACGAAGACATTTCCTTGTTGCGACAATTCATACATCCATTACTGGTTTTGCGACATTCGCCGATCTATACGTTTTCAATCCTTATTTTGCATCGGTCCTCCGTGAGGTTCAACAAGGACTGTGTACAGATTTTCTGCTTCACAGGGGGTACAAAGATAATCAGATTTGCGTTCCTGGCTGTAGCCTCCGCCTCCGTATTATTCAGGAATTTCATGCTGAGGGTCATGTTGGTCGCGATCGTACGTTGCAGTTGGTCAAGACTTTGTATTTTAGCCTTCGATTCATCAAGATGTGGAGTGATTTATTGAGAGATGTTGCTCATGTACTATAGCAGAGGGCCATGCTTTGAATGCATGGCTATATCTGCTGCTACCAGTACCAACTCAGCCATAGACAGACGTGAGCATGGATTTTGTTTGTGGATTTATGTGAATTCAGCGAGGTAACGATTCCATCTTCGTCGTCGTAGATTGTTTTTTGAAAATGGCACATTTTATTTCTTGTAAGCGTACGACTGACGCAGTAAAGGTCGTTCAGTTATTCTTCAATGAATTATATCTGCTTCATGGTCTCCCTACATCCATCATTTCCGATCAGAATACAAGGTTTTGAGCTATTTTTAGCGTTCAATATGGCGTTTGTTGGGAACTAGTCTTGATATGAGCACGGCGTATACCCACAGACTGATGGCTAGGCGGAAGTGACAAATTGAGCTCTTGGTAATATGCTTCGTAGTCTTGTGGGAGATAACATAAAGTCTTGGGAGTTGAGATTACCGCAACCAGAGTCTTGGAAGTGGAGGTTACCGTAACCAGAGTCTTGGGAGTTGAGGTTACTGAAATAGAGGTCCGTTAGATTTGATTACCTTTCTCGTTCGATCACGTGTTCACGGATCCGCTAGTAAATTTGTTGACTTTGGAAACCTTGGTTGCGAAGTACAAAGCCTCCGCAAATAAACACCATCGGGAGCTGCTCTTTGATGTTCGTGACTTATTATGGGTTGTCATTACAAAGAACATGATGCCTTTGCAAGAGTATAATAAGCTCCATTCAAGGAAAATTGGTCCGATCAAGATTCTGGAGTGCATAAATGCAAACGCATATCGCCTTGATCAAAACGACAAATGTATTTAACATCAAACATCTCAGTCCTTATGTTAGTGAAAATGACACACCATATTCGGGGTCAAATCTTCTCTTACCCCTGAAGACCTGATGCAACATATCTTTGCATCTCAACTACAAGATTTTGTCTATCTTTTTAATTAGTTATTTGAATTTATGTTTTGTTAGGATAATCTTTAGGATATCCGGTTTTTGCTATTTAATGGCTTCTTTATTGTAAATTAGATGCACATTTTATTGAATTAACAAGAAATATTTTCGAGCAAACCCTATTCTCTCGAATTCAAGCTTTTATCACAAAATATTAAAACAGTATTTCTTGTTGTTCGTCTTCGTCGAACTGCAGAACTGCTCATGCCATTCGCTACGCCATTTTGATTTGGGAACTCTGGCCTGGGTCTCAGCTGATTAGATTGTGATAGATTTAGGCTATCTATTTCTCTCGATCTCTCTGTATAACCTCACAAGAATACTGAATAATAGGATTGATTGAATGAATGAACAAGAACAGCTTTGATAGTTCGATTATCTCTAAGCTCTCATGACGAACTTAGAAACTCTCGACGATCTCATGGCGATCGTTAGCAGAAGACTCATAGCGTCTAACTACAATGACAATCAAAGCATAAAGAACAAATGAAAGCTACTGGAGCTATTTATATCAGCTCAACCACTCTTTATTCTTCACTTCCTCGATTAACAGCAAATCCTCTCTTTAGACCCGAGTGTTTGCTATTCTTCTTCTGTTGACTCCATCTCAGCACTTGGTATCTATCAATACTTCCTCCTTTGAAAACAAGCTTGCCCTCAAGCTTGTAATCAATCAGAAAGCTGCTGCTACTTGTCTCTTCTCTTCTGCTGCAATGCCAATATAACAACCTTCTATTGGCCAAGTTCTTATTCTTTTATATTTGAACATTCTAGATTTGTAACACTTTGTCCCCTTCCGCTTATGGTGTATCAGCATGTGTAATAGTTGTCTCTTGATACACACCAATAGCATGGCTCTACTTCCCTCAAGCAATAGATGAATTTGTAACAGCCACTCTGTACTCGGTTCTTCTTTTTTCCTCTGTTTCTTAACATCCTTCTTGATAAGATCAGACTCAAATGATGTTGAACTCAGCCAAATTATCACATCCAATCTGAACCAGTAGATAAGTGTCCTCATGTATACTTCCTTCCTTGAAATTAAGCTTGACCTCAAGCTTGCACTGTGTAAAATCAGTTGAGAACACCTCTGATCAGATCCGTATGGCTGCAACCCAAAATAAAACCACTGCCAAATAACTTCTCTGAGTTTCAGAACATGGTGAAGTGAGGTTCCTAATGGCCATTGTTCTAAGCTAGCGATTTGCAGTCTCTTTACAAGATTCCTGAAGAAACTACCTTTATTTGTAAGCAGCAGCCCTTCCAAAACTACCTCAACTCTGCTTTTGTATTTGAAATGCTGCAACTTATAACACTTCCTTTCCAAACCATTATGTAGTTGTACATCAGCCAATCGTTGCACATTGATAGGATATATGCGAGCAACCTCTGCGTCGCGTAACTTCTTAAAGCGTATCTGCTCCATGAACATATATCCTTGGCTTGAAACCCTCTGCAACATATCCCCATGTTTGAACTTGAATTTCCAATCTTTGATGCACTTGTTCTGCTGTTCTTTACATGTCACGCAGATAAGTCTTCCAACTGATAAGTGGTCTGCGCTTTGCCTATCAATAACTTCAAGTGCTAGCTGAGGAAAAACATTTAACACAGGGACAACTGAAATGGATGATTCCTCTTGTGTCAAAACTTGATGTATTGTTTCAGCTCCACCAACGAAACTTAAGTCCTGGATGTGCTCAAAGACTGAATGCTTAATTTCCTGCGTTTGTAGAGCACAAATTGTGTCCAAGTGTGAAACTGTTGTGAGCTGTAACTCCTGATCCTGAGACACATCAGTCATCTCCGGGATAGCAATGGATTCATCTCTCACGTCTGCTTCGTGATCAATTGCAGTAAGTGAATCTGTCCCAATCATTACTTCTGGTTGAAGACTAGCCAGAAGTGAAACTGTTGTGAACTTGTTATGGCTCGATGTGTTTTGGTGAATCTGAATTAGTGATGGTGAACATGACTTTACCATCAAAACCTGTTCCCCATTACTGCTCGGTATCAGTTCTTGTTTCCGAAGCAAATCAACCTTCTCCACACAAACAAGGGATTCTATTTCACCACTCCAGATTGCTTCATAATCAATGGCAAGAGATGAGTCTTTCTGAGGAAGTACTGCTGCCTCATAAACTTCTTCAGAAAGTGAGGCTGTTATATCTGACGCAGAGCTCACAGGAACTTCTTCTACATTTTGTGATGCTGCCGTGCGCACAAATTCTGTCTCATGAGCAACAACTTTAATTGAGACAGTCCCATCGTCTAGATTCACTTGTACTGTAGAACATCTTGTATCATGATCAAACCTCTCCAGCAATTTATGCTTAAAATCTGACCAATCTCGGAAACCTCCTCTCTTCAACACCCAAGCAAACCATTTTTTTACCCTTCCTTGAACTGAGAACGCGACCACTTCTAATTTGTCCTCCTCACGAAAGCCACACACAGTAAAGAAATGTTCAATGTCAATCCACCATTCATGAATGTGACTTCCATCGCAACTCGGCATCTCAGTCTGTTTCAACATACTATTGCTATTCGCAGCAAGCAAAGATCCATCTCGATATCCTAGTGGAAAAGCATCCTGGTTTTGTTCCCAATTAGATGATAATACCTGAGACAGATTTTGCGAAGATACGAGAGAATCGATCGTGCGTAAGCTACTGTTGAGCTTGTGGGAGTTGGTTTTCTTTATCGTCGTATTCCGCTGCGAATCCATGGCAGACATAGGCGCTTCTGTAGGAACTTTCGGTTTGCATAATCTCTTCATTCCAGCATCCAAAAACTCCACTCTCGCTGACGTAGCTTTCTGAAGTATCGTCGCGTTAGATTCGCGGAAGGAGCTCTCTGGCTTAACCTGCAATTCACACAAACGTTGCATTTCTCCATGTAAAATCTTGAAGCGCACTACAAAAAAAATCCTCATTCATAGCATATTAGCATAGCACGGTTTACAGAACTGCTATCGTAGATGTTTATGAAAATTCCAAATTATAAAATAGCATTAGATTAATGCTATAATAGAGATTTCGTAAGCGGGAACAAAAATTTAAGTGAACCGCCAAACACTTAATAAAATTTTTGATCGTGAATTAACCCATTTCCTTTTCCCCCTTCTATTTCATTTTCCCTCTACATTTTCCCTCTCCAATTTCATTTTCCCTCTTACCCAGAAAATCATATCAGACCAAAAATAAGGCTCTAATTTTTCCCCAGATTTACTCCACTCTATTACAGAATCGTCATCTCTATACGCTTGTTCCTCCTCCTCAGCCTCCTACCCCACCTTCATTTACCCCAAAACCCTAACATCCTCCGAATGAAACACTTCTCCCCACCAGCCGCCGTCTCTTCCACCCCATCCTCCGTGAACGGTATTCTTAGACGTCCTCTTCGTCGACCGCCTCTCCCTCTACTCAACAGCACCCCCTAATCAATGGTGGTGGATAGATTTCCTCCATGTTTTCTTGCTCTACGCTGCGGTGGTCAGCGCCTTGCTCCAGATTTCAGTGACCTTTTTGGACTCCAATTTCCATTGTCTGATTTATGTTTTATTGATTGATTCCTTATTCTTGGTTAGTTTCTAAAGCTTTTTCGTCCAGCGAATAGAAATTTCTTTGCTGTTTTACCAAAAAATCTGATATATACGAGTCCTGTTTCTCTTTTCTCATAAGAAAGAATGTCGTTGCTGTCGGTTTCATAAAGGGCTTTGCACGTCTAGATTATGTTTGAAGATTGATTTGCTGCTCTAGTTTCATTGAAAAATTGTTTGAGTCGATTGTTGAAGATAAAAAATAGGGGTCCATTGGTTGTGTGACAAGCTTCATATTCCATTATCGATGCAGATACGAGTGAGGGATGTTGTTCTATACCGACTTTGGATTGTCTATTTTCATCGAAGAAGGTGAGATGTGTAATCAAATCTGTCTTCTGGTTTATAGTCTTTAAGATTTATTAAGATTCTAATGAACATTCGGGATGAGATTTTGTCACACCTGTTCCCTGGTTCTCGTGGTCTATATCTTTCAATTGGAATCATAGCTTTATTCAAACTGGGATTTTGGTTATCATTTTCATAACTTTGGCTTCAAATCATTTTCATAACTTTGGCTTCAAAGTCTCAAGCTTTATGGTCTTAAATCTCTATACGGCTAATACTTTGTGACTTGCTGTTACTCAGGGGAGGGCTGGTGATGAATTGTCTTCTGAGCTTGCTTTGGCTCTTCAAAGATGTCTTCTAGGTGGCAAAAGAGGAGCAGGTTTGCATTCATGTTTATGCAGTTTCTTTTTTAACCTGCACATTGTTTCTCTTTCAGCTTGTAATGTGTATAGCACAACTCCTTTTTGGTAACAGGGGCTGGGTAAATTTATCTTCGCTTTTGATCAAAGAAGGAAGAAGTATCACATATGTTGTAAAAAACTGCAAGAGAATATGTAGAAACAACGAGGTATACTGTGAGCCCTTTTGCATCAGTGATATTTACTCTCGAATCTTCTTTATGCAATTGAGTTTGATCTTCTATTTTGATTAGTAAAGTATAGATTTTACAGCCTTTTGAGTCATGTTAAGTTTGTATTTTTCAGCCTATGAAATTATAAGTAGCCTATGAACTGACTGTTATGATGCTTTGATTTCACAGCTTAAAGTTGATGGTGTGCTTATGAGGCTGAGAGAGACGAGAATGCATTGTGTGTTTAGCAAAGGCGAGACACCCACTGTTCTTCGTGAAAGCTGTTGGAGAGAAGCAACATTTCAGTCTCTATCTGCGGTTAGTGTTTCTTCATTTTTAAGGACAGAATACTAAATTTCCATCAAACCTAGAACGGCTGATGATAGACCTAACCACTACCTATAGATCATCAAAACACTACACAATCTTATTGTTACTAGATGAGAACATACTGCAATGTTTCTATGGCAGGAGCTCCAACTTATATTTCAGACTCCAAGCATGTCTCTCTTCTAAAATAATCTGTCAACATGGCAGGAGCTCCAACTTGCTCTGCGACCGATCTCTCCGCACTGCTTGGTCCCAACGCCACTGCGGCGGCCGACTACATCTGCGGCCAATTAGGGAACGTTAACAACAGATTCACTGATGCAGCCTTCGCCATAGACAAACCGTAGGAGACTTTAGCTGCAGCTCTAGCTCACCTGAGCGGTTTCTCCTAGCCACATTCATTGAGATCTCTCCTCAGTCATTTTCAGATTGCAGAGAGCATGATACCAATAATTCATCAGGTAAAGAACCATTATTATCTACTCTTCATTAGGAAAATGCTATTGAGCTATGTGTTGTTTTCTGCTTTTTGTCATTCAATCACTTTCTGAAATGTTTGGCTTTTCTTTTATGGTGGATTGTGTTTCAGGAACAATACATGGGACAGATTTGAGCTCTTATTGTTGGTGATCACCATATACATCAGGTTAGTTCATGTGCTTTGACTTCTCTTTGTTGATTTTATTTCCTTTGTTTATATCACTAGATGTACTTGATTGGTGAAATAGCCATTCAAATTGGTTATATAATGTGTAGTAAATTAAGTTTTTAACGAATACAATCATGGTGTTAGATTGTAAAAGAGTTAGAACTCACTATTAGTTAAGTGAAGCAAAATTTAACTTAGAAAAAACTGATAAGCAACAAGTTAGTTGTGTTTGTCATCAGTTGTTGAACTAATATTGTTTGGAACTAGTTTTCCTTTATCCTTCGTGTTTTTATGCTAAACATTATTCATTTGTTGCAAATCTTGAATTGGTTGTCATGTGTTAAAGTATGTATAAGTTAATCCAATACCACAAATACTTGGTTCAGTTAAGATGTTGGCATATACCACTATATCAAATAACAAGCATACTAGTTCATTCACTTTTACAGTGAATACTAATTGTATGTAATGGTTCTCTCTGAGTTTACAGGACCCTGAGAAGCTGCAGACACTTGATATATTATTGAAGCGGCTTCGAGCTGGAAATCACAGGGTGCTCCTGTTTGCACAAATGACAAAGATGCTGAATATTCTTGAGGTAATACAAATTAATAGTTGCTTTTACGTATAACAAACATCCATATCTACCTACACCTTTGCTTTACACTTCGATTTAACTTTTTATGCAGGATTACATGAACTATAGAAAGTACAAGTATCTCAGCAAGTATCTCAGGCTTGATGGATCCTCCACCATCATGGATCGCCCAGATATGGTTAGGTATTTTGAGCCTCAAGATAGAGTTTTGTAATGTTGTTTACTTTAGTTTTGATTTTGTAATGTTTTGTGTAATACATTTTTTGTGTTATTAATGAAAGTTCTAAAAGTTCAATTATATTTATTTTTGTATAAATCCAAAATAGAAAAATATTATATTATAAATATAAATTAGCCATAATTATTAATTATTATAAAAAGATATTATGAGAAATAAAAAAAGCTATAATAGATAGATTCAATAGCAAAGAACAACATCGCTATCATAAGTGTTTTATATCATAGCACGAGCAAAAATGCTATTATATATGGTTGATCTATTATAGCTGGGGCAGACATAGCCATTTCAAAAACGCTATTATAGTGAACAATATTATAGCACAGACAAAAAACGCTATCGTATCTGGCCTACCTATTATAGCTGGGGCAGACATAGCATTATCACAAACGCCATTATATACATACCATGGTGTTTTTCGTGTGCTAAGAATAGAGATTTTTCTTGTAGTGGCGAGCTCTCAATTCCGCCTGCAAATCATCAGTTTCGGTAACAATCGGCCGATTCAACTTTTCTCGCCGTCGCAGAACACCATCGTTCACCGTCGGAGTGAATTTCTCAGTCCTTGCCATCATCGAAACTGTCTGTAATTGTGTGTGTGAAGATTCCAGAGCTTCCATCATTTGCGAGCCACTGTTCAAATTGTGCAAGTTCATCTTCTTCGATGTTGTTTTCATGTCCGCCTCCGTGAAAGGCATGCGCACTGCTGGACGGACCTTCGATGCACATAATCTCTTCCAGTCACCATTGAAAACCTTACATCGCTCTATTGCTGCTGTCGATACATCATCAATTTTCCTCCCAGAATGAGAAACCATCGCAGAACTTGCTCGGGTCATCATCGGTTCGATTCTTCCCAATTTCTCCCGTGAATACATGTATCTCTACAAATCCGCACGCGTTTGATTCGATCTGAACGTCACGACGCACCAATGATAGATTTAGGCTATCTATTTCTCTCGATCTCTCTTTATAACCTCACAAGAATACTGAATAATAGGATTGATTGAATGAATGAACAAGAACAGCTTTGATAGTTCGATTATCTCTAAGCTCTCATGACGAACTTAGAAACTCTCGACGATCTCATGGCGATCGTTAGCAGAAGACTCATAGCGTCTAACTACAATGACAATCAAAGCATAAAGAACAAATGAAAGCTACTGGAGCTATTTATATCAGCTCAACCACTCTTTATTCTTCACTTCCTCGATTAACAGCAAATCCTCTCTTTAGACCCGAGTGTTTGCTATTCTTCTTCTGTTGACTCCATCTCAGCACTTGGTATCTATCAGATTGACAAGACGCATGTTTTGTTGGTGGATGCAAATGATGGTGAAGGATCTGAAGCGTGGGTTACATTACTTGAATACATGTTTGTGTTCAAACATGACAAGGAATTGCTCGTTTTTTCATTTATCTTGTACAACAGTTCTGTTTCTGCAATAATAATTTGGTCAAAGCAAAATGATTATGTAACATTTGAGATGTTATGTACCATACTTGTGGGCGATTCAATCACCATATAGTACTTAATAAATACTTAAAATGTGGAAGAAGAATTAATTATTTTAGTTCTAATAAGTTTGTCTCGTTGATTTCTACAGAAGTACAAGAAGATTTCTTGAACTCTGTGACAAATAATCCGATCCGATGGATTTTATGACACGGTTAAAAAATTCTTCGAGAAATATCAACTAAACCAACAATAAAGGTTACTAAGATGTATTGATAATCCACGTATCAAGTACATGAAAACCGAGAATGTGGAAAACGAAATAGACATGGATAAATAGGGTTTGAGTCCCACGCGCCCTTATCTTTTTCTCTCTAGAAGTCTTTCCCTTTCTTATTGTTTGAGGAGGCGGAGATCTCCACGGCTAGACGGTCTCCGTCAGATGGTCGTGCGGGTTCTCCGCCGGTGAGTGGTTTGTGCTTGTGCTAAATGGATGCAGGGTCTTGACCGAAGGAAATCGGAAGAAGTGTCGTAGTTATCTAGCTCGGCTACGCGTGGTGGGAGAGCTTCCTCGGAGGAGCTATCGGAGGGAGAGATGGAGTCAATCGGAGTCTTCCGTTGTCGTAAAGCTCAGGGGGCCGTCGGAGGACTGCGGCGAGACGAGGAGAAGCTTCGGATCTAATCGGCGATTTCTGTAACCCGTCAAGCTTAGGAGGTCGTAGAGGACGCGACGAGCTAAGGAAGGCGCCGGAGTCGCAGTCAAATCCGGTAGCAGCGGAAGCCGCCGTGGAAGTCGAGGTTGGAGTCGTGGCTTGTCGACGAGGAGTGTGGCGGTGCTTGGTGAGGCCTTCACGCCGGAGGAGGAGTTGACGAAGATAAGAAGAGGTGGCCCTGTCGTCGTTGCTTCTGCTCCGATGCCTTCGAGAACGGTGCTAGGTAAGGCTCGATGCGGTCCAGAGGAGGAGAATCTCGATCGGAGTGAAACCGCCGTGGAGGGGTAGATCGAGGGTTTTCCGGAAACCACCGGTTCAGTCCGTGGAACACTCGACCGCTGAATCTGGAGAAGTCGGAAGGAACTCGGAGGGAAAGGGCCGACGGTCCTTGGAGAGGTTGTGGTGGTCGGTTCTGCCGCAGTCGTGAAAGGGATCGGAGCGCACCGATATCCCCGGAACCTTAACCGCCGGCAACGAAAGAGACGGCGCTAGAGAACGGAGCCTAAAACGCGTTTACCCTAACCGGTTTGGTCTGTTTCGGTTTAGAGGTTTTCCTTTGGTCCAATTTGTGTAGATTTTACTTCTGGTTTTTTTTGTTATTGTATCCGGTTTATCTCCGATTTCAGTCGGTTTAATTAATTAATATTATATTAAAAAAAAAAAGAAAAAGAAATAGACATGGATAAACGTACTTGTTTTCTAATCTTTAAAATGATTCAGAGCGGAAATTTGACTGTTTCTACAAGTAATCATTCCTTTGCATGTAACTGTTTGTTTATATAAAATATTTAAAAAAATGAAGTTTTCTTACTAGTAATAATTCTTCTGCATTGCATCTTAGGATGGTTTTGCTTTGAGTTTTTTTTTCACTCTTGATGCATCTTTTACTACGCTAGAAACTATCATCTATGCTTTTTCATATTTGGATCAGAGCCAAAGAAAAACAATATATCGGATTAACCCATGAGGTTAAGATGAAGACAACCGTTTTGTAAGAGAAGCAAGCAGCGACCGAGCGAGCTTACGAGGAGCGGATGCAAATTCTTGACAGCTTGTTCGATATATTAATCCCTGGTTTGCAGCAAGGTTGGAAGAGATGAGGAGGAACTAGGCTGTCGGACCGAGCCAAGTTCTTCCTCCGTACCACGGACGATCGTACTAGAATCTGGAAATGTCACTACGGTCGTAGAATATTTTGAGGGTACCGGTTTGCAGCTAAACGAGTAGCTAGGTTTTATATGTATAGGTTTTTTATTTTGTAAAATAAATTTTAATATTATAATATATATATATATTGTTTTACATTATAATTTTAGTTTTATTTTTTTGATAAAATTTTATAAATAATATAATATAAATTTTATTAATATATAGTTTATATATTTGTTGTTAACCCGACGTTAAAACAATCATCGTAATTTTTCGTAAATAGTTTGTCGTTAATTATTCGCAACGTTGATGAATTATTGACGAAAATTTTAACGACAAATTTACGACGATTGGTTAACGATCACAAAAGATGATAACATTATTTTTATATAATTAATCATCGTCATGCTTTCGAGGTTAAATCGTTGCAAATTTTTTACAATGGATTAAAGACGTCATGGGACTATCTAATTTCATCGTTACACGCTTGTTTTTCATAGTGTCTTCGATTAATCTGTAGGAGTATAAGAGTAAAAAAGCTTTTCACATCATTTGCGATTAAGCATATACCACGTATTAATTGAATTATCATCTGCTATTAGATTAATGGGCATAAAGACGGACTACAATTTGGCAGAGAAATGTGTGGATGCAATTTTTGATTTTGTGAAAGATAGTCTCGGAATCCTGGACCGGGTTCTTCTATCATTTTTTGCAGCTAGCTATAGTAGTGACCTCTTCGACAAACTCGAAGAACTGTAAGAGCGACAATGGCGGTGCCGGGATTGCGACCCATAACGCGGGAGCAAGAGCACTTTGCAGCGGAAAATTTACTTTGTAGACCTGGCGAGAAGGACAAGAGTCGATGTATGTTGATCTGGTCGAAGAAGGCCACAAAAACAATACTATCAGTGAGATTCATGATCCGATCGCTCGGAGAGTTGTCGAGGCGCCCAAGACGCGAGTGGCGTAAGTGCTATCCCAGCAATCTGAGGAAGGCTCGACTTCGAGGACTTCACTATCGCATGAAAACATCAATGAGATCTTTCTCGAGGTAAATTTTTATGTTAATTATTATTTTATTATTAACTTTAGATTACTTGATTTCGCAGGAAACGCCGAAGAGTTAGGGCCGTTTATTCGGCTTAGGAAACGTCGCGGAGAAGCTCTCAACACCACTTTCTCGCTTACATTCTGACGACTCCCACTACAAGAAAACAGAGATTTTGCGATTCTAAGTTGCGACTGATTGTATAGTCGCTAAATTTTGCGACTGTTTAGCGACTAAGTTGCGACTGATATTGCGACTAATAGAGAATAGTCGCTCTTTAGTCGCTAAATTGCGACTAAAAGTAAAACGTCGCTAAATAGTCGCTATTTAGCGACTATTTAGCGACTAAATTCGGCGGGTCGCTAAACCGTATTTTTGTTAGTCGCTAAAAGTCGGTATAAAACACGTTTTTAATGTTTTGAACCGCGTGTACCTAACTTTGTAACAAATTTACGAATCAGTCGCTAAATTAGTCGCTAAATAGTCGCAAAAACTTATATATATACAAACATGGATCAGCTCGGTTTCTCCTCATCCACACACTTAGTTTGCGATATTCATCAGACAAAACTGGAAAAAAAAACCAGAGAGGAACGTTTTCTAGGTCAGCGATAATGTCAGGAGCTTATAACTACACTAACGGTCGAGAGTGGATGTATAACCAGATCGATCCAGCTACGGGAGATTTCACGGCAGAATTCATGGAGGGGGTCGATAAACATTTCATCCCGTTTGCAAATAGCCAGCCCTTCGCGCAGAGCAATGGAGGTAAGTTTCACTGTCCTTGTGATACTTGCAGGAATGATAAACGACTTATGACGGGGAGAAAAATACAAAAGCATTTGTATAGGAATGGATTTATGCCTGATTATTATGTTTGGTATAAGCATGGTGAAGAAGTCGATATGGGTTTAGGAACGAGTTATGCTGATACGACCTGGGTTAGTGGAAGTGAAGGAATGGGTAATGTAGTAGAAGATAGGTATGTGGATATGGTGAATGATGCATTTCGTGATAACGAACATTTTGATAACTATCATCAATATAGTTATCAGAATGTGGAGGAATATGGTAGTTATCCGAATGTAGACGAACCGGTACGTAATCATTCAAAAAAATTCTACGACTTGCTAGAAGGAGCGAACAATCCTTTATATGATGGTTGTCGTGAAGGTCAGTCACAGTTATCCTTAGCTGCTCGAGTCATGCAAAAGAAGGCGGAGCATAATATGAGTGAAAGGGCAGTGGATTCGATATGCGAAATGCTTACAGAGTATCTACCAGAAGGAAATCAGGCAATCGATTCACATTACGCGACAGAGAAATTGATGCGCAATTTAGGCCTCCCATGTCGTCCGATTGATGTTTGCTTCAAAAATTGTATGATATTCTAGAAAGATGACGAAAGCTTAGATAAGTGTCGGTTTTGTAATTCACCAAGATGGAAGCCTAACGAGCAGCACCGTAGGACCAATATACCATATAGCTGTATGTGTTATATGCCTATTGCTGACAGATTAAAGAGAATGTATCAGAGCGAGAAGACTGCAGCGGCAATGAGATGGCATGCCGAGCACCAAGCAAAGGAGGGAGAAATGTGTCATCCGTCTGATGCGGCATAGTGGAAATGTTTTCAAGATCAATATCCCACGTTTGCACAAGAGACCCGCAATGTTTATCTTGGACTATGTACAGATGGATTCAATCCATTTGGCATGTCCAATAATCATTCGTTGTGGCCTGTGATCTTGACTCCCTATAATTTACCCCCTGATATGTGCATGAACACGGAGTACTTGTTCCTTACAGTAATGAACTCTGGGCCAAATCATCCGCGAGGTAGTCTCGATATATTCCTCCAGCCTCTTGTTGAGGAGTTAAAAGAATTGTGGTTTAATGGAGTCGATGCATACGATGTGTCCTTGAATCAAAATTTCAATCTAAAAGCAGTTCTGTTGTGGACGATCAGCGATTTTCCGGCGTATAGCATGTTATCAGGATGGACCACCCATGGAAAATTATCTTGTCCATGGTGCATGGATGATACCAAATCTTTTTATCTGCCGAATGGAAGAAAGACGTGTTGGTTCGATTGTCATCGGAGATTTCTTCCTGCAGATCATCCACTGAGGAAAAACAAAAAAGACTTCTTGAAGGGAAAGGATGCTAGGAATGAGTACCCACCTGAGTCCTTAACCGGCCAGCAAGTCTATTCATACCATTTGCGTGGTGTAAATTCCATCTCTTCATTTTAGTTATTTCCTGTGATTCATAGTTTTTACTGATTCTTTGTTGTCTGTGTAGGTTTGGTCGTGACAAGTCTTCTCTGGTCCGGAAGATTACAAAGGTCTTCCAAAACAAATTTGATGGTGAGTTCTATAGTTGGAGCCATGTGCCTCGACCGCGAGCAGAGCAGTACTTCTTAGAGTTTGCGGTAAGTATATAGGTACAATAGTCTGGTTTTTTTAAACTTTTGTTTAGTTTCTCACTAACATGATTAAGCTCTTTCTATTGTAGAAAGAGCACCACTGGGATCCATTAATCACAGGGACCGTTCAAGCACATTTTGAGGCCATATGTCAAAGGAGAATGAAGGACATGGTGAGCAAAGCTCACCTTTCTGGTGTCCGACCTGCATGGATAGAAGAAGACATTTGGGTAAAGATGACTGCATACTGGGAAACTGATGAAGGTAAACAGAGGAGTGAGACCACTTCTGCTGCTCGAATGTCTGATCGTGACGGTCTAGGTGTGAGCAAAACCTACACTGGCCAGAAGTCTATGGAGCAAATTCACCAAGAAATGGTAGTAAGCATTCCTCTATCTACTTTTGTTTCTGAATTTTAATTCTTCCCTATTAGCAATTTAGTTTGTTACATTTTCAGGAAAAGGAGATGGGTAGACCTGTCAGTTATGGTGAGGTTTTTCTGAAAACCCACAGAAAACCTGATGGAACTTACATCGACCTGAAGGCACAACAGATTGCAGAGAAGTATGAGGAGATGCTCAATGCAAAGAAGGCCGAGATTGAGGCAGAAACTTTCGATGGGACTTCCCGACCTAGAGAGCTGACCACTGATGAGTTCAATGAACTCTTTCTTCAGGTAAATCCAATTCGTATTAATCATATATGCATTTGCGTTTGACTGCTTGTATGGAGTTTCATAATGTTTTTGAATTGACTTCTCTAGTTAATGATTCCATTTGATTTGGTTGACTGTCTTTGAATTTTTGTTGTCTGTTGGTTGTGAAAAGAATTGTTCTATTTATGGTTGTCTGAATTTAACCATTTCCTAACAATTTAACTTTCTTTTTCTGTTTCCAGTCAACAATTGTGGATGACAGAGGCTATGCATATGGTATTGGAAGTCTTGGAGAGTCTCACGCCTCTGGAAAGCGCAAGTACCTGGGTAGCTCCTGGCCTTATAACTCGCTCCAACATCAGCTTGAAGAAGCTCAGCGCCAGATTGAAACACAAGCTGCTGAGTTAGCTCGACAGGCGAGTGAGCAGAAGGAGTTGGGCATGGTGAAAAGGTATCTACTCGAAACCGACCCTGCATACATTGATTTCTGCAAAACCCAGTCTGATGCAGCTCCTACCACTTCTCCTACTAATTCTCCTTAGACTCTACTTGTTAAGAATTTGTTTATAATGTTTGTATGTTTGTATGTTTGTTTTGAATTTTAAGAACATAATGTATGACTTTGTTTTCTTATATTTTAGTATAAATTGTGTTTTATTCAAAAGTGTTTTAGATTTCATATTATTGCATTACATTCAGCTTTTAATTCATAATTAAAATAGTGAAAAACCGAAACCAAACCAGAATGCATTCCGGTTCATTTTAGTCGCTAATTAGTGGCTATTTAGTCGCGATATTAGTCGCTAAATAGGCACTATGTAGTCGCTATAGGATAAAATTAAATTCATTATGGCATAATTAGTCGCTAAAACGTCGCTAAATGCGTCGCTCATTAGTCGCTATATAGTTGCTACTTTTGCGACTATTTAGCGACTAAATATTTAGCGACTGCTATGCGACTTAAATACAGTCGCTATATTCGTCGCTATTGAGTCGCTATATTCGTCGCTAATTTAGCGACGAATATAGCGACTAATATTTAGAAAATATAAATAGTCGCTATATTAGTCGCAATTTAGCGACTAATATAGCGACTAATAGATTTAGCGACCACAGATTAGCGACTAATGTAATTAGTCGCAACTGGGTCGCTAAATGGAAAATAGCGACTGATTTGCGACTATATACGCAGTCGCAAAAACCCTGTTTTCTTGTAGTGTCCTTGACCGAAGTATTAAGGCAGAAAAATGAATAAATGGTAACGTTGAAGGCGACTTAGGCGGCAATGCAAGCGGAACGGCAATGGTAGCGTTGAAAAACTTTTGTGTTGGTTGTTAACTCCTTAGCTTTTGGAGTGTTTTGTTTAGACATATTTTTTGGTTTAAACTTATGTGTTTGTTTTTGTTTAAAATATGTGTGTTTTGAATTCTAGTTTGTTATGTTTGTAAACTTAACAAGCATCTTTTATATTAAAAATTCGTAATTAAAATCAAATAACTCAATTCAATCAACAACCCAATTTTCATAGAAAATGAAAAACCAAATTGGTAAATCGAGATTTAAATTAGTCGCTAATTAATTGGTAAAGCAGTCACAACCTAGTCACTAAATGTTACGAATGAATAGTGACTATAATCAAACAGTCGCAGTTTAGTCGTATTTTGGTCGCATGTTAGTCGCATTATTTAGCGACGAATTGGCGATTGCATTGCGACGACTAACATTCAGTCACAAAACATTCGCTAATTAGCAACTGTGGTGCGACTCATTATTTTAGCGACGCATTGTTTAGTGACTATGCGTTTTAGTCACAAATCGGTCGTAACAGAGTGGTTTGCGACTGCTTACTGACTATTTTGGTAGTCGTGAATTCCGTGTTTTCTTGTAGTGGTTTGTCGTCTATTTATGAGTTCAGCCCTTTGAAAAAAAAACTAAGAGGACACTTGGTTTGCGAACAAAATATATTTTAAGAGAGGAAAGTGGGAGGAATGTCGCCCAGATCCCTTCGGATGTGTCGCTGAGACGAATTCTATCAGGGGTGGAGCTACTTAGTCGCCAACTCGCCGCTAAATTATGCGACTAACAACGCAGTCGAATGATGTTTATAAAATTTTATTTGTAAGGTTAAATGTAATGTAATCGGTGGCAAATCTGTCCTTGCACCTTTTTGTTTTTCCCATTGTTTGTTTTAATTTTATTTTATTTTTATATATATTTTTATCACAACATCCGATGGAATCTTGAATCTTCATTTGTCCCTCTTTTATAAAGTTCTTACAACATTTCCTTATTAATTGTTTATTATTGTTTCATCAAAAATACTTTTTATGCCCGAAAAAATCTTAGTTTCTAAAAGACAATTACCGTTTAATGTTGACAATAAATATAGATTCAGTTAAATAAAAAATAAATTGCAAACAAAAATATGTTACACCATTATTTCTCATCAGTATTTCAAAAAAAAAAAAAACTCAAACAGATAAATAATATAAATTTAGTGGTTTATTTAAATAAAATAACACGATTTTGATTATGTATTATTTATTAAAAAGTAATAATAATAATATCTAAACTAATAATTTATTATTAATAATTAAAAATTTGAAATAAATGAGTCAATATTGTAATCAAGAATGGGGATATTAATTTACTTTTTAACAATATAACATATTTTAATAGTATTTTAAAATATTTTTTTATATTAATATTGACTCCGGTAAAAAAGTTTTTTGGTTCGGCCTGCTTGTTACCAACGCGAATCAAACATCTAAATGTTATGAAAAATAATAACCCTTTCCATTTCATAATCTCTCATCACTTTACCTCATGTTTTCATAAACATTTTGATTAGATTCATTAAGCACACAACAAAATATATATATATATATATATATATATATATATATATATATATATATATATATATATTTTGCTTTTGGGCTTGGTAACACTTAATCGCTCTCTTATGGTAAGACTGACACATTACGTCGTTGTCATGAAGTCTGTGGCACTTTCAGCATGGTTATGTCACAATTGCCCCTAGACAGCCTCCGTGGCAATATCAGAGCGCGTGTGGGTTTGCTTATTTGTTTAATTTGTTTAATTATTTTAGTACAGTTGATTTGACTGCGAGTGGGGATGTTCTAAAAGTTTCCCTATTTTTTAATCCATAATTTTAAAATAAACTGTTTAAACTTAAATATGAACGGGTAGAGTAATCGTTTTTACCTTTTTGGAAACTAAACGCGATTCTAGAGAGGAATTGGAGAAAGACGAAGAGGTTGTAAACTGTTCACTGTTCTTCATCGCAAAGATAGTTACGAACCTAGGGTTTACGGTTTCCGAGAATCAATGGCTATTCGGAGAGACAATGGTGACGGTTTTGCGGATTCCGGTAAGTAATTCTCAAAGTTTCATTTTTTTTGGTTTCTGGTGTAAAGTGTGGAAGTTATGGCGGTTCAGCGGATTCTTTGAAACCCTATTTCGTATTAGAATTTCGTAATTTTTAATCTAGTTTCGGTGCATGCAGAGTGAAATCGTATCGATTACCATTACGCCTTCTCGATTGAGTTTTGGGTTAGGTTTTCAATTTGAATTTGAAGCTTGTAATAATCTACTTTGTGACTTGGCTCAAATAATTTCTTAGTTTCGGTTTTCTCTGTTAATTTCGTCTGGTTTTATGATTCCCGCTTCATTGTATGTACTTGAAATGAAAATTTGTTTGTAGGATGTAATTTTAAATCAGATATGAACATTCTATCCATGTATGGTCGTTCATAGAAAAAAATGATTGACTTGTTATTGGTTCTTGCACACAGTTAACCTTGACAAAGATTGCATCCCACCGTTTGAGCCAGGTGACGATGTTTGCGACCCTCGGTTACCGGAGAGGTGTTTCTCTCGCAATCACTATCCAACAGGGAGGAAACTCCATTCCTATTCTAAAACCGATTATTTAGTGGAACTATCTCTTGCTCTCAAAGATCACAAGTTGGAGATGGACAAGATCATGAAGTCGCAGTTTGGGAAATCATTCGATATACCTTTGAGGCGACTGGCATTTTTGGGGCAATTGGTACATGGATTTCTCACACGTCAGCTGCAGTGTAATAGGCGTCACGAGCGTTGGTTTATCTTCGGCCCTTAGCCGATAAATTTCTCATTAAGAGAGTTATATCTAGTAACTGGATTGAAATGTGACCCCTACGAGAAAAGAAATTCGAAAGCGGCCGAAAGGGTGGTAGAAGAAAACGAGGGTGAGGCCGTGAACCTTACCGATGAGCAGCCCGTCGATGCACCGCAAGGTATGTGGGACCAAACTTATTCAGTAGAGTGGGTACTAAGATGATTTAATAAACTGTTTTTCTGCTTCTAAACAGTTGCTCCAAATCATTGGGACTCATTGATTGTGGTGGGGCCGATGGGCAAAGACGGGAGTATAGATCAGCTCATCAACCGTCTGAAATCTGGGGAAAAATGGAGGGGGATACCAGGTTGCAGCTAGCCCTAGTCATACTTGCTGACGGTGTGGTTTCCGTAGAGAATCAGTACGGAAAGGTTTCCCGGAAAACCGTTGAACTTGTCCAAGATGTGGAGAAGTTTTTATCTTATTCATGGGGCCGGAAGGCCTTTGAGTTAACAATGCTTAACTTCACGGATATGGTAAGGAATAAGGGAATGAAGGATAGGGTGAGAGTGCCCTCGATAAGTACGCGAGGATTCCCGATAGCAATTCAGCTGCTTGCCCTTGAAAAATCCAGGAGCTACAGGCTAAGCTCCCATGTGCATCTGCTGAGCTAGACTTCACCCCTCGTTCCTGCAGTGGCTTGTATAAAAAGAAGAATATCGACTACAAAGATCTCATGAATGTGGAGAGCCTTCCCGAGGTATGATACAGGATCATTTAGACCTATTTTAGTTTCCTGTGTGAATGTTCATAATTTCATATTTTTGCTATGAACGTCTATAAGACACATAAATATTCTGGTGTGAACGTATACATATTAGCAAGTTTTATGGCAGTTTGGTTGTTGTATACCTTGTTAATTTGCAAATTTATGCTACCTTTGCAGCTTACTATAGATTCAATTCTTCATGTTTCCGATGAACAAGTGGATCCCAAAACGTGGGAATGGAGTGATGATGATGAGGAGGAGGATGAGTGCATAGTTTATTTGGAGGCAATACTGACAGAGGGGAATGCGTCCGTACAACTTAATCGTAGGTCTTGGCCCGGAGGATACAGCTTGTGGCCTAGGGTGCTGACACCATAGGAGATGGAAGTGTATGCGAAGAACAAAGAAGAGAAATAACGTAAGAAGAGTCAACCGAAGGGAAAGGGAAAGAAGAGAGCCAGGAGCGATGATGACGATGGTGATGCATGTCATTCGCCCAAAAGGAACTGCTCTAGAATGGATGAAGGCTGGTGGGTTAAGGAGCACGAGACGGTTATTGATGATGCCATGGCAGTGGCAGTTGGATGTAGCAGATCTTTGTGGGTGAAAGAGTGGCGTCCGGAGATGGAGGCATATTTCAAGAGTGTAATTGACAAGCATTTAGAAAACAACAACTTAGTTAGGGTGGATAAGGCGGGGGAGAGGAGGAAGGAGCCTGGACAGGGGAGCCTTGATCCTAGTGGGAAAAAGAAGAAAGAAAGACGGGTTCATTTTGAAACAGAGGTGCCCAATGTGGTCGAGAATCTAACCATGAAGCCTTCCCAAACAGGACGTGGCAGTGGTAGCGTTGTCCATATAGGTCATACTAGGAGTTCCGCGAGAGTATCAGACTCCATTGGAAGTACCAGTAAAAAGCAGAAAGAGAAGAAACTTACGGTAATGTTTGTTGTGAACCCGTAAATCTCGTTATGAACGTACATTTTGTATTATCTATTTATCCAAGTTTAAATGTTTAATTCTTATAGGAGGTTTTGTCGGATGATTTTGTTGATGAATGTCCCAAAACGTCTCGTAAGGCGGCTCCTAAACAGAAGAAGCCCAAGGCCAAACCTCTTATGAAGAAGAGAAAGCCTGCTCAGGTGCATGTTTCACCACCAGATTTGCCGGATAACTTACCGTCGGCTGAACGGAAAGAGGGTGTTGCGAAGATCCCTTCGGATGGAGATGGTAAGCGAAAGATTCATATAACTGTACGGACTTCGAAGCGGAAGAAGTTTGATAATGAGGCGCTGGAGAGGGTATTAGACTTTTCTACCCATATTCATGTTTACGTACATAATTTCAGCATGTAATTTGTGAATGTTCATGTTTATTTTTGAACGTGCACTAATGAATATATGAACATTCACTCGGCAGGAAGATGTCCCGGACGACACCGCCTCGGTCGATGAAGGGAATAAGGCGGCAGATAATCTCCCTTCCCCTAAAGATTTTGAGAGTGTTGGAACATCTCAGACTTCTGGGAAACCTAAAAACGCGAAAAACATATCCATGAAAGATTTTCGAAGAAGAAGAAGAAGAGTTCTAAAGCCTCGGCCGAGAAGGTAATTTTGGCTGGCGAAACGGTGTCGGACCAGGTGGAGAATGCAGAAAATTTGGACTCTTCCTCGGGTTATGACCAAACGACGGAGCCAGGTGCCGCAACCACGGCTGAGGAAATCTTCCATGATGCCATGATGGAAATGGTATAGATTACAACTCTGTCTATGAACTAAGACCCAAATCTATCAACGTACATATTTCTGTTAACACATTTGTTTTGCAGCGCGTAGCTGCTACAATTGTCGGTAAGCCTGTGGGGTCAGAGGCAACTATAGTGAAAACAAATCTGCAGGATCCCATGATCAGAACAACAGACGGAGAAAACATTCAAACCCCCATGGCGGATACGGTATGTTTGTGAACAATCAGATGCATCTATGAACGATCACACAATTCTATGAACATTCATCTCTTTGTGGACATTTGTTTTGCAGAGCACATCTGCCACAACTGTCGGAAACCCTCAGGGGTTAGAGGGTAGTTTAAATGAATCATTTGTGCCGGATCCAGTGACCACAACCCCAGAGGGAGGTGCGACATAAACCCCCATGGCGGATACAGTATATGTTTGTGAACAATCAGATGCATCTATGAACGATCACACAATTCTATGAACATTCATCTCTTTGTGGATATTTGTTTTGCAGAGCGCAACTGCCACAACTGTCGGAAACCCTCAGGCGTTAGAGGCAGGTTTAAATGAATCATATGTGCCGGATCTGGTGATCACAACCCCTGAGGGAGGTGCGACACAAACCCCCATGGCGGATACAGTATATGTTTGTGAACAATCATATGCATCTATGAACGATCACACAATTCTATGAACCTTCATATCTTTGTGGACATTTGTTTTGCAGGGCGCAGCTGCCACATCTGTCGGAAACCCCCAGGGGGGTAGAGGCTGGTTTAAATGAATCATTTGTGCCGGATCCGGTGATCACAACCCCAGAGGAAGGTGCCAGACAGACCCCCATGGCGGAAAAGGTAGGTTTATGAACAATCAGATGCATCTATGAACGGTCACATAATTCTATGAACATTCATCATTTTATGGACATTTGTTTTGCAGGGTGCAGCTGCCACAACTGTTGGAAACCCCCAGGGGTCAGCGGCAACTGTAGATGAATCAAATGTGCAGGAAGCGGTGGCAATGACAAAGGATGGAGAAAACGTAATAGCCCCCGTAGAGGAAACGGTAGATTGTGAACAAACATACGCATCTATGATCGTTCACACATATCCATGAACGTTCATCGCCTGTGGACATTTGTGTTGCAGATCTCAGCTACTACAATTGTTGGAAACCCCCAGGTGTCAGAGGCAGCTGTAGGTGGATCAAATGTGCAGGAATCGGTGGGGAAGACAAAGGACGGAGAAACCATAAAAGTCCCCGAAGAGGAAACGATATTATTGTGAACAATCAGACGCATCTATGAACGATCACATAATTCTATGGATGTTCATTTTCCGTCGACAATTGTTTTGCAGAGTCCAGCTGTAACGCCCCTTTCCCATTCTCCGCTGACCGTCAAGCTGACCGGTCAACAATCAAACAAGAACATGACCGATCGAACCCGAGAAAGTCGAACGGGAAAAGTTCGCCACAGGACGAAGCCAGAGATAGATCGGTTTGAGACAAAGGCTCGCACCAATCCGTCTTTGACCTCGATATCCTCATCTCCATAGCACAAGCAGTACTACTTGCACTACTTCGATGAGTTGTGTAAGTTCGGACTAAAACCTCATATCAGGGAAACAATTTCATTTTTAAGTAATGAAACGTCGAGCACAACGTTTAATAAGATTTCACAAACAATCGTCATTGCAAGCATACAATGAAATCAAACACACCAAAAATAGCGATAATCCCGAACCGAGAAAATACACAAAAATCCCGAATCAAATCCCGCCACAAGCAACCCGAAACCACACCGAGGACCTCCCGCGTCCGTCGCTGCTAAACCTGAAAAACACAAACAGAGTCTAACGAGCGATCTAAGAACACCCAGTGAATCGGCTCCCCACTAATGGCTTCTAATCTATCTAGAGTCTACAAATTCCCGCCCCAAAACCCAAAATAACAATCAACATGAATAAATGGTCGATCACGCACTACCACGTCGTGATAAACCCACAACACACAATCAATGCCAGAGATAAAGAGAATTAGGGAAATCGAAGGCACTCCGGCACATGTCCTCGATTAGACTCGGTCTATCTAATGCGCAACGAAAGAAATAACAAACAACACTGGGCCCTACGATCTCGGTAACTTCCACGGGTTTACATCGTCACTGATATGGTAACTAACCCACGACTCCTAGACGTGTACACAAGGTCCCACGAATAGGACACCGTTCTCCATCCATCGATACGCGGTGACTCGGATTACCCCTAGATAGTCAGAGTTTCCATGTGATTCGGCCATAGGACATGACCCCGTATTCTCCAAATCACACACCTACCGGCGTCACCCGGTAGGTTAACACCACAACCGGAATCACCATGATCCGATTAGGTAAAACCCAAGGATCCAATCAGGTCGGAAGTACCGGAACGTAAACAAAACCTAGGCTTGCGGAATCTAACGCACCCTAGAGTCCTAGTGCATAAATATAAACACGCAGACTCGCTGGGACTCTAGCACAGATCACGCAGTCAACATCAACAATAAAAGAATCCCCAACCATTCTGCAAGCCGCTACACTACCAATACCACCGCTCTGACTAGGTAAGATACCTAGTCAGCACCAACTAACTTACCAGGTCCCGTGACCAGAGTAAGTGTCCACAATAATTGCTTGGCCCAACACCGAGCAGTCTAACAAGCCTGCACACAAAGCTCACAACAACAACATAATAATCACGCAATCACAATCATTCACAACAATCCACACAAGCAGGCCTATTAGGGTTTCTAAGTCTTTTAATCCGTTCTTATCCGCTACCTTGGGGTAGCGGATTGTTAACCCGTAGACGGCTTAAAACTCACACCACTTCCTTTATTATCTCGTTTTAGATATCTTTTAACAACTCCTCGATCCGTCGGTTTAGAGTTAGTAAACTTACTAACTCCCCGACGTCTCATTATTAATTAACTTAGTTCATTACCCATATCCCGCTATTAAACCTAAAACCCGATCCCGTTATAATATTCTATACGTTCGTTTAGGTTTAACTCGTATTTTAGTGTCGTCTTAATTCCTGTAAATAGATTCATTAATTATCGCTCTTATACATATATAGATGCATATACGGTCCTAATCAAACGGGTCTATATGAATGCATCAACCAATCATTACTAACAACCTAACGGCACACAATCGATTAACCTTTTTAATTCTAAAACCCTAACATGGTTATTCGACCCTAACCGGTTTATCATTAAACGTCCAATTATTTATTATTAACTAATCATCTTAATTAACGAGTATGCAATCCTAAAACTACGGTTTCTCGGTTCCCGGTCTAAATGAATTTAAAGGTTTGTGAGCCGACTCACTGTGAGGTAGGCGCGGAAATGATGGCTCGATGCGGATGTGAATCCCGAGACGCCTGACACGAATCCCGAACTCCTGAATATCGAACTCCGAACTACGAACACTCCGAAAATCTCGGAACGGCCGTGGACCAAGCGTTGACCGGCGGTTGACTGCGTTGACCGGCGGTTGACCGTTGACTGACCGTTGACCCGTGCGTTGACTGAAGCTTGAACCGTTGACCACTGAACCAATCTGAACCAACTGAGTGAACAGAACCAACTAAACCGGTCTAATTAGAACCGGCTAGGTTAAACCGGTTTGGTCAAAGGTTGGCCGGTTTAATCTAACCGTTGACCAAGGCTGAACCGGCCTTAAACCAACCCAAATCTTGAATCAACCGATCCATCACACCCCTTGAAGAACCGGCTGGAGATTGGAGGCGGAGGAGCTCACCGGCGGCGGATCTCCGGCGTTGACTGCAGCGGCGAAGGGTTGACCGTGTTGGGAATGTCCTGAAATCTATTGTACTTGCTCTAAGTGAAAGTCGTATAGTCGAGATGAGACAATCACATAACACTAGGTATTCATAACGCTTTGCTAGAAGCCACTTATGATCAATGAGTTGAGAACTCATTGCTAGTGTTATATGATCCTACAGGGTCACACACCTAAGCAAACTGGGCGTTAAAGACGAGGTTGATCATTAATGTAATGATCCAGTGAATGCATATTTGATATGCATTCGATATCAATATTCTGGGGCAGTGTCGATCGTTGCAGATAGTGCATCGATCGATGCAACTCGCGGATTAATCAGATTAATTCGGTTTAATCATTGGTTAATTCCGTTATGGTTTAAGTCGACATATATAAGATATATGGTCGACCTAAACTGACTTCTAACCTAATTCACAGCCACCAGAACGAGATAGAAACCTCTCTAGAGATTAGATCTCTTACAGGCACTAGCATCCCTCATGTCCAGTTTGTGTGCGTGTGGATACCAGTAGAGGCACAGCGTTTGAGGTGCTTCGTGATCTCGATTATCTGCAAATCTTCCGCTGCTAATCATCAGGTAAATCTGAGATCTCATAGATTCAATTACTTGAACCTTAGATCATAGGCTCGGAATTCAGACTAGGGTTGCTAATCCTGATTAGAACTGCTAGAAATTCCTTCAGTGGTATCAGAGCTTTAGGGTTCCATTGAATCTGTAGCATGTTGATTAGATTAGTTGAATCTGAATCTGTGTATGGTTGATACAAACTTGCTAAAATTCGTTTTCATGAAAACCTAGTTTAGGGTTCTGTTCGAAAACGTTTTAGGGCTTTTTCGCATGGTGTCGATCGATGCCAATCCGGCATCGATCGACACAGGGCGAAAGCCCGATTAAAATTTAGGGTTTTTCGCATGGTGTCGATCGTTGCCAATCCGGCATCGATCGACACAGGGCGAAAATCCGAATAAAACTCAGTTTTTGCCTAGTGTCGATCGACACAAATGTTGTGTCGGTCGACACAAATGTTGTGTCGGTCGACACAAACCTCGCGAGATTGATGAATCGGTTCAATTGGATTGGACCGGTTATCGAGCTTGGTTAATAATGGTTGAACTCTGTAAATGGTTTAATTGCGATTGGTTTGATTTGGTTGGCATCGACCGATGCTAATGTAGCATCGATCGACGCTGACCGGTATTCAAAACCGGATCAATTGGATTGATCGGTTATCGCGGATTGCTTTTGGTTATCCTGCATCGATCGACACTATAGTAGTGTCGGTCGACATCAGATTTGTTGATTAGGTTATTGAACCTGAAATCACAGAACCAAAGCAAGATGAATCAATTAATTATAAGAATTAAAACATAATAAAACTGAACGTTTTAAATGATTCCGTTCCTCAATCAAATATCAAGTGATACTTGATGTCTTTCTAATCTTGTCAACTGTCAAGACCCATTTAATTGTGCGATAGACTTGCAGTGCAAGATGTCCACAATTTCATGAGTAAGACAGAGGTAATCGTGTTGATGGACTTGCAGTGCAAGACGTCAACAATTACATGACTGAAAGGATTGGTTTACTTGACTGGGCCATCAAAATAGTTTTGGGCTCAGAGACATCAGGTGGATTGGACATAAGATGTCAATCCACAACCAAGAGTTATATTGGATATAACTAGCAAAGTTGTTGCTTACCTAGATAGCTAAAGTTGAGTGATAGCCAGTGGCTCACTTGAATTTAGTGAAGTATGGGTCTTGGATCATTATATTCATCTGAGGAAACATTGTTTGAATATAATGCGAGTTTCTTAAAAGTTAAGACTTCTCATTTCTTGAACATCATAACTAAACCTTTAACCTTTCTTTGTTCTCAGCTATGACTAACACTCATAATAACTCTTTCTCCCTGCGATCCGTCCTTGAGAAGGACAAGTTAACTGGATCGAATTTTCTCGAATGGTATCGGAACTTGAGAATTGTTCTCAAGCAGGAGAAAAGGGACTATGTCCTGGAAACTGTTCTCCCTGAAAAACCGAGAGCCAATGCTCCACATGCAGAAAGGAGTGCTTGGGATAAGCACTCTAATGATGTGGTCGATGTGAATTGTCTCATGTTGGCTACCATGAACTCGGATTTGCAGAAGCAATACAAGAACGTGGAGTCGCCAGTGGAGATGATTACTAGCCTGAAAAGCATGTTTCAGGAGCAAGCACGAACTGAGAGATACCAGACGGTTAAATCTCTCATTGAATGCAAGCTACCAAAAGACAGTCCGGTCAGTCCTCATGTCATTAAGATGATGGGTTATATTGATAACCTGGGGAGGCTAGACTGTCCCATTAGCCAAGAGTTGGCTACTGACATCATTCTGCAGTCACTGCCGTCAAGTTATGATCAGTTTGTTATGAACTATAACATGAACAACTTGACGAAGACGTTGACTGAACTGCATGGCATGCTCAAGACAGTTGAGCCTAATATCAAGAAGGGCACTCCTAATGTACTTATGGTACAAGGGGTTAAGAAGTTTAAGAAACTTGGCAAAGGCAAGGGAAAGGGCAAGGCAGTCCAGGTTGAGAACCAGGACACGCCTGCGCCAGCCCCGAAGCCCAAGCTGGGCCCATCTGAGACTGATAAGTGCCATTACTGTAAAGAGCCTGGGCATTGGAAGAGAAATTGCAACAAATTCTTGGAAGAGAAGAAGAAGAAGAAGAAGACTTTCGAGACTTCATCTTCAGGTATTTATGTTATAGAAGTAAATGTTACTACTTTTGGTTCTACTTCTTGGGTATTGGATACCGGCTGTGGTGCTCATATTTTTACAAATATGCAGGGCCTAAGCAACAGTAGGAAGTTGGAAAAGGGACAAGTGGACCTGCGCGTGGGGAATGGAGCAAGAGTTTCTGCATTAGCCGTAGGAACATATAACTTGTCTTTACCTTCTGGTTTGGTTTTAAAGCTTAATAATTGCTACTATGTACCTGCTATAAGCAGAAATATTATTTCCATTCCTGTTTTGGATGTGGAAGGATATCAGTTTTCAATTAAGAATAAATGTTGTTCTTTTGATTACAATGATATATTTTATGGTAGCAGCCCATTAGAGAATGGGCTTTATGTTTTAAACCAGACTACACCAATCTATAACATTAACACCAAGAGATTCAAATCAAATGACACGAATCAGACTTTTCTTTGGCATTGTCGTTTGGGCCACATAAACGAGAAACGGATCCAAAAGCTCCATAGTGATGGGCTTCTGGGCTCATTTGATTATGAATCATGTGAGAAATGTGAATCTTGTTTACTAGGCAAAATGACTAAGGCCCCTTTCAACAAATCAAATGAAAGGGCCAGTGACCTATTGGGCCTTATACATACAGATGTGTGTGGCCCAATGAGCACAAGTGCCAGAGGAAATTTTCGATACTTCATTACCTTCACTGATGATTTCAGCAGGTAAGGCTATGTCTATTTAATGAGACACAAGTCGGAATCTTTTGAAAGGTTCAAAGAATTCCAAAATGAAGTACATAATCAACTTGGCAAAAGTATTAAGGCTCTTCGATCAGATCGTGGAGGAGAATACTTAAGCCAAGAATTCTGTGATCATTTGAGAGATTGTGGAATTGTTTCACAACTCACTCCTCCTGGAACACCACAATGGAATGGGGTGTCCGAGAGGAGGAATCGAACTTTATTAGATATGGTTCGATCAATGATGAGTCTCTCAACTCTTCCATTATCCTTTTGGGGATACGCTCTAGAAGCGTCTGCGTTTACACTTAATAGGGTTCCGTCAAAATCAGTTGCAAAGACACCACATGAGATGTGGACTGGAAATGTTCCAAGTTTGTCTTTCCTGAAGATTTGGGGTTGCGAAGCTTATGTTAAGCGATTAATTACAGATAAGCTCGAACCCAAATCTGATAAGTGCTACTTCGTTGGTTATCCTAAGGAAACCAAGGCATACTACTTTTACAACCAATCCGAGAACAAAGTGTTTGTTGCTCGGAACTGTGTCTTTCTTGAGAGAGAGTTTCTTTCCAAGAGAAACAGTGGGAGTAAAGTACAACTCGAAGAAGTTCGAGAGCCACAGGAAACCGCCCAGCCCATTGTGGAGGAGCAACAGTTGGATCTACAAAGAGTTGTAGAGCCAACGCCTGTGGAGCCTGAAATTCGCAGATCCGAAAGGATCCGTCACGAACCCGAGAGATATGGATTTCTCGTAACCAATTGTCATGATTAGTTGATCATTGACAGTGACGAGCCAGCGAATTTCGAAGAAGCAATGATGAGCCCTGACTCCGAAAAGTGGCTGAAAGCCGCTGAATCCGAAATGGGATCCATGTCACAGAACCAAGTATGTACTTTGGTTGATTTACCCGTTGGTGCAAGACCCATTGAGTGTAAATGGATTTTCAAGAAGAAAATTGATGTGGATGGAAATATTCAGATATATAAAGCAAGGCTAGTGGCAAAAGGTTTCAAACAAATTCATGGTATTGACTATGAAGATGATGGATTATGGGTGTTTTCCATGGTTTAATTCTCAATTACAACCTAACACAAATCCTTAAACAGATCTAGGTTCTTGCAAAACGAATCATAAAACCAACCAAACCTGGATCATTACCTTTCAGATTGCAGCGGATAATTGATGGTAATGATGAGATCAGTTAGAACAGATGAACAACCTGCTCCTCCTTTGGTATCCACACTCTTACAAGCTGGGATGGCTGCTAGACCAAAGAGATGGATCAGATCAGAAAAGAGAGAGTTTTGAGAGAGAGAGAGAGCTCGCGACCAGAGGAAGAAAATCGCAGGAAGCTGTAATTCCTTAGGGTTTTTCTCATTCTTTTATCTCTCATTAATGGGCCCAAGTCATTAGACTAATGGCTCATTAATCTTTTGGGCCCAAGACACAAATACAGACAAAGCCTGTATTTTGTCTGGCCCAATTCTCTGATCTAATACAGTAAATGCCATTGCATCTTACCGTATTAATTCCATTTAACTTTCCCGTTAGCTATGGTGTGTGACCCTTAGGGATCATACAATACTGGTAATAAGTCCTAAACTTATAGATCATGAGCGGGCTCTAGCAAGTCATCATGATCACCCAGTATTTATGACTTATGTCTGATCTCGACACTTATCATACTTTCTAGAGATAGTACGGTAGATTTCAGGACATTCCCAACAATCTCCCACTTGTACTGGAATCCTACACAGGACATTCCCAACAATCTTCCGATTGTACTGGAATCCTACATTCCCTAATCCTTTTGTCTTAATATCTCGATCTGGCATAAGGCAAGATGCGTGTCATCCTTATATAGCCATACCATGTTTATCGGACCAGATTTGATACTGACAATTCAAACGACTTGGGCAAGTCCGTTTGGGAATGGCCATTCTCTTACCAGCTATCAAATCTCCGATTGGCCTAGAGATATTACCTCCGTTAAACGGCAGGGACAAATCCCATCTTGTTCCATCACTATGAACTACACACTTTATAATACACCCAACCAAGGTCCTTATAGCTCCCAGTTACGAAACATCGTTAGACAATGATCAAAGCGCATTACTCCATGTGCAGCCACATGCATGCGAACTCAGGTCTAAGGACTATACTCTATAGTCGTATATGAGAACTTCTTATGACACAGATATTGATATCTTGCAGAGTTCTCATCTTGCGGGCCATGTCCGGTCATATGCTCCCCTACATATACCTATGTGTCGACTTTGATGCCGCGAATCTATGACCCCTCGAAACTTGGTCATAAGTCTCAACACAATCTAGTCTCAACAGGTTGTTGTTGTTCCAATTTCAACAACCTTCGACTATGGACACTATGATTTATGTCACTTCGTTAAATATGGGGTTTCAGGATCAAGTCTACTCATGTACTTCGATGGCCCATATATAATGACATGAATCATTTTGGAACGATTCTTTTATATCACAGTTAAAAATAATCCAGAAATTAAAATTTCATTAACATTTTAAAATGTTTATATGAACCTTTCAAAACAACTAAGTAAAGCCCTTTAAAAACTCCCACTGAAATTAAGACTACATCTTAATTTCACTCATCCTACAGCTACAGTCCGCGACTCGTGCTTAGGCATAAGGAGTGGCTTCGTTAATAGATTAGCAACGTTCTCATTCGATGAAACTAGCTTATCTACTTAACACCTCTGTCATTTATCTCACGGAATAGGTTATACCTATCCTCAAGGTGTTTGGACCTCTGATGTGCAGCTAGTCTCATCTATGCTGGGAATCACATCAAGTTCAGTGATGAACTCTACTTTCCAAACAACCTCTTTCGCCGCTTCTCAAGCTGCGAAATGTTCAGCTTAAGTCATGGAGTCAGCAACAGTGCCTTGCACAGCCAGTTAGACACAAGATATAGCCGGACTGTGACCAGGAATTATCTTTGTCTATTGGAAACTTGCCTTTCAGACTCTATTGACTTGTAGCACCTCACTTTCTCCGTAAATCAAGAACTTATCCTAAGTATTCCTCAAATACTTCAGAATATTCTTTACGGCAATCCAGTGATTCTTTGCTGGATTTGACTGGTCTTTACTTGTCTTGCTTAGCTTTAAAGCAACATCAAAACAAGTATGTGTCATGGCATACATGATAGATCCAATTGCCGTCGCATATGGAATCCTATCCATGCATTCAAGCTCAGCAGATATCGTAGGATATTGTTTCTTGCTTAACGTATTGCCATGTGACATTGGCATAAAACCCTTCTTGCATTGCTGATTACGTGTAGGACTTTGTCAATTTAAGAATCCTGACTTTGTCCTACCAGCTCTTTTGGATCTCTATCTTTAGATCCAAAATCCAAGAACATACATGGCTTTACCCGTATCAATCACAAAACCAACTCCCAATCCAGTCCTTTACCGACTGCAGCATTGGGACGTTATTTCCGAGAATCAGTATGTCATCGACATACACTATGAGAAATGCAACATCGCTCCCACTTATCTATTAGTAAACGCACAGTTCCATTTCGTTCCTGTTCAAGTCAAAACCTTGACTACTTCAACAGAACGAAGATTCCAACTCCGATATGTTTGCTTCCATCCATGAATGGATTGATGAAGCTAACTTACACAAAATGTAATTTTTCGGAGTCCGGGCTCACTTTCGCTTCTTTGAATTTCGCAGATTCGTCGCTTTCAATGATCATCAGATCATGCGAACTTTCAATGATCATCAGGTTCAACTAATGACGAGAAATCACTCTCGGATTAGTGACTGATTCATTCATATCTGCGAACTTCAGGCTCTACAGGTGTAGATTCTACAGAAATCTGTAAATCCATCCGCTGCTCTCCCTCAACAGGTTGAGCAGCCTCCTGTATTTCTCGAATTTCTTCGAGTTATACTTTTACTCCCATTGTTCTTCTTGGAAAGTAACTTCCCTTCTTAGAAAACAGAACGGACGTAAAAGTAACAAGCCTTGGTTTCCTTAGGACAACCAGCGAAGTAGCACAACTACAAATATTCAGTAAAGACGAATTTGGATCGATTCCAATCCACATTTACGTGGTGTCTTTCAACTGATATTGGTGGAACTATTTCAGCGTAAACTTAGATTTTTAGAGCGTTATTCTTAAAGAATATCTTGGAAGATTCGTGTGATTCATCTTTAATCATTTCTAATAAGATCTGATTCTTTCTCACAGAAACACCTCTAGGTTTTTCAGGAGAAATGAGCTGTGAAGCGACTTCACACTCATTTAGATGATCACACCATCAATGACTTAAGTATTCTCACTCGTGATCTAATCCAGAGTCTCAATACTTCTGTCACTCAGATTCTATACCTCATTTTGGAACTCTTTCGATCATATCAAAGATTCCGACTTGTGTCTCATCAAATGAACACAGTCACACTCACTAAAGTAATCAGTAGAGACAATGAAGTACAGGAAATTTTCTCTGGCATTACTGCTCATCGGACTACATACATGAGTATGTCCAATGTCTAATAAGCCTTTGGGCTTTTCTCTAGCTCGGCTAAATGGGCCCTTGGTGTTTTGGTCCAGTAAGAAGAATTCAAGTCTCATAAGATATCCATTCAAATGAGCCCAAAAGTCCATAACTATGGGGTTTCTGAATCCGACTTACTTTATGTGACCAAAACATTTATGCCAAGAAAAATCAGGTTTAATTCATCAGATTTAAACCAATTCGGTATTTATGTTATATTTAGGCACTCTTTGGTTTAAAATATAAAACCCATTCCTTGAATAGGGTGCTACAATTAACATTTCATTAAGATCAAAAGAACAAAACTTGTCTTTATCAAAATGAAAAACATTCAAATTCTTTATAAGAAAATGAAAAACAACTCTGCTTAAAGCAGGTACATTGTAGCAATTACTTAATACAAAACCAAGCCTCAAAGGCATTTACAAGTGAAAACCCTACGGCTGAGGCAGCTTCCCAAGCTTTTTCCAGATACGCAGTTCCACTTGCCCTTCCTTCAACGTTCTACTGTTGCTCAGGCTCTGCATATTATAACAAATATCAGTGCCACAACCAGTAATCAATACCTATAAGGTATAACTTGAAGTAATAACATGAATACCTGAGGAAGTAGTCTCATACATCAACTTCAACTCCTCATAATCTTCCATGAATTTAATGCAATCTCTTTTCCAATGCCCAGTCTCTTTACAGTAGCAGCACTTACCAACGTAAGAGGTATCTGATTCGGGCTCAGAAGACACACGCTTGCCATGATTCAAAATCAGGACAACTTTGTCTTCACCCTTGTCAGCATTAGGTTTAGTAAACCTACCCTTCTCATTCATGAGATTGTACAGGGTACTCTTCACGTTTGGCTCAACTGTCTTGAGCATATCATGCAGTTCAGTCAACGTCTTCGTTAAGCCTTTCTTGATATAGTTCCTTACGAACTTATCATAGCTTGACGGCAGTGACTGCAGAATGATCTCAGTTGCCAATTCCTGGCTAACTGGATAATCCAGTTTCCTCAGGTTATCAATGTAACCCATCATTTTACTGACATGAGGACTTACTGGATGATCATTTGGTAGCTTGCAGCTAGTGAGAGATTTAACCAACTGGTATCTCTCCACTCTTACCTGCTCCTGAAATTTCAATTTCAGGCTGCTGATCATCTCTATTGGCGACTCCATGTTCTCATATTGCTTCCGCAAATCTGAGTCCATGGTAGCCAATATCAGACCACGCACATCTACCGCATCATTATAATGCTTATTCCAAGCATTATATACTGCATGAGAGGCATTGGACCCGATCCTCACGGGGAGAGCTCTTTCAAGGACATAGTCCTTTCTCTCCTGCCTGAGAACTAGTCTCAGGTTCCGCTACCAAGTCAAGAAATTTGATCCGTTCAGTTTGTCCATCTCAAGGACATACCGGATCGAGAAAGTGTTTTGATTGTTTGTGCTCGTCATAGCTGAAATTTAGAGATAAATAGAGTTTTAGTTATTTAGTTCATAAAAGAGTAATCTTAATAACTTATAAGAAAACTCGCATTGCATTCAAAATTTCTTTGTTTAACCTCATAAGAATGCAATGATTCCGAGACCCATGTTCAGCTAAATCCAAAGTGGGCCACTGGCCGTCACCCAGAATTAGCTTTACTTGGTAAGCATACACACAGCTAGTTATAACCAATAACTCTCGGTTGTGAATTGGGCCCAAGGCCCAATACACC
Organism: Orychophragmus violaceus; assembly: GCA_030180135.1. Taxonomy (NCBI): domain Eukaryota; kingdom Viridiplantae; phylum Streptophyta; class Magnoliopsida; order Brassicales; family Brassicaceae; genus Orychophragmus; species Orychophragmus violaceus. The sequence goes on along the minus strand of CM058232.1, from coordinate 30,685,497 downwards.
AGATGTCTCAAGGCCCGGGACTCCCGATGGCCCAGTCAAGGAAACCAATCTCTTACAGCCAAATAATCACTAAAGTCTGGGACTCCCAATGAAATTAGTGACTATATACTACTTTACTTATGCGAAAACAGACACCTCACACTGTAAGCCATATCTGTAATCGAATAAGCGTTAAGTAGCTGACAAGATTGGAAAGACATCCAAGCTTGATATTGTTTTTGAGGATTTTTAAGTTTTATTTCCAAAAATAGAAGATTACTATTTTGGGAAACTTACTTCTTTTAGAAACTTTCTAAATTTAGTAACTTACTAAAAATAGAAATTTCTAATTTAATATTTTATTAAATATTTTGGGATTGGGTCACAAATTATAGGCCCAATTCTTGGCCCAAGACCATAGAATTCCAGCTGGCCCAATAATTTGACATAACCGATTCGGTTTATTAATTCTGGTCCAAGACCAAATTAACTATCAAAACCATCGGTTATTTACTAAACCAGACCAGCTCTAAATTATTTGGTCTAACCAAATCAAACTTAGACCAGCCTTCGGTTTAGGTTAAAATTCAATTTTTTGAATTTCAATCCGGTTTAACCAGAAATTAAATAATACCAATTGTATTAAATAATTTCCAGCAAACCGCGATTTGGGTTAACCGCTTGAACCACCAATTAAATTGGATCGGTTCTGTTAAGTCCAAAATCAGGAAGAAATAGATTGGTCTAACCAATCAATTTTAGCTGATTTTGACCTAACTTGCGGGATAAGGCTAGTGACCATTGAATCGCGATCAGCCCAAGGCTCGATCGGTTCATGCGTCACGGGATGGGAAGAGATTGATACATCATCCGGCAATAACCGATCGGTTTGATCGTTATACCCGGCATGCTTATGGTTGATTTCAAATATCAAATAAGCTAAATCAATAATAAATTCACTTATGATTTCAATTATCAAATCGTTTCTCTTATTGCTTCAACAAAGTCAATAAGCGATTTATAACTAGCCAACATCACGATTAATAAGTTCACATAAAGACGAAAAGATTTTGACTTATTCCAATCGTTTTATGCTATTCGATCCTTAAACAAATCTTGAAAGATCATGATAATAACAAAAAGACAAATCGACATTGACTTTAACCAAATCGCTTATTAATTATCGAAACCTTATGTTCAAGCAAAACAATGGCAAAGTCAAACTTGTGATTGTTTGATACTCAATTCAATAATTAATTTCGAGATCATAAAACAATCGTTTCAGCAATACACATAGAGACAAAACAATTTTGTCAGTTTCTCCAATTCAACAATCGAATCTTACGATACATACAAAAACGATCGCTAATTAATTGTTTTTCACACGATTGAAACAACCAATAAAATCGATCCAAATTACATGCAACCTAATGACCTGGCTCTGATACCACTGATGGATTATGGGTGTTTTCCATGGTTTAATTCTCAATTACAACCTAACACAAATCCTTAAACAGATCTAGGTTCTTGCAAAACGAATCATAAAACCAACCAAACCTGGATCATTACCTTTCAGATTGCAGCGGATAATTGATGGTAATGATGAGATCAGTTAGAACAGATGAACAACCTGCTCCTCCTTTGGTATCCACACTCTTACAAGCTGGGATGGCTGCTAGACCAAAGAGATGGATCAGATCAGAAAAGAGAGAGTTTTGAGAGAGAGAGAGAGAGCTCGCGGCCAGAGGAAGAAAATCGCAGGAAGCTGTAATTCCTTAGGGTTTTTCTCATTCTTTTATCTCTCATTAATGGGCCCAAGTCATTAGACTAATGGCTCATTAATCTTTTGGGCCCAAGACACAAATACAGACAAAGCCTGTATTTTGTCTGGCCCAATTCTCTGATCTAATACAGTAAATGCCATTGCATCTTACCGTATTAATTCCATTTAACTTTCCCGTTAGCTATGGTGTGTGACCCTTAGGGATCATACAATACTGGTAATAAGTCCTAAACTTATAGATCATGAGCGGGCTCTAGCAAGTCATCATGATCACCCAGTATTTATGACTTATGTCTGATCTCTACACTTATCATACTTTCTAGAGATAGTACGGTAGATTTCAGGACATTCCCAACAGAAGAAACCTATTCACCTATCAACATGCTTAAATCCATTCGGATTCTCCTAGCAACAGCTGCTCATTATGATTATGAGATCTGGCAGATGGACGTGAAAACAGCTTTCCTTAATGGAATACTGGAAGAGGATATGTACATGACACAGCCCGAAGGTTTCATCGATCCTAATGCAGCTAAGAAAGTATGCAAGCTTCATCGATCCATTTATGGATTGAAGCAAGCATCTCGGAGTTGGAATCTTCGTTTTGATGAAGCAGTCAAAAAGTTTGATTTCATCAGGAACGAAGAGGAACCATGTGTTTACAAGAAGACTAGTGGGAGCACAGTTTCATTTCTCGTGTTGTATGTAGATGACATACTTCTTCTCGGAAATGACGTTCCGTTGTTACAGTCTGTTAAGACTTGGCTCGGAAGTTGTTTTTCAATGAAAGATATGGGAGAAGCCGCGTATATTCTTGGAATAAGAATCTATAGAGATAGATTAAACAAGTTGATTGGACTGTGTCAAGACACTTATATCGATAAAGTCTTGCACAGGTTCAGAATGCAAGATTCCAAGAAGGGCTTCATACCAATGTCTTATGGCATAAGTCTCAGCAAGAAGCAGTGTCCTGAGACACCTGCTGAGCGAGATCGCATGAGTCGGATTCCCTATGCCTCGGCGTTGGGATCCATCATGTATGCCATGCTCTGTACTCGTCCAGATGTTGCTTGTGCTTTAAGCATGACGAGTAGATACCAATCGGATCCAGGTGAAAGTCACTGGACAGCAGTCAAGAATATTCTGAAGTATTTGAGAAATACTAAGGATAAATTCTTGGTGTATGGAGGAAGTGATGAGCTGGTAGTAAGTGGTTACACAGACGCAAGTTTCCAGACAGACAAAGATGATTTCCGATCGCAATCTGGTTACATCTTCTGCCTGAATGGCGGTGCAGTCAGCTGGAAGAGTTCCAAGCAGGACACTGTAGCGGATTCCACAACTGAAGCTGAGTACCTCGCTGCTTCTGAAGTGGCAAAGGAGGCTGTTTGTATCAAGAAGTTCATCACTGAACTTGGTGTGATTCCTAGTATTTCTGAGCCAGTGGCTTTATATTGTGACAACAATGGAGCCATTGCGCAAGCAAAGGAACCTAGATCACACCAGAAATCCAAACACATAGAAAGGAGATATCACCTTATCCGTGATATTGTGAATAGAGGAGATGTGAAGATCAGCAGAGTCCCGACGGATGAGAACGTAGCTGATCCACTGATCAAGCCCCTCCCAAGGCCTAAGCATGAGTTTCATACTGCTGCTGTAGGCATTAGATTTCTTAAGATATGATCTTGGTTTCAGTGGGAGTTATATTTGGTTTTTAGTTATGACTTGATGTTCGTAAAACATAATTTGGTTATGTTATTTTAATGAAATTGTTTCAGCATTATTTAATTGTGTTATTAAATAATTGTCCCAAAGTAATTTATGACATTTTATAGGTTATCAAGTATGTGACTTGATCATGAAACCCTATAAGAAACAAATGACATAAATTATAAATGGTCCCTAGTCGAGGTTGTTAAAATGGGACACTAACAACCACGTGAGACTAGTATGTGAGGTGACTGATGACTATGTTTCATGGAGTCATTTAATAAGTGTATTTAAGTCAATCACATAGATATGTGTTGGAGAACACATGATCGGACTTGACCCGTTAATGAGAACTCTGCAAGATGTTATATGAGTGTCATAAGAGTTTCTCATTACGACTAAAGAGAGTAGTCCTTAGACCTGAGTTCATCATGTCCTCTCTTATATGGATTGGTTCGTCTTGACTTTGTCAAACGTCAGCCGTAACTGGTGATCATAAAGACACTGATTAGGCGTATCATGAGATATAAAAGAGACATGGATGGAACAATATGGGATTTGTACCTTCTATATAACAGGAGTTAAATATCTCTGGGCCTATCGAAGATTTGATACTGTAAATGCGTGGCCGCGCTCAAACGAGGTGATGTCAGTCGTTTGTTTTATCAGTACAAATCGGGATTCGATAAACGTGATCTGGCTTAATAAGGATGACACAGTTCTTGCCTTATGCTAGATTGAGATATAGCTACAAAGGGATTAAAGGAATAGATGATTCCAGTACAAGTGGGAGATTGTTGGGAATGTCCTGAAATCTATTGTACTTGCTCTAAGTGAAAGTCGTATAGTCGAAATGAGACAATCACATAACACTAGGTAGTCATAACGCTTTGCTAGAAGCCACTTATGATCAATGAGTTGAGAACTCATTGCTAGTGTTATATGATCCTACTGGGTCACACACCTAAGCAAACTGGGCAGTGTCGATCGTTGCAGATAGTGCATCGATCGATGCAACTCGCGGATTAATCAGATTAATTCGGTTTAATCGTTGGTTAATTCCGTTATGGTTTAAGTCGACATATATAAGATATATGGTCGACCTAAACTGACTTCTAACCTAATTCACAGCCACCAGAACGAGATAGAAACCTCTCTAGAGATTAGATCTCTTACAGGCACAAGCATCCCTCATGTCCAGTTTGTGTGCGTGTGGATACCAGTAGAGGCACAGCGTTTGAGATGCTTCGTGATCTCGATTATCTGCAAATCTTCCGCTGCTAATCATCAGGTAAATCTGAGATCTCATAGATTCAATTACTTGAACCTTAGATCCTAGGCTCGGAATTCAGACTAGGGTTGCTAATCCTGATTAGAACTGCTAGAAATTCCTTCAGACCGGCGGCGGAGGTGGCTTTTCTGGCGGCTTCTTCAGCTAATCTTTACACCAAAATGATCAGAAGGAGGATATCTACTCTCTGGTGTCTTCAAATGATCAAGAACCGGTGAGGAGTGAGAGAGGAGAGGAGATCTAACCGGCGGTCTCCTTCCCACGGCGGCTCCGGCGAGATTCCGGCGACGGCGACGGCAAGGAGGAGGTGGCGGTTGTAGAGGGTAGTGAGAGGGAGCTGTAGCACTTTGCAGAAGTTGATTTGGGTTTAGGAATCAAAAGATATAAGTTTTCTTGTGCAAGAAGAAATAAAGAACATTCTAGGGTTCTTGAGTTTTGTTTGAAGATTCAAAAGATTATGATGGGTTTCTGGGTAGATGTTTGCATGTGTTTGAGTGAGAGAGAGAGAGAGAGGAGAGATCGAGAGAGGCTAGAGAGATTAGAGAGAAATGGTTGAGTGCAATGAATTGGACAAGATTGTTCTTGCATGCAAATGGATTCATGAATGTTCTCATGCATGACACTCCACATCTGCAAAGTGGCGACCTGGGGTGTGGACACCTGTCCATCTGAGGCATTTTTGTTCCCAACTCTCCTCTTAAACCAGCCTTAACCAACCAATAATCCCCACTTCCTCTAATGCTCGGTTTAGACGATTTTCGGGTTTAATATTTTAGAACGTCTCCGGATGATCCCATAAATCTTTAAACATCCACTATTAGATTCCCCATGATATTTTATGAATTTATCATTTTGAATCACTCCGTTCAGACTTACGTAGTTCCGGTTATGAATTTTTGAAGTTTCTTCGGGTTTGTCGGTTTCCATTCCCGACAAGCCGTAAAACACGTTTCTGCTCCGTTTCTTCCAATCATGGTCTTCTAAACATTCTTTATGTTGAAACATAAGAATATTTGGCCCGTCTCGGCTTCCGTCTCAAACTTTGGCAAAATTACTATTTTGCCCCTCACTTGGCAAAAATGACAATTTTGCCTTCGGTTGACTTTCTTCTGCCCGTGGACCGTATTTTGGATACGGGGTATCACATTCTTCCCCACTTACAAGAATTCGGTCCCCGAATTCTCCGTCACTAACAGACTTCAAATCGGTTCCGAACCCTGCAAGTTGCTTCATCACTTCACTCCGACGCTTCTATACTCGATCACTGCTGCATTCTGCTGACACCCATCATTACTGCGATCCTTTTGTCTCGTTCCTTTCTACATAACTGATCTTCACAACAATTCCGCTCTGGTTCTCAGTCTTGTCTTCCTTACTTCACTTAACCCGTAAATGTCTCCATCGATTTCGATCCTTACACTCATTCCCTGATAGTTTCTCTGTCACGACTCTCACTTCGGGCTTCCCCACTTTGCTTTGACTTCCACATCCTTCTGATCGCGACTTCTTTCTTTCTTTCTGGGACACTCTTCAAGAATCTGATCGCTTGCTCCCTTCTGGCTGATTCCACAATAACCTCGACCTTCCTTTCCAAATCGTTTTGCTAACTCATCATACTTCTCGGCTTCTTCCTGTCGGTCGCTTGATAAGCTGATACATTTTCCACTGACGATACCCACCACTGCTTCACGATCCGGTCTACTGGTCTCACGACGTCTTGACACTTCATCTCGCTTTTCGGGTTCGGGTTCGGTCTCGGATTCACATCGCATTGCCATTCCGTCCTATATTCAATACAACAACTCACTGGAACAATTAGTTTCATCCCGTTCTATCCCCGATATCACTTTCCCATAGAATATGGTTACTTAATCACGTACCCGACGGTTACCTGTGATTAAGTAACAATATACTATAAGTCCGCTCCCTAGTGAATTGACGGTTGAACACAACCGTTCTTAGTCAGCTCAAAACTTGAAATAAAACTAAAATAAAATCAACACTTTACCTTTCTAACGAAACCGAGGAAAAGCGATCAATCACTACTCAAATTTCCGAACAACTAGCAACCCAACGGTCTCTAAGACCAAAACGATCAATCTACCAAAACCACGCACTCCAACACTACGCAAACTATCGCATAAACAAATCAATCAATCAATCAACAGGAAAAGAAAACAAGCAATTACCACACACATATTCACGCAATCTAATGATCGGTCGGATGCGTCGTCAGTCCGGGTTCAGGTCATGATGAACGGTCTTCAGTTCCGCTCATCATTTAGTTTCACACAGTAATCCATTTGCTTCCAGAACCATATCAATCATGCAAATAGGTACTATGCTACTCAAAACGATCAGCTGAACACTCTGCATCCACCACATACATAAAACGATATATCATACATCATAAGGTTTTTAGTACATGGTCCTGATCAGAGTCCGTACATAAAGCCGTCATCATATCCAAAAACCCACACGACGCCGCTATACATCATAAAAGTCAAAGACGACACGCAAAGTCGCCTATCCGCCGATCTATCTACAAAACCAAAGAAAGTTAGTGACCCCACTTACCTGGCCTAACTACTCCTATCCTAACCTAACGCCTCCAGAAAGACCGAAATGCCCAACACCACTAGCAAAACGGCTCGCTGAAGTATCCGCTGGCAGGTGCGCCGAGAGGGTGTGGTGGGTGTGCCTCTCGAGATGGTGCTCCGACATGTTGTGGCTCGGCTATCGGGGAAAGATAAGCATCGTGACCTGTGCGGCCACACACCTGACAAACTGGGGCAGATACTGAGTGCGGTCCACGGTAACAAGCAGATGCCTGATGATCATAACCTCCACACAACTGACAAGGAGAAGTCGGCTCTGACGGCGCTGACGGGGGATCCATAAAACAATCAGGTGCGAGATGACCCCGACCTCTACACAACTGGCAAGTCCTCACTGGCTTGGGTCTAGTCGGCTGAACGACCGGCAACTGAACAACAGGTGGCTGACTGGGCTCGGGGTCTCTGCGACTGGGTCCAGCTCGATAATCCTCTGGTACTGGCGCTTGGTACGGCTCTCCACCGGGAATACACTCACCTGATCTGATGGTAGGACAAGTCAATGCTCCGTGGCCCTTGTGATCACATAACAGATAGCAGTCCGGTCCGGGCAATGGATGATACGGCTCTCGAAGATGCGGGTCTACTGATCGGGGACACCAATACAAATGGAACTCATACACTCCACATCCGCTGCATGCTCTCCTCTCTTGTACTGCTGGCGGTGCCTCTATCGCCTCAGCTGGCGGCGAAACTGACTCGAACTCTGACTCAGTAGATGCTGGTGATGTGACCATGTCGAGCGGTGTACGAGGTGATCCGGGTCGTGGATCCTGCTGATGATGAGGCCCAACCTGCTGCTCCAAGATATCCTCTAGCATCGCTACCTGCTCATCTACCTGCTGCTCCCAGTGCTGACACTGCTCCGGGTCTATAGGCTCCATCTCCAGGTCGAAGCCAAACGGTAGTGGACTCAACAAATAATCATCCACACGAAGCGGTGGGGGAAACTCGGGCGCCTCAAGAATCAGTGCCTGATACATCGGTGGTACGTCTGCTGCTGCAAGTATATGTGGTACATCCGGCTCTGGCCACTGCGGCGGTAACTGTAACTCCACATCCGCTCCTCCTAAGAATCCCATCACTCCTGCGTAAGGGTCTCGGCTACCCGCATCATCCTCCATATATGCAAGTAACGGGTCCGGAAGGGGCGACCAATCTACCTGTGCTGCTCTGGCACCCTGTAACTGTCGCAAGGGAACGGGTGGACGATCTGACATATGAGATCCTCGTGAATGGCTTGTTGGAATTATGTCCAGTAATCTCTGTACTGTCTCTAGAAAGTAAGAGTATGTCAATGATCAGACATAAGTCATATAATACTGGGGGTCATGATGGCTTGCTAGAGTCCGCTCATGATCTATAAATCTTGGATTTATTGCCTTTATTATATGATCCCATATGGGTCACACGCCTAAGCTAACAGGAAAATGTGTAGGAACGGTTTAGCAGAAGTACGGTAAAAGTGCTAGGCATTTACTGTACTTAGAGAGACTAAAGGGCCTGATTAAATCTAAGGGATTTAATCAGACTGAGATTTGGGCCCAAAAGCCCATAAGAACTGGACAAGGGTTTTAATAATTAAAACTGGCCCTAGCTCTTATTTTCTCAGCCACTTTTGCGCCTCCCTCTCTCTTCCTCTGCGCCTCCCAACAGCTGGTCTAGCAGCCTAATTCCTGTGCGTGCGTGTGTGAGCCTTTGGAGGAGCTATCTCTTGGTGGTTCTGCTGATCTCTGACCCGTACCTCCTCTTTCCGCTGCAAAACAAGGTAACAGGTGAGATCCTTTATGATTCTGCAAGAGAACCTAGATCTGGCATGTTTAGGTGAGTTTAATCTGAAGAATTAAACCAGGAAACACTAAACAATCCTTCAGTGGTATCAGAGCCATTGGTTCTATTAGGATTTCTTGTTTAGAATCATGTTTAGGTTGTTTAGAAGTGTTTGAATCAATCTATTGATAAGAAAAACACTTAAGAAACAAAGAATTAAAACCTAAACTAACTAGAAATCGCATGATCCGATCTATATGAATCGGTATGCGTCGGAGTGTTGATCGGTTTCGGATCACACGTCCGGATCGTTTGATGCACAAACCGATCAAGGATCGGGTTGTGTCGTCGATACGATCGTCGACATGGGCGAGCGGCGGGCCGATCGGACATGACGCACGGACGGATCAAGGATCGCGTCGCGTGGTCGATCCGATCAGCCGAGAGACGCACGATCAACGGATGGACCGATCGATCGCACGATCGCGAGAGATCGACCGCGATCGCGTCTCGGCCAAGCCCACACCGTCCTGCTTCCGTCCCGCTATCGTCCGCGATCGAGAGATGGGCCAATCCCGGATCGTGTCCCGTCCGTGCGTCGCGTGAAGCTTCGGCTGGTGATCGCATTCGGTTCGGTTCGGTTAATGGTTCGGTTTAAAACTTATTGAAACTTAATCGTCACGGTTTAATAAACAGACTTAATAAAATTTATTAAGTTCTGGTTAAACCGGGATAAGAAATCCAAAGTCGTAAAATTGGATTTAGTGCCTAAACCAGTGATTTTCTAATTTGATTTGGTTGGACCAAATAAATTGAGAAAATCCGGTTTAGTAAATAACCGGTTGACAATTGTGGTTATCGTAGTATTTAATTTTGGTTAGACCAATTTTAATGAACCAGACCGGTTATGTCATCTAATTGGGAAATTGGGTTATGTCTTGGACATGGACCAATTCTTGGGCCTCGGGCCAAGAAGTTAAAACAATTGGGCCAATTATTTGAGTCTTTTCTTCAGATTTAATTTAAAATTTATTTAAATAAAATTAAAAATCGATTTTAAATTAATCTGTTTTTCAAAATCTGAAATTAGAAAGTTTCTTAGAATAGAAGTTTCTAGATTTGCATGTTTTGGATTTTAGGAAATTTCTATATTTAGAAAGTTTCCAATTTTAGGAAGTTTCCAATTTTAGAAAGTTTCCAAAATTAGTAGGTTTCCCAAAAAGGAAAGTTTCCCAAAATAGTAATCTTCTATTTTGGGATGAGATTTTAATAAACCTACAAACCTCAAACAATATCAAGCGTTGGATGTCTTGTCCAGTCTATGTCAGCTGTCGAAGCCCATTCAATTGTACTCATGGCCTTACAGTGTGAGGGTGTCTACTTTTGCGTGGGTAAGACGGTTTGTGATTCATAAATGTCATTGGGAGTCCCAGACATTAGTGATTACATGACTGTATAGTCTGGTTTTCTTGACTAGGCCATCGGGAGTCCCAGGCCTTGAGACATCAGAGTGGATTGGGCCTCGGGCCCAGATTCACAACCAAGAGTTATATCACGGATATAATTAGCCGAGATAGGGCTTACCGATATAAGCTAAGGTTGGGTGACGGCCAGTGGCCCACTTTGATCTTAGTTATATGTGGATCTTGGAATCATTATATTCTATTGAGGGTAACTGATGTTATTGAATATAATGCGAGATTAATCATATTAAGTATAATACAAGATTAATCATATTGAACATATTAACTAATAACCTTTTTATCTTATATTTCAGCTATGACTACTACAAGCACTCAAAACACATTCTCAATCCGGTATGTTCTCGAAAAGGAGAAGCTGACTGGAACGAACTTCCTGACGTGGTCAAGGAACTTGAGGCTGGTCCTCAAGCAGGAGAAGAAGGATTATGTCCTTCGTGATCCTCTCCCCAAGAGGCCTCCTAACAATGCCGCCAGGACTCTGCATAATGCTTGGGAAAAGCATTCGTCAGATGAAAATGATGTCTATTGCCTGATGTTGGTGACCATGACTGCTGAGCTGCAAATGCAGTTCAAGAGTGTGTTGTCGCCCATCGAGATAATGGCAAGCCTGAAATCGCTTTTTCAGGAGCAGGCAAGGACTGAGAGGTTCCAGACAGTTAAGAACCTCTTAGACTGTAAGTTGGCTGCAAATGCGGCAGTGAGTCCTCATGTCTTGAAGATGATGGGTTTTCTCGATCATCTTCAGAAACTCGACTGCCCTATCAGCCAGGAACTTGCCTGCGACATCGTTCTGCAGTCTTTACCTGCAAGCTATGATCAGTTCATCCTGAACTTCAATATGCATGGCCTGAGTAAGACATTGCCTGAGCTTCACGGAATGCTCAAGACTGCAGAGCCCAACTTGAGGAAAACCGCCAAGGACCCCAATGTGCTTATGGTGCAAAAGGGCAAGGGCTTTAAGAAATCCTCTGCCAAGGACAAGGGAAAGGCTAAGGCTGTTCAAGTCACGGACAAGGACACGCCAAAGCCCAAGCCCAAATCCAAGGTTGGGCCTACTGACATCTGCAGGTTCTGTAAAGAACCGGGGCATTGGAGGAGAGAATGTAAGAAATTCCTGGAAGGTCTAAAGGAATTGAAGAAGAAGACTCTCGAGACTTCTTCATCAGGTATTTTTGTTATAGAAGTTAATACAACTACTTCTGATAATACCTCATGGGTTATGGATACTGGTTGTGGGGCTCATATTTGTACTAATATGCAGGCACTCAGCAACAGTAGGAGGCTGAAGCAAGGACAAGTGGAGCTACGAGTTGGGAATGGAGCGAAAGTTCCTGCACTAGCTGTAGGCACATACTTGTTGTCTTTACCTTCGGGATTGGTTTTAGAACTCAATAATTGTTATTTTGTACCTGCGATAAGCAGAAATATTATTTCAATTTCTTTGTTGGATTTGGAAGGTTATGATTTTTCAGTTAAGAATAAATTATGTTCCTTCAATCGCAACAATTTGTTCTATGGTTGTGCCCCTCTTACGAATGGGCTTTACATACTTGATCAATCCGCGCCAATTTATAACATTGATACCAAACGGTTCAAACCTAATGAGGAGAACCGAACGTTTCTATGGCATTGTCGTTTAGGGCACATCAGCGAGAAACGCATCAAGAGGCTCCATTCGAATGGACTTCTTGGCTCATTTGACTTTGAGTCATGTGAGAAATGCGAATCCTGCATGATGGGCAAAATGACACGGGCCCCCTTTAATAAACCTAACGAGAGGGCCAGTGACTTATTGGGCTTGATACACACTGATGTGTGTGGCCCAATGTCCACAAATGCAAGAGGAAACTATCAGTACTTCATTACCTTCACTGATGATTTCAGTAGGTATGGATATGTTTATTTGATGAAACATAAGTCTGAATCGTTTGAGAAATTCAGAGAATTCCAAAATGAAGTACATAACCAACTTGGCAAAAGCATTAAGGCTCTTCGGTCCGACCGAGGAGGAGAATACTTAAGCCAAGAATTCAGTGATCATCTGAGAGAGTGTGGGATCGTATCCCAACTCACTCCTCCTGGAACACCACAATGGAATGGTGTGTCTGAGAGGAGAAATTGGACCTTATTGGATATGGTTCGATCTATGATGAGTCACACAGACCTTCCAATATCCCTTTGGGGATATGCTCTGCTAACAGCAGTGTTCACTCTAAATAGAGCGCCATCAAAAGCAGTAGCAAAGACACCATATGAATTATGGACTGGAGTAGCTCCAGTGCTGTCTTATCTAAGAATTTGGGGTTGTGAAGCCTATGTCAAGAGATTGATCTCTGACAAGCTTACACCAAAGTCTGATAAATGCTACTTCATTGGTTATCCGAAGGAAACCAAGGCTTATTACTTCTACCTGCGTTCCGAGAACAAGATTTTTGTTGCCCGGGATTGTAGCTTTCTTGAGAGGGAGTTTCTCTCCAAGAAAGACAGTGGGAGTAAGGTACTGCTTGAAGAAATTCAAGATGAACAGGATACTGCTCAACCTAATGAGGAAGAGCAGCAGGAGGACCTACAAGAAATTGTAGAGCCTGAACCTGTAGTACCTAAAGTTCGAAGATCCGGGAGGGTTCGTCACGAACCCGAGAGATATCAAGGATTCCTCGTGACTAACTGTCATGATCTTCTGATCATTGATGGTGATGAACCATCGAACTTCAATCAAGCCATGATGGGCCCAGATTCCTCTAAGTGGCGTAAGGCCACTGATTCCGAAATGGACTCCATGTCGGTCAACCAAGTGTTTTCGTTGGTTGACTTACCCGCTGGTGTAAAAGCCATCGAGTGCAAATGGATCTTCAAAAAGAAGATTGACGTGGATGGAAATGTCCAGATTTATAAAGCCAGGTTGGTGGCAAAAGGTTTCAGACAAGTTCACGGTGTGGATTATGATGAAACCTATTCACCAGTGGCTATGATGAAATCTATTCGGATTCTACTAGCAACTGCAGCTTTTCATGATTATGAAATTTGGCAGATGGACGTGAAAACCGCCTTCCTGAATGGTATTCTGGAAGAGGATGTGTATATGACGCAACCTGACGGTTACATAGATCCAAAGAATGCTGGGAAAGTATGCAAGCTTCATAAATCCATTTATGGATTGAAGCAAGCATCGAGGAGCTGGAATCTTTGTTTTGATGAAGCGATCAAGCAATTTGACTTCATCAGAAACGAAGAAGAACAATGCGTGTATAAGAAAACTAGTGGGAGCAAGATAGTATTTCTTATTCTGTATGTCGATGACATACTGCTTCTCGGAAACGACGTTCCAATGCTGAAGTCGGTAAAGGACTGGCTTGGAAGTTGTTTTTCCATGAAAGACATGGGTGAAGCCGCATACGTTCTTGGAATCAGGATCTACCGGAATAGATCTAAAAGGCTGATAGGCTTGTGTCAAGATTCATACATTGACAAAGTCCTGCATAGATTCAGCATGGCAGATTCCAAGAAGGGCTTCACGCCAATGGTACATGGCACAACGCTAAGCAAGAAGCAGAGCCCCACGACGGCTGTTGAGCTTGAGCGCATGAAGAATATTCCTTATGCATCTGCAATAGGATCTGTCATGTATGCCATGATCTGTACTCGTCCTGATGTTGCTTATGCATTGAGCATGACGAGTAGATACCAGTCAAATCCAGGTGAAAGCCACTGGATTGCCGTCAAGAATATCCTGAAGTATCTAAGACATACTAAGGATAAGTTCTTGGTGTACGGCGGAAGTAATGTGCTTGAAGTCAGTGGATTCACGGACGCAAGTTTCCAGACAGACCAAGATGATTTCCGGTCACAGTCCGGTTATATCTTTTGTCTGAATGGCGGTGCAATCAGTTGGAGAAGCTCCAAGCAAGACACCGTTGCTGATTCCACTACAGAAGCTGAATATATCGCCGCTTCGGAAGCAGCGAAGGAAGCTGTTTGGATACGAAAGTTCATTATTGAACTAGGTGTGATACCAAATGCGGCTGAGCCTCTGGCACTGTTTTGTGATAACAATGGTGCTATTGCTCAGGCAAAGGAACCAAGATCACACCAGAAATCCAAGCATGTGCTAAGAAGATTTCACTTGATACGTGACATCATTCATAGAAAGGAAGTCAAGATCAGCCGAGTTCAGACAGATGATAACGTCGCTGATCCATTGACAAAGCCACTCCCAAGACCTAAGCTCGAGTTCCTGACTGAAGCTGTAGGCATTAGAGACATTGAAATGTAATCTAAATTTGAGTGGGAGTTTGAGGGCTTTATTTAGTTATTGATATGTTCTTGTAAAAACATTTTATGATGTTTAATGAAATTATTATTTCAAGATTATTTTAACTATGATGAAATAATCGTTCCAAAGTGATATGAACCATTTTATAGGTCATCGAAGTAAGTGACTTGATCTTGAGTTATCAAAGTCATTTAGCTTGATCATGAGACCCTATATTTGATAGATGGCTTATATCATCATGTCCCTAGTCGAAGGTTGTTGAAATTGGAACACCAACAACCGCGTGAGACTAGATTGGTATGTGACTTATGACAAAGTCTCAGGATGTCATAGATGCACGGCATCAAAGTCAGTACATAGGTGTATGTTGGGGTACATACGACCGGACAAGACCCGCTTATAAGAACTCTTCAGGATATTTATATCTGTGTCATAAGAGATTCTTACTACGACTATAGAGTATAGTCCTTAGACCTGAGTTCGCATGCATGTGACTGCACATCAACTGATGCGCCTTGATCATTGTCTAACGCTGTCGTTAAGCGATAGTTATAAGGACCTTGTTTGGGTGTATTATGAAATGAGTAGTTTACAGTGATGGAACAAGACGGGATTTGTCCCTCCAATATAAATGGAGTGAATATCTCTAGGCCAATCGGAGATTTGAATACTGGAAAATGCATGGCCATGCTCAAACGGACTTTCCCGAGTCGTTTGGATTGTCAGTATCAAATCAGAGTCCGATGAACAAGATTAGGCTTTATAAGGATGACACTAATCTTGTCTTATGACTAATCGAGATATTGAGACAAAAAGGATTATGAATACAGAGATTCCAGTTCAAGTGGGAGATTGTTGGAATTATGTCCAGTAATCTTTGTACTGTCTCTAGAAAGTAAGAGTATGTCAATGATCAGACATAAGTCATATAATACTGGGGGTCATGATGGCTTGCTAGAGTCCGCTCATGATCTATAAATCTTGGATTTATTGCCTTTATTATATGATCCCATATGGGTCACACGCCTAAGCTAACAGGAAAATGTGTAGGAACGGTTTAGCAGAAGTACGGTAAAAGTGCTAGGCATTTACTGTACTTAGAGAGACTAAAGGGCCTGATTAAATCTAAGGGATTTAATCAGACTGAGATTTGGGCCCAAAAGCCCATAAGAACTGGACAAGGGTTTTAATAATTAAAATTGGCCCTAGCTCTTATTTTCTCAGCCACTTTTGCGCCTCCCTCTCTCTTCCTCTGCGCCTCCCAACAGCTGGTCTAGCAGCCTAATTCCTGTGCGTGCGTGTGTGAGCCTTTGGAGGAGCTATCTCTTGGTGGTTCTGCTGATCTCTGACCCGTACCTCCTCTTTCCGCTGCAAAACAAGGTAACAGGTGAGATCCTTTATGATTCTGCAAGAGAACCTAGATCTGGCATGTTTAGGTGAGTTTAATCTGAAGAATTAAACCAGGAAACACTAAACAATCCTTCATGGCTTGGCGAAGCTGGGTATCCCTGAAACTGAATCAACTGACCTTGCTGCGAACCAACTGGCCCCTACTGACTCATGCCTCTCAACTGAAACTACTATGCGCGCACACACACACCCCTCCACTCCACCCAGGACACACTGCTGTAAGACTGCAATCAAAAGCACAAAGACGAGTTAGTACAATAATACAAAAATTCTACTTTCCCATCCCAACCCCGGGTTTAACGGACGCGGCTCGGTTTCCTAATGGTTGCTTGTGTGACACATTTGACTCGATAAAACACGGAAAATACTCAAAAATGAAATATTTCGAAACCCATGCAGAACCATGCTCTGATACCACCTTTTCTGTAACGCCCCTTGAAGGAACTTCGGCCAATTCTAACAGTTTCAGAATTCCATCAAGTTCCTGAAGCCTAGGATCTAGGGTTTAGTTAATTGAATCATTAGGGATGATCTCGTGTTTACCTGGAGATTTGCAGCGGAATGAAACAGGTAATTGAGATCAAGAGCGCCTCAGATGTTGCGCCTCTACTGCAGTCCACACGCACACAAGCTGGAATCCGCCGGGATGCTAGTGCCGGGAATCAGATCTCCTGGGAATCCCTGTGTTTTAGAGGTGGATGCGTTTTCTGTCAAGAAAAGCCTCAACAACAGCTAGGGTTCCAGGTTGTCCATATAAGCCTTTATATAGACCTGGAATGACTAAAACCGATCATTGGATAAATCCAATTCGTTTAAGTCATCAAACCGAAACATCAGATTCGAAACCCGATCTGTGTCGATCGACACACCCAATGGTTTCGATCGACACACCTCTTAAAACTCGAATTCAATGTGCATCCAATGCACATTGACCAGACCATATGCTAATGATCAATCCCATACAAAGTGTATCCAGCTTGCTTAGGTGTGTGACCCTGTAGGTTCACATAATACTAGCAATGAGTTACAACTCATTTTTCATAAGCGGCTTCTAGCAAAACATTATGACCACCTAGTATCACATGAATTTTCCGATCTCGACGATACAACTATCATCAGAGTAAGTACAATATGATTTCAGGACATAATCCCAACAATCTCCCACTTGTACTAGAATCATCTATTCCCATAATCCCTTTATCGCTATATCTCGATATGGAATAAGGCAAGAGACTATGTCATCCTTATTATAGCCAACATCATGTTCATCGAACTCCTGATCTATACTGATAAAACAAACGACTGACAATCACCTCGTTTGAGCACGGCCATGCATTCTCTCAGTATCAAATCTTCGATGGGCCCTGAGATATTTATCTCCTGTTATATAGGAGGGACAAATCCCTTCTTGTTCCATCCCTGTTTCTACACACACTTCATGATACGCCTAAGCAATGCCGTTATAGCCGCCAGTTACGGAACGACGTTTGACAAGGTCAAAGCGCACCAATTCACATGCTAGAAAGCATGATGAACTCAGGTCTAAGGACTATACTCTATAGTCGTAATGAGAACCTCTTATGACACTGATATAACTATCATGTAGAGTTCTCATTAGCGGGTCATGTCCGATCATATGTTCACCAACATATATCCATGTGATTGACGTTGATACTCATATCAATGATTCCATGAAACTTAGTCATACGTCACCTCACATACTAGTCTTAACGGTTGTTAGTGTCCCACTTTAACAACCTACGACCAGGGACAAACATAATTTTATGTCATCTTTCATTTATAGGGTTTCATGATCAAGTCCTCAACTTGATGACCTATAAAATGAACATAAAATACTTTGGGACCATTATTTATTTATCCAATAATCAAATAATGCTGATGTCAGTTTTTCATAAACATGACCATAGCATGTCTATGTGAACATCATAACTAACATAACTCCCACTAGAATCAAGACCACGTCTTCAGATATCTAGTACGTACAGCCATAGTATAAAACTCGTGCTTAGGTTGTAAGAGAGGCTGCGGTGTTCTTGCTTGGAACCATTCCAACAACCATACCGCCATTCTTTAATAAGCACTATTCTACGGTCCTCTTCTTGGAGCCCTTCCAACAGATAGCACCGCTACACAGACAAAGAAACATAACCAGGTGGGAACCGGGAGTCGTCTTTGTCCGTCTAACTACTTTTAACAGATTCGTCACTTCCTCAGTTGAATAAGAACCTACCCTTAGTGTTCCTCAAACACTTGGGATATTTCTTACAACTGTCCAGTGACTTTTACCGGAATGTATTGGTATCTTCTCGTCATGCTTTATGCGTAAGCTGCATCTAGACGAGCGCAAAATATGGCATTCATGATGGATTCTTTTGCAGTAGCATAAGGAATCACACTCATACATACTAGCTTAGCCAGTGTCCAAGACACTTCATCTTGCTAATATTATTGCCATAAGACCTTTGGTGTAAAGCCATTCTTGGAATCATGTATGTTGGAACTGTCCAATACCTTATCTACATAAGGATTCTGACACGATCCAATAAGCCTACCAAATCTATTTCAATAGATCCTTATTCCAAGAACTCACGCGGCTTCTCCCATGTCCATCGTTGAAATTGACTTCCGACCCAAGTCACATAAGACTTAAGCGACGGAACGTCGTTTATGAGAATAAATATGTCATATACATACAATGTGAAAAATGCAACTACGCTCTTACTAGTCTACTTGTAAACGCACGGTTCCTATTCATTCCTGATCAAGTTAAAACTTTTGACCGTTTTAACAGAACGTAGATTCCAACTCCAAGATGTTTGCTTCAGTCCAGAAATGGATCGGTGAAGCTAACATGGATACCTAGCAAATTTTCGGAGTTGGGGCTCACCATCGCTCCTTTGAATTTCGCAGGCTCGTCACTTTTCAATGATCAACAGATCACGGCAATTGGTCACGAGAAATCACTCTCGGGTCAGTGACGGATCCATTCGGATCTGCGAACTTCAGGCTCCACAGGTGTAGGTCCTGCAGCACTTTGTAGATCCAACCGCTGCTCTCCCTCAACAGGTTGAGCAGCCTCCTGTGTTTCTCGAATTTCTTCGAGTTGTACTTCTACTCCCACTGTTTTTCTTGGAAAGAAACTTTCTATCTAGAAAAACAGAGTTCCGAACAACAAAACTTTGTTCTCGGTTTGGTTGCAAAAGTAATAAGCCTCGGTTTCCCTATGACAACCAGCGAAGTAGCACTTATCAGATTTGGGTTCAAGGATGTCTGTTATCAACTGCTTTACATAATCCTTGCAATCCCAATTAATCAGTGAAAACATACTTGGAAAACTCCCAGTCCACATCCAATGTGGTGTCTTTCATCTGATTCTGATAGAAACCTATTTGGCGTAAATACAGACATTTTAGAGCGTATTTCTAAAAGGATAATAGAAGATTCATGTGACTCATCATTAATCGGAGCATATCCAATAGGGTCCGATTCATTCTCAGAAACACCATCAGGTTTTCCAGGAGAAATGAGTTGTGAGATGACTTCACACTTACTTAGATGATCACTCAATTCTTGACTCAAGTATTCTCCTCCGCGATCTAATCAAGGATTTTTAATACTTCTGTCATATCGGTTCTATACTTCATTTTGGAACTCCTTTGACCATTTCAAAGGATTCTGACTCGTGTCTCATCAAATGAACACAGTCATACTTACTGAAGTCATCAATAAAGGTAATGAAGTACTGAAGTTTTCCTCTGGCACTAATGCTCACCGGGCCACATACATCAGTATGAGCAAGGCCCGATAAGCCTCAGGCCCTTTTCTTTAGCTCTGCTAAAGAAGCCTTAGTCATTTGGCCCAGTAAGCAGAATTCATATCTCATATGTTTTTATAATCAAATGAGCCCAAAAGCCCATAACTATGGATCTTCAGAATTCGCTTCACTCCATGTGGTTTAAACGACTATGCCAAGGAAAAGTCGAGTTCTAGTCATCAGACTTAAACCGTTTGGTATTTATGTTATATACAGTCGAACATTGGTTTAAGATATAAAACCCAATTATCAAAAGGGGTGCTACCATAGAATATTTCATCAAGATCAAAAGAGCAAAACTTGTCTTTTATCAAAATGAAAAACATTCAAATTCTTACAAGAAAATGAAAGACATCTCTGCTTAAAGCAGGTACATAGCAGCAATTACTTAATTCAAAAACCAAGATTGAAAGGCTCCTACAAGTGGAGGATCTCTACGGCTAATGCAGCAACCATTGCTCCATTCCAGACGCGCAGTTCCACTTGTCCTTTCTTCAACGTTCTACTGTTGCTTAGGCCCTGCATATTTCAAAAATATCAGTACCACAACTGGTATCTAATACCTACGTAGAACTTGAAGTAATAACACAATACCTGAAGAAGAAGAAGTCATGTACATCTTCTCCATCTCTTGTGAATCTTCCAAGAATTTAATGCAATTTCTCTTCCAATGCCCAAACTCTTTACAGTAGCAGCACTTACCAACATCAGACGGGCCAGACTTGGGCTTATAAGATGACACAGGCTTATCCTGATTCCAAATCTGGACGACCTTGCCTCCACCCTTGTCTACACAAGATTTCTCAAACCTTTTACCCTTTATGATGTTTTGCTCAGCTGTCTTGAGCATGCCATGCAGCTCAGTCAACGTCTTCGTCAAGCCATTCTTGATATAGCTCTTGATAAACTTATCATAACTTGACGGCAGTGACTGCAGGATGATTTCAGTAGCCAACTCTAGGCTAACAGGACAATCCTGTTTCCCCAGGTTATCAATGTAACCCATCATTTTAATGACATGAGGACTCACTGGAGCATCCTTTGGTAGCTTGCACCCAATGAGAGACTTAACCATCTGGTATCTCTCAACTCGTGCTTGATCCTGAAACTTCAGTTTCAGGCTGGTGATCATCTCTATTGGCGACTCCATGTTCTTGTATTGACTCTTTAAGTCCGAGTTCATGGTAGCCAACATCAGACCACACACATCCACCACATCAATATAATGCTTATTCCAAGCATCATATACTGCATGCGAGGCATTGGTCCCAAGCCTTTCGGGGAGAGCTCTCTCAAGGACATAGTCCTTACTCTCTTGCTTGAGAATAAATTTCAAGTTACGATACCAATCCAGAAAATTTGATCCATTTAACTTGTCCTTCTCAAGGACGGATCGCAACGAGAAAGTAGTTTTAGACATAGGCTGAAAACTAAGAAAGAAAATTTTAGTTATGAAGTTCAGGAAATGAGAAAACTTATCTAATAAGAAAACTCGCATTATATTCAACCAATGTTTCCTCTATGAATATAATGATCCAAGACCCACACTTCACAAAAATCTGAGTGGACGACTCGCCATCACCCAAAGTTTAGTTATCTAGGTAAGAAAATCATTGCTAATTGTACCCAGTACAACTCTTGGTCGCGGATAAGACAATCCATGTTTCATCCACTCTGACGTCTCTAGGCCCAGAACTTCTGATAGCCCAGTCAAGTTAACCAATCTCTTTAGTCTCGTGATCATTGACAGTCGCACTGCAAGTCTATCAATGATCACCTGTCTTACTCATGTAATTGCGGATACCAAGGACTCCAAGACTATCCAACAACGAAACGAGTCTTGACAGCAGACAAGATTGGTCAAGACATCAAGGTCACTTGCTATTTAGTTGAGGAAACGGAACTTTAAAAGGTTAGTAAATCAATCTCTTAGGTCATGTAATTGTTGATGTCAAGCACTGCAAGACCATCAACACAACTACCTGCCTTACTCATGTAATTGTGCACACCAATCTCTTGGCAAGACTATCACAACAACGAAATGAGTCTTGACAGTTGACCATATTGAAAACTAAGCTTTGATCTAATACACATCCAATGTGTATTCAATGGGTTTAGAACATGTTTAACTTTTAATTTTAATTGAGTTTTAATTGTTCTAACAAAAGTGGGTTAGGTCATTTGGTTCGGTTTCTCAATCATTTGGTTCAATAAACAAACGATTACGGTTCGCATCCAACCTTAACAAAACCCGATAACCGGTCAATCCAATTGAACCGATTCAATCAGTTTTAACTAATCGCGATAACAGGTCCAATCCAATTGAACCGACTTATCCAATCAAACTGATCTTATCCAATCAAATCGGTTTATACTAATTGAGATAACCAATCCAATCTAATTGAACCAATTCATCCAATTTAAACCGA
The DNA here is from genome assembly GCA_030180135.1 of Orychophragmus violaceus. Classification (NCBI taxonomy): domain Eukaryota; kingdom Viridiplantae; phylum Streptophyta; class Magnoliopsida; order Brassicales; family Brassicaceae; genus Orychophragmus; species Orychophragmus violaceus. Next base: position 30,662,915 of record CM058232.1, on the reverse strand, counting down.
TCTGATCTACCTTAACCAAGCATGATAACCAGTTCAATCCAATTAAACCGATCAACCAATCGCAAGGTCTGTGTTGACCGACACTAAACCTGTGTCGATCGACACAGTAGGGTATCAGGAAATTTAACCATGCGAGATAACCGGTTCAATCCAATTGAACCGATCTATTCCTTCGCACAGCCTGTGTCGATCGGTGCACCCAGTGTGTCGATCGACACAGTGCGATCTCTAAGATCGATACCCAATTTTTAATAAGCGTATTCGCGGTGCATCGACCGACACAAACTTGTGTCGATCGACACTGTGCGAAAACCCTAAAATTTTATAATCGTTTTCGCAGTGTGTCGACCGACACAAACTTGTGTCGATCGACACTGTGCGAAAACACAGGTTTATCGTTTTCGATACAAACAAAATCCGAGATTATACTTATCAAAACGAAAAATCAACAAGCATCAACCTATTCAAATACATCATCATTCGAATTCCATGCTTCAGATTCAATGATTAAACCCTAAGGCTCTGATACCATTGAAGGAACTTCGGCCAATTCTAACAGTTTTAGAATTCCATCAAGTTCCTGAAGCCTAGGATCTAGGGTTTAGTTAATTGAATCATTAGGGATGATCTCGTGTTTACCTGGAGATTTGCAGCGGAATGAAACAGGTAATTGAGATCAAGAGCGCCTCAGATGTTGCGCCTCTACTGCAGTCCACACGCACACAAGAAACCTCAGGTTCGAAACCCGATCTGTGTCGATCGACACACCCAATGGTGTCGATCGACACACCTCTTAAAACTCGAATTCAATGTGCATCCAACGTACATTGTGTTGGATTATGTTTGTTTATAGGTTTAATTATCAGATTATAACCTATCACATAATCAACTAGGATCTAGGTGATTTGCAGATGAATCAAAGACCAGATCAGGATCATTACCTTATGATTGCAGCGGATTGATCAAGGGAATATCGAGATCTGCAAGAGCTGATGATTACCAGCCCCTCCAAGGAATATCCACACGCTTACAAGCTACTGGATCAGGCTGCTAGACCAAGCTGGAACAACAGAGAGAGAGGAGGACGGCTAGACCTAGAAATCGCAGAAGCATAGGGCTAACTGGCGTCCCCTCTTTCCTTATATAGGCCCAAGTAATTAAACTAATGGCCTATTAGGCTTTTGGGCCCAAGGCCCAAATCAGACAAAAGACTGTATTTTGTCTGGCCCAATTCTCTGTACAAATACAGTAAATGGCTTTCATCTTACTGTATCAATTCTTTTTAACTTTCCCGTTAGCTATGGTGTGTGACCTTTTGGGATCATACAAAACTGGTAATAAGTCCTAAACTTATAGATCATGAGCGGGCTCTAGCAAGTCATCATGACCACCCAGTATTTATGACTTATGTCTGATCTCGACACTTATCATACTTTCTAGAGATAGTACAGTAGATTTCAGGACATTCCCAACAATATCCCACTTGTACTGGAATCCTACATTCCCTAATCCTTTTGTCTCAATATCTCGATCTGGCATAAGGCAAGATGCGTGTCATCCTTATATAGCCAGACCATGTTTATCGGACCAGATTTGATACTGACAATGCAAACGACTTGGGCAAGTCCGTTTGGGAGTGGCCACTCTCTTACCAGCTATCAAGTCTCCGATTGGCCTAGAGATATTACCTCCGTTAAACGGCAGGGACAAATCCCATCTTGTTCCATCACTATGAACTACACACTTTATAATACACCCAACCAAGGTCCTTATAGCTCGCAGTTACGAAACAGCGTTAGACAATGATCAAAGCGCATCAATCCATGTGCAGCCACATGCATGCAAACTCAGGTCTAAGGACTATACTCTATAGTCGTAAATGAGAACCTTTTATGACACTGATATTAATATCTTGTAGAGTTCTCATCAGCGGGCCATGTCCGGTCATATGCTCCCCTACATATACCTATGTGTCGTCTTTGATGCCGCGCATCTATGACCCCTCGAAACTTGGTCATAAGTCTCAACACACTCTAGTCTCAAGTGGTTGTTGGTGTTCCAATTTCAACAACCTTCGACCATGGACACTATGATTTATGTAATTTCGTTAAATATGGGGTTTCAGGATCAAGTCTACTCATGTACTTCGATGGCCCATATATTATGACATGAATCATTTTGGAACGATTATTTTATATCACAGTTAAAAATAATCCAGAAATAAAATTTCATTAACATTAAAATGTTTATATGAACCAATCAAAATAACTAAAATAAAGCCCTCATAACTCCCACTCAAAAAGAGATTACATTTGAATATCTCTAATTCCTACAGCAGCAGTATGCAACTCGTGCTTAGGTTTCGGGAGTGGCTTTGTCAACGGGTCAGCCACGTTCTCATCAGTGGGAACTCTGCTGACCATCACTTCACCTCTATTCACTATATCACGAATCAGGTGATACCTTCTCATAATATGTTTTGATTTCTGATGATGTCTCGGTTCCTTAGCTTGAGCAATTGCACCATTGTTGTCACAATACAGTGTTAGAGGCTCAGTGGCATTTGGGAATACACCGAGTTCAATCATGAAGTTCCTAATCCAAACTCCTTCCTTCGCAGCTTCTGAAGCAGCGATGTATTCAGCTTCAGTTGTGGAATCTGCCATGGTGCTCTGCTTGGAGCTCTTCCAACTTACTGCACCGCCATTCAGACAGAAGATGTAACCAGACTGTGACCGGAAATCATCTTTATCTGTCTGAAAACTTGCATCCGTGAATCCACTCATTTCAAGCACTTCACTTCCTCCGTAAACCAAGAACTTATCCTTAGTATTCCTCAAATACTTCAGGATATTCTTTACGGCAATCCAGTGATTCTCACCTGGATTAGACTGGTACCTACTCGTCATGCTTAGTGCATAAGCAACATCAGGACGAGTACAGATCATGGCATACATGATAGATCCTATAGCCGAAGAATAAGGAATCCTACTCATGCGCTTAAGCTCATCAGGTGTTTTAGGACACTGAGTCTTGCTTAGTGTAGCACCATGTATCATTGGCGTGAATCCCTTCTTGGATTTATCCATTCCGAATCGATGCAGGACTTTGTCTATATAAGAATCTTGACAAAGTCCAATCAGCCTTTTAGATCTGTCTCTAAAGATTCGAATTCCAAGAACATACGCGGCTTCACCCATGTCCTTCATGGAAAAACAACTTCCCAGCCAGTCTTTAACAGACTTCAGCATTGGAATATCATTTCCAAGAAGCAATATGTCATCGACATATAGGATAAGAAACGCCACTTTGCTCCCACTAGTTTTCTTATACACACATTGTTCTTCCTTGTTTCTGATGAAGTCAAAATTCTTTATTGCCTCATCAAAACGAAGATTCCAACTCCTGGATGCTTGCTTCAATCCATAAATGGATTTATGAAGTTTGCATACTTTCCCAGCATTCTTAGGATCAATGTAACCGTCAGGCTGTGTCATATACACATCCTCCTCCAAGATTCCATTCAGGAAGGCGGTTTTCACATCCATCTGCCAAATCTCATAATCATAATAAGCGGCAGTTGCTAGGAGAATCCGAATTGATTTCATCATGGCCACTGGTGAATAGGTTTCATCATAGTATATACCATGAATTTGTTTGAAACCTTTTGCCACCAACCTGGCCTTGTAAATCTGGACATTTCCATTCATGTCAATCTTCTTCTTGAAGATCCATTTACACTCGATGGCTTTAGCACCAGCGGGTAAGTCAACCAGTGAAAACACTCGGTTGACAGACATGGAGTCCATCTCGGATTCAGTGGCTTCACGCCACTTTAAGGAGTCAGGGCCTATCATGGCTTCTGCAAAGTTCGAGGGTTCATCACCATCAATGATCAAAAGATCATGGCAATTAGTCACGAGGAATCCCTGATATCTATCGGGTTCGTGACGGATCCTTCCGGATCTTCGAACTTCAGGTACTTCAGGTTCAGGTTCTATTACAACTTCATGTAATTCATCCTGCTATTCTTCCTCATTAGGTTGAACAGGTTCCTGTCCTTCTTGAATTTCATCAAGTTGTACCTTACTCCCACTATCTTTCTTAGAGAGAAATTCCCTCTCAAGAAAAGTACAATCCCGAGCAACAAAGATCTTGTTCTCGGATCGCAGATAGAAGTAATAAGCCTTGGTATCCCTAGGATAACCAATGAAGTAGCACTTGTCAGATTTTGGTGTAAGCTTGTCTGAGATTAATCTTTTGACATAGGCTTTACAACCCCAAATTCTGAGAAAAGACATTACTGGAGCCTTTCCAGTCCATAATTCATATGGTGTCTTTGCTACTGCTTTTGATGGCACTCTGTTCAGTGTGAACGTTGCGGTCAGCAAAGCATATCCCCAAAGGGATATAGGAAGGTCTGTGTGACTCATCATGGATCGGACCATATCTAACAATGTCCGATTCCTTCTCTCAGACACACCATTCCACTGAGGTGTTCCAGGAGGTGTGAGTTGGGAGATGATCCCACACTCACTCAGATGATCACGGAATTCCTGGCTCAAGTATTCTCCTCCTCGGTCCGACCGAAGAGCCTTAATACTTTTACCAAGCTGGTTCTGTACTTCATTCTGGAATTCTTTGAACTTCTCAAAGGTTTCCGACTTATGTTTCATCAAGTAGACATATCCATATCTACTGAAATCATCAGTGAATGTAATGAAGTACTGATAGTTTCCTCTAGCATTTGTGGACATTGGGCCACACACGTCAGTATGTATCAGGCCCAATAGTTCACTGGCCCTTTCTGTGGGTTTATTAAAAGGGGCCCGTGTCATTTTGCCCATTAGGCAAGATTCGCATTGCTCACAAGACTCAAAGTCAAATGAGCCCAAGAGTCCATTTGAATGGAGCCTCTTGACGCGTTTCTCACTAATGTGCCCCAAACGACAATGCCAGAGAAACATTTCATTTTCTTCGTTAGATTTGAACCGTTTTGTATTAATGTTATATACTGGAGTAGATTGATCCAGCATGTACAGCCCATTAATAAGAGGGGCACAGCTATAGAACATATCATTGAGATTAAAGGAACACAATTTATTCTTAATAGAAAAATCAAATCCTTGTAAATCCAATAATGAAACTGAAATGATATTTCTGCTTATAGCAGGTACAAAATAACAATTCTCAAGTTCTAAAATCAATCCAGAAGGTAAAGATAACAAGTAAGTGCCAACGGCCAGTGCTGGAACCTTCGCTCCATTGCCAACCCGCAACTCTACTTGCCCTTGCTTCAACCTTCTACTGTTGCTGAGTGCCTGCACATTAGTACAAATATGAGCCCCACATCCAGTATCTAATACCCAAGTGGTATTATCTGAAGTAGCAGTATTTACTTCAATAACAAAAATACCTGAAGCAGTAGTCGCGAAGGACTTCTTCTTCTCCTTCAGACTTTCCTGGTATTTCTTACAGTCCATGCGATAATGCCCTGCCTCTTTGCAAAAGTGGCAGATATCAGAAGGCCCAGCTTTAGACACGGGCTTGGGCTTGGCCTTTTCTTTGTGGACTGCCTTGCCCTTTCCTTTGTCTGCAGCGGATTTCTTGAAACCCTTGCCCTTCTGCACCATGAGTACAGACGGGTCCTTGGCCTTCTTCAGATTAGGTTCTGCAGTCTTGAGCATACCATGTAGCTCATGCAAAGTCTTTGTCAACCCATGCATATTATAGTTCAAGGTGAACTGGTCATATGCAGGAGTAAGAGACTGCAGAACGATATCACAAGCAAGCTCTTGGCTTATAGGACAGTCGAGTCTAGTCAAATGATCGAGATAACCCATCATTTTCAGAACATGTGGACTCACTGCTGCATCCTTAGCCATTTTACAGTCCAAGAGATTCTTTACAGTTTGGAATCTCTCTGTACGAGCCTGCTCCTGAAACAACGCTTTCAGGTTTGCCATCAGGCCTTCCCACTGCATCTGCAGTTCGGGAACCATTGTCGCCAACATTAGGCAAACCACGTCATTAGCATCTGAAGAATGCGTATCCCAAGCATTCTTCACAGCTTGTGCGGCATTATTCGCAGGTCTAGGGGGGAGAACTCTTTCAAGGACATAAGCCTTCTTCTCCTGCCTGAGCACAAGTCTCAGGTTCCTGGACCAGTTCAGGAAGTTTGATCCGTTCAGTTTGTCCTTCTCAAGGGCAGACCGGATCGAGAAAGTGTTTTGTGTTGTTGTGCTTGACATAGCTGAAATTATGAGACAATAGAGTTTTAGTTATTTAGTTCATAAAAGAGTAATCTTAAATAACTTATAAGAAAACTCGCATTGCATTCAAAATTTCTTTGTTTAACCTCATAAGAATGCAATGATTCCGAGACCCATGTTCAACTAAAACCAAAGTGGGCCACTGGTCGTCACCCAGAATTAGCTTTACTTGGTAAGCATGCACACAGCTAGTTATATCTATATAACTCTCGGTTGTGGATTGGGCCCAAGGCCCAATTCACCAGATGTCTCAAGGCCCGGGACTCCCGATGGCCCAGTCAAGGAAACCAATCTCTTACAGCCAAATAATCACTAAAGTCTGGGACTCCCAATGAAATTAGTGACTATATACTACTTTACTTACGCAAAAACAGACACCTCACACTGTAAGCCATATATGTAATTGAATAAGCGTTAAGTAGCTGACAAGATTGGGCAAGACATCCAAGCTTGATATTGGTTTTGAGGATTTTAGGTTTTCTTTCCAAAAATAGAAGATTACTATTTTTGGAAACTTACTTATTTTAGAAACTTTCTAAATCTAGAAACATGCTAAAATTAGAAATTTCTAATTTAATGTTTTATTAAAGTTTTCGGTTGGGTCACAAATTATAGGCTCAATTCTTGGCCCAAGACCACAGAATTCCAATTGGCCCAATAATTTGACATAACCGAGTCGGTTCATTAATTCTGGTCCAAGACCAAATTAACTACTAAATCCAACTGGTTATTTACTAAACCAGACCTGCTCTAAATTATTTGGTCCAACCAAATCAAACTTAGACCAGCCTTCGGTTTAGGTTGAAATTCAATTTTTGAATTTAAATCCGGTTTAACCAGAAATTAAATAATACCAATTGTATTAAATAATTTCCAGCAAACCGCGATTTGGTTAACCGCTTGAACCACCAATTAAATTGGATCGGTTCGGTTAAGTCCAAAATCAGGAAGAAATAGATTGGTCTAACCAATCAATTTTAGCTGATTTTGACCTAACTTGCGGGATAAGGCAAAACCAACGACGAACCGCAATGGCCCAATGGCACGATTGGTTCGCGTCTCGGGTTAGGTGGGACGAACCGCGAGGCTCCGCTTAACCGAATGGCTACTCACGGAACGTATGTCTCGCCAGCCGGATCACGCATCGCCGGATCGAGAAGACGAGCCAAGCTCGCTTTCGGGACCTCGCGCGATACGATCGGGACAGGCGCATCAGCTCGTTGCGATCGGGTCATCGGGACAGCGAGAAGCAATCGATCCGATCGATATCAATCGATATCACGCTCCCTCGTCGATCGATACTCGCGTGCATCAGCTCGTTGCGATCGGGTCATCGGAACAGCGAGAAGCAATCGATCCGATTGATATCGATCGATATCACGCTCCCTCGTCGATCGATACTCGCATCCGCTTCGCATACCGATGGGTTTCAATCGGTTTATGCGATTTGCATATTAGGTTTTCAAGTTTTCTAATCAAATTTCTTAACACAAATTCGATTCTAAACATTTAAAACAACCTAAATATGATCCAAACAGCAAAAACCTAACGACCTAGGCTCTGATACCACTGTGGGATTATGTTGGTTCATAGGTTTAATTATCAGATTACAACCTATCACATAATCAACTAGGATCTAGGTGATTTGCAGATGAATCAAAGACCAGATCAGGATCATTACCTTATGATTGCAGCGGATTGATCAAGGGAATATCGAGATCTGCAAGAGCTGATGATTACCAGCCCCTCCAAGGAATATCCACACGCTTACAAGCTACTGGATCAGGCTGCTAGACCAAGCTGGAACAACAGAGAGAGAGGAGGACGGCTAGACCTAGAAATCGCAGAAGCATAGGGCTAACTGGCGTCCCCTCTTTCCTTATATAGGCCCAAGTAATTAAACTAATGGCCTATTAGGCTTTTGGGCCCAAGGCCCAAATCAGACAAAAGACTGTATTTTGTCTGGCCCAATTCTCTGTACAAATACAGTAAATGGCTTTCATCTTACTGTATCAATTCCTTTTAACTTTCCCGTTAGCTATGGTGTGTGACCCTTTGGGATCATACAAAACTGGTAATAAGTCCTAAACTTATAGATCATGAGCGGGCTCTAGCAAGTCATCATGACCACCCAGTATTTATGACTTATGTCTGATCTCGACACTTATCATACTTTCTAGAGATAGTACAGTAGATTTCAGGACATTCCCAGCACATTGACCAGACCATATGCCAATGATCAATCCCATACAAAGTGTATCCAGCTTGCTTAGGTGTGTGACCCTGTAGGTTCACATAATACTAGCAATGAGTTACAACTCATTTGTCATAAGCGGCTTCTAGCAAAACATTATGACCACCTAGTATCACATGAATTGTCCGATCTCGACGATACAACTATCATCAGAGTAAGTACAATATGATTTCAGGACATATTCCCAACACCCCTTTCCCATTCTCCGCTGACCGTCGAGCTGACCGGTCAACAATCAAACAAGAACATGACCGATCGAACCCGAGTCGAACGGGAAAAGTTCGCTACAGGACGAAGCCAGAGATAGATCGGTTTGAGACAAAGGCTCTCACCAATCCATCTTTGACCTCGCTATCCTCATCTCCATAGCACAAACAGTACTACTTGCACTACTTCGATGAGTTGTGTCGGTTCGGACTAAAACCTCATATCAGGGAAACAATTTCATTTTTAAGTAATCAAACGTCGAGCACAACGTTTAATAAGATTTCACAAACAATTGTCATTGCAAGCATACAATGAAATCAAACACACCAAAAATAGCGATAATGCCGAACCGAGAAAACACACAAAAATCCTGAATCAAATCCCGCCACAAGCAACCCGAAACCACACCGAGGACCTCCCGCGTCCGTCGCTGCTAAACCTGAAAACACACAAACAGAGTCTAATGAGCGATCTAAGATCACCCAGTGAATCGGCTCCCCACTAATGGCTTATAATCTATCTAGAGTCTACAAATTCCCGCCCCAAAGCCCAAAATAACAATCAACAGGAATAAATGGTCGATCACGCACTACCACGTCGTGATAAACCCACAACACACAATCAATGCCAAAGATAAAGAGAATTAGGGAAATCAAAGGCACTGCGGCACATGTCCTCGATTAGACTCGGTCTATCTAATGCGCAACGAAAGAAATAACAAACAACACTGGGCCCTACGATCTCGGTAACTTCCACGGGTTTACATCGTCACCTATATTGTAACTAACCCACGACTCCTAGACGTGTACACAAGGTCCCACGAATAGGACACCGTTCTCCGTCCATCGATACGCGGTGACTCGGACTACCCCTAGATAGTCAGAGTTTCCATGTGATTCGGCCCTAGGACATGACCCCGTATTCTCCGAATCACACAACTACTGGCGTCACCCGGTAGGTTAACACCGCAACCGGAATCACCAAGATCCGATTAGGTAAAACCCGAGGATCCAATCAGGTTGGAAGTACCGGAACGTAAACAAAACCTAGGCTTGCGGAATCTAACGCACCCTAGTCCTAGTCCAGAAATATAAACACGCAGACTCGCTGGGACTCTAGCACAGATCACGCAGTCAACATCAACAATAAAATAATCCCCAACCATTCCACAAGCCGCTACACTACTAATACCACCGCTCTGACTAGGTAAGATACCTAGTCAGCACCAACTAACTTGCCCGGTCCCGTGACCGGAGTAAGTGTCCACAATAACTGCTCGGCCCAACACCGAGCAGTCTAACAAGCCTGCACACAAATCTCACAACAACAACATAATAATCACGCAATCACAATCAATCACAACAATCCACACAAGCAGGCCTATTAGGGTTTCTAAGTCTTTTAATCCGTTCTTATCCGCTACCTTGGGTTAGCGGATTGCTAACCCGTAGACGGCTTAAAACTCACACCACTTCCTTTATTATCTCGTTCTAGATATCTTTTAACAACTCCTCGATCTGTCGGTTTAGAGTTAGTAAACTTACTAACTCCCCGACGTCTCATTATTAATTAACTTAGTTCATTACCCATATCCCGCTATTAAACCTAAAACCCGATCCCGTTATAATATTCTATATGTTCGTTTAGGTTTAATTCGTATTTTAGTGTCGTCTTAATTCCCGTAAATAGATTCATTAATTATCGCTCTTATATATATATAGATGCATATACGGTCCTAATCAAACGGGTCTATATGAATGCATCAACCAATCGTTAATAACAACCTAACGACACCCAATCGATTAACCTTTTTAATTCTAAAACCCTAACATTATTATTCAATCCTAACTGGTTTATCATTAAACGTCCAATTATTTATTATTAACCAATCATCTAAATTAACGGGTATGCAATCCTAAAACTACGGTTTCTTAGTTCCCGGTCCAAATGAATTTAAAGGTTTGTGAGCCGACTCACTGTGAGGTAGGCGCGAAAATGATGGCTCGATGCGGATGTGAATCCCGAGATGCCCAACACGAATCCCGAACTCCCAAATATCGAACTCCGAACTACGAACACTCCGAAAATCTCGGAACGGCCTTGGACCAAGCGTTGACCGGCTTGGTCTCCGGCGGTTGACCGTTGACCCGTGCGTTGACCGAAGCTTGAACCGTTGACCACTGAACCAATCTGAACCAACTGAGTGAACCGAACCAACTAAACCGGTCTAATTAGAACCGGCTAGGTTAAACCGGTTTGGTCAAAGGTTGACCGGTTTAATCTAACCGTTGACCAAGGCTGAACCGGCCTTAAATCAACCCAAATCTTGAATCAAACCGATCCATCACACCCCTTGAAGAACCGGCTAAAGATTGGAGGCGGAGGAGCTCACTGGCGGCGGATCTCCGGCGTTGACTGCGGCGGCGAAGGGTTGACCGGCAGTGGAGGTGGCTTTTCCGGCGGCTTCTTCAGCTAATATTTACACCAAAATGATCAGAAAGAGGAGATGTACTCTCTGGTGGCTTCAAATGATCAAGAACCGGCGAGGAGTGAGAGAGGAGAGGAGATCTAACCGGCGGTCTCCTTCCCATGGCGGCTCCGGCGAGATTCTGGTGACGGCGATGGCAAGGAGGAGGTGGCTAGAGGGGAGTGAGAGGGAGCTGTAGCACTTTGCAGAAGTTGATTTGGGGAATCAAAAGATATACGTTTTCTTGTGCAAGAAGAAATAAAGAACATTCTAGGGTTCTTGAGTTTGGTTTGAAGATTCAAAGGATTATGATGAGTTTCTGGGTAGATGATTGCATGTGTTTGAGTGAGAGAGAGAGGAAAGATCGAGAGAGGCTAGAGAGATTAGAGAGAAATGGTTGAGTGCAATGAATTGGACAAGATTGTTCTTGCATGCAAATGGATTCATGAAAGTTCTCATGCATGACACTCCACATCTGCAAAGTGGCGACCTGGGGTGTGGACACCTGTCCATCTGAGCCATTTTTGTTCCCAAATCTCCTCTTAAACCAGCCTTAACCAACCAATAATCCCCACTTCCTCTAATGCTCGGTTTAGACGGTTTTCGGGTTTAATATTTTAGAACGTCTCCGGATGATCCCATAAATCTTTAAACCTCCTCTATTAGATTCCCCATGCTATTTGATGAATTTATCATTTTGATTCACTCCATTCGGACTTACGTAGTTCCGGTTATGAATTTTTGAAGTTTCTTTGGGTTTGTCGGTTTCCATTCCCGACAAGCCGTAAAACACGTTTCTGCTCTGTTTCTTCCAATCCTGGTCTTCTAAACATTCTTTATGTTGAAACATAAGAATATTTGGCCCGTCTCGGCTTCCGTCTCAAACTTTGGCAAAATTACCATTTTGCCCCTCACTTGGCAAAAATGACAATTTTGCCCTCGGTTGACTTTCTGCTGCCCGTTGACCGTATTTTGGATACGGGGTATCACACCAGCTGTTACAAGTTGCGGTGCCCCGGAGGGTTCAGGGGCAACTGTGCATGTAACAAATGTCCAGGATCCGGTGATCACAAAAGCAGACGGAGATGCGATACACACCCCTATGGTGGAAACGGTATGTGTGTGAACAAACAGACGCCATCATGAACGATCACACATATATATGAACGTTCACGAAACCTGAAATGAATGTTCAATCTGCAGCATCCTACAAATGTGCAGAAGCCATTCCAGGATGCCAGTACCCCTGAAGTACAGGAACGAGGACACATTACGGAAGAAGATTACAAATCTCAAGGGGCGTGTCAAGCAGAGGAAGACCCCTCTATTCGTTTGCCTGGCCTTAATTCTGTGCCCCTTTGTGTCGCTCCACTTAATGTGGTACCTGTGAATGCAATCCCGGCCATCGATCTGTCAGATGAAGAAACGCAGGTGGATATAACCGCCGCCGATAAATTTGTGGGTGTACAGTAAGTTAACAGAACCCTATCTCGCTGATTACGTAACTGAGCAACTGTGATGCTTATGATACACAAAGTACCATGCATTCTTGTCAGTTAAATCACCTTGTGTAGTGGTCAAGTTTTATCTATCTCGGTAATCCAAGGAATTAGGGATTTGGGAGTTAATCTCGATTACGAAGTTAGTCTATGAACGTATATGGTAGGCAGTATTGAATGTCGTCATTTATAATTAAAGCGATTACCCAACTATAACAGACCCCTATCACTTTTATATGCACGGCAAATGTGGCTTCTTTTGACGCTCGTTTGGAATAGACGCGAGGTGGCGTACCGTAGAGCCCAAATAACCATTGTTGATTCAGAGTTCACGGATATGTTGGTGAGGTCGTTCGATTCCTTCCAACGTGGGTACTTTCAGTCTAGATACGGTGCCGATGAGTATGTATTCAAGTGGGATCCTATTTTGGTTCGATACGTATCGGGTTGTCAGGAGAATGGGTAAAGATGCGGACACCATTTACTTGCCGATGCGGTGGCTTGATGACAGGTGGGTAGGCCTTGTTCTCCACCTAAAGACCAGAAAGGTCGATTTATTGGACACCAGGTTCGCTGACAGCACAAGCGGCGAGGTGGCAGAGGCGATGGCCCCAATCACGACGATGCTACCATATCTAGTGAACCAGATAGGTCGTAAGAAAAAATTCACTAAGATCATGAGCCCATGGAAATACAAGATAAAGGATTACGTAGTGCAAGGCGTAGATGTTGCTGACAATGGGCCGGTTATCATCAAGTATCTTGAGATGCTTAGCAGCGACTACAGCATGAACGAGCTGCGCTCGGTGAACGCAGATATGATCCCCATAATTCGTGCTCAATATGCATGTGATTTTTTTTGGAAGTGAGGTTGTTTAAATGGTTATTCAAAATGTCCCCTCGCGAGACCTTTATTTTCTGCTCCTTTTGTTGGCTAAGTTTAACTTCGATGGATGACATTTGTTTAAACTTTTACGATTCAAATTTCGAATTCATATCAAAAAGTGTCGCAGTTACACTTCAGCCTGAAGATCTGTTTCACTCTCGTGTGAGATTCCAGTGGTTTCAATCATAAACCGTATACCGAACACTCAAAGCAATGGATTTTCACCTATTTTAAACCCGATTCGACCACACACCCGTCTTTGAAAACCGATTCGAAACCCATTCCAAATTTCAGAAACCCCTTAATTACCGAAATTGAGAAAGCGAGAAAGAACCCTAAAGAATTGGATTGCCTCCTAAATTTCTGAAGGGAGAATGAGCAATCTATCAGGAGAATCATCTGGGTCATCAAATTTTTGCCAGAGAGGAAGAATTTTGTATGTTCCGAAGCAATGTTGGTGTGGCTCTGCCACTGTGGAATTGATTTCGAAATCTGAGAACAACCCTTACCGTCGATATTCTCGTTGTGGATATGCTGCTTCCCAGAAGGTACACGAAGTGATGTAGAAATGATTATTTGTTGGCTTTAACTCATTCTTTCAATTTTTGTTGTTGTAGCTTAAGCATGACAACTATACATTCAACTGGATAGACGAAGCTATGTCAAAGGAGATTGAGAGGTTGCAAGTGATAAGTGGAAGACTTGAGATAGAGCAGAAAGCTGCCAGATTAAGCATCATGGAGTTTGAGAAAATAGTTTTTGAAAAAAGTGCAGGTGAGGGTTGAGAAAGAGATTTACAAGAGAGTGGATGAGGTGTTGGCTGAATTTTCATCTAAGACCAAAAAGATGATGATTAGTGTGTTGGAATTATGTCCAGTAATCTATGTGCTGTCTCTAGAAAGTAAGAGTATGTCAATGATCAGACATAAGTCATATAATACTGGGGGTCATGATGGCTTGCTAGAGTCCGCTCATGATCTATAAGTCTTGGACTTATTGCTTTTATTATATGATCCCATATGGGTCACACGCCTAAGCTAACAGGAAAATGTGTAGGAACGGTTTAGCAGAAGTACGGTAAAAGTGCTAGGCATTTACTGTACTTAGAGAGATAGAAGGGCCTGATTAAATCCAAGGGATTTAATCAGACTAGGGAATTGGGCCCAAAAGCCCAAAAGGAATTAGGCATAAGTTTTATGATTAAAACTTAACCTAGCCACCTAATTTCCTTAAGCCTCTGCGCCAACTCTCTCTCTCTCTGCGCCTCCCACCAGCTTGGTCTAGCAGCCAATTTCCTGCAGTGTGCGTGTGTGAGCCTTTGGAGGAACTATCTCTTGGTGGTTCTGCTGATCTCTGACCCGTACCTCCCCTTTCCGCTGCATAATAAGGTAACAGGTGAGATCCTTTATGTTTCTAGCAAGAGAACCTAGATCTGGCATGTTTAGGTGAGTTTAATCTGAAGAATTGAATCAGGATTAACACTAAACATTCCTACAGTGGTATCAGAGCCAGGTTCTGTTAGGATTTCTTGTTTAGAATCATGTTTAGGTTGTTTAGAAGTATTTGAATCAATATATGATAAGAAAATACTTAAGAAACAAAGAATTAAAACCTAAACTAATAGAAATCGCATGATCCGATCTATATGAATCGGTATGCGTCAGAGTGTTGATCGGTTTCGGATCACACGTCTGGATCGGCGACAAGGCGCATGAGATCGCATGGATCGGCCGAGAACGATCGCATGGATCCGATCGGTACGATCGCATGGATCGAAGCCGTACGCGTCCCGTCCGATCGCGAGAGATGGGCCGATCAATCGCATGGATCGCACGATCGCCGATCGCATGGATTGCCTCTCGCCCGATCTCACGACCCGAGCCATCCCGTCCCGCGTCCCGTCCCGTCCCGATCGCGTGGCTTGCGGCTGCCCGATTGTTGCTTGATCGCGTGAAGCCGTGATCGGTTCGTGACCTAATGGGCCGGTTCGTTTTGGTTAGGTGGTTCGGTTTAAGAGATTTTAAAATCTTAATCGTCACGGTTTAATAAACAGACTTAATAAAATTTATTAAAGTTCTGGTTAAACCGGGATAAGAAATCCAATGTCGTAAAAAAATTATTGGATTTAGTGCCTAAACCAGTGGTTTTCTAATTTGATTTGGTTGGACCAAATAAATTGAGAAAATCCGGTTTAGTAAATAACCGGTTGACAATTGTGGTCATCGTAGTAATTAATTTTGGTTAGACCAATTTTAATGAACCAGACCGGTTATGTCATTTAATTGGACAATTGGGTTATGTCTTGGACATGGACCAATTCTTGGGCCTCGGGCCAAGAAGTTAAAACAATTGGACCAATTATTTGAGTCTTATTCTTCAGATTATTTTAAAATTCTTTTATATAAAATTAAAATCGATTTTAAATTAATCTGTTTTTCAAAATCTGAAATTAGAAAGTTTCTTAAATTAGAAGTTTCTAGATTTGCATGTTTTGGATTTTAGGAAATTTCCAATTTTAGAAAGTTTCCAATTTTAGGAAGTTTCCAATTTTAGAAAGTTTCCAAAAGTAGTAGGTTTCCAAAAATGGAAAGTTTCCCAAAATAGTAATCTTCTATTTTGGGAATGAAATTTTAAAATAAACCTACAAACCTCAAACAATATCAAGCGTTGGATGTCTTGTCCAGTCTATGTCAGCTGTCGAAGCCCATTCAATTGTACTCATGGCCTTACAGTGTGAGGGTGTCTACTTTTGCGTGGGTAAGACGGTTTGTGATTCATAAATGTCATTGGGAGTCCCATACATTAGTGATTACATGACTGTATAGTCTGGTTTTCTTGACTAGGCCATCGGGAGTCCCGGGCCTTGAGACATCAGAGTGGATTGGGCCTCGGGCCCAGATTCACAACCAAGAGTTATATCACGGATATAATTAGCCGAGATAGGGCTTACCGATATAAGCTAAGGTTGGGTGACGGCCAGTGGCCCACTTTAATCTTAGTTATATGTGGATCTTTGAATCATTATATTCTATTGAGGGTAACTGATGTTATTGAATATAATGCGAGATTAATCATATTAAGTATAATACAAGATTAATCATATTGAACATATTAACTAATAACTTTTTTATCTTATATTTCAGCTATGACTACTACAAGCACTCAAAACACATTCTCAATCCGGTCTGTTCTCGAAAAGGAGAAGCTGACTGGAACGAATTTCCTGACGTGGTCAAGGAACTTGAGGCTGGTCCTCAAGCAGGAGAAGAAGGATTATGTCCTTCGTGATCCCCTCCCCGAGAGGCCTCCTAACAATGCCGCCAGGACTCTGCATAATGCTTGGGAAAAGCATTCGTCAGATGAAAATGATGTCTATTGCCTGATGTTGGCGACCATGACTGCTGAGCTGCAAATGCAGTTCGAGAGTGTGTTGTCGCCCATCGAGATAATGGCAAGCCTGAAATCGCTTTTTCAGGAGCAGGCAAGGACTGAGAGGTTCCAGACAGTTAAGAACCTCTTAGACTGTAAGTTGGCTGCAAATGCGGCAGTGAGTCCTCATGTCTTGAAGATGATGGGTTATCTCGATCATCTTCAGAAACTCGACTGCCCTATCAGCCAGGAACTTGCCTGCGACATCGTTCTGCAGTCTTTACCTGCAAGCTATGATCAGTTCATCCTGAACTTCAATATGCATGGCTTGAGTAAGACATTGCCTGAGCTTCACGGAATGCTCAAGACTGCAGAGCCCAACTTGAGGAAAACAGCCAAGGACCCCAATGTGCTTATGGTGCAAAAGGGCAAGGGCTTTAAGAAATCCTCTGCCAAGGACAAGGGAAAGGCTAAGGCTGTTCAAGTCTCGGACAAGGACACGCCAAAGCTCAAGCCCAAATCCAAGGTTGGGCCTACTGACATCTGCAGGTTCTGTAAAGAACCAGGGCATTGGAGGAGAGAATGTAAGAAATTCCTGGAAGGTCTAAAGGAATTGAAGAAGAAGACTCTCGAGACTTCTTCATCAGGTATTTTTGTTATAGAAGTTAATACAACTACTTCTGATAATACCTCATGGGTTATGGATACTGGTTGTGGGGCTCATATTTGTACTAATATGCAGGCACTCAGCAACAGTAGGAGGCTGAAGCAAGGACAAGTGGAGCTACGAGTTGGGAATGGAGCGAAAGTTCCTGCACTAGCTGTAGGCACATACTTGTTGTCTTTACCTTCGGGATTGGTTTTAGAACTCAATAATTGTTATTTTGTACCTGCGATAAGCAGAAATATTATTTCAATTTCTTTGTTGGATTTGGAAGGTTATGATTTTTCTGTTAAGAATAAATTATGTTCCTTCAATCGCAACAATTTGTTCTATGGTTGTGCCCCTCTTACGAATGGGCTTTACATACTTGATCAATCCGCGCCAATTTATAACATTGATACCAAACGGTTCAAACCTAATGAGGAGAACCGAACGTTTCTATGGCATTGTCGTTTAGGGCACATCAGCGAGAAACGCATCAAGAGGCTCCATTCGAATGGACTTCTTGGCTCATTTGACTTTGAGTCATGTGAGAAATGCGAATCCTGCATGATGGGCAAAATGACACGGGCCCCCTTTAATAAACCTAACGAGAGGGCTAGTGACTTATTGGGCCTGATACACACTGATGTGTGTGGCCCAATGTCCACAAATGCAAGAGGAAACTATCAGTACTTCATTACCTTCACTGATGATTTCAGTAGGTATGGATATGTTTATTTGATGAGACATAAGTCTGAATCGTTTGAGAAATTCAGAGAATTCCAAAATGAAGTACAGAACCAACTTGGCAAAAGCATTAAGGCTCTTCGGTCCGACCGAGGAGGAGAATACTTAAGCCAAGAATTCAGTGATCATCTGAGAGAGTGTGGGGTCGTATCCCAACTCACTCCTCCTGGAACACCACAATGGAATGGTGTGTCTGAGAGGAGAAATCGGACCTTATTGGATATGGTTCGATCTATGATGAGTCACACAGACCTTCCAATATCCCTTTGGGGATATGCTCTGCTAACAGCAGTGTTCACTCTAAATAGAGCGCCATCAAAAGCAGTAGCAAAGACACCATATGAATTATGGACTGGAGAAGCTCCGTTGCTGTCTTATCTTAGAATTTGGGGTTGTGAAGCCTATGTCAAGAGATTGATCTCTGACAAGCTTACACCAAAGTCTTATAAATGCTACTTCATTGGTTATCCGAAGGAAACCAAGGCTTATTACTTCTATCTACGATCCGAGAACAAGATCTTTGTTGCCCGAGATTGTAACTTTCTTGAGAGGGAGTTTCTCTCTAAGAAAGACAGTGGGAGTAAGGTACTGCTTGAAGAAATTCAAGATGAACAGGATACTGCTCAACCTAATGAGGAAGAGCAGCAGGAGGACCTACAAGAAATTGTAGAGCCTGAACCTGTAGTACCTGAAGTTCGAAGATCCGGAAGGATCCGTCACGAACCCGAGAGATATCAAGGATTCCTCGTGACTAACTGTCATGATCTTCTGATCATTGATGGTGATGAACCATCGAACTTCAATCAAGCCATGATGGTTCCAGATTCCTCTAAGTGGCGTAAAGCCACTGATTCCGAAATGGACTCCATGTCGGTCAACCAAGTGTTTTCGTTGGTTGACTTACCCGCTGGTGTAAAAGCCATCGAGTGCAAATGGATCTTCAAGAAGAAGATTGACGTGGATGGAAATGTCCAGATTTATCAAGCCAGGTTGGTGGCAAAAGGTTTCAGACAAGTTCACGGTGTGGATTACGATGAAACCTATTCCCCAGTGGCAATGATGAAATCTATTCGGATTCTACTAGCAACTGCAGCTTTTCATGATTATGAAATTTGGCAGATGGACGTGAAAACCGCCTTCCTGAATGGAATTCTGGAAGAGGATGTGTATATAACACAACCTGACGGTTACATAGATCCAAAGAATGCTGGGAAAGTATGCAAGCTTCATAAATCCATTTATGGATTGAAGCAAGCATCGAGGAGCTGGAATCTTCGTTTTGATGAAGCGATCAAGCAATTTGACTTCATCAGAAACGAAGAAGAACAATGCGTGTATAAGAAAACTAGTGGGAGCAAGATAGTATTTCTTATTCTGTATGTCGATGACATACTGCTTCTCGGAAACGACGTTCCAATGCTGAAGTCAGTAAAGGACTGGCTTAGAAGTTGTTTTTCCATGAAAGACATGGGTGAAGCCGCATACGTTCTTGGAATCAGGATCTACCGGGATAGATCTAGAAGGCTGATAGGCTTGTGTCAAGATTCATACATTGACAAAGTCCTACAAAGATTCAGCATGAAAGATTCCAAGAAGGGCTTCACGCCAATGGTACATGGCACAACGCTAAGCAAGAAGCAGAGCCCTACGACGGCTGCTGAGCTTGAGCGCATGAAGAATATTCCTTATGCATCAGCAATGGGATCTATCATGTATGCCATGATCTGTACTCGTCCTGATGTTGCTTATGCATTGAGCATGACGAGTAGATACCAGTCAAATCCAGGTGAAAACCATTGGATTGCCGTCAAGAATATCCTGAAATATCTAAGACATACTAAGGACAAGTTCTTGGTATACGGTGGAAGTGATGTGCTTGAAGTCAGTGGATTCACGGACGCAAGTTTCCAGACAGACCAAGATGATTTCCGGTCACAGTCTGGTTATATCTTTTGTCTGAATGGCGGTGCAATCAGTTGGAGAAGCTCCAAGCAAGACACCGTTGCTGATTCCACTACAGAAGCTGAATATATCGCCGCTTCGGAAGCAGCGAAGGAAGCTGTTTGGATACGAAAGTTCATTATTGAACTAGGTGTGATACCAAATGCGGCTGAGCCTCTGGCACTGTTTTGTGATAACAATGGTGCTATTGCTCAGGCAAAGGAACCAAGATCACACCAGAAATCCAAGCATGTCCTAAGAAGATTTCACTTGATACGTGACATCATTAATAGAAAGGAAGTCAAGATCAGCCGAGTTCAGACAGATGATAACGTCGTTGATCCATTGACAAAGCCACTCCCAAGACCTAAGCTCGAGTTCCTAACTGAAGCTGTAGGCATTAGAGACATTGATATGTAATCTAAATTTGAGTGGGAGTTTGAGGGCTTTATTTAGTTATTTGATATGTTCTTGTAAAACATTTAAGATGTTTAATGAAATTATTATTTCAAGATTATTTTAACTGTGATGAAATAATCGTTCCAAAATGATATGAACCATTTTATAGGTCATCGAAGTAAGTGACTTGATCTTGAGTCATCAAAGTCATTTAGCTTGATCATGAGACCCTATATTTGATAGATGGCTTATATCATCCTGTCCCTAGTCGAAGGTTGTTGAAATTGGAACACCAACAACCGCGTGAGACTAGATTGGTATGTGACTTATGACAAAGTCTCAGTGTGTCATAGATGCGCGGCATCAAAGTCAGTACATAGGTGTATGTTGGGGTACATACGACCGGACAAGACCCGATTATAAGAACTCTTCAGGATATTTATATCTGTGTCATAAGAGATTCTTACTACGACTATAGAGTATAGTCCTTAGACCTGAGTTCGCATGCATGTGACTGCACATGAACTAATGCGCTTTGATCATTGTCTAATGCTGTCGTTAAGCGATAGTTATAAGGACCTTGTTTGGGTGTATTATGAAATGAGTAGTTTACAGTGATGGAACAAGACGGGATTTGTCCCACCAATATAAATGGAGTGAATATCTCTAGGCCAATCGGAGATTTGAATACTGGAAAATGCATGGCCATGCTCAAACGGACTTTCCCGAGTCGTTTGGATTGTCAGTATCAAATCAGAGTCTGATGAACAAGATTAGGCTTTATAAGGATGACACTAATCTTGCCTTATGACTAATCGAGATATTGAGACAAAAGGATTATGAATACAGAGATTCCAGTTCAAGTGGGAGATTGTTGGAATTATGTCCAGTAATCTCGGTGCTGTCTCTAGAAAGTAAGAGTATGTCAATGATCAGACATAAGTCATATAATACTGGGGGTCATGATGGCTTGCTAGAGTCCGCTCATGATCTATAAGTCTTGGACTTATTGCTTTTATTATATGATCCCATATGGGTCACACGCCTAAGCTAACAGGAAAATGTGTAGGAACGGTTTAGCAGAAGTACGGTAAAAGTGCTAGGCATTTACTGTACTTAGAGAGATAGAAGGGCCTGATTAAATCCAAGGGATTTAATCAGACTAGGGAATTGGGCCCAAAAGCCCAAAAGGAATTAGGCATAAGTTTTATGATTAAAACTTAACCTAGCCACCTAATTTCCTTAAGCCTCTGCGCCAACTCTCTCTCTCTCTCTGCGCCTCCCACCAGCTTGGTCTAGCAGCCAATTTCCTGCAGTGTGCGTGTGTGAGCCTTTGGAGGAACTATCTCTTGGTGGTTCTGCTGATCTCTGACCCGTACCTCCCATTTCCGCTGCATAATAAGGTAACAGGTGAGATCCTTTATATTTCTAGCAAGAGAACCTAGATCTGGCATGTTTAGGTGAGTTTAATCTGAAGAATTGAATCAGGATTAACACTAAACAATCCTACATAGTGTTGTCCTAGTTTGTTTCTTGATGCTTGTTAGTTTTAGATTATTAGTTTGATGTCGGTTGGAGTTTGTGGTGCTTGTTGTTTGTTACGGTCGTGACGTTAGTTGTTGTTAACGGTTTTGATGTTTTATGTCGGTCTTGTTTAACATTATTGATTGGTCATTTTTTTAGATATGAACATTCATTCTGTTCAGACCGACGTTCATATCATTTATTGGTGACGCTTCGTTAACACCCTGACTTAACCGTTGCGTCTGCTGTTTTTGACGGTTCGCTATCTCAGATACTCCTATATATTAACCTAAATATATGGTTTCCACCATCTCTAGCACACACTAAATTGCAAACATGGCCCTTCTTGATCTTCCAGATGACATCCTGTTCTCTATTCTTCTTATCCTTTTCCACCACGATTTCAGCGTTTTCGAAAGGTTAACATCTATCGTCCCGGTGCTTGCTCAGATAGCGCAAACCCCTGTTTTTTTACCAAACCGTTGATTTCTTCCACCATCATATTTCCTGGCGCCGCGGAGAACCAGCAGATGAGTTCGTCCAGACATGCTTACAACACAATAACCCCTCTTGCCTTCTGCTCAAATGTATGTCTGATTTCGTATATAATGACCGGCGCGACGCAGGTGAAGCAATGCTGAAGAGATCCGCTGAATCTAGATGGGATGCTGGGGTGTACGCTTACTCAATGCTGGTCAGGGTCATATACGGTGCATCACAAGTTGGAGAAAGAGGCATAGTGTTAACCCGAGAATATACACAGAACATCCGGTTGAGGCTTGAAGCGCTTGACAGGAGTGTCTGGGTGCACAAGCCATCTGATTTTTTCCTACAAAAGGAAGGACTTCTCGATCTGAACAGGGTTCGTAGGTGCAAATGTGCCAACATAAACAACTGGTGTCGCTGGTGGGTGGTTGGCTGGAAGGGGCCAGCTATGTGTGAGGAATGCTTCTGGACTATAGAGTCCCTTGCTTTCTGCTACATCGTGAAGAATAGTTTTAGCGACTGGCGGGGTTAATTCTCATCTTGTTGGGTCTATTGATGTCCGATTTAATTTACGTTACGTAATTCACTTCATGTTTTTCCATTGGTTTCCCACATATGTCCTCTGTCTTTTATTATTATAATGAACGTTCAAATTTTCCTTACTACCGTTCACCTTCAGGGGATTTCATTTCAAGTAAATTGGCATCCATTCCTGTTACCCAATAAAGCATTGGTTTCTTTTACACATTTGCACACTATCTTCCATTTTCATGATGAATGTTCAAATTTCCTAAACGACCGTTAATGTACTGATGATTTTCAAGTATTTTTGCATCGATTAATGTTACCCAAATAACGCGTTGGTTACTTTGCCACATCTGTACGCTTACTTTTAATTTATAATGAACGTTGACGTTTACTTTACGACCGTTCATGTTCAGAGGAATTTTACTATTAATGACAAATTTGAAGAGTCGTAATAATGTGTATTTAAGTCAAGTCGATATTTGATACGTTCATCTTTCCCCATGGGAGGGGCAGTTAATATGCTTTCTTTTATTTGACTCACCATTTAAGTATAAAAAAGGTTATCGCCTTCCAGATTTTTTTTAAAACACTTTCTTCCCGTCTCAACCAATCACTAGTTCTGTGTTGGAAAACCAACAAAATGCTTCAACAACCGGAAACACTCCAGATAGATATCATCGAACGAGTTGATCAAACTGGTCACATAGTTGACTTCCTATCAGTTGGATCTGTTTGCAAAGGTCTCTATGCGCTGGCTTGTTCACCGGAAGTACTCAAGGCGGCCAACCTCGACCACTTTAAGTTCAATGCGGGGAATGTCCGTATAGGAAGCACGGGCAGGGCTTTCTTTGAAAGGTAACATATGTAGTTGTAGCAATCGTTATGGTTTCTTCTACTTCCTATTCACATATCCATGCTCATAAACATGTGTTAGGTGCCTCGACGCAGGAAACCCCACGGCTTACCTAATGGAAGGCGTTCGTGTTGCCTTTATCGAACGCGATTGTGATAGGGCTATTAGCATATTGCAACTAGGCGAACCGAAATGTCCGTTCAACGTGCTCTCGAGAGGATTGTGTCACCTGACGAACGGAAGGTCAGTGGAAGGGTCAGATGTCCAAGAAACCCTTTTTTGGTGGGACGATTTACCATTTGCGGCGGGCATTGGACGCTGGATGGCATGCGCTGTAAGGGATATGAGACAGGGGCAACCGATTCCGAGAGATGGTGGATTTTTCAGAACTTTCAGACCTCCCAGATATCATGGTGCAGAGTGTACTTGTGGTTTTGATTGGAACGAGGAATACGTGTGCGAACATTATTTTGCACGTAGTGTTGCCGTGAGGGTTAGGCTTATGAATCTGTGAACGTTCATCCGAAATGAATATTAATTTAAAATACTCATATTAATCGTTCATTCGTCAGTAATAGGAAGTCGTAGATACAGTACCTAATGATGTACGTTCATAATATGGACTTGACTCGTTATTGTGTTCTAATGTTAGATTCTATTTTGACTTATGTAAACTTAGTGCACTTCAATAACTACTACTATTATTGATAATGTGGGCCATAAGTTTTGCAGGGTAATTGTCGCCATTAATATGGGGAAATTTTAGTGGGTTAAAGTCTAGTCGATATTAACTACAATTACTAACATACCTCTTTCTACCATCTCAAGAGAGAATTAAGTTTATGGTAATAAAATCTGATACTGGTATATGTCACATCATGCTTCATTTATGATGACGCCCTTTTTAAGTATAAATAAGGTTTTATTAGCACACGTTTATCAGCACATCCTTCCCGCCTTAATCAATTTCATGTTTATTCGGTGTGGTAAGTCAGTATGCTTCAACTACTAGAACCACTCCAGCTTGACGTCATCCACCGGGTCGCTCAATCTAGTGACATAGTTGACTTCTTGTCTATTGGTTTTGTATGCAAAAATTTCTATGATCTGGCCCACTCGCCGGAGGTACTAAAGTCGGCCAACCTCGACCACTTTAAGTTCAGATCGACGTACGTCCGCATAGGAAGCACGGGCAGGGCTTTCTTTGAGAGGTAACACAACATCTACGAGCAATATTTCTGGTTTGTTATACTTCCCACTGACATAACCATCCCTATATACATGTCGTAGATGTCTTGTAGCAGGAAATCCAACGGCTATCCTGATGGAAGGCGTTCGTGTTGCCTTCGTCGAGTGGGATTGCGAGAGGGGAATTAGCATTTTACAACAAGGCCTCACGACATGTCCATACAACGTGCTAGCGAGAGGAATGTGCGAGTTGATGAACGGAAGGTCAGACTAAGGGTCTCACATCTTGGAGAGCTTGCGTTTGTGGGAAGATATAGTGTTTGCGTCGGGGCTTAGGCGATGGATTGTGGGTGCGGTATCGGCTATGAGGGACGGGGATCCACTCAGACTCGATGGTGTGTTCTTCAGAAGGTACAGGCCTCCAAGATACCATGAGGAAAATTGTGAATGTGATTTTGATATCAACGGGTGGTTCTCATGTACACACTGTTTCGCTCGGAGCGTCTCTATCAGGCTCAGGCTTATGTGGTAAAACTTGCACGTTTTCAGAATGAATCGACTTAATTATCTAAATATGTTGGCAACTAGTGAACGTTCACGAATCCTCTTATGCGTTCACATATTGTAACATAATTATTTTGTTGTAGAATTTGGTGTTTCCTTCGATGTTAACCTTATGTATGTCATATTCCCACATGTTTCTCGATAAAATTTCCAGTAAATAGTCAAACCTAAATGCATGAGATGGTAGGCTGGTATAATTTTGACGTACAATACTTTTTTGTGCACGTTCATAAACGTTTTACATTGCTAATGTAAACTCATTCGAGCCCTCCACTGTGAAACAAAAGTAAATGTGCAATTATGACGGCTTCCATTTGCCTGCCCATTAAGTTTGATGGGCTGATTATAGCCATTAATAAGTAGTAAATAAAGTGGTTTGAAGTCAAATCGGTATTAACGACACTTACTATCTTACCTCTATCTTCTTGTAAAGATGGTACTTAAATTTGTTGTAGGTATATGTCAAATCATGTTAAAATATTAGTGACACTCCATTGGTTATAGACACACCCTCGTAACGGGATTACCATCTACCTTATAACTACACCTTTTTGTATAAATAAGGTAGGTTTTCTGCCAGGTTTGACAAATTTAAACCGGTTATACCAATTGAATTCTACTTTTCTCTAAGAATAATGCTTCTTTTGCCTCAACCGCTTCTACTCAACATCATAGAACGTCTCGCTAGGTCCAGGCACATCGTTGACTTCCTTTCCATTGGTTCAACCAACAAACTTATGTATCAGTATACGCGTTTACCATAAGTCCTGAAGCTGACAAACATAGACCACTTCATGTTCAACGCCGAATACGTTTGTCTACCTAGCACGGGCAGGGCTTTCTTCCAAAGGTAAGTAGACTTGTTACATTAGTTTTCCCCAAACTGATTAGATATTTTATTGGTTATTTATGGAGAAGAAAAAACTCAAACCCCATACTTTGGACCTACTTCTCTAGGTGCCTAGACGCTGGAAATCTCACGGCATTCCTCATGAAAGGGGTCCATGTGGCTTTCCTAGAACGTGATTGCGATAGGGCCATAACCATTTTGCAACGAGGCCTCACTTCATGTCCATATAACGTTCTAGCCACGGGAATGTGCCATCTAATGGTAGGTAGGTCTGACCAGGGCTCAGATATTTTAGAGACATTGCGTTGGTGGGCTGATATAGTTTTCGCGGGATGCGTTGCGCGTTGGTTGGTAGAGGCGGTCAGGGCTATGAGGGGGGTGTCCATGAGCAGGCCATACGCGGGGTTCTGTAAGACTTTCAAATCGCCTAGGTATCACGGCCTAGAGTGTGCATGTGGTTTTGATTACATAGGGGAATTTGACTGCGAGAACTGCTTCGCAGTAAGCGTGGCTAAGAAGCTAATGATTATGTGGTAGACAGTGGGGATCAGAGGCAAACTTCCGTATAATGTGAGATGGTACAGCTTTTGTGAACGTTCATTACAACATATAGACGTTCAATAGGTCTTTTGAAATATCTTAACTTTAAACTGGTTATATGCTTTATTGTAACTCTTTTTTATTAATATTTAAGGATGATGTACTATGTTTTATTACCTATTGTGCCACGTGCTTATCTAGTAGCAAGATAAAGTAAATATCCGATATGCATTAAATAGACAACCAGAGTTGTAAGTAATAAATGGGTGGATTTGTTAATGGCATTTACTATCTTTGCAACCACATCCAACCACTAGAGTGCCCATCTCCGCTATAAAAACCTGTGGAGTTCGATCTTGTGTTTATCAACAAGTCTTTCTAATCATCCTATTGTGTTGGGTAAAGGGAGGGAAATTTTCTCCAAGCTTCCGGACGAGGTGAACCGCGACATAATCGATCGTGTTGCCCGCTCGAGTTATACCAACCTCTTGCTGCTTATGGGAGTCAACAAGACCACAAATCCCATAGCTTACGAGAGAAGCGTTCTGCGAGTCGTCAACATAGACTCCTTCTTGAATAACGCCGCCAGAGCTTCCCTAAGAAATGTTGCACGCCCCTTTTTCAAAGGTTAGTGAACTAACCAAATATATGTGGACGTGGAAATCTAAGATGCATGATACAATAGGGTTTTTTCCGTTAATCTTGTAAAAGAGTCTCTTGTTGGTACTTGTGAGTAGGTGTTTGCTCGCGAAGAACCCCACTGCCTTATTGCTAGAGGGATTGAGGTCACTGATGACAGAGCTGGATCCGCGAAGAGCACTTTTCTTGTTTGGTCAAGCCCCACAGGACTGTCCATACATCATATTTTCCCAAGGCATGACCAAAATATTGACTGGCAACTGGTTAGAGGGATTACAACGTCTAGAAAACTTGCGTTGGTGGGTGGACGTACAACGCTCGTCTGACCTAGCAGGACGCATACTTACGGCGGTTGGTGATCTGGGAACGCGGAAAGTTGGAACGTACAACTCGTCCTACGCTTTTCCAAATCCGTCGTGCGGTGGATGCCGTTTCCGATCGGACGGCAACCCAGAGTGTATTAGCTGATGGATTTTCTGTATCTCCTACACTTTCGCTCTTTTGTCTTAACTTTTAAAATTAAGAACTTCAGCCTTGTTTACATCACTTTGTCTATTGTCCTTCAGTTTATTAATTGTTGATTAGATGCACATACAATTCTCCGGAAATTGTAATGCACGTGCACAAGGTACTATGTGAATGTACATAATCATATTATTTTTTTTCCTTCATTTTCTGGGGGGGGGGGGGGGGCTCCAATATCCACTTCAACTATCGGCCAGTGTTTCATTTTTAAACGATTGGAAAGAATGTTTGAATTTAAATTGTTTTCAATTTTATATGGAGAGAAAGACGCGAGGATGGAAAAAACAATAAATATCTTTAAACAGTTAGTACATAGATTACGTCCAAAAGAAAAAAGTAGCATCAAAACATAGATATTAAAAAGGTGATATAAAACTTCAACAACCGGCGTGCTCCCTAGTCCACGACTCCGCAAGTGACTGGAAGACAACATTTTCGGATATGTAGATGTCGGCAATTTCGTCAACAACATGGTCACCTTCTCCGACTTTTGCTTCTTTCAGCAAATTAAAAATTGTTTCCAGAAGTTCAAGAACGGTGTCCAAATAGGTCCACTCGTTCCTAGAAATCAACTTGGGCAGTAAAACGTACCCATTGCCATCAATGTTTGGATGATATATCTTTGTCTTGAAATAGAACCTTGGTGGTTTAAAGGGATATTCAAAAGGAAACCAAAGACAAAACTTGAACACGCCGCCAGAGTAGGGAGAATTTTCAGGACCCATCATTATGCCTTCACAATTATTGATATCGCCTTCAACCGGACCCATGCTAGCAAAAGGAAGTGGATTCCTCTCAAAACTCTTCATTGCCTTCCTCACAGCTCTTTGAAATGACAACATGTTATCCTGAATTACGTGTGTCAATAAACTGATCAGATCTAAAAATACACAAAAATTCAAACAAATATTACATAACTGTATATGTTACGTCCTTACCTTAACTAGAAGATTCTGAAAGGAAGAAAGATGGTGAAACCTAATGAAGTTTTTCTCACTCACTTCGGGGATATATTTATACACGCGAAAGAGTTTCTTCAGTGAACGGTCAAATTAGTGAACCGATGCAACTTCTCTCTGACAAGTCAAACCTTGCAACTTTTCGGGACACCTCACATGTATCAAGGCAGCTTTCAATGACATCTCACCCATATCGATACCCCTTTTCAATGACCAGTTGCATGGATTCAATGACAAATGTTCAGTGACAGGTCGCGCAGATTTAACAGCAACTGTTGAATATCGTAAATGATATAACCATTTTAGAAAATTGAAAATTCGCAAACCATAGTTTTTCCACGTGGAATTTAAAATGCTCATTTATCGGACATATCACCCTAGGATTGTTTTAGATTAAACATTCATGAAACAGAGTTATGACTCTCAATTAGCCAATGTTGCCGCTAAATAATACAACCCAAACCATCGTAATAGTTTACTGCAAACAACCAGGATCACACAGCATACGGAAACCAGTCCCATTATCTTCATCAACTTAGATGCAGGGGGGAGGGCTTGGGACGAAAGGTAATCAATCGTTTCTTGCACTACAAGAAATCTAGGTATTGATAGCAGATCACGATAGCACGAATTCACAAACTGTTGTTAAAAGTGACAAGTTAAAATACGAACTCTATTATAGCATTCAATTATTGCTATGTACGGATTTTTACTAAGCGGGAAGACAAAATCCCAATTTTTATTCGTGTAACACTTATGTCCGCCAAAAGTCTAGTGAAAAAATTACTTTGGCACCAAAATAAAAAATTTTGGGGAGATTTTTTTGTCTTAAGTCATTTTTCACATTTGACAAACATAATCTCACAAAACAAAAAATACAATACCCTAACTAATTCTTCTTCTCTCCACGCCGTCTCGTTCCTTTCTTCTTCTCAAGCTTTTTTTCTTCAATGGATTTCACCTTCGATTTTCTCATTAACTCCTCGACTGTGTCACCCACCACCTGCGCTTTCGTTTCGTTAGTTCTCTCCCTCAGATTCCTCTCGAGAAACCCTAGATTCCATCTCTATAAATTTTCATATCTCTGCTTGTCCGGTCTCATCCTCGGTGAAGCACGCGGTCATCCACCGCAGCTTCTCTTCCGAGTCTGTCCCGAGCGGTGAGTCGCCAAATTGGGGGCTCCCGGTGGAATTAGCCAGCCTCTTGCTCTCGTGCTCGTTTCGGTGGTGGTCAATCTCCTTGCTCCTTACCAAAGTGGTATGAGATTTATTGATTTTATAATGTTCCTTGTTGCTTATGTCTTTGTTTTCGAACTTGTGAATGCATTATAACACTTGTTACCTGTGAGATGACTTTTTTGTAGGCTGAAGACTGAAACCAGGAGCTCCAAGTAAGTTTCAGCCAGATTGACTTATGATTTTTTTCGCTGGATTTTAGATTGGTGTTCATATAGTTTTCTGATGAGTTTGTTACTGCAAATTTTGTATGGTGATAGGCTCTATCTGACCAAGAAGCCGGCTAAAGGATCATGCCGTAGTGAAGCAGCTGCTAAGGATCCAAACAAACCAAAGAGGTCAGCCAGCTCCTTCTTCGTGTTCATGTAATCATCACCTATTGATTTCTCATTACAAGGTGAGATTAGTAGAATCCTTTTTGTCTGCTATAGTCAAGTCAAAAGTAACTATAGCAAAAGTATCTGATAATTAATAGTTCCACCTCTTTCGATCAGTTTGAAAGTGAAGAATTCACTAAAAGTTCTCTTGAGCTTGGAGAAATGAGGTGTTTATTACACTCTTTCCACCATTGAAATTGCTGAGTAGAGGGTAAGAGATTTAGAAACTTCGAGGATATGGCGGAACAACATTTCTTCAAGCCTCTTCTTCCGGGCTTCCACATCCACTTGGTACTCAATCTCTCTCCCTTCTTTTATATCTTTCTCTGTCTATTTGAGAAGCTAATTTAGAAAGATGGTTCTGGTTTTGTATCTGCATGTTGCCTCGGAAAATTCCTATAGCCTTCTTCTCCAAGCATATAGAAGGAAGAAGTGAGCACAAGACTATGGCGAAGCTGAGATCAGACGTGTCGGAGATAACCTGGAAAGTGAAGATAGAAGATGGCCGGAGACTCACTGATGGTTGGAAATAGTTTGCTCTCGCACATGATCTACAAATTGGTGACATTCTCATTTTCAGACAAGAGATAGACATGGCTTTCCACGTTACACTGTTTGGACCCAGTTGTTGTGGGATTCAACATGGATCGTGTTTAGACGACAAGAACAAGCTCGGTAAGTTGTGTTCTGTATAACTCTGACTTTGAGACTGGCATTTAAGTTGATGTGCTGATTATTCTTGTCTTTTTTCAGGGAAGATTCAAAGCAAGAAGAAAGTGAAGAAGTATCCAAAAAGAGAAGCATAGTTTTTTTCACAAGATCCATCTTGTTATGTGTTTGTCATGGATATACAAGCGAATTGTGTTTGAAGTCTTTGTGAGTCCCATGGTCACTAACCAACCTTTTTACTTTCGTTTACAGGACTGGCGCAAACTGGATGAAGAGGTGCAAGCAGGTCCACTTTATTGTTTTGGAAATAGATTTACTTCTATTCTTCTTGCTTATCAGAGTAAGCACACCAGTTTAAATCAAGCTACTCATACATCGATTTAAAACAACACTAAACTTTGAATCTTGTTTTTATTTTTTGTTCTTCAGGTTTGGTACAATCTTTCAGCCATGAATCTGATTCAAGTCTCTTTTGTTGATCACATATTCGTTTGTTCCATTTTCTTTAGCTCCTACTAAACTTAACTAAGTTTTTAGATTTGCTTTCAATTAATAGGAGGCAAAAGACTAATTTTGAAGATGCAGTGGCAAAGCATAAAGAAGGAAATATGAGTTGATAAGTAGAACACTGAAATTGGCAGACCAATTAGATGATAACAAGAAAGCTGTGGAGATCTCCATTAGAAACTAAGAAGGAGGAGGAGAAGATTACAAGATAAACCTTCCTATATTATTTACCATTAACTTTTGTAAAATTGAATTGATAAGTAGTTTATATTTATGATAATGTAATGTCTTTATTTTTTTAATAATTTTATTTATTTATTATAAATACTAGATGAAATAAATTAATAAATGAATTGAATACCAAGTTAAACAAACAATTTTTATGTAAATATAAGCTATAAACAAAAAATTTCTTTAGTGTTAGTTTTAGTTTAGGGTATATATAGGGTTTATGATTTGAAATACAATTGATTTATTTGTAATATTAAGTATCTCATAATATTAGAATTTTGATGATTTTTAATAAAATAATCTATAAAACACTAAATTCTCAACTAATATTAAATTTGAAGTTTTATTTAGGGTTTAGGATATTATAGGGTTATGGTTAGGGTTTATGATATTATAGGGTTATGGTTAGGGTTTAGGATTCATACATATATATGTATAACATAATCTATAAATATATTGTATAGGGTTTAGGGTATTAGGTATTGGAAGGTTAGGGTTTAGGGTTAGGGTTAGTCTAAAAAATAAAATTTCCAATTAATACAAATGTTAAAATCTCACAAAACACATTGTCTAAAACCTTAACTCTCTACCACAAACACTAACCTTAAACTCCTAGCCCATTTTTATATCAAAAACTTAATTATCAAACCCTAAACTATGAACTATAACCCTTGATTTTTATCCTCAAACATAAAATTTAAACCTAAATTTCCAACCCTAAAACCCTAAACTCCAAATAAATATCAAAACCCTAAATTATAAATCAAAGTCTAATTAATTACTATAACATACATAAAACTAAGACTCAACACTTATAAAATAATTATTATTTTTTAAATATAATATTTTTAAACATTAACTTCAAAATTTTGTCTAAACCCTAAACTCTAAACACCAAATAAACTAAAATCTAATTACTATAACATACCTAAAACTAAAATTTAACACTTGCAAAAGAATTATTATTTTTCAAATCTAATATTTTAAACATTACTCTAACCTTATATGGCTATATCCCTAAATTTTATTTATCATAATTATAATTAAAATAATTATTATATACTTTTAGTTTTAACATGACCACCATTAGTTATATAATATTATAGTTGTTGGTCAGAAATTTATCACCAAAAAAATTGGTTTGGCACAAGTTTCCCAATTTATTTGGGTTTGGCGGTCAAAATTTTGGCAAATTTATCAATTCCTTTGTGAACCCACCGTCATTTCTCTCTCTCTCTCTCTCTCTCTCTCTCTCTCTCTCTCTCTCTCTCTCTCTCTCTCTCTCTCTCTCTCTCTCTCTCTCTCTCTCTCTCTCTCTCTCTCTCTCTCTCTCTATCACAGACGGGATCTTCTTCATCGCCTCTTCTCCCATCCTTCAATCGCCTCTGCCGTCGCGCTGACCCTCCGCGTTCTCTGACCTCAGCGACGCTGACCCTCCGCGATCTTCTTCATCTCCTCTTCTCCCAACCTATGCGTCCAAGTTGCCGACTCGATTAGGTGGCCAGATCCGTGGGTTTAGCTCAGAAGGTTACATCGATGGGAAGAATGAGCGTAGGCTTGACGATTGCTTGAAGTACCATAAGGATTCATGGCCTTTAATTGAAGCCGTCGATAGGGTTCGTGAGCTCGTTGGTCCTGATCTCTCTAAGAACCTCGAGTTTAATCTTGTAAGTATTACTTCTCTTTCTCCTCTGTGTTTTTTATCCCCCGAGAAAATCTTATAAATCTCTGGAAATTGTTTTAATGTACTGGTACATTTTTGTTGTTGTTGTCGTATTGTTTGCTGGCGTGAAACTAATCGAAACTGACGATCTTCTTCAAAATGATAGGTCGTTACAGAAAGTGATGTTGTGATTTTCTCTGTGAAACCTCAAGTTGGTATATTATCCATCTCTCCATTTTCTTCTCTACACAAACAATCGAATAAAAGAAAAAAAAAATATTTGAGATCTGTGATCCTTGGAATTTTGTGTTACTTAAAGCTGCACCTGTCATCTGCAGTTAAGAAGGCCATCACGGAATTAAGTTCGAAGCTCTCCAAGGATAAGCTTCTGGTTTCGGTTGCAGCTGGAATAAAGTTGAAAGATCTACAGGTTGGCAACTTTGTACATAAATGAGTATACTTTGTCAGAGATATGTTAGTACTAGTTCATCAGTCCTGAATAATAAGCTCTTTCTTTTTCGAGTGTCATCACTATACATGGTGTTGCAGTGTCAGTGTTTGAATCAAACATTTTTCTAGAGCTCCCTTTGGATTAAAAGCTGAAAGATCTCCTTTTTCTCTTATGCCAGGAATGGTCTGGTCAAGATCGATTCATTAGGGTTATGCCTAATACACCAGCTGCAGTTGGTGAGGCAGCTTCAGGTAGTTTCTCAGGCTCCCTATTTTTTTTTATTCGTGATTGTTTTTCTCTTTGAAACTATCAATGCTTGCAGCTGCTGAATATTATGTCTTGTGTGTTAGAGCCCAGTTTGAATTTGAAACAGAGAATTCAATTCTCTTTACTGTGGAATTCAATCAAAGAATCTGAATTTATTTCATTTTCCTCTATTTGGTTCACAAAAACAAACCGACGAACTTTAATCTTTTTATATGACGTGTAGTTGTTTGCTTTATAACATTGCTTGGTGTTGATTGATTACAGGGTGATCTAAGAAACAAAGGTGATATTGAGAAACTCTTCTCCAAACAGAGGTATCTTATTGTTAGATTTCTTACCTCCAAAATTTTCAGCTGAATTGTAGAGTTGATAACTTTACTGGACCTTTGCTTGTTTTCGTTTTCTTGCGAGCTAACAGATTTGATGCTGTGATTCATTTTGCGGGTCTTAAGGCTGTTGGTGAAAGTGTTGGAAACCCTCGCCGCTACTTTGACAATAACTTGGTTGGAACAATCAATCTATATGAGACCATGGCTAAGTACAACTGCAAAATGGTTAGATAGGACTCTACTAATTCAGAAATGTTTTGTTTCATCATTTACTTCCTTGTTCGAATTTTTCATTGGTGCATTACAATGTCTGTTTACAGGATTCATCGGTTTGGATTGCAGGCTACCTGCAATTGAAGCGTCTCCTTATGAAAAGAGTTATACTAAACTGTGGTTCTCTTCGGACGAAGCGTTTCACACGTAGCGGAATTTAAGTAGTGAAGGAGAAGCTAGAAAGGATGTAGGAGGTTAAGGAATTTCTAGAGTCTACCATTAGTATTGTGTAAATCAGCAGTTGTTTTGTTAGGAGTAAATATATTCTTGTATATTGTATTTGCAATTATATGTTTATAAATTCTAAATATATTTCTACAATTCTAATTGATTTTAAAATAATAATTTAAAACCAGAATTCAAAATATAATTATATAATAAAAATAAATAGCTCCAATTAATATTAAATATGGCAAAATATAAAAGTGTTCATAAAATATACAACAACCATAAAGATTGGTCATTATAAATAATAATACAGCAACAACAAAAATGCTAGGATAAAGTATAATACAGCCCTAAAATATTGCCACCACAATATATATTATTGCAAGAATAATATGATGCATTAATTTATAAAATGGCGATAAACCATTGCTACTGAAAACTATTTAATCACATCAAAATTAGCGCTATCGTACACAGATATATGATAGCATGTAAAATTAGTGCTATCGTAGATGACTGACCTAAGATGGCAGCGGCAAACATAGCGTTTATGGAAACGCTACCATAGACATATGATAGCGTTTTCGTGGTGCTATCAATACCCATATTTCTTGTAGTGTTGCAAACGTGTCTAAGGACGGCTGATGAACGTCCATCCATATCAACAAAATGGAAATACATAATGACCGTATGAAAGTACTTAACAACCATATGAACTTACATAATAACATATGAATGTAGATAAACACTGCATTAACGTTCATTTCTAAAACATTCGATGATAAAATATTGTGATTACACAAGTCTGGTGATATTATACCACATCCTTACAGGTCAAAGTGCGTAACAAACTTATGCCTGACCATTCCAAAATCTCCCGACATTCATACATAGCGATAATACTAAGCTGGTCATAACAAGCTTATGAACTTAGATACAAAAAAACGTGAACGTGGATACCAAACTTATGTACGTACATACCAAAAAGTGAACATTCATACATAGTACCTCCGACACCATATCAGATAGGATTCTTGCAATTGGTCCTGTTATGTCCTGGCTGGTGATATATCATGGTTTTTAGGACTTTTAACCATGGTATATGTCTTGTTATCGAGTCTTTTAGAGTCCTTTGTAGTTCTTTTATCTATGTTTTCAGGTCTAGACACGTTTGGAGCGGATTTGGAGATTATGGCGCATTCTGGAGCATTTTGGAGAATTTGGCCGAGAAGAAGAGTTCAATGTCTATTTTGGAGACTTGTGTCGATCGACACACCTTTGGTGTCGATCGATGCACACGCGAGTCAGGCAATTCTCGGCGAGTTTAATGAAGAGTTTTGGAAATTGCACTTTGGCCCAGAAGTTTCTCATAATTACAAAGAAGCCCCAGCCGTGATTAGAACATTATATTAGGGTTTTTAAGCCATTGTTTAGGCTACGCTTTCATTCTTACGCATTATTTTACTTTGAGAGAGTTAGGGGCTGATCTTGTACTCGAGAGAGAAGAGATTTTGAACCCCAGTTCTTTATTCTATTATATGTTATTTGGTTTTCTATTCATGATGTCTTCTGTTTCGATGATCATGTCTGAGTAGTTTACCAGTTAGGTTTAGGGATTCTCACACGGGATTTCATGGAATTATAGGTTGATCAATCTGTATGGATTCATATCTGTCAGTTCTTCATCTAGGGTTGTTCTTAATGCTTAATCTGAAGTAGCTACCCAGATTTATGATGTTAGGTTGATTTCCGCAACGACAGTTGGTTAATTAACTAGAAAGAACTTAGATGAGCAATTTGACTATTCGCAAAGAAATTTGGCTTAGGAGAATTGTGAACGAAAGAACCTGAGATTAATGCTTGTTTAGAACTCTAAGATTCGCAACGAAAGTTGGCTTGCTAGGTTGTTAGACATAGATAATATTCGCAACGAAAGTTGGTCTGTTATAATTCTGTGATTCTAGTTCTAGAACAGTTCTTAATTAGATCTCGATTGATTGATAAACCTGTGTTCCTGATTTCCTGAGAACTCCCTTGACCTGACGCTTTTCTTGATTGCTTACAAACCTTTTTATTTACTTTTATGCTGCTCTGATTTACTGCTTACTTACTGTTTACCTAGCTTAATTCGACGTTCTACAATCTATCTCAAGAGTCTAGAGTCTCTGTGGATTCGATACCCTATATACTACTAGTTCACGTCTGTGCACTTGCAGTGTAGATCTAGGGATTAAAACCTGATCGTATCAAGTTTCTGGCGCCGTTGTCGGGGACTCTTTTGAGTCTTCGATAGATTTGAACTTAGGGTTTAGACTAGGTTTTTCGTTTTTGTTTTTGGTTACTGATTTTTTGTTTTTCTTGCGTTTCAGGTACGCCTAGAATCGCACTGCATCGATCGACATGGTCCTGTGTGTGGATCAACATCGTTTTCGCATTGCATCGATCGACGCTATTCTTGCATCGGTCGACACAAAGCGATACCTGAACTGAATCGATCGTTGCGGTCTTGTGCATCGATCGACGCTTGACGACTAGCGACAGTTTATGACTGATCGCGATCTAAGGAGTAATACGGACAAAGAGCTTGTGAAACTTGAACTTGAGGAGCTTTCTAAGCTATAGAGAGAGAACAGAAAAGCTCAGAAGAAAGCTAAGATGGCGAACGTTAATCAGGTACCTTTGATTTTGAGATCTGATGCTGAGGGAGTTCTGAGAGACCGACAAAACAACCCGTACAACGATGAGGGGAAAAGGATCGATTCTGAGGGACGTGTGATCCCTGATCCTGAACCGGCCCAAGGTCAAGGGCAGATGATTAATCCTCCTGCTGATGAGAGGACTCTTGCTGACTACAACCGTCCGGATGAGTTCTATGCTAACCGGTCAGCAATTGTACCTCCTGGCTTTGAGAGGAATGACTTTGAGATCAAGACTGTCTATTACTCTCTTCTGAGGCAGAATCCTTTCCATGGTCTCCCACACGAGCAACCGATAGATCATATTGATGATTTTGAAGACTTCATCACTGGAATGAAGTACAATGGGGTAAACTATGACTATATGTATCTCAAACTTTTCCCATATTCTCTCGCTGGAGAGGCTGCAGCTTGGCTGAAACAACTTCCAACTGGGAAGTTTACTACTTGGGATGCTGTGAAGAGGGAGTTTTGAGGCACTTTTATGATGATGCTCGCTCTGATCAGTCGAGACAGGATATTCTCACCTTCACCCAAGGTCCTACAGAGCCTCTCAAGTCTGCTTGGATGAGTTTTAAGAAGTACCAACGTGACTGTCCTCATCATGGATTCTCTGAAGTGACGCTTCTGGGCATATTCTTCAGAGGTATTGATCTCCATTACCAGTCTGCATTGGATAATGCCAGCAATGGCAATTTCAATACAAGGACTCCTGAGCAGGCTAGAGTGCTAATTGACAACTTGGTAAGTAGCAATAGCACCAAGAATGCTGATAGAAGAAGGAAAGAGTATGGTGGAAAGATTGATAATCAGTAGATTGCTGATATCAGGAATAAGCTGGACACTGTTCACAGTTTATTGACTGGAAAGAAAGCTGTCCACTTTGCTCAGGAAGTTGAGGTGTTTAAGGCTGAAGAGGACAACAAAGAAGAGGATGTGAACTACATTAGTGGCTCTGGATTTCAAGGAAACAGGTTTGGAAATAACCAAGGTAATTCTTACCAGAGGACTTATGGATCATCCTCCTATCAGACACCTCCTGCTGCTAGTGCTCATGAGAGCAAGATGGAAGCGGTTTTTGGAGGGGCAGACTAAGACTACTGTGGACTTCAACAAGAACCTGGATGCTGTGTATGAAGATCTGAATGGGAAGTTTGAATCCTTGAGCACTCATGTGAAGAAGCTAGATGTTCAAGTTCTCAAGCAGTGCAAAGCCAAAATGGAGCTGGGAAAGCTGAACAGAAGCAATACGTCAATGTTGTGATCACAGGAGATGAGATTGACTTGCTAGGAGAAGAAGAGAGCATAATCTCAGATTTTTTGGAAGAATTCTGTCTGTCTGAGACATGCATCGATCGACACACACTTGATGTCGATCGATGCAAACCCGCAACGTCTGTTGAAACTGTTCGAAATCGCCTTGTGTCGATCGACACACCTACTGCATCGGTCGACACAGATCGCAGACGGGACCAAAAACCTGCAATAGTCCTAGAACGAGTCTATAAGCCCTCTGTGCCATATCCTAAGGTTCCTAAACTGTCTAAACAGGAGCTAGAAGTGGCTAACTGCATGAAAGTGATGGAAAAGAAGCTGATTCAAATTACAGAGAAGATACCAGACCCAGGAGCCTTTGTGCTCGACTGTTCCATCTCTAAGGACAGATTCAAGTGTTCTCTGTGTGACTTAGGATCTTGTGTGAATCTCATGCCACACTCTGTGGCTAAGAGATTGGGAATGATGGAATTCCAGCCTACTAGGATCTCTCTTATCCTAGCTGATCGATCAAAAAGGTATCCGGAAGGAGTTCTTGAGGATGTTCTTGTCAGAATTGGAAACTACTTGATTCCAACGGACTTTGTAGTGCTGAAGTATGAGATTGAGCCAGGTGATCCTATTCTGCTTGGAAGATCTTTCTTAGCTACTGTTGGAGCTGTGATTAATGTGAGACATGGACTGATTGATCTCCACCTGGGAGATGATCCATTGTGGTTCAAGATGGACAAACTGCAGAAATCCACCATTGATGGACAGAGTTTCAGTGTGGAAGTGGAACCAGAGATTCCTGTTGGAGAAGAGAAGATGGCAGTTCATTCTGAACATGCTCTAACATCTTAAGATCATGCAACTGCTCTTAAGCAGAAAGCTCCAAATCTATTCCATCCACCAAAGCACAGGTATGACTCTTCTAAGCTCAAACCTCCTAATCGCAAAGTTGTGAATGCAGGAAAACGCAGTATCCCACCCACGCTTCACTCCCGCCCTGGTTCTGTTCGCTCTTTCCTTGGGAGATCTCATGATCCGAATGCTTATACGCCACCTTGGATGAAGAGACATTCACAGAGACACTCCAAGTCTCTGTTGAATCCCCCATAAGTCCAACCTCCTTTCCATAGTCAAGCTACTGACTTTAAACAAGCGCTGAGTGGGAGGCAACCCACTAGTAGGTTCGTTTTTCTTTTCATTTTTCGTTTTGATTTGGTGTTTTTTATTTTCTACTTTTGTGTGTTCAAAAGCGTGAGAAACAGGCAGAATCCCACTGCATCGATCGACACACATAGTGCATCGGTCGACACAGTTGCGATTTAAGGTTTGCCGATTCAATTGCGGTTCAGACACCGGTTATTTAAATAACCGTGGGCATAATCGCCTTGCATTGATCGAAACTCTAGTGGCATCGATCGACACAAGCCGACGACAGGTAAGTGTTCTGACCCTTTTTCGGTTTGTTTTCATTCCGTTTTCTTTTCTCACCGAGCCTAAGCTTGACACCACTGGGACAGTGTGTTTCAAGTGTGGGGGAGGTAGCTACTGACGCATGTTTTTGTTTTCTTAGAGTCAGTCAAAATTTGTTTTATTGTGTCAAATTGAGTAGGAAACAAGGACTTTTTGAGGAGATTACCACACTTGCAGGAACTTAAGTGACCATTGGATGAGTTGCAGATGATCTATGACTATTAGAAAACCCAACACAGACCAACCTACTGAGGACACCCATATCACTTCAGGTATTCAGAGAATCCATTACTTGACTTCAACTTTAACTTGACTTAATTTTCTTACCTATGGGCTTGGTATACTTTGAGTCGGATTCCTCTGTTGGTTCTGGCACCGCTTGTAAACCTGTCTGATTATGGTTCCCTTCTCCCCATCCTTAAAAGTAAAAAAAAAATAATAATAATAAACTAAGGATAAGCTAGTAGCTTCGAAGTGGTCACAGGAGTGGTAGAGACCCCTATTACCTCA
Organism: Orychophragmus violaceus; assembly: GCA_030180135.1. Taxonomy (NCBI): domain Eukaryota; kingdom Viridiplantae; phylum Streptophyta; class Magnoliopsida; order Brassicales; family Brassicaceae; genus Orychophragmus; species Orychophragmus violaceus. The sequence goes on along the minus strand of CM058232.1, from coordinate 30,621,460 downwards.
TGTGCATCCATGGAAACATGTCCAAAGTATGCCCCAGTAAGGGAGGAGCACTGATAGAAAAAATAAAATGATACCCAGTGGGGAAAAATCAGTGCTAAGGAAGGGAAAAGAGAAGAAAGGGACCATAAGCAACAGTTGAGTGGTCATGAGCTGACAGAGTAAGAGTCCATGTGTTCTTTGATCGATACCCCATAGGTGAGACCGCACTTAATAGCTTATAGAAGTCAGTATGGTGAATTTGGATGCTTTGAATGTGATTGTGGAGTTTACTCAGGATAGTTGCTAAGTGTGGGGGAAGTATATGTTGGTCTTGATGTTTGCAGTTCCATTTTCATGTGGCTTACTAAGGGGAATCTGAGTGTGGTGCTCCTACGATGAAACGAGTTTCTGAAGTTTTCAAACTTCTTCTCCTGATCTTGGTTTTCTGTTTGCTTGAGGGCAAGCAAAAGCTAAGTGTGGGGGAGTTGATATATCATGGTTTTTAGGACTTTTAACCAGGGTATATGTCTTGTTATCGAGTCTTTTAGAGTCCTTTGTAGTCCTTTTATCTATGTTTTCAGGTCTAGACATGTTTGGAGCGGATTTGGAGATTATGGCGCATTCTGGAGCATTTTGGAGCATTTGGCCGAGAAGAAGAGTTCATTGTCTATTTTGGAGACTTGTGTCGATCGACACACCTTTGGTGTCGATCGATGCACACGCGAGTCAGGCAATTCTCGGTGAGTTTTGGAAATTGCACTTTGGCCCAGAAGTTTTTCATAATTATAAAGAAGCCCAGCCGTGATTAGATCATTATATTAGGGTTTTTAAGCCATTGTTTAGGCTACGCTTTCATTCTTACGCATTATTTTACTTTGAGAGAGTTAGGGGCTGATCTTGTACTCGAGAGAAGAGACTTTGAACCCCAGTTCTTTATTCTATTATATGCTATTTGGTTTTCTATTCATGATGTCTTCTGTTTCGATGATCATGTCTGAGTAGTTTACCAGTTAGGTTTAGGGATTCTCACAGGGGATTTCATGGAATTATAAGTTGATCAATCTGTGGGGATTCATATCTGTTAGTTCTTCATCTAGGGTTGTTCTTAATGCTTAATCTGAAGTAGCTACCTAGATTTATAATGTTAGGTTGATTTCCGCAACGACAGTTGGTTAATTAACTAGAAAGAACTTAGATGAGCAATTTGACTATTCGCAAAGAAATTTGGCTTAGGAGAATTGTAAACGAAAGATCTTGACATTAATGCTTGTTTAGAACTCTAGGATTCTCAACGAAAGTTGGTTTGCTAGGTTGTTAGACATAGATAATATCCGCAACGAAAGTTGGTCTGTTATAATTCTGTGATTCTAGTTCTAGAACAGTTCTTAATTAGATCCCGATTGATTGATTAACCTGTGCTCCTGATTTCCTGAGAACTCCCTTGACCTGACGCTTTTCTTGATTGCTTACAAACCTTTTTATTTACTTTTATGCTGCTCTGATTTACTGTTTACTTACTGTTTACCTAGCTTAATTCGACGTTCTACAATCTATCGCAAGAGTCTAGAGTCTCTGTGGATTCGATACCCAATATACTACTAGTTCACGTCTGTGCACTTGCAGTGTAGATCTAGGATAAACATGATCGTATCAGCTGGCGGCATCTTCCACATTTGTTTGGCGTCTTTTTCTTGGTTGGTTCCTTTCCACCCTGCAAAGATACACAACAACCGTCCTAGTCAAATGTTCTGGTTCGACCTTTTTCAACTGAGCTTAACAACTTACAAAGAGCTCGAAGAAATATCTCTTTCTCTTAGTTGGCGGCCTTCCAGGGGGCCTCCTCATAAGCGGTGGATGCAGGTTCATATTTTTCAGCTCTTCCGGTACGTACTCATCAACATCAGCGGAGTTGGGAACGGGTAGTACGCTACCCGCATAAGCAAGCTTCCATGTCTGTAGCGCATACCATTTGTGACATAAGGTCACGGGGTTCAGTTTCAGAAATTTTGCGTCGGCAACTGCATGGCAGCAAGGTAGCTTTAGCTTGTCGTAAACCTTGCATGTGCATTCACCAGTGTTTAAGGCAACATGGTCGTGAGGGATGTAACTTGCACACTCCACTGTGATGCTCTAGTAACCACCAATTTTGTAGCATCGTCCGCCAACGTAAGCAGCAATTTATCCACCTCCGGGGTCACTATAGACTGACTCTTCGCTGCCTTGTCTTGTCTGAGACAGAACCACCTCATCAGCATTGTCCTTACGAACTCAACAGTCGAAGTTATCGGAAAATCTTTTGCTTTCGCGAGCACAGCATTCAAGAACTCGGTAATGTTGCTGCTCATCAGATTGTACCGTTCCCCTTTTCCATGGAAATGTGTCCAGTGTTCAAAGCCTATGCCTTCTAGCCATTCCACACACTTAGCACTGCGTATGCCTATCTCGTTCATAGCACCGAGGAAGTGGCCGTGCCTATATGCCCATGCAGCATTCAAAACTAGTTCACCTATCCCCTCTACCTTGTACTTTTTGCATGCATTGCGTTCCAAATGAACAACGCAGGCTCCGTGGTTGGCCAGGGGGTAGACTTGCTTAACTCCGTGATATATACCTGAGTGACGATCCGAGACAATTACCAGATCAGTGGAATCAGGGACAATCTCGACCAAGTTGCGCATGAACCACTCCCACGAATCAAAGTTCTCACCGTCGACAACGGCAAATGCAATGGGGAAAATCTGGAAGTTACCATCCTGGAAACTCGCAGTTATCATGCACCCCAAGTATTTACCATATAGTTGAGTCGTGTCCACAACTACCACATTCCGTAGCCACGGAATGCCTTCGATGGAAGCACCAAATGCGAAAAACAAACTTTGAAACTGCTTAACCATCTTCCCATTTTCTTCTACATCAATGCAATGCAGATGTAGACCATCCCTGGATTTGCTTGGCGCATCAAATATAAATACGCGGGAAGTAACTTGTAGCTGCCCTCTGCGGATCCGTGGACTGACTCAATAGCCAACTCTCGTGCTCTACAAGCTTTCCAATATGAGACAGTAATTGACAACTCCTCCATCAGCAGTAAGGGCAAGTCTCTCGGCCTAGGTCCATTTCTTCCATTCCCATACTTTTTCTTCAACGGCTCTGCTATAACACGTGCAGTAGCATGCTTGTTGTTCTCGGTTCTAGTATTAATGTCGCAACAGTGGTGCAATTCAACTTTCCTTATCTCAAAATAAGAAGAATAGGGCACCACTTTAGCAAAAACCCTCCAATCACACCGAGGGTCAACATATTGCATAACTATCTTCTCTGGTGTGGACCGCGGAGTACAAAAGTGAAACAGCCTCTTTATAGCATAAACACACATAGTTACCTGTAAATCCTTCTTGGTTTTGAACAACCGCCCAACGTATATTCCATCATCTTCCGCGATTATATCAATATCACCCAGATCTTTCCCACCTTTTATCTCGTCGTCAAACATATGTTAAGCATCTTGCGCAAACATGGTAGCTTGATCGCGGATATCCTCGTATATATTATGTAGGCTCAACAGCATACCACCTGAAGGTGTGGGCTTCATTGTGTTCTGAGTTAGAGAAGACACCATTTCTTCTTGATCGTTACCCGGTTCTTCAACATCTTCAAACGCCATGTTAAGCTTCTGGGTCCACTGAGTTAGATCAAAGCAATCATACTCTCCTCCAGGACCTACATCAGTAGGTGTCGGTCCATTGGGTGTCTGTTCAGTAGGTGTCTGTCCAGTAGGTGTCTGTTCAACAGATGTCCGTCCAGTAGGTGTCTGTTCAACGGAGGTCCCTTCATGGTCATCGTCCTCTTCGTCCTCGCTACCTGACCCATCTTCGGTACTGGACAACCTCTCGCTAACCGTTGGCATAATGGCATCCAAATCCTGGTCCACACCATTCAAAGATATAATGGCTTCGTTTTCTTCGTCCTCACCATTAGAATCAAGGTCATCAAATGTTTGCGTCTCTTTCACAAATGTATCAACTATCGGAATAACAACATCTTCCGCAGTTTCAAGAGCTTCAGCAATCGTATTTGCCCCTTTAGCCAGGAACGCCCCAATGCTGCCTGAAATAGTTCCACCACCGTTTGAACAATCTGCTCCAAACACACTACTCGCGCTTTGGCTAAAAAGCAACTCCTGGAAAGAACACTCGCCACTACTCTGACCAGCTTTCACAGCTACTTCCACACGTCTATCCTTTGCCTCTGTCCTTCTCTTCATCACCACCCTGACTTCCTCTCCACCACTTTGACTAAGTTTCGGAGGTATGTCCATCCCAACTTGTTTTGCTTCATTTCTCAAACTGCCTCTTAACACAGCGTTACCAGCCTCTCCAAACTCTGCATATAAACTAATCCCCTCATTTTTTCTTCTAATCACTTTAAAAGTCTCCAGTCCATCTACGCTCCCAATACACATTGGTGGCATCTTCGACGCTGCTATTGAACTCATCTTCCCAGGTGCCACATGAAGGATGTTTTGGTTGTTAATCCTGATTCAGTTCTTCAGATTAAACAGTCCTAAACATGCGGATCTAGGTTCTCTTGAATAGAAACAATAAGATCTCACCTTTTACCTGTTTATGCAGCGGAAAGAGAGAACAGGTCAGAGATCAGAGAGCCACCAAGTGATAACTCCTCCAGAGGTTCACACACGCACACCAAGCAGGAAGAGAGGCTGCTAGACCAAGCTGTGGGAGGCGCAGAGAGAGAGAAGAAAATCGCAGGGGGGCTAGGGTTAGGTGGAAAAATCAGACTTAAGTTTTAATTATAAAACTTGTCTATTTCCTTTTGGGCTTTTGGGCCCAAATACCAATCTGATTAAATCCCTTGGATTTAATCAGACCCATTAATCTCTCTCTTAGTACGACAAATGCCTGGCACTTTTACCATACTTCTGCTAAGCCGTTCCAACACATTTTCCTGTTAGCTTAGGCGTGTGACCCATATGGGATCATATACTAAAGGCAATAAGTCCAAGACTTATATATCATGAGCGGACTCTAGCAAGCCATCATGACCCCCAGTATTAAATGACTTATGTCTGATCATTGACATACTCTTACTTTCTAGAGACAGTACCGAGATTACTGGACACAATTCCAACAATCTCCCACTTGTACTGGAATCTCTGTATTCATAATCCTTTTGTCTCAATATCTCGATTAGTCATAAGGCAAGATTAGTGTCATCCTTATAAAGCCTAATCTTGTTCATCGGACTCTGATTCGATACTGACAATCCAAACGACTCGGGACAGTCCGTTTGAGCATGGCCATGCATTTTCCAGTATTCAAATCTCCGATTGGCCTAGAGATATTCACTCCATTTATATTGGAGGGACAAATTCCGTCTTGTTCCATCACTGTAAACTAATCATTTCATGATGTACCCAAACAAGGTCCTTATAACTATCGCAGAACGACAGCGTTAGACAATGATCAAAGTGCATCAGTCCATGTGCAGTCACATGCATGCGAACTCAGGTCTAAGGACTATACTCTATAGTCGTAGTAAGAATCTCTTATGACACAGATATAAATATCCTGAAGAGTTCTTATAAGCGGGTCTTGTCCGGTCGTATGTACCCCACATACACCTATGTACTGACTTCGATGCCGCGCATCTATGACACACTGAGACTTTGTCATAAGTCACATACCAATCTAGTCTCACACGGTTGTTGGTGTTCCAATTTCAACAACCTTCGACTAGGGACTGAATGATACAAGCCATCTATCAAATATAGGGTCTCATGATCAAGCTAAATGACTTTGATGACTCAAGATCAAGTCACTTACTTCGATGACCTATAAAATGGTTTATATCACTTTGGAACGATTATTTCATCACAGTTAAAATAATCTTGAAATAATAATTTCATTAAACATTTTAAATGTTTTACAAGAACATATCTAATAACTAAATAAAGCCCTTTATTAACTCCCACTGAAATTAAGACTACATCTTAATTTCACTTATCCTACAGCAACAGTCCGCGACTCGTGCTTAGGCCTAAGGAGTGGCTTCGTTAATAGATTAGCAATGTTCTCATTCGTTGAAACTTGCTGATCTACTTAACATCTCTGTCATTTATCTCACGGAATAGGTTATACATATCCTCAAGGTGTTTGGACCTCTGATGTGCAGCTAGTCTCATCTATGCTGGGAATCACATCAAGTTCAGTGACGAACTCTTCTTTCCAAACAACCTCTTTCGCCGCTTCTAAAGCTGCGAAATGTTCAGCTTAAGTCATGGAGTCAGCAACAGTGCCTTGCACCGCCAGATAGACACAAGATATAACCGGACTGTGACCGGAAATCATCTTTGTCTATTGGAAACTTGCCTTTCAGACTCTACCGACTTGTAGCACCTCACTTTCTCCGTAAATCAAGAACTTATCCTAAGTATTTCTCAAATACTTTAGGACATTCTTTACGGCAATCCAGTGATTCTTTGCTGGATTTGACTGGTCTTTACTTGTCTTGCTTAACATTAAAGCAACATCAAACAAGTACGTTTCATGGCATACATGATAGATCCAATTGCCGACGCATATGGAATCTTATCCATGCATTTAAGCTCAGCAGTTATCGTAGGATACTGTGTCTTGCTTAACGTAATGCCATGTGACATTGGCATAAAACCCTTCTTGGAATTCTGAAAACGTGTAGGACTTTGTCGGGATAAGAATCCTGACTTTGTCCTACCAGCTCTTTCGGATCTTTATCTTTAGATCCAAAATCCAAGAACTACGTGGTTTTACCCATGTCAATCATAAAACCAACTCCCAAGCCAGTCCTTTACCGACTGCAGCATTGGGACGCTATATCCGAGAATCAGTATGTCATCGACATACATTATGAGAAATGCAATATTGCTCCCACTTATCTATTAGTAAACGCACTGTTCCATTTCGTTCCTGTTCAAGTCAAAACCTTGACTATTTCAACAGAACGAAGATTCCAACTCCGATATGTTTGCTTCCATCCATAAATGGATCGATGAAGTTAACTTACACAAAGTGTATATTTTCGGAGTCCGGGCTCACTTTCGCTTATTTGAATTTCGCAGATTCGTCGCTTTCAATGATCATCAGATCATGCGAACTTTCAATGATCATCAGGTTCAACAAATTCCGAGAAATCACTCTCGGATTATTGACTGATTCATTCATGTCTGCGAACTTCAGGCTCCACAGGTGTAGATTCTACAGAAATCTGTAAATCCTTCCGCTGCTCTCCCTTAATAGGTTAAGCAGCCTCCTGTATTTCTCGAATTTCTTCGAGTTATACTTTTACTCCCACTGTTCTTCTTGGAAAGTAACTTCCCTTCTTAGAAAACAGAATGGGCGTAAAAGTAACAAGCCTTGGTTTCCCTAGGACAACCAGCGAAGTAGCACAACTACAAATACTCAGTAAAGACGAATTTGGATCGATTCCAATCCACATTTACGTGGTGTCTTTCAACTGATATTGGTGGAACCTTTTCAGCGTAAACTTAGATATTTCTAGAGCGTTATTCTTAAATAATATCATGGAAGATTCGTGTGACTCATCTTTAATCATTTCTAATAAGATCTGATTCTTTCTCACAGAAACACCTTCAGGTTTTCAGGAGAAATGAGCTGTGAAACGATTTCACACTCATTCAGATGATCACACCATCAATGACTTAAGTATTCTCACTCGTGATCTGATCCAGAGTCTTAATGCTTCTGTCATTCAGATCCTATACTTCATTCTGGAACTCTTTCGACCATGTCAAAGAATTCCGACTTGTGTCTCATCAAATGAACACAGTCTTACTCACTGAAGTAATCAGTAGAGACAATGAAGTACAGGAAATTTTCTCTGGCATTACTGCTCATTGGGCCACATACATGAGTATGTTCCAGGTCCAATAAGCCTTTGGGCCTTTCTCTAGCTCGGCTAAGATAGGCCCTTTGCCTATTGGTCCAGTAAGCAGAATTCAAGTCTCATAAGATATCGTATCAAATGAGCCCAACAGTCCATAACTATGGGATTTCTGAATCCGACTTACTCTATGTGACCAAGACTTTTTATGCCAAGAAAAATCAGGTTTAATTCATCAGATTTAAACCAATTCGGTATTTATGTTACATTTAGGCACTCTTTGGTTTAAGATATAAAACCCATTCTTTGAATAGGGTGCTACAATTAATATTTCATTAAGATCAAAAGAACAAAACTTGTCTTTTATCAAAATGAAAAACATTCAAATTCTTACAAGAAAATGAAATACAACTCTGCTTAAAGCAGGTACATTGTAGCAATTACTTAATAAAACCATGCCTCGAAGGCATCTATAAGTGAAAATCCTACGGCTGAGGCAGCGTCCATAGCTCCTTCCAGACATGTAGATCCACTTGTCCTTCCTTCAACGTTCTACTGTTGCTTAGGCTCTGCATATTATCACAAATATCAGTGCCACAACCAGTATCCAATACCTTTAAGGTAGAACTTGAAGTAATAACATGAATACCTGAGGAAGTAGTCGCATACATCAACTTCAACTCCTCATCTTCTTCCATGAATTTAATGCAATCTCTCTTCCAATGCCCTGTCTCCTTACAGTAGCAGCACTTACCAACGTAAGAGGTATCTGACTCGGGCTCATAAGACACACGCTTGCCATGATTCAAAATCTGGACAACTTTGCCTTCACCCTTGTCAGCTTTAGGTTTATTAAACCTACCCTTCTCATTCATGAGATTATTCAGGGTACTCTTCACGTTTGGCTCAACTGTCTTGAGCATATCATGCAGTTCAGTCAGCGTCTTCGTTAAGCCTTTCTTGATATAGTTCCTTCTGAACTTATCATAGCTTGACGGCAGTGACTGCAGAATGATCTCAGTTGCCAATTCTTGGCTAACTGGATAATCCAGTTTCCTTAGGTTTTCAATGTAACCCATCATTTTACTGACATGAGGACTCACTGGATGATCATTTGGTAGCTTGCAGCTAGTGAGAGACTTAACCAACCGGTATCTCTCCACTCTTATCTGCTCCTGAAATTTCAATTTCAGGCTGCTGATCATCTCTATTGGCGACTCCATGTTCTCATATTGCTTCCGCAAGTCTGAGTCCATGGTAGCCAATATCAGACCACGCACATCTACCGCATCATTATAATGCTTATTCCAAGCATCATATACTGCATGAGAAGCATTGGACCCGATCCTCACGGGGAGAGCTCTCTCAAGGACATAGTCCTTTCTCTCCTGTCTGAGAACTAGCCTCAGGTTCCGCGACCAAGTCAAGAAATTTGATCCGTTCAGCTTGTCCATCTCAAGGACAGACCGGATCGAGAAAGTGTTTTGATTGTTTGTGCTAGTCATAACTGAAAATTAAGATAAAAGGATTTTAGTTAATATGTTCAATATGATTAATCTTGTATTATACTTAATATGATTAATCACGCATTATATTCAATAACATAAGTTACCCTCAATAGAATATAATGATTCCAAGATCCACATATAACTAAGATCAAAGTGGGCCACTGGCCATCACCCAACCTTAGCTTATATCGGTAAGCCCTATGTCGGCTAATTATATCCGTGATATAACTCTTGGTTGTGAATATGGGCCCGAGGCCCAATCCACTCTGATGTCTCAAGGCCCGGGACTCCCGATGGCCTAGTCAAGAAAACCAGACTATACAGTCATGTAATCATTAATGTCTGGGACTCCCAATGACATTTATGAATCACAAACCGTCTTATCCACGCAAAAGCAGACACCCTCACACTGTAAGGCCATGAATACAATTGAATGGGCTTCGACAGCTGACATAGCCTGGACAAGACATCCAACGCTTGATATTATTTGAGGTTCGTAGGTTTATTAAAATTTCATCCCCAAAATAGAAGATTACTATTTTGGGAAACTTTCCATTTTTGGAAACCTACTATTTTTGGAAACTTTCTAAAATCGGAAACTTTCTAACTTTAGAAATTTCTTAAAATCCAAAACCCGCAAATCTAGAAACTTCTATTTTAAGAAACTTTCTAATTTCAAAATTTCGGAAACTTTAATTTAAAATCGATTTATAATTTTATAAAATAAATTTTAAATTAATCTGATGAAAAAGACTCAAATAATTGGCCCAATTGTTTTAACTTCTTGGCCCGAGGCCCAAGAATTGGTCTATGTCCAAGACATAACCCAATTGTCCAATTAAATGACATAACCGGTCTGGTTCATTAAAATTGGTCTAACCAAAATTAATTACTACGATGACCACAATTGTCAACCGGTTATTTACTAAACCGGATTTTCTCAATTTATTTGGTCCAACCAAATCAAATTAGAAAATCCTGGTTTAGGCACAAAATCCAATATTTCGACTTTGGATTTCTTATCCCGGTTTAACCAGAATTTAATAAAATTATTAAATCTGTTTATTAAACCGAGACGTTTGATTTTAATCAAGTTTTAAAACCGAACCTTGAACCGAATTGGTCACAAACCGATCACGGTTGTGACCTAGCTCCATGCTTCCGCATCACGCAACGATCATGGTCGGATTGGACTCGATCCGAGATCGGCCCAACTCACGATCACGATCGAGGCTTGGATGATCGCGGGCGGGACGGAACATCGGCCAGCCGCACGAACGGGACGGGACGCGATCCGTGATCGGTCCATCTCGATCACGCGATGATGCTCGGTCGATTGCAGGACGGGACGGGACATGACGGGCCGAGAGCGGGACGTGCGATCGGGACTGGACGTGATCCATGCGATCGCGATCGTGCAATCCATGCGATCGGACCATCCTTCGCGATCGGACGAGACGCGTACGGCTTCGATCCATACGATCGTTTGTGCCGTGCCGTCGATCGTGTTGATGACACAAACCCGATCCAAGATCGGTTTGTTCGTCAAAACGATCCGGACGTGTGATCCGAAACTGATCAACACTCCGACGCATACCAATTCATATAGATTGGCTTGCGATTTTCATTAGTTTGTTTAGGTTTCAATTCTTGTTGCTTAAGTGATTTCTCTTATCAGTAGTTGATTCAAAACACTTTTTAAACAAGAAAAACAATCCTAAACATGAATCTAAACAAGAAAAACCAGAACCAATAGCTCTGATACCACTGAAGGATGTTTTGGTTGTTAATCCTGATTCAGTTCTTCAGATTAAACAGTCCTAAACATGCGGATCTAGGTTCTCTTGAATAGAAACAATAAGATCTCACCTTTTACCTTTTTATGCAGCGGAAAGAGAGAACAGGTCAGAGATCAGAGAGCCACCAAGTGATAACTCCTCCAGAGGTTCACACACGCACACCAAGCAGGAAGAGAGGCTGCTAGACCAAGCTGTGGGAGGCGCAGAGAGAGAGAAGAAAATCGCAGGGGGGCTAGGGTTAGGTGGAAAAATCAGACTTAAGTTTTAATTATAAAACTTGTCTATTTCCTTTTGGGCTTTTGGGCCCAAATACCAATCTGATTAAATCCCTTGGATTTAATCAGACCCATTAATCTCTCTCTTAGTACGACAAATGCCTGACACTTTTACCATACTTCTGCTAAGCCGTTCCAACACATTTTCCTGTTAGCTTAGGCGTGTGACCCATATGGGATCATATACTAAAGGCAATAAGTCCAAGACTTATAGATCATGAGCGGACTCTAGCAAGCCATCATGACCCCCAGTATTATATGACTTATGTCTGATCATTGACATACTCTTACTTTCTAGAGACAGTACCGAGATTACTGGACATAATTCCAACACCACATACGTCAGCTTGCAGCTTGTTCCAAGTTCACCCTCGAATTCCTTCAACACCCTGGACTTGTATGAATCAGCTGTGTCATCATTACGTAATGTTATGCACCTCCCGTATGCCCGGTAATCAATTCTGAATTCCCACTCTCCATTGTCGGAACGATTCCACTTCCCGGCCACGACGTACACAGGATCAAGGTGAACCTGATCAAAGTATATACAACATGAATTGTTAGCAAAATCACCTCAACATTTAGTAAAAGATAATTTATAAACAGTCTTGAACGTTCATTAAAATAGATAGTTATGAACGTGTATAAAACTCACACGCAAAGAAGTTAAACGAAACCTCAATAGAACACTGTTTCAAACAGACATCAGCATACGTTCATAATAACAGAGCGTATCTAAGATTTATTTATATAACAATCTTTAACAGCTTAGCAGACGTTCATATGAACGGTAACCAACAAAAATACGTTCATATTTCAGATCCGAAGGATATTTTTGCCAGGGATACCAAAAACTAACAAGTAACAAACAGAGTCACCCAGGATATTTTCCAAAAATTTGTTACAACTACATGTCAAATGTAGACACAAAATAGATAGACTATACAAAACAAAATCCCAAACGGTAAAAACCAAAAAGAATTAATTCTTACTTCCGCCATTAATGTAGATCTCAAACGGAAATAAAGTACTTCCCCTGAATTTAATTCCGCAGCTCTGTCTTCAACAACCACTCATCGGTGAAACCTGGATCTGTGATGAAGTTAGATAAGTTCTGATAATTAACTCAGCTTCCACTAATTAAATAGGTTCATTAAACCTACTAAGCATTGGCGGGAAAAAAATTATACATTAAATCAAATCAATGTCAGAAACGCAAACTTCACGCGCCACGCTTGGAAGGTAAGGATCACGTGATTATACCAACACCAAGCGCACACGCGCCAACATCGTCGTGACTCAACAAACCAAGGGCATAATCGCGTTTCTATTAATAGAACAGTGAAAAAGTGTTAGCCGGATAAAAACAAACTCAGAAGTGTTAGTTTTGTATATGGTATGCGGAATAGTGTTACTTTTGCAGAAAATCCCATATATATAACCACACAATTTTTTTGATATAGAAAATAAAAAAATATAACAGACTCATTCTCACACATATGAGGATAATTTATGACGCGATGATCACGACGATCGAAGACGCCCACAATATATCATTAATTTTACAAACAATTCCTTGTTTCTCAAGCAATCACGCAAAACATCAATTATTTATAAAAAACAATAAATCGAAGCTGAAAATTGGGAAAGATCACCAGTTGAAGCTAATAGCCTCAAAGTGAAGGTTTTTAGCCAAACCAGAGCCGCAGATCCTTGCCACCTCATGCCTCAACTTTCTTGGTCCACACACCATTACTCCCACGTCTTGCGAACCTTCTGCCTCAAAAAATATCTCTGCGGAGACGGCATGTTTTGGTCAAACTTTACTAACAAATTGTTGTCATGCATGTGATAGTGTATACGAATTGCTCTTTAGATTATACAGAAAGAAAAAGACTTACTCTTTAGATTAGGTTTACAACCGAAGTGAACATTGGTGGCTTGTACTATAGACTGATACGGGACGCTCTCCAGGTCTCTCTCGATGTTGCCACTGAACCATGAGGATGGAGAAGATGTTGGCGTCTCAAAGTATTTGACGATTTGTTTCTTCTTATTCAAATCATGATCTACTTCGTTGTTTTGTTTCTTGCGCCACAAGAAAACCGCGCTTGCAGCAATGAATATGCAGAGACATCCAAGTAACATGTCCCAGAGCGATCTGTAAGTGAAGTTGTAGACACTTCCTTTACGATCCACAGGGTACATGTAATAGCGTGTGATGATGGCTATGAGAAGTAGAAACATTGCGAATGATGTCAAGATCACAACACCAAGCCATAGTAAGTTGTTGGGCCCAAGAACAGGTGAAATAGGTGAGTCTTTGCTGTTCGGTTTGAACCATTTCGTCTTCACATGATTCTCGTCATCGGATGTTGTTGTTTGCGGCTCATTATCCCTTGTTACGTAGGCTTCTATTCGAAGCTTCAGCTTAGAAATATCTGAGACTGATATGCCTGATGGAGGGAATATTAGGTCTAAAAGGGTAAGATCTTGGTAATGTTTGAAGGAGCAAACAAGAAGAAGATCTGGTAGTTTCGTGTTCGAGTTTTGACTCTGGAAAATGATTTCTCTGATGACTGAAATGAAAGGAGCGATCCCGCTCCCGCCACTGACTAGTATCAGAGAGTCGTGCCTTAAGAAGTCAAAAGAAGTAGGTCCATAAGGTCCTTCAGTTGAGACTTCGACAGAATCGATAGAAGAAGAAGAGATATGGTCGTAGAGCTTCTGAGTCCAAGTTCCTTGTCTTCTGATGACAACACTTATTTTGTCTTCCTCCAAATTGCTGCTTGAAGTTATTGAGAAGGGATGCCACTGGAGCTTTGAAATGCTTGGAACATGTACAAATAGTATACTTGTTGGGTTGTAATGAAATCCTGAAATGCCCACCATAATCACAACTGGTTCAGTTATATTCCCAAAATAGACAACTATATATATATACTCATGAAAAACCTTTAAGAGGAACTAATAGAGTTTATATATAATTTTGTTAAAGAAAAATCCCATTAATCTTCACAAAATTATAAACCGACGAAAGAATAGAGACCAAAAAGTATGGAATGAATAGATTCTAGAGGATATGACAAACCCGGGACTTTGGAGAATGTGAGTTCGAAGTTGTCGGAAGGTAAGAGCCTTGCATTGACAAGCCTTGATCGCTTCATTGACTGTAAGAACCTCAAATAGCGATCTATGAAAAAGAGGAAGATGTTGGGCAAGATCATGCAGAACCACGAGTCTCCCACGTGGAACACGTAGAAGATTATGTAGAGACCGTAAAGCTGGTGAGTGTAGAAGAAAATTTCAAACTTCTTTCGTCTGAAGTATGGTGTGCTAGTCACCCAAATCGCTATTCCGATTACCATTGCTATCGTTCCGGCTAAATTCGGCACATAAGTCTTGCTCCATGCAAACGTCTTTGCGAACATATAGATGTACAACAACATATATTATAAGAGTTTGGTATAAAATTGCACAAGGAAAAACAACAAACATATTTGGCAAAAAAAAAAAATTACAATAAAATCTCTACAAATTAATAACGTCAGACTATAATATTTTATTAATTTAGTAAAATATTAATTTATTAAGAGATTAAATAGATCGAAATTTTAATTTAGAATTAAAAATTTCTATTAATTTACAGTAATTTACCGAATATTAATTTACAAAAATTATATTGTATTAGACATAAGTCATAAATTCTATATCTTATATAAAACTTCAAAAATTACTCATAAGTTTTTTTTTAATTATGTGGAGAATGGCAACTTTTAGAAATTCTTATTTAAATAATAAATATTATATCAAGAGTGGTTTGCACTCTCGGTGCATAAAGAAACTAATCATTTATACGGCCACTAGACTACCAATACTATCTTGATAATTGTTAAGTTTCTAAGCTTTTAACTCAAAACCAATCGGCCAATAGTATATTAGCTCAAATCTTCTATATATTAGTCAATATCTCTCTAGACTTCCAATGTAGGATAATTATTTTACACTCTCTACAGATTAAGGTTTAATGGCTCATTAATCTCTATATTATCTCAATACCTCCCATCGAGATAATGATTCTTCTAGTCACTAATCTCGCAGACCATCAATTCTAGAGTCTGAAAAAACCGACCATTTTGTAGGTCGGGTCACAAGAGTTTATGGATTAGGTTCTGATACATGTTAAGTTCATGTAGTTCTAACTCAAAACTAATTGACCAATAGTGGATTGTCCCAAGTCAAAGCCACTTACAGGTTAGAGGGGTCAGTGGACCCCACTAAATTTACAAAACTTCATTGTATTTATTCAATATTGCATGAAATAACCTCTCTAAAAAATAATTTTTGACCCCTCTTATTTTCTTTTTATGTATTTGGTATATTTTCTTTATATTTTTCAATTTTGTATTTTTTTAATTCTATCTAATGTTATAAGATATTTTTGACTAAAAGTCTTCTATTTTGACAAAATCATCTATTTACAAATTTTATGTCTTTTAAATCCATTAAAATTAATTTTATTTATGTTTTTTAACTAAATTAATTTTTAATATAGTAACTTATATTAATTAATTTTATTTATATATATATATATGTGTGTGTGTGACTTCGGTAAAATAATTTTCTAGCTCCGTCACTACTTATATATTAGTCAATGTCCATCCAAACTTCTAATGTAGAACAATTCTCGTACATTCTCTAGAGATTAAAGTTTTATGGCTCATTAATCTTTACATTATTTCAATAGTAATTACTCATAAATTTAGAATATTATTTGGTTTTAGTCCCATATATATAAGAAAACCGTCAGATGTAACGCACCCTGATTAAATGATTGGTCATACCCCAGTAGATAAGGAAAACGACGGTGTGAACGAGGAAGAGGAAGTTGGAGATATGTCCGAGCCAAATGTGATATTTGATGCTTGACTCGGAAGTCAACCCGACAAGTGGCAGAATAGTAGAGGCTCTTGTGACAGGGAAGAACAAAAAGGCCCAACAAAAGTGCCCCACATACCCTACTCTCAACCCAAAAGCCCTAAACTTCGCCTGCCATCTGCGCCATTTCGATATTCAATTTAGGGGTTTTTATGAATGTTATTTGTTAGTAGAAATGAATGTGCTTACATCTTAGCGTTATCGTAATTAAAAAGTTGAACGTAATAGCAAATGTAGAGGTGATTGCCGAGAGCCCAAGTCAAAAGAGAAATAAAGAGGATAGAGAAAGTCAAGTCTGTTGCGGTTACTATCCCCAATGGATTCATCACCGTCATCACTCGCCCCATCCCTCCTTTTATTTTACATTTTCTGCAAAAATTGGAATTACAAATATAAAAATATTATTGCATAACCAAGTGGTCTGTGTATAGTAGGATAGTAAGCTCACCTCTCGGTAGGTTGAATTACAGTTTGTTTCTTCAGGGTATGCAAATAGACGCAGCTCACAACCGCAATGAACATCATTGGAATTGTTAGGAGCACAAGATTCGTGCCTAGATATGCATGGAATTTAAACGAAATTTCTTGAAATTGCAAGAGAATCAATTCAAAGAAAGGGGAGAAGTATTAAGATCAACTAACCTTGTGGGCCAAAATAAGTGGTGTTGAAATACTTAGCGAGTTTCGGAGTCCAATTGTATTTGTAAACCTTAGTCGAAATCACTATCCAGATGAAGACCCATCCAACAAACACAAACATAAGTATCAGCTTCAGCATGTTCCTTATATTTCCCATATTTCCGTAAATCGTGTATGTAGAGACGGGTGATTGTGTTTGTGTTTGCTCTTTTAGGATCTTGAAAATAGTGAGCTTCTTGATTCGATCTTTATAGAAGTTTTTGTGTGGACGATTAAATATGTATATTTGCAAGATAACTGAAACATTGTTCATCATTATATATACAAGGTCCGATTGGGGAACAAAAATAGAATGGGTATGTTAGCGGTTAGCAGAAAGTTGTTAGTAAAAGCAGTAAAAAAAGTTGAGAATAATCATTTTTACTTTAGCTTTTGATACCATTTTTGTGATTGATATACTAAAATTGTATTTTTCTAACGGTAGCAGTTAAAGGTTACCAATCAAAACAAAAAATTGAAAAAAAATATAACACAAAATAGACATGATTCATGCATGAACAAAATATATCAATAATAAAATTATTCGTATAGTCGCGGACTAGCTATAGCTATAGCCATGGATTAGCTATGAGTTGTCAATGACTTTTAAAATAGCCCCGGAAAAGCTATAATAACCACACACAAAAACTCAAATACCTACAAATATATTAATTACGATGCTATTATCATATGAAAAAATCATGGCTTTTCAATGACCATAGCATCGTGGCTAATTTTTTTGGGTAATTATATAAATTTTTTTGCAGCTATTTCGTAACTAATCACGGAAAATTTGTGACCGATCTTTGACTATAAAATTGAATTTTACTAGTTTTAATATTTATTAATTTGCGCGAGCAAAAATAAACTTTATAACCACCAAATTTTCATGTGTATATGAAAATGTTTGTAGCTACACAGCGAAATAGCCATGGTCAATCATGAAATTTTTTCCGCACCTATAGTTTCGTGACTTATTTTCCCCAAATTTTGCTGGCTGATTAGCAGTGTTATCGGTAAAAACAAAGAAACAAACCTTCGGTGAGTAAATAACCTCCTGATAGTGTACTTCATCAGATTTTACTGGGTTATATATATTCTATCACCATTCACGGCTTTAGAATTTAGTACGCCTAACAAAACTTCGTCGTTATTTTTTGGTGTCGTACACGTAATAGTAACGTACTAATCAGTGATAGCTACTTACTAGCTATCTGACGGTCATGAATAAAGTGGTGACATAAAAAAGATTTAAAAGGATTGATTTAGTTGCTTTATATCAATCAACCAAATGCACTTGTTTCTCTATAATATATCTTGACAGAATTTCACAATTAA
The DNA here is from genome assembly GCA_030180135.1 of Orychophragmus violaceus. Taxonomy (NCBI): domain Eukaryota; kingdom Viridiplantae; phylum Streptophyta; class Magnoliopsida; order Brassicales; family Brassicaceae; genus Orychophragmus; species Orychophragmus violaceus. The sequence goes on along the minus strand of CM058232.1, from coordinate 30,603,046 downwards.
GCGTTTTGAGTTGGAGCAATTTCCTGACATGCGATTGTTAAAGTAGAAATTGTTCAACAATCATATTTCTAAATAGTAAATAATAAGAGGATCACATTTGTCTTTTCGAATCTTCTATGATGAAACAAGGGGCCGGGTTGCCAAATAAAAGATGGATTTCGAATACAAATTTGAGTAAAATATGGTAGCAAATGAGTTTAGTATTTCAAACTCATAATGTTTAAGAAAATAAAATCAAGGGAATATAAGTATATTGAAGTGTGTAATTATCAACACAATTAGTTGTCAATAGAATTAGTTGTCCTCTTTCTTTGTCCGTATCTTGTTTTATACCATGAACTATGTTTAATTTTTTTTTTTAATAACTGGGGTTATTATAAACCGAAATTATTTAGACAATCCTTGGACCCATAGAAATATAGATTTCTTGTCATTGAAGATGTCAACGGTGATAAAATAGAAATAGTTAAATAATTTTATATGGTCTAAATCAACAAGATGATTCCACTAGCAAGTAAAAACCACTAGACCACAACTGTAGGTTAAAACACAATTAGGTGTCAATGGAATTAGTTGGCCAACCGTAACCGTTTATTTACTCATTTAATTTGGTATTGACTGTATTTATTATCGTTGCATCAGCCGTTTCTTTTCAGAGCATTGAATTGCTGGTTTGAATTAATCTTGCGTGATGACAAAAAAAGGTCTTGCGTTTTATTCCAGAACACTTCAAGTTTGACTTCTATGATCTAACCTTCACTTTATGGCTTTTTATTCCATTTCCTAGTGGGCATATATTATTGGACCGAGATTTATATGCCAAGCAGTGATCTATTAGAAGATTATATGTAATATCCTATGAGTATAACAAAACACGAAAATATCCAATAATCTTTCAGACCTTCCAGAATAATTCACTGGTCATCGTATAAGAATCGACTCACATACTAAGAAGGGGCTTCACTGAAGCAGTTTGTTTAGGTGTCAAAGTAATAACCCATCATCTCAACCTAATTAATCTCCAAAATCAATTTGAGAATGAACCTTAATTTTCTCTTTTTTGAAAATCAGACTTAAAAAACTACCCCACACAATCTTATAAACTCCCACTTGAGACAAGTAAGACTAAGAATTTTTTTTTGGAACAAAATCAAATTTTAGAACTCAAACATAAATTTCCGAATCCAAACCCAAACTAAATGATAAAATTATCTAAATGGAATTGCCATTTATATACCAATTATCCCACCTCAACTGTGTAAAATCAAGTTGAACCAAAGGTCACTAAAAGGACTAAGGGCATCTCCAACCCATTGCTATTTTTTCCTCTAGTTATAGAGGAAGAAATAGCATTCCTCTATAATAGAGACAAATTTTTTTATTTACACAATTATCATTTAACTTTTATATTTTATAATTATAACCGAACTATATATAAAAACATTATTTTATTATTGCTTTTATACATATATGTAATTTCTTTGTTGCTTTTGAAAATATTTTATATTTTTATAAAAGTTTTGTAAAATAAATAAAAATAAAAAGGTTTAATTTGTAACTTTTAAAAACAAAATGTATTATTAGTAAAATAAAAAAGAATATAAGAAAGAATATTCCATTTTAGAAGAAAATATAGAGGAATACATTGGAGCAAAATCCACCTCTATTATACTCTATAATAGAGGCAAATATAGAGAAATACATTGAAGATGGTCTAAGACTTATAACTAAATATATAGAAAAATATATAGAGAATACTAAAAATATATTAAACACCAATTATCAATTATATAATCTCATAACAGTATCATTTTTTAATTTTCAGATAAACTCCAATCAGCTGGATGATGTTGGATATGAGTTTAACACTCATCCATAAGCCCAATGAAATTTGCTATCTCATCAAAAATATTTCGGCCCAAAAGATCAAGTCTGCCAAGTTGTCAACAACGAAACAAAAAGTTAGACTACTTTTACTATCAATAGACCCTTCACTGTTTATTTTACTCATGATCTAACTTGCGAAGGCTCTGAGTTTCATTAAGTGACAAGCTCGAGCAAACTTTAGGGAGCACGTCTATTGACGGATTCCCACCTCGTTTTCCTGTTCATTGTTTGGCTCCGGCCTAATCATTAATACAGAACAATTTCTGAACCCTACTTTAATCTATTCTTATCTTTTTAGTTTGAACCCCTTTGATCGTAACCCTGATTCTTTCAGACTAGATCAAAATTTCGTAACAACAACTGGCGACGTCTGTGGGGACCAAGAAACTCTTCTACATTTTAGATGAAGTCGAAGATGATATGACCAACCTTGATCAGTGATAACCTCTAGTCATCCAAACAGACTCCAAGCCTACTTCCTCAAAGCTCAACCTCTCTGAGTCCGTTCATCAGATAGACTCACCAGTTCTACCGATCGATACTCCGGGCCATCAAGCCAAGACGATTGATACCGACGATAATTTGAGCTGCCAATCAAACTTCGGACACTCAAAACCCGAGCCAAGACCTCTCTTCCCTCATAAAGATCCTGATGACGCATACTGACGAGCTGATTTGAGGCAACAATACCCGCTTTGACCAGCTCAAAAATGCTAAGAACATACGCATATAACAAATTAACGACCTCCAAACACCTGGGCATCAAACATCTCAAGCAATGGGAGAGCTCGCCCCGTGGCTCCAAAGGGATTTGTTAAAGGTATCACCAGCTCCAAACACCAAGTCGAGCAGGCGACCACCCGCACCTATAGGACCGCTATCAAATGGACCAGGAACGGACCGAAAACCGTCCGCCGAACTAACACGAATCCAAGCGGAAGCTAGCAGAAACATCGAGCTCAAACTACTAAAGGCGCATCTGGATTATATGTCTTCAAAGGTCCACAAGGCAACCAGCTTGGCCCCCGAAATATACCGAGTATTAAAGAAACCCAGAACACACCATTCACGAACAAGATAACGGGCACGCCTATCAAAAAATTCCGAAAAGATCAAGTTGTCGACCTATGAGGGAATCCCAGATCCTCGACAGTACCTAACAGCCTTTAGCATCGCAATGGGGTGAGCAAAGCTCTCCCTCGAGGAGCGCGACGCCGGTTCTACAACTCTTTGTCAAATATTTAAACGTTGCCGCCCTAAACTGGTTTTCGCTCCTCGAGGCACACTCCATCGACAAATATCACCAGCTGTCGACCACTTTCCTCAAGCACTACTCCATGTCCATTTAAGAGGGAGCTTCAAGCGCCGACCTCTGATCAGTAAGCCAAGAACCAAAGGAGTCTCTCATATCATACATCGATATGTTAAAGGTCATCGTCTCCAAGATATCGGTGACCGATAACGAAGGGCTTCCAGCACTACGAAATGGGATCTGGTACGAATCACCATTCTGCGACGAGTTAGCCGTAGATAAGCCACAAACTCTCGAAGCCGCTATCCACCGAGCAGCCGTCTTCGTTGAAATAGAATAAGAAAAAGAGCTACTAGCTAAGAATCTTGCCTCAGGAAAAAGGGGAAGGAACCAGCGCCAGAGTGTCTCGACGAAAAAGGAAAGAAAGCAACGAAATGCTACGTCGGTGAACAACAGACAAACTGCCAAGCATGGGATAAATACATTCGGACTGACGACCAGGAAAAATCTTTATGCACCTTTCATCAGCGCTCCGAACACGACACCGCCGAGTGCCGACACCTACAAAGTCTCCTTGTCGGCGAACACCAGAAAGGAGTAACAAACATAAAAAATCAAAATGCGCCAACAACTACTCCTGAGAACGATTCAAGCTCGTCCATGAGGGAAAAGCAAGGCATGCCAGTAAACATCGAGCAGAGCAAGAGGATGCTGACACCAAATCACCCAAGCGCACTCGCGACGATGACAAGGAAGAAACTCCCATGCCAAGGAGACGTATAAACATGATCATGAGAGAACTCCCAACCTACAACGACTCAGTTATGCATGGGCATTTTAACCGGAACCGATTACCCGAACCAGAACCAACCGGAAATGGACCGACCCAAAACCGATATTGTTATATAGTATTTATCTGATGGATAATTTATTTTGAACCGTGGGTATTGGGTAATACCCGTAACCGAACCGATACCCAATCAGGACCCGAATACACGAAATATATATATATATATATATATATATATATATATACTAGACATAACCCAGAATATATATAAACACATGAGCCACAATTTTACTAAGCTCAATTATTTGAGAAGATAAGTTTTAGAAGAAAATAACTTTATTTATAGCTAAGACTCTACCAAAAAAATTTTCGTTTTCGATTTGCGACTCTTACCTCTCTCTCTTAAAAAAAAATATTTCATTAAAAAATCTATTAATGGGCATTACATGTGGTATTATAAATTCACTACACCTAAGTAATCAACCATTTTTCTTTTCAACTTTGTCATATTTTTTTATGGGTACCCGGAACCGAACCAAAATCGTGAGGAACCGAACCAGAACCACACCGAAAATTATAAAATACTCGATGGATCCTAAATCTCTAGAACCAAAATATCTGGAACCGAACGGTTCCTACCCGAACCAAACCGAATACTTGAATGTCTAGGCCTAGACTGAGTACGATCGATAACGGCATATGGCCAGAATACCGACGTACAATAGCACTGGAACAGGAACATCGCCGAGGAATTAAAAGCTGGAAGAAAAATCACCTTCACCGCAGAAGAAGAATGCCTCGATAAGCCGTACAACAACCCGCTCGTCGTTGAACACCATATATGTGATTGCAAAGTCACCAAAATCCTAATCGACACAGGAAGCTCGGTCGACCTCATCTTCAAAGAAACTTTGCAAAGAATGGAGCTGCGAGACTAAAAGATGAAGGGATCGGAAAAACCTCCCACTGGTTTCACTGGCGACACTACCAATCCAATCGGAACGATCAATTTTCCGGTACACATCAGACAAGAAACTGTAGATCGTTAGGAACTCCATGAATCCATGCGATAAAAGCAGTATCCTCGACTTATCACTAGTTCATAAAGTTCCCAACCTCATAAAGAATCTTCACGCTCTGAGGAGATCAAAAGATCTCTAGGTATTGTTTAGCAGTAGAGCGCAAAATGCGACAAGCTTCATGTATCAGAACCAACTAGATTCGCACCTCAACAGAAGAGTTAATCAAGCGGGCTCTGGCTCCATCTCTAACGAGCTCTAAAGCTCTATAAAAACATATATTTGTATAAGTAACCATGCTCCGACTTATAACTTGTAAAAAAAAAAAGAACTATGCTCGGCTTGATCTCTCCCCAGAGAATACGTAGAAAACCTCTACGAGGTGCAACCACCTTTATATTTTCAAAGTTTAAGTCTCTCCTCAATCGAAATTCTGGCCACATGTTCGGTTTAACCAACAATGTGTCTCATACAGTGACATTGCACGTCACACTATCAAATCTGGCGACCTTAACCTAAGGCCAGAACCGCCGAAGTTCTTAAATAAGTTCGTAAGGTAAACCTCCTTCGCACAACTAAAATTCAAGGGCTTCATAGGATAAGTCGAATGCGTATCCGCACCTAAAAACAAACAAATAACAGGATAAGCCGAGCCCGAACTCGCACCTAAAAACATTTGTAAAAGACGAGCAAAATTTCTACTTCATAAAATCAAAACAGGACAAGGCGAGTACGTACTCACACCTAAAACTTGATCTCGCCCAAAAGCCGAGAATTACATGTGGTATTATAAATTCACTACACCTAAGTAATCAACCATTTTTTCGTCTTCGATTTGGGACTCTTACCTCTCTCTCTTCAAAAAAATATTTCATTAAAAAATCTATTAATGGGCATTACATGTGGTATTATAAATTCACTACACCTAAGTAATCAACCATTTTTCTTTTCAACTTTGTCATATTTTTTTATGGGTACCCGGAACCGAACCAAAATCGTGAGGAACCGAACCAGAACCACACCGAAAATTATAAAATACTCGATGGGTCCTAAATCTCTAGTACCAAAATATCTGGAACCGAACGGTTCCTACCCGAAACCAAACCGAATACTTGAATGTCTAGGCCTAGACTGAGTACGATCGATAACGGCATATGGCCAGAATACCGACGTACAATAGCACTGGAACAGGAACATCGCCGAGGAATTAAAAGCTGGAAGAAAAATCACCTTCACCGCAGAAGAAGAATGCCTCGATAAGCCGTACAACAACCCGCTCGTCGTTGAACACCATATATGTGATTGCAAAGTCACCAAAATCCTAATCGACACAGGAAGCTCGGTCGACCTCATCTTCAAAGAAACTTTGCAAATAATGGAGCTGCGAGACTAAAAGATGAAGGGATCGGAAAAACCTCCCACTGGTTTCACTGGCGACACTACCACCCCAATCGGAACGATCAATTTGCCGGTACACATCAGACAAGAAACTGTAGATCGTTAGGAACTCCATGAATCCATGCGATAAAAGCAGTATCCTCGACTTATCACTAGTGCATAAAGTTCCCAACCTCATAAAGAATCTTCACGCTCTGAGGAGATCAAAAGATCTCTAGGTATTGTTTAGCAGTAGAGCGCAAAATGCGACAAGCTTCATGTATCAGAACCAACTAGATTCGCACCTCAACAGAAGAGTTAATCAAGCGGGCTCTGGCTCCATCTCTAACGAGCTCTAAAGCTCTATAAAACATATATTTGTATAAGTAACCAAGCTCCGACTTATAACTTGTAAAAAAAAAAGAACTATGCTCGGCTTGATCTCTCCCCAGAGAATACGTAGAAAACCTCTACGAGGTGCAGCCACCTTTATATTTTCAAAGTTTAAGTCTCTCCTCAATCGACATTCTGGCCACATGTTCGGTTTAACCAACAATGTGTCTCATACAGTGACATTGCACGTCATACTATCAAATCTGGCGACCTTAACCCAAGGCCAGAACCGCATAAGTTCTTAAATAAGTTCGTAAGGTAAACCTCCTTCGCACAACTAAAATTCAAGGGCTTCATAGGATAAGTCGAATGAGTATCCGCACCTAAAAACAAACAAATAACAGGATAAGCCGAGCCCGAACTCGCACCTAAAAACATTTGTAAAAGACGAGCAAAATTTCTACTTCATAAAATCAAAAACAGGACAAGGCGAGTACGTACTCACACCTAAAACTTGATCTCGCCCAAAAGCCGAGAATCGCATCGCACATCACATATGTATCCGCCTCGACAAAAGATGAGCGCAACATAGAAAATAACGTGTATTATAATATTTGGTATAAACATATGGTCCAAAAACTAAAACATGGGAAATTTATAATAGACACAAATATGATAGCTTGTCATTATCTAGCTGCCACGTGTCAATCATGCAAAATCATCTTCATGCAATTCATTTATATTTATACTTCTATATCTATAAAAACGCCAAACCATATTTGTCCATTTTCTCTCATTGATATATATAAAAGATGTGCATCATGACTTTCATTAACGAGAAAATTAGGGAATATTCTTAACTTGGTTACCGATTGTTATTTACTTCAATACAAGTGAAAGGCTGAAAGTAAAATACGTTTTTGTCATATACTTTTCTTACCGCAAGATTCATCATCTATATAAGACCCACGAATTCATAGTTGCAGAGCACAACAACATCAACATGAACTTGTTTTGGATAACAGGATTGGTTATAGCCTTGGCGGTAGTGAGGATTAACCATTGGTGGTACCGATGGTCAAACCCCATGTAATACCTGTCTCTCGGCGAACCGAAGACGCGGCATTAAAGCACCCGTTGAACCGTATTCGGTCCAACCGGGATGCCATCCCAACTTGTTCCAGGTCCCAGGCGCCTCTTTCGTGTTCAAAGCCACCAATGACGTCACATGATCGAATCAATCCCGCATCCGGACCTGCAAGAAAACGGGGACAGGGAAAGGGAAAAGGACAATAATTGTTTCAAACACAATTATCCAGCGATGGTGGATTAAGGAACCCGCGATCCTGGCTTACGCCACACAATTTTGACTCACAAGTCCTAGGCTAATATCACCTTGCAATCACGCCCGAAGGCTTCACCACACAATCTACGTCCATTCGTGCTTACTTGGCCTGAAGCCCACAAACTCCCGGACACCTACGGGCCCGAAGCCTCGCACACGTGCCCTTATGCACCACAACGGAGGGCTCGTCACACCCTCCCCGACGACAAGGCCGTGTACCATTCCCGTTATACACGCCTTCCACACAATTCCCTAGCACAGTTCTACCAAACATATCCATCACGCACACACAACGTTTTCGGTTTAAACGATATCCTAGCGTTTCTAAGTTCCACAATCATACACATCAGAGCTTTACTATCCTTACACTACCTAGGAAAGACGGTATTGACAGAGGACTATCGTCCGGAATTGAGATAGAGCAAGGAAGATCACAACCGGTCTTCAAAGAAGGGCAATTTCGTAATTTAGGAACTTCATTAGAACATCAGATCTGGAAAGAGGACGAAAATAAGCGATTTAGGTTTTTGAATCACATAAATCGGGCTTAGGATGAACTAGTTATGATCAATTGAAAATGACCAGCCAAAACCAGCTTAACCGATTGAATCGAACTAAACCGGAAATAAGATTGAAATTAGGCTGAACCGGAAATTAAAAATTGAAATTGGAAAACTGGATTTAACCAAACCGGTCAACCTAACCGAACCGGTCAACCTAACTGAACCGGTCAACCCGACCCGGTCAACGGTCAATCCGGGTCAACCTAGTTGACTCGGTCGCCGGCCAAGTTGACTAGGCGGAGGCTCCGGTGATCGGCGGCGGCGTCGGAGCTCCGGCGAACGACGGCGGCGCGTGACTCCGGCGGTGGCGCTTGCGGCGGCGCGTGGGCGAACGTTGAATATTCTCTCGGCGATTGCGGGCGTGTCCAGACGGCTATGGAGGAACGGTTAACGGCTACGGCTTCGTCTCATCGATAGGAACGCGATGGTGGTCTCGAATTTTCCAGATTCATCACGGATAAAATGATATTGAGGTTTTAGGTCTCAGGTTGAAAGGAAACAAATCTGAAACGAGGTTTCAGGATTACCTTTGACATCAAACGATGGAGGAGCTATAGATCTGGGCTTGGAAGTTGGTGGCTGCAACGGGAGAGGGGCAGAGCTTCGCCGGCTTCCTCTTCTTCTGCTTTTCTCAAAGGGTGGAGGCTCTTTAAATAGGAAAAGGAAGAGGGAACGCTAGGGTTTTTGGAATGGGTTAATGGGCTTGGACTTGGGCTTTCTTCTTTTCTTAAAATTTTTTGGGCTGGTGGTTTAAGTATGTTACAATTCTCCCCCCCCCCTCGAAAGAATTCGTCCCGAATTCCATGGCGGGAGTTCTCCACTGCAACTCTTTACCAACCACACTCCGCAAACTTTGCTGAACAGAAGCTGATCACTATCGCTTACTCGCTTGAAAAGTTCTTGTCCTTGAATCTTGAAGATTGCTTCTCCCCCCCCCCCCCTTATTTCCAACCAAGTTCTGAAGTGTCCTTCTCCTTGGTACCAATCCATTAGCAGCTCATAGAATGCAACGCAAACGCCACATGTTACCGCCCGTGTACATTAGGGTCGGTCTCCAAAATTTAGAAACAACACTCATCCCTCGAGTGGTTCTAATACATGAATTAGATTCTCCGCTTCAAACCAGTTCTCCTCACAGTTTCTATTACCGTGCCATAGTGCATCATCCACTTCCAAATAGATTCTCTTCGACGTTTTCCATTACCGTGCACTATGGTGTTGATTGTCGAACAAACCATCATCCTTGCTTTCCCTTGGTGAATGATGAGGTTAACCATGTCTATTATGGCTACCTGACTTGTGGGGAACGACCCACCATGCTTTCGCTACGCACTCTGATTTTCAAACCAGCTTCCAATCTGACTTGTAGGGAATGAAATACCACGCTTCCGCTGCGCACTCTGATTCCCAGACCAGTTTCCAATCTGACTTCCAGCTCAAGGTTCCCTACTTTGTGATCCAGGTGTAGTGCTTTCCAAACACCATCCTTTGGGTTTCCTTCCCCATTAAACTTGCCTTCCTTTGCTATTCCTTGCAGCTTCTTGCCAATCCTTCATAGTGTTTTCCTAACACTCTTTCATTGGATTTCCATTTCCAATAACCAGCTTTGTCCACTTGAGCTTGCAATTGCAGAAGTCCGGCTTGCCAGGCAATTTCAAATGCCACAACGCCACTTCCCAAAACGCTTCTGTGATCTTCCTTCCATCTTTAGGAATTCCATTAGATGCTCCAGTAATCCACAAAGAACCCCAGGGCAGATCGTTTCCTTTTTGGTCCCACCGTTGTATCTCAAGTCTGTTGTACCACGAAGATCTTCTCCAGCTTCCAGCTTGATCAATCTTCACCGAGCCGTCCATAAATCAATAAATTGATGTCACAAACCGATTCCAAGATTCCATACTTAGAATAGGTTTGGACAGTTTCCTCCTGCTCCTTGTGATCCAAGCAACTCAAGCAACTCCTGACGCTTAATCCAGTCAAAACACCACCACTTCCAAATGGCCTCCTTGCAATCCAGTCTTTCCATCGACCTCTTGCAGCTCCTGTAGTATTCCTTGCAATCCGGTCTTTCCATCGACCTCTTGCAGCTCTTGCAGTACTCCTTGCAGCTTCTCCAGCGCCTTTTGCAACTCTTCTATCACTTCTTGTAACTCTTTCAACTTTCTGCTACACTCCCGCAGTAGTCTCTCCGATGAACGTCTCCACATCTTGATCGCCCTCAAACGCTTTGTTGAACAACGCTCTGAACAGACGATGACCCCCAATACACACCTCATTAGTACCGACTGCCTTGTAGGCGCACACCACAACATACACCTCAACGGTACACATCACGACATACACCATATCACACATCTTACGGGCAGTAGCACCACTAAGGTTTGAAGAGACTGACCCCAACCTGCAAAGAGAAATTCTATCTAGATTAGGACCAGCGTGGAGAACAATCTACGATATAGTTGGTGCTTGAAAAAGCCTCTCACAAAGTAACCATTTTATAAAAAATTTGCAAACACTTTGGAAAAAGATTTGAAAACAAAGTTTTGGGGAAAACAACGAAAGCTGATCTCCCAGGACGGGATTGGGAGTGTTGGGATTCCAACTTGTGTGCGTATGGACTACGATAGAGGCGCAGCGATTGAGGCGCTCCAGATCTCGTTTACCTGATTCATCTTCCGCTGCCAATCTCCAGGTAATCACGAGGTCAGATCTATGATTCAATTAACTAGACCCTAGATCCTAGGCTTCGGGAACCTGACAGCAATTCTGAATCTGGTAGAATTGGCTCCGAGTTCCAACAGTGGTATCAGAGCCTTAGGGTTTATCATTGAATCAAACCTGTTTATAGAATTTGATGAGTTAAATTCGTTCATTAGAGAATATGAGTTAGAACAGGTGAGATCGATTCTGATCAAAATCGATTCTGTGTTTTCGCACAGTGTCGATCGACACACTAGGTGTGTCGGTCGACACAGAATGGCGAATTCGACAGAATCGGCGGCTAGGGTTTTTCGCGAAGAAAAACCGAAAGCCTACTGTGTCGATCGACACAGGTTGAGTGTCGGTCGACACAGAGCAGATTCGGTCGAGTGTCAAACGACACAGTTTGAGTGTCGGTCGACACAGAACAGATTCGGTCCAGTGTCGATCGACACAGGTAAGTGTCGGTCGACACAGACCTATCAAATGGTTAATCGGTTCAATTGGATTGGACCGGTTATCATGCTTGGTTAAGTCCGAATAGATCGGTTTAAATTGGATGAATTGGTTCAATTGGATTGAATTGATTATCTCAATTAGCATGAACCGATGGGTTAAATCAGTTTGATTGGATAAAACGGTTCAATTGAATTGGACCGGTTATCGCAATCAGTTGAAACTGGTTAAAACGGTTTAAATTGGATGAATTGATTCAATTGGATTGAACCAGTTATCGCAATTAGTATAAACCGATTTGAATGGTTAAGATTAGTTTGATCTGATAAGTCGGTTCAATTGAATTGAACCGGTTATCAAAACTGTTTTCGGTTTAGGTCTATGTCGACCGTCACACATGGGTTGTGTCGATCGACATGACCGGTTCAATAAACCGGGTTAATTGGATTAATCGGTTATTGAAGTCCGGTTAAGTTTGGTGTTGTCGATCGACAGACATAGTCTGCGTCGATCGACACAGAGCTCGAAATTCTGGTTATTGAACCTTGAATTTGCAGAAACCAAACTAGACTTAAACCTTGATCAAAGTTTAGCTTCAAAATGGTCAACTGTCAAGACTCATTTCATTGTGTGATGGTCTAGCCAAGAGCTTGGTGTCCACAATTAGGTGAGTAAGGCAGGTAATTAAGTTGATGGACTTGCGGTGCTTGACATCAACAATTACATGACCTAATAGATTGATTTGCTAACCTTTCAGAGTTTAGTTTCCTCAACTAAACATCAAGTGACCTTGATGTCTTGCCCAATCTCGTCTACTGTCAAGACTCAGTTCATTGTTGGATAGTCTTGGAGTCCTTGGTATCCACAGTGACATGAGCAAGGTGGGTGTTCATTGATAGACTCGCAGTGCGACTGTCAATGATCACAAGACAGAAGAGATTGTTTTACTTGACTGGGCTATCAGAAGTTCTGGGCCCAGAGACATTAGAGTAGATGAGACATAGATTGTCTTATCTGCGACCAAGAGTTGTACTGGGTACAATTAGCAATGATTTGCTTACCTAGATAACTAACTTTTTGGGTGATGATGAGTCGTCCACTCAGAATTTGGTGAAGTGTGGATCTTGGATCATTATATTCATAGAGGAAACATTGTTTGAATATAATGCGAGTTTTCTTATTAGATAAGATTTCTCATGATATACATAACTAAATCTTTGTCATTCTTGGATTTCAGCTTATGTCTATGACTACTTTCTCGTTGCGATCCGTCCTTGAGAAGGACATGTTAAATGGATCCAACTTCCTGGATTGGTATCGGAATTTGAGATTAATCCTCAAGCAGGAGAGCAAGGACTATGTCCTTGAGAAAGCTCTTCCAGAAAGGCTTGGGACCAATCGCTCGAATGCAGTATATGATGCTTGGAATAAGCATTATATTGATGTGGTAGATGTGCGTGGTCTGATGTTGGCTACCATGAACTCAGACTTGAAAAGTCAATACGAGAACATGGAGTCGCCAATAGAGATGATCACCAGCCTGAAACTTAAGTTTCAGGATCTGGCACGAGTTGAGAGATTCCAGATGGTGAAGTCTCTCACTGGGTGCAAGCTATCAGAGGATGCTCCACTAAGTCCTCATGTCATTAAACTGATGGGTTACATTGATAACCTGGGGAAACTGGATTGTCTTGTCAGCTTAGAGTTGGCTACTGACATCATTTTACAGTCATTGCCATCAAGTTATGATAAGTTCATTAAGAACTATATCAAGAAAGGCTTGATGAAGACGTTGACTGAGCTGCATGGCATGCTCAAGACAGCAGAGCAAAACATCAAAAGGGGTAAAAGATTTGAGAAATCTTTTATAGACAAGGGGGAAGGCAAGGCCGTTCAGATTTGGAATCAGGATAAGCCTGTGTCATCTTTTAAGCCCAAGTCAGGCCCATCTGATGTTGATAAATGCTGCTACTGTAAAGAGTTTGGGCATTGGAAGAGAAATTGCATTAAATTCTTGGAAGATTCACAAGAGATGGAGAAGATGTATGGTACTTCTTCTTCAGGTATTGTGTTATTGTTTCAAGTTCTACATGAGTATTGGATACTAGTTGTGGTACTGATATTTTTTGAAATATGCAGGACCTAAGCGACAGTAGAACGTTGAAGAAAGGACAAGTGGAACTGCGTCTGGTATGAAGCAATGGTTGCTGCATGAGCCGTAGAGATTCTCCACTTGTAGGAGCCTTTCATACTTGGCTTTAGAAATTAAGTAATTGCTACTATGTATCTGCCTTGTGCGGAGATGTCTTTCATTTTCTTGTAAGAATTTGAATGTTTTTCATTTTGATAAAAGGCAAGCTTTGTTCTTTAAATCTAAATGAAATATTCTATGGTAGCACCCCGCTTAGAATGGGTTTTATATCTTAAACCAATGTACGCTTGTACATATAACATAAATACCAAACACTTTAAGTCTGATGACTTGAAGTCGATTTTTCCTTAGCAAAGTCGTTTTGACCAAATAGAGTGAAGCGAATTCAAGAGTTCCATAGCTTTGGGCTTTTGGGCTCATTTGATTATAAATCATTTGAGAAATGAATTCTGCTTACTGGGCCAAATGACTAAGGCCTTTTAGCAGAGCTAAAAGAAAACGGGCCAGATGCTTATTGGGCCTTACACATACTGATGTATGCGACCCGATAAGCGTTACTGCCAGAGGAAATCTTCTGTACTTCATTACCTTTATTGATGACTTCAGTAAGTATGGATGTGAATGAAGTATAGATTCGATTTGACAGAAGTATTAAGATCCTCGATTAGATCGCGGAAGAAAAATACTTGAGTCAAGAACTGGGTGATCATATGAGAGAATCGGATCTTATTAGATATGCTCCGATTAATGATGAGTCACAAGAATCTTCCATAATCATTTAAGAAATACGCTCTAAAATGTCTGTTTTTGCACATAAAAGGGTTTCAATCAGAATCAATTGAAAGACACCACATTGGATGTGGACTGGAAGTTTTTCAAGTAAGTTATTTCTAATAATTTGGGGATGATAGCTGACAAGCTTGAACCCGAACCTGATAATTTCTACCTCGCTGGTTGTCCTAAGGAAACCGAGGCTTACTACTTTTATAAATAATCCGAGAACAAAGTTTTGTTGTCCGGAACTGTGTCTTTTGAGAAAGATCATACTTTCAAAAGGGAAAAGTGGGAGTAAAAGTACAGATCGAAGAAATACGATAAACACAGGAGGCTGCTCAACCTGTTGAGGGAGAGCAGCGGTGAGATCTGCAAAGTGCTGTAGGATCTACACCTGTGGAGCCTGAAATTCGCAGATCCGAAAGGATCCGTCACTAACTCGAGAGTGATTTCTCGTAGCCGATTGTCGTGATCTGTTGATCATTGAAAAGTGACGAGCATGCGAAATTCAAAGAAGCGATGGTGAGCCCCAACTCCGAAAATTGGCTGGGTATGCATGTTAGCTTCACCGATCCATTTCTGGATTGAAACAAACATCTTGGAGTTGGAATCAACATTCTGATAATGTGGTTAAAGGTTTTGACTTGATCAGAAAAAGAAATGAAACCATGCGTTTACAAGAAGACTAGTGGGAGCGTAATTGCAATTCTCACACCGTATGTACATAATGTACTTAATCTCATGAACGACGTTCCGTCGGTTAAGTCTTGAAAGACTTGGGTCGGAAGTCAAATTTAAACAAAGGACAGGGGAGAAGGCCGTAAAAGTTCTTGGAATAAGGATCCATTTGAATGGATCAGAAAGGCTAATTGGATCATGTCAAAATCCTTATGTTGATAAGGTATTTAACAGTTCAAATGTGCTTGATTCCAAGAATGGCTTCATACCAAAGGTCTTATGGCAATAATCTTAGCAAGATGAAGTGTTTTGAACACTGACTGAGCTAGTATCGATGAATGTGATTGCTAATGCTGCTGCAATAGAATCCATCATGAATGCCATATTTTGCGCTCGTCTAGATGCAGCTTTCGCATAAATCATGATGAGAAAATACCAATATGTTCCGATAATAGTCACTGAACAGTTACCAGAAATATCCCAAGTGTTTTGAGGAACACTAAGGATAGGTTCGTGGTGAACTGATAAAATGACGAACCAGTTGAAAGTAGTTAGACGGACAAAGACGATTCCCGGTTCCCACCTGGTTATGTCTCTTTGTCTGAATAGCGGTGCTATCTGTTGGAAAGGCTCCAAGCAGTGGACCGTAGAATAGTGCTTTTATCTGAATGGCGGTGTGGTTTGTTGGAATTGTTTCAAGCAATAACACCGCAGTCTCTCCCACAACCTAAGCACGAAATTCATTCTGTTGCTGTAGGTATAAGATATCTGAAGAGATGATCTTGATTCTAGTGGGAGTTATTTCAGTTATGTTGTAATCCTTACATAGACATGCTATGGCAATGTTTGTGTAAGTTGAAACTGACATCGGTATTATTTAACTATTGGATAATTAAGTAATGGTCCCAAAGTATTTTATGGTCATCATATAGGTCATCAAGTTGAGGACTTGATCATGAAACCCTATAAGTAAAAGATGACATAAATTACGATTGTCCCTAGTCAAGGTTGTTGAAGTGAGACACCAATAACCGCGAGAGACTAGCATGTGAGGTGACTGTTGGACTAAGTTTCATGGAGTCAACGATATGATTATCACAGTCAATCACATAGATATATGTTGGTGAACATATGATCGGACATGACCCGCTAATGAGAACTCCACAGGATAGTCATATCAGTGTCATGGGAGGTTCTCATTACGACTATAGAGTATAGTCCTTAGACCTGAGTTCATCATGCTTTCTAGCATATGAATTAGTGCGTTTTGACCTTGTCAAACGTCGTTCCGTAACTGGCGGCTATAACGGCATTGCTTATACGTATCATGAAGTATGTGTAGAAACAGGGATGGAAAAAGATGGGATTTGTCCCTCCTGTATAACGGGAGATAAATATCTCAGGGCCCATCGAAGATTTGATACTGAGAAAATGCATGGCCGTGCTCAAACGAGGTGATTGTCAGTCATTTGTTATATCAGTATAGATCAGGAGTTCGATGAACATGATATTGGCTATAATAAGGATGACACAGTCTCTTGCCTTATGCCATATCGAGATATAGAGACGAAGGGATTATAGGAATAGGTGATTCCAGTACAAGTGGGAGATTGTTGGGATTATGTCCTGAAATCACATTGTACTTACTCTAGAGATAGTTGTATTGTCGAGATCGGACAATTCATGTGATACTAGGTAGTCATAATGTTTTGCTAGAAACCGCTTATGACAAATGAGTTGTAACTCATTTCTGGTATCGTGTGAACCTACAGGGTCACACACCTAAGCAAGTTGGATACACTTGGTATGGGATTGATCATTGGCATATGATCCGATCAATGTGTATTGGATACACATTGATATCGTGTTTTAAGAGATGTGTCGATCGATGCCCTTGGTGCATCGATCGATACAAGATGTGTGTCGATCGACACCAATAGGTGTGTCGGTCGACAGGAGGGCGAAATCGAAACTACCTCGAGGTCAATATATAAACGAGTTTTATATTTCGACCGAGTGAGGTGTGCCGTGGCAGACAGTTTTTCTTGACAGAAAAAACTGATCCTCTTTCTCCAGAAAACACAGAAATCCCAAGAGATCCGATTCCCGGCGCTAGCATCCCGGCGGATTCCAACTTGTGTGCGTGTGGACTACGATAGAGGCGCAGCGATTGAGGCGCTCCAGATCTCGTTTACCTGATTCATCTTCCGCTGCCAATCTCCAGGTAATCACGAGGTCAGATCTATGATTCAATTAACTAGACCCTAGATCCTAGGCTTCGGGAACCTGACAGCAATTCTGAATCTGGTAGAATTGGCTCCGAGTTCCAACAGGGAGATCTTAACCTAGGATCTGATACCAAATTGTAATACCCGTCTCCCGGCGAACCGGAGACGCGGCATTAAGGCACTCGTTGAACCGGATTCGTTCCAACCGGGATGCCATCCGAACTTGTTCCAGGTCCCAGGTGCCTCCTTCGTGTTCAAAGCCACCAATGACGTCACATGATCGAATCAATCCCGCATCCGGACCTGCAAGAAAATGAGGACAGGGAAAGGGAAGAGGACTGAGTAATTGTTTGAATCACAATTACCCAGCGAGGGCGGATTAAGGAACCCGCGATCCCGACTTACGCCACACAATTTCGACTCACAAGTCCTAGGCTAATATACCTTGCAATCACGCCCGAAGGCTTCACCACACAATCTACGTCCGTTCGTGCTTACCTGACCCGAAGCCCACACACTCCCAGACACCTAAGGGCTCGAAGCCTAGCACACGTGCCCTTACGCACCACAACGGAGGGCTCGTCACACCCTCCCCGACGACAAGGCCGTGTACCATTCCCGTTATACACGCCTTCCACACAATTCCCTAGCACAGTTCTACCAAACATATCCATCACGCACACACAACTTTTTCGGTTTAAACGATATCCTAGAGTTTCTAAGTTCCACAATCATACACATCAGCGCTTTACTATCCTTATACTACCTAGGAAAGACGGTATTAACAGAGGACTATCGTCCGGAATTGAGATAGAGCAAGGGAGATCACAACTGGTCCTCACCTTAGCCAAAAAGGGAAATTTTGTAATTTAGGAACTTCAGTAGCCCGAACAGACATCAGATCTGGAAAGAGGACGAAAAAGAAGCGATTTAGGCTTTTGAATCACTTAAATCGGGCTTAGGATGAGCTAGTTATGATCAATTGAAAATGATCAGCCCAAACCAGCTTAACCGATTAAATTTAACTAAACCCAAAATAAGATTGAAATTAGGCTGAACCGGAAATTAAAAATTAAAATTGGAAAACCGGATTTAAACGAACCGGTCAACCTAACTGAACCGGTCAACCTGACCTGGTCAACGGTCAACCGACCCGGTCAACGGTCAGCCCGGGTCAACCGAGTTGACTCGGTCGCCGGCGAAGTTGACTCGGGGGAGTCTCCGGTGATCAGAGGCGGTGCGGCGGCGCGTGGGCAAACGGCAAATCTTCTCTCGGCGATTTCGGTCCCGTCCAGACGGCTATGGAGGAACGGTTGATGGCTACGACTTCTTCTCGTCGAGAGGAATGCGATGGGGGTTTCGGATTTCCCAGATTCATCACGGATAAAAAGATATTGAGGTTTTAGATCTCAGGTTGAAAGGAAACAAATCTGAAAACGAGGTTTCGGGATTACCTTCGACATCAAACGATGGAGGAGCTACAGATCTGGGCTTGGAGGTTCACTACTAGAAAACATGCTTTTTGCGACTACATATATAGTCGCAAATTAGTCGCTATATTATATGTTGCGACCCAGTCGCGACTAATTGCATTAGTCGCGAATCTGTGGTCGCTAATTCTATTAATCGCTATATTAGTCGCTAAATTGCGACTATTTAGCGACTATATATATTTTGTGAATATTAGTCGCTATATAAGTCGCTAAATTAGCAACTAATATAGCGACTCAGTAGCGACTAATATAACGACTGTATTGTAGTCGCTAAACATGTAGTCGCTAACTAGTCGCTAAATTAGCAACTATTTAGCGACTAAAGAGCGACTTATTTAGCGACGTTTTAGCGACTAATTATGCCATCATGAATTTAAATTTACCATATAGCGACTACTTAGTGACGTTTTAGCGACCAATATCGCGACTAAATAGCCACTAATTAGCGACTAACTTGAACCAGAATGCATTCTGATTTGGTTTTGTTTCGGTTTTCCACTATTTAAATTCTGAATTAAAAGTTGAATGTAATGCAATAATATGAAATCCAAAACGCTTCTGAATAAAATACAATTGATATTAAAGTCTAAGAAACCAAAGTCATACATTATGGTCTTAAAATTCAAAACAAACATACAAACATTATAAACAAGTCTTAACAAGTAGAGTCATAAGGAGAATTAGAAGGAGACGTGGGAGGAACTGCATCAGACTGGGTTTTGCAGAAATCAATGTATGCAGGGTCTGTTTCGAGTAGATACCTTTTCACCTTGCCCAACTCCTTCTGCTCACTCGCCTGTCGAGCTAACTCAGCAGCTTGTGTTTCAATCTGGCGATGAGCTTCTTCGAGCTGATGTTGGACGAGTTATAAGGCCAGGAGCTACCCGGGTACTTGCGCTTTCCAGAGGCGTGAGACTCTCCAAGACTTCCAATACCATATGCATAGCCTCTGTCATCCACAATTGTTGACTAGGAAACAGTAAATGAAAGTTAAATTGTTAGGAAATGGTTAAATTCAGACAACCCCAAATAGAACAAGTCTTTACACAACCAACAGACAACACAAACTCAAAGACAGTCAACCAAATCAAATGGAATCCTTAACTAGAGAAGTCAATTCAAAAACAATATGAAACTGACATATTCATAGATGCAAAGGAACAACAAACTCCATACCTGAAGAATAATAAGAATTCAAACGCAAATGCATATATGAATAATATGAATTAGATTTACCAGAAGAAAGAGTTCATTGAACTCATCGGTGGTCAGCTCTCTAGGTCGCGAAGTCCCATCAGAAGTTTCTGCCTCAATCTCGGCCTTCTTTGCATTGAGCATCTCCTCATACTTCTCTGCAATCTGTTGTGCCTTCATGTCGATGAATGTTCCATCAGGTTTTCTGTGGGTTTTTAGAAAAACCTCACCAAAACTGACAGGTCTACCCATCTCCTTTTCCTGAAAATGTAACAAAATAAATAGCTAATAGAGAATAATTAAAATTCAGAGACAAAAGTAGATAGAGGAATGCTTACTTCCATTTCTTGGTGAATTTGCTCCATAGACTTTTGGCCAGTGTAGGTTTTGCTCACACCAAGACCGCCACGATCAGATTTCTGAGCAGCAGAAGTGGTCTCACTCCTCTGTTTACCTTCATCCGTTTCCCAGTATGTAGTCATTTTTTGCCAAATTGTTTCTTCTATCCATGCAGGTCGGACACCAGAAAGGTGAGCTTCGCTCACAATATCCTTCATTCTCCTTTGACATATGGCCTCAAAATGTGCTTTAACGGTCCCTATGATTAATGGATCCCAGTGGTGCTCTTTCTACAATAGAAAGAGCATAATCATGTTAATGAGAAACTAAACAAAAGTTTATAAAAAGATAGACTATTGCACCTATATACTTACCGCAAACTCTAAGAAGTATCGCTCTGCTCGCGGTCGAGGCACATGGCTCCAACTATAGAAATCACCATCAAATTTGTTTAAGAAGACCTTTGTAATCTTCCGGACCAGAGAGGACTTGTCACGACCAACCTACACAGACAACAAAGAATCAGTATAAATTACGAATCAAGGCAAAGAACTAAAATGAAGAGAGGGAAATAAAATTTTACCAAGTTGTATTTGGCGGCTGGGGAAGAACTGGTGAGAGAACAGTTGTCCACTGATCTCGGTTTGGCATGCTTAGTAGCCTTTCAAGATAGCGGAGACGGCTTTCTTCAAGATTTGGTTGAACTGTTGGAATTGTGTCCAGTAATCTCGGTACTGACTCTAGAAAGTAAGAGTATGTCAATGATCAGACATAAGTCATATAATACTGGGGGTCATGATGGCTTGCTAGAGTCCGCTCATGATCTATAAGTCTTGGACTTATTGCCTTTATTATATGATCCCATATGGGTCACACGCCTAAGCTAACAGGAAAGTTATAGGAACGGCTTAGCAGAAGTACGGTAAAAGTGCTAGGCATTTACTGTACTTAGAGAGAATAAAAGGTTTTTTGGCCACGGTGTGTCGATCGATACACAAGGTGTGTCGATCGACACAGTGCAGAGGAAACCAGGCGAGTTTTATAAATAAAACGCGAGTCTGTTTTTCTTCCACAACCTGAACCCTAAAACGAGCCGCCTCTCTCTCTCTCTCTGTCGCCTCCCTCCTCGTGGTCTAGCAGCCAGCTTCCTTTGCGTGCGTGTGTGAACCTTTGGAGGATCCATCCCTTGGTGGCTCTCTGATCTCTGACATACCATCCCTTTCCGCTGCAATAAACAGGTATAAGGTGAGATCATCAATTGTTTCTATTCTGAGAAGAACCTAGATCGCATGTTTAGGTTGATAATCTGAATCAGAGAATTGAATCAGGATTCATCTAAACAAATTCCAACAGTGGTATCAGAGCTTTAGGTTCTGGTTTTTCTTGTTTAGATTCATGTTTAGGATTGTTTTCTTGTTTAAGAAGTGTTTTGAATCAACTATTGATAAGAGAAATCACTTAAGCAACAAGGAATTGAACCTTAAACACACTTGAAATCGCAAATCCAAGCTATATTGATTTGGAATTTGCGATTTTCATAAAGAACTATCGACTGTGATCGCATTGCATCGATCGATGCAATGGATGGATCGGTCGATACAATCGGAGATCGCATGGATCGATCGATACGATCGCATGGATCGGTCGATACAGACTCTCGGCAAAACCTGTTAACGCGTGAAAGCATCGATCGATGGATCGATGCAGGTTCGATATTGGTGAATCGACCGATGCGGTTGGTGCACATCGATCGACACGGTTAGGTTTTTGGCTCGGTTCAGTGCATGCGTGAGAGCATCGATCGATACAGGATCGATGCACGATCGATGCAGGATCGATGCTAAGAGCATCGACCGATGTGGTTGATGGATCGATCGACACGGTTGGTTCATCGATCGACATGGTTGGTTTAAGGCTCGGTTTAATTTTTGATTAAATTAATTCGTCACGGTTTAATAAACAGATTCAATAATTTTATTAAGTCTGGTTAAACCGGGACAAGAAATCCAATGTCGAAAGAATTATTGGATTTAGTGCCTAAACCAGGATTTTCTAATTTGATTTGGTTGGACCAAATAAATTGAGAAAATCCGGTTTAGTAAATAACCGGTTGACAATTGTGGTCATCGTAGTAATTAAAATTTGGTTAGACCAATTTTAATGAACCAGACCGGTTATGTCATTTAATTGGACAATTGGGTCATGTCTTGGACATGGACCAATTCTTGGGCCTCGGGCCAAGAAGTTAAAACAATTGGGCCAATTATTTGAGTCTTTCTTCAGATTAATTTAAAATTTATTTTATAAAGATTATAAATCGATTTTAAATTAAAGTTTCCGATATTTTGAAATTAGAAAGTTTCTTAATTTATAGAAGTTTCTAGATTTGCATGATTCGGATTTTAAGAAATTTCTAAAGTTAGAAAGTTTCCGGTTTTAGAAAGTTTCCAATTTTAGAAAGTTTCCAAAAATAGTAGGTTTCCAAAAATAGAAAGTTTCCCGAAATAGTAATCTTCTATTTTGGGAATGATTTTTTTTTAAATAAACCTACGAACCTCAAACAATATCAAGCGTTGGATGTCTTGTCCATTCTATGTCAGCTGTCGAAGCCCATTCAATTGTATTCATGGCCTTACAGTGTGAGGGTGTCTGCTTTTGCGTGGATAAGACGGTTTGTGATTCATAAATGTCATTGGGAGTCCCAGACATTAATGATTACATGACTGTATAGTCTGGTTTTCTTGACTAGGCCATCGGGAGTCCCGGGCCTTGAGACATCAGAGTGAATTGGGCCTCGGGTCCAGATTCACAACCAAGAGTT
Source organism: Orychophragmus violaceus (assembly GCA_030180135.1). NCBI lineage: Eukaryota > Viridiplantae > Streptophyta > Magnoliopsida > Brassicales > Brassicaceae > Orychophragmus > Orychophragmus violaceus. The sequence continues at coordinate 30,579,645 of CM058232.1, read as the reverse complement.
ATATCACGGATATAATTAGCCGATATAGAGCTTACCGATATAAGCTAAGGTTTGGTGACGGCCAGTGGCCCACTTTAATCTTAGTTATATGTGGATCTTGGAATCATTATATTCTATTGAGGGTAACTGATGTTATTGAATATAATGCATGATTAATCATATTAAATATAATACGAGATTAATCATATTGAACATATTAACTAAAATCCTTTTATCTTAATTTTCAGTTATGACTAGCACAAACAATCAAAACACTTTCTCGATCCGGTCTGTCCTTAAGATGGACAAGCTGAACGGATCAAATTTCTTGACTTGGTCGCGGAACCTGAGGCTAGTCCTCAGACAGGAGAGAAAGGACTATGTTCTTGAGAGAGCTCTCCCCGTGAGGATCGGGTCCAATGCTTCTCATGCAGTATATAATGCTTGGAATAAGCATTATAATGATACGGTAGATGTGCGTGGTCTGATATTGGCTACCATGGACTCAGACTTGCGGGAGCAATATGAGAACATGGAGTCGCCAATAGAGATGATCAGCAGCCTGAAATTGAAATTTCAGGAGCAGGTAAGGGTGGAGAGATACCAGTTGGTTAAATCTCTCACTGGCTGCAAGCTACCAAATGATAATCCAGTGAGTCCTCATGTCAGTAAAATGATGGGTTACATTGATAACCTGAGGAAACTGGATTATCCAGTTAGCCAAGAGTTGGCAACTGAAATCATTCTGCAGTCACTGCCGTCAAGCTATGATAAGTTCAGAAAGAACTATATCAAGAAAGGCTTAACGAAGACGCTGACTGAACTGCATGATATGCTCAAGACAGTTGAGCCAAACGTGAAGAGTACCCTGTACAATCTCATGAATGAGAAGGGTAGGTTTACTAAACCTAATGCTGACAAGGGTGAAGACAAAGTTGTCCAGATTTTGAATCATGGCAAGCGTGTGTCTTCTGAGCCCGAGTCAGATACCTCTTACGTTGGTAAGTGCTGCTACTGTAAGGAGACAGGGCATTGGAAGAGAGATTGCATTAAATTCATGGAAGATGATGAGGAGTTAAAGTCGATGTATGCGACTACTTCCTCAGGTATTCATGTTATTACTTCAAGTTCTACCTTAAAGGTATTGGATACTGGTTGTGGCACTAATATTTGTTATAATATGCAGAGCCTAAGCAACAGTAGAACGTTGAAGGAAGGGCAAGTGAAACTACATGTCTGGAAGGAGCTTGGGATGCTGCCTCAGCCGTAGGGTTTTCACTTATAGATCCCTTTTAGGCTTGGTTTTGTATTAAGTAATTGCTACAATGTACCTGCTTTAAGCAGAATTGTTTTTCATTTTCTTGTAAGAATTTGAATGTTTTTCATTTTGATAAAAGACAAGTTTTGTTCTTTTGATCTTAATGAAATATTAATTGTAGCACCCTATTCATGGAATGGGTTTTATACCTTAAACCAAAGAGTGCCTAAATGTAACATAAATACCGAATTGGTTTAAATCTAATGAATTAAACCTGATTTTTCTTGGCATAAAGTCTTGGTCACATAGAGTAAGTCGGATTCAGAAATCCCATAGTCATGGACTGTTGGGCTCATTTGATAAAATATCTTATGAGACTTGAATTCTGTTTACTAGACCAAAAGGTAAAGGGCCTATCTTAGCCGAGCTAGAGAAAAGCCCAAAGGCTTATTGGACCTGGAACATACTGATGTATGTGGCCCAATGAGCAGTAATGCCAGAGAAAATTTCCTGTACTTCATTGTCTCTACTGATTACTTCAGTGAGTGTGACTGTGTTCATTTGATGAGACACAAGTCGGAATTCTTTGACATGGTCGAAAGAGTTCCAGAATGAAGTATAAGATATGAGTGACAAAAGTATTAAGACTCTGGATTAAATCACGAGTGAGAATACTTAAGTCATTGATTGTGTGATCATCTTAATGAGTGTGAAATCGTTTCACAGCTCATTTCTCCTGAAAACCTGAAGGTGTTTCTGTGAGAAAGAATCAGATCTTATTAGAAATGATTAAAGATGAGTCACACGAATCTTCCATGATATTATTTAAGAATAACGCTCTAAAATATCTAAGTTTACACTGAAATAGTTCCACAAATATCAGTTGAAAGACACCACGTTAATGTGGATTGGAATCGATCCAAATTTGTCTTTACTGAGTATTTGTAGTTTTGCTACTTCGCTGGTTGTCCTAGAGAAACTAAGGCTTGTTATTTTTACGTCCAATCTGTTTTCTAAGAAGGGAAATTATTTTCCAAGAAGAACAGTGGGAGTAAAAGTATAACTCGAAGTTTTCTTAGGGAAACCAAGGCTCGGTACTTTTACGACCATTCTGTTTTCTAAGAAGGGAAATTACTTTCCAAGAAGAACAGTGGGAGTAAAAAGTAATTTTACGACCATTCTGTTTTCTAAGAAGGGAAGTTACTTTCCAAGAAGAACAGTGGGAGTAAAAGTACAACTCGAAGAAATTCGAGAAATACAGGAGGCTGCTTAACCTATTGAGGGAGAGCAGCGGAAGGATTTACAGATTTCTGTAGAATCTACACCTGTGGAGCCTGAAGTTCGCAGAAATGAAAGAATCAGTCACTAATCCGAGAGTGAATTCTCGTCATTAGTTCAGCCTGATGATCATTGAATGTTCGCATGATCTGATGATCATTGAAAGCGACGAATCTGCGAAATCCTAGGAAGCGAAAGTGAGCCCAGACTCCGAAGAATTACATTTTGTGTAAGTTGGCTTCATCGATCCATTCATGGATGGAAGCTAACATATCGGAGTTGGAATCTTCGTTCTGTTGAAGTAATCAAGGTTTTGACTTGAACAGGAACGAAGCGGAACTGTGTGTTTACTAATAGATTAGTGGGAGCGATATTGCATTTCTCAAAGTGTATGTCGATGACATACTGATTCTCGGATATAACGTCCCAACGCTGTAGTCGGTAAAGGACTAGCTTGGGAGTTGGTTTAATGATTGACATGGGTAAAGCCACGTAGTTCTTGGATTTTGGATCTAAAGATAGAGATCCAAAAGAGCTGGTAGGACAAAGTCAGGATTCTTAAATTGACAAAGTCCTACACATTTTGAGCAATCCAAGAAGGGTTTTATGCCAATGTCACATGGCATTATGTTAAGCAAGATACAGTATCCTACGATAACTGCTGAGCTTAAATGCATGGATAAGATTCCATATGCGTCGGCAATTGGATCTATCATGTATGCCATGAAACGTACTTGTTTGATGTTGCTTTAATGTTAAGCAAGACAAGTAAAGACCAGTCAAATCCAGCAAAGAAACACTGGATTGCCGTAAAGAATATCCTAAAGTATTTGAGGAATACTAAGGATAAATTCTTGAGTTACGGAGAAAGTGAGGTGCTACGAGTCGATAGAGTCTGAAAGGCAAGTTTCCAATAGACAAAGATGATTTCCGATCACAGTCCGGTTATATCTTGTGTCTATCTGGCGGTGCAAGGCACTGTTGCTGACTCCATGACTTAAGCTGAACATTTCGCTACTTGGGAAGTGGCGAAAGAGGTTGTTTGGAAAGAAGAGTTCGTCACTGAACTTGATGTGATTTCCAGCATAGATGAGACTAGCTGCACATCAGAGGTCCAAACACCTTGAGGATAGGTATAACCTATTCCGTGAGATAAATGACAGAGATGTTAAGTAGATCAGCAAGTTTCAACGAATGAGAATGTTGCTGATCTATTAACGAAGCCACTCCTTAGGCCTAAGCACGAGTCGCGGACTGTTGCTGTAGGATAAGTGAAATTAAGATGTAGTCTTAATTTCAGTGGGAGTTATTAAAGGGCTTTATTTAGTTATTGGATATGTTCTTGAAATAACATTTAAGATGTTTAATGAAATTATTATTTCAAGATTATTTTAACTGTGATGAAATAATCGTTCCAAAGTGATATAAACCATTTTATAGGTCATCGAAGTAAGTGACTTGATCTTGAGTCATCAAAGTCATTTAGCTTGATCATGAGACCCTATATTTGATAAATGGATTATATCATCCTGTCCCTAGTCGAAGGTTGTTGAAATTGGAACACCAACAACCGTGTGAGACTGGATTGGTACGTGACTTATGACAAAGTCTCAGTGTGTCATAGATGCGCGGCATCAAAGTCAGTACATAGGTGTATGTTGGGGAACATACGACCGGACAAGACCCGATTATGAGAACTCTTCAGGATATTTATATCTGTGTCATAAGAGATTCTCACTACGACTATAGAGTATAGTCCTTAGACCTGAGTTCGCATGCATGTGACTGCACATGGACTAATGCACTTTGATCATTGTCTAACGCTATCGTTCTGCGATAGTTATAAGGACCTTGTTTGGGTACATTATGAAATGAGTAGTTTACAGTGATGGAACAAGACGGAATTTGTCCCTCCAATATAAATGGAGTGAATATCTCTAGGCCAATCGGAGATTTGAATACTGGAAAATGCATGGCCATGCTCAAACGGACTGTCCCGAGTCGTTTGGATTGTCAGTATCAAATCAGAGTCCGATGAACAAGATTAGGCTTTATAAGGATGACACCAATCTTGCCTTATGACTAATCGAGATATTGTGACAAAAGGATTATGAATACAGAGATTCCAGTACAAGTGGGAGATTGTTGGAATTGTGTCCAGTAATCTCGGTACTGACTCTAGAAAGTAAGAGTATGTCAATGATCAGACATAAGTCATATAATACTGGGGGTCATGATGGCTTGCTAGAGTCCGCTCATGATCTATAAGTCTTGGACTTATTGCCTTTATTATATGATCCCATATGGGTCACACGCCTAAGCTAACAGGAAAGTTATAGGAACGGCTTAGCAGAAGTACGGTAAAAGTGCTAGGCATTTACTGTACTTAGAGAGAATAAAAGGTTTTTTGGCCACGGTGTGTCGATCGATACACAAGGTGTGTCGATCGACACAGTGCAGAGGAAACCAGGCGAGTTTTATAAATAAAACTCGAGTCTGTTTTTCTTCCACAACCTGAACCCTAAAACGAGCCGCCTCTCTCTCTCTCTCTCTGTCGCCTCCCTCCTCGTGGTCTAGCAGCCAGCTTCCTTTGCGTGCGTGTGTGAACCTTTGGAGGATCCATCCCTTGGTGGCTCTCTGATCTCTGACATACCATCCCTTTCCGCTGCAATAAACAGGTATAAGGTGAGATCATCAATTGTTTCTATTCTGAGAAGAACCTAGATCGCATGTTTAGGTTGATAATCTGAATCAGAGAATTGAATCAGGATTCATCTAAACAAATTCCAACATGAACTACCACATTGTCATCCACCCCGTCAATAAAATTCTCATCCACTTGGTTAGATTGCTGAGCTTCATGCCCCTGATTGCTCTGACCTTCGGAGTTTTGCACCGGAGACCCCCTTGATTTTTGAGACAGATGAACGGATTGAGACAGAGAGGATTGTGGAGAAGACATATGACCTGAAAATATGATCAACACATAATTCAAAGCTCACAAACTCAAACAGAAACAAGTATTAGTCAAAGCAATCTTAAGTAAACTCAAACATAAACAAGCTTTCATTCTTAAAGATCACAAGAACCAACAAATCAAAGCTCGCAAGTTTCATTATCAAAGCTCACAAGTTTCATTGGCAAGTCACAGATAAAAACCACCAAAAACTAAGTTTCATACTCAAAGATCACAAGACTCAACAGTTCAAAACTCGCAAGTTTCATTATCAAGGCTCACAAGTTTCAGTAAGATTGAGAGCTTGTTTAAACGAATCAAGACATGATCAAATAAGACTTAAAAACAGTTTAAAACGAATCAAGTCTGAAAACAGATTAAAACAGTAACAAGTCACAGATTAAATCCACCAAAAACTAAGTTTCATTCTCAAAGATCACAAGACTCAACAAGTAATCTCACAAGTAATATAAATAACCCGTCAAGAACAAGGAATATAAATAACCAGTCAAGAACAATCTCAACACAAGTAATGGCAACACTCTACAAATGCAAAGAACACAAGTTTCGTTCGAAATAAAACTCAACATACAAAAAGCTCACAAGTTTCATTATCAAGTAATCTCAGCAAGCTCTCAAGTAATCTCAAGCAATCTCAAGCAATCTCAACAATCTCAACAATCGGTTCAAAGACGATTACCTTGGGGATATCGCAGAGCCTGTCCTCTGAGCAGATGGATTCGCAGAGGCTGTCCTCTGAGCAGGTGGATTCACCGAGGCTGTCCTCTGACCAGATTGATTCGCCGAGGCTGTCCGCTGAGGATTCAAATGAGCTGCTCTCTGAGCTTCAGATCTGGTAGCAGGACCGTATCCTAGAGATGTTCGTCGTGGAAACCTCGATTCGCTGTTGAAGAGTTGATTAGGCGGTGGGTACTGGGTGACATGCAGCTGGGTTTGAGTCAGAGTGGGATGCGGTGGAGGTGAACCGTCTGTCGCCGGAACGAAGTTGTACTGCGGCGGTAGATTTACGGGCCTAGATTGGGTGGATGAAGAAGGCTCTGGCTCGACGGTGCCATTTCCTCGCCCTCGTCCTCTACCTCCTCTTCCTCGGCCTCGTCCTCTACCTCCTCTAGCTTTTGATTTTGCCATCGGATCTACTCGGTTAGGGTTTTGACTGAGATCGAACAGAGAGATTATGGTGGGAGATATATGGTGTTAGGGTTGTGAGAGAGCGATTGGGAGTGTGAGAGATGATTAGGGGTGATAGTGAAGGAGATCGATCGATTTTGGAGAGATGGAAACGAGAGAATGGAGACGGCGAGAGAAGAGTTTTCAGAACAAATGAATTAGGTTTTCGACACTTAGCAGATTTTGGGAAAATTCTGAAATTGAATTGGCGGTTTAGGCGCGGTTAACAAAAAATTGGGCGCTGATTTAGTGATTTTAGGCGGTTTATTGGATGAATTATTTGGCGGGCCAGACCAAATTCTTCGCGGTCTTTGTAGAATATTTACGCAGGCTAGCAAAATATTGGCGGGTCATGATTTGATTTGGGCCAGACCCTTATTAGTCGCAAGTTAGTCGCTAAATGGTTGTGAATTTGCGACTAAATTGCGACTAAGTTGCGACTAATCAGGGTTTGGTGCAAATTTAAATCTTAAATTGCTAAATAAATAATTATACATTAAAACTAATACTTAATTTTAACATATTGAATCTATTAATGACCACAAACATTAACAAATTATAAAAAAACATAACATTAACATTATGATTAAAACAAAAGGAAGATGTCATTGAACATTAAACATACACATTAGACATTGTAAAAACATTGGACTTCAAACTTTAACATATTTAATATTAAACAAATTTAAGATTATTACAACTCTAAAATACAAATATCAGTACAGTTCTTCGCCATCGTCCGCTTCATCATCTTCATCGTCATCATCAGAAGATGATAGATTACACCGAAATTCGTCTTCGGGTTCTGCATCTCCGACGTCGTAATCGAGATTGATTGTGTTTTCGGGTTGTACCAAATACTCAGGAACGAGATCTTCAATTGTAGTCATCATCACCGGATCATCATTTTCTTGTTGCAAAAGAGTGAGTTGTGTGTTGACATATTCCCCTGAAATATTTCTCCTCGGGTTGACTTTAACAACATTGAGCAAAATTGCTTTGGTTTCTTTGTGTACGGATACGGGATATAAAAACTTACTCTGCTTGAGAGGTTGTGTAAATTAAAAATGTGGAAGTTATACTTGAGTATCTATGATATCCAAAGAGTAATTAACAAGATAGAGATAATTAAATTTACGTACCAAGAATAAATGGTTCGTATTTGTTGTACTTTCTCGATGCACGGACGTCTACAATGCCAGCATTGCTCCTTCGAGTGCCTCTACCTATAACAGGGTCATACCAGATACACTTGAAGAGTGTTATTCTTAAATTAACCATCCCTTCGTACTGAAGTTGTATTATACTCCCTCCGTTCCTTTATGATTGATGTTTTAGAAAAAAAATTTGTTTCAAAAAGATTGATGTTGTAGGTTTTCTATGCAACTTTTACTAATTAATGTTTACAAATTGTGAATTCCCAAGACTATATCAAAATGCTATTGGCTAATAGTTATTGGAAAGTGTTTTAATAAATGAAAAACATGCATTTATAACTAAATATTAATTATTTCTTAATATGTGTGAAAATTCTAAAACATCAATCATTAAGGAACAGAGGGAGTATCTGTTAATATCCCATTGAAATCAGCTGCATCGGTAGCATCACTGTAATTTTCTCCTTTAACATAGACACCATAGTTACATGTCTTCCATCCCTCACTGTGGTTTTTTTTATGAAACAGATATCCTCTTGTATAGAAGATAGGCCAAGTTTTAGCCTTGTTGACGGGTCCATGCACAATATCTTGAACCCAAGGAGGAAATTTATGGGCCTCGTTCCAGTAAACAACCTGCATATAGATAAACAGACAATGTCAATTATGTAGATAAAATCACCACACAAATATAATGTGTACATAAGAAATATTTCACAAACATACATAATCTCGCACCCATGTATGATATTCGTCAGCCCTTTTCCCAGAGAGTTCTTTCTCGGAGAGATCTGGATATTTTGCAGAGATGTAGTCTTCGAACATACTGTTTAAGACCATCATGTATATGAGACCAACACAAAATATAAATTCATTTACGTTGTGTTATACCTTTCAAATGGTCGAAAATAAGCGCAATTTCGCAAAACATAAGCATGTGCACATTTCCAATCTTCCGGTGGAAGCCATACTTCATGCATTTCCCCACTTGGATGACCAACCTGAGTAAACATATCAGGTACGTCTTGGTCATGATATTCGGGGACTCCACCTTCATTGTATTTTGTTAACCTGACAACATGAGTAGACATTTAGGAACCTCATAATAGATATCATGTACACGTCTACGTTAAGTAGATAGAAATTTACCTTGAATTCGTTTGTATATTCGAGGCGAAATAATGCTTTGAGAAATATGCAATCTCTTCATTTAGATATGATTGAACAATAGATCCAGCTGCATATCTTTTGTTCTTTGCTTTCCCTTTCAGCTTTTTGAATAACCCTTCAAAGGGGTACATCCACCGGTATTGAACAGGGCCTCCTAATTCAGCTTTGTACGGGAGATGTATAGGAAGGTGCTCCATCACGTCAAAAAATAATGGTGGAAAGATCTTCTCCAAATTGCAGAGAATCAAAACTATGTTCTGCTTTAGAATTTGGACGTGACTCTTCTGAAAAGTTCTGGAACATAAGTCACGAAAAGATCCTCCGATCCCTACAATATAAATAAATTAAAATATTAATGGTTAATACATCATATTCAAAATACTATGAATAATCGGGTACCTGCTAACGCGGGGTGAATGTTCTTGTCTAGGAGTTCTGCAAAGATAAATGGAAGTAGTCGCTGCATAAAGACATGGCAATCATGACTCTTCATCCCAGAAAACTGTGCATTACCCAAATCAGCACAACTTGCTAAGTCTGAAGCATAACCATCTGGGAATTTGACCTCATGTTTAACACATTCTAACAACTTGGTTCTAGCTTCGTTTGTCAGTGAGTAAACTGGGAAAGGAGCTCTACCAGCACTATCAGCATGTAAGTGTGGCCGAGAACAGAATTGATCTATATCCAATCTTGATGGGATGTTGTCTTTTGATTTACCCTTCACACGCATAAGAGTTTTGATAATTTTGTCGAAAACATTCTTCTCTATATGCATCAAATCGAGATTGTGTCGAAGATTGAGGTCCCTCCAGTACGGTAACTCCCAAAAGATGCTTTCTTTGTGCCAATTATGCTTCTTCCCATATCTGGGCATCTTCTTCTCGTGACCGTTTCCACCAACATCCTTAGTTTTTGGTGGAATTACACCACGCAAATGGTATGAATAGACTTTCTCACCGGTTAAAGACTCAGGTGGATACTCATTCCTAGCATCCTTTCCCTTCAAGAAGTCTTTTTTTTTTTCCTCAGTGGATGATCTGCAGGAAGAAATCTCTGGTGACAATCGAACCAACACGTCTTTCTTCCATTCGGCATATAAAAATATTTGGTATCATCCATGCACCATGGACATGATAATTTTCCATGGGTGGTCCATCCTGATAACATGCTATACGCCGGAAAATCGCTGATCGTCCACAACAGAACTGCTTTTAGATTGAAATTTTGATTCAAGGACACATCGTATGCATTGACTCCATTACACCACAATTCTTTTAACTCCTCAACAAGAGGCTGGAGGAATATATCAAGACTACCTCGCGGATGATTTGGCCCAGAGTTCATTACTGTAAGGAACATGTACTCCGTGTTCATGCACATATCAGGGGGTAAATTATATGGAGTCAAGATCACAAGCCACAACAAATGATTATTGGATATGCCAAATGGATTGAATCCATCTGTACATAGTCCAAGATAAACATTGCTGATCTTGAAAATATTTCCACTCTGCCGCATCAGACGAATGACACATTTCTCCCTCCTTTGCTTGGTGCTCGGCATGCCATCTCATTGCCGTTGCAGTCTTCTCGCTCTGATACATTCTCTTTAATCTGTCAGCAATAGGCATATACCACATACGGCTATATGGTATATTGGTCCTACGGTGCTGCTCGTTAGGCTTCCATCTTGGTGAATTACAAAACCGACACTTATCTAAGCTTTCGTCATCTTTCCAGAATATCATACAATTGTTGAAGCAAAGATCAATCGGATGACATAGGAGGCCTAAATTGCGCATCAATTTCTCTGTCGCGTAATGTGAATCGATTGCCTAATTTCCTTCTGGTAGATACTCTGTAAACATTTCGCATATCGAATCCACTGCCCTTTCACTCATATTATGCTCCGCCTTCTTTTGCATGACTCGAGCAGCTAAGGATAACTGTGAGTGACCTTCACGACAACCATCGTACAAAGGATTGTTCGCTCCTTCTAGCAAGTCGTATAATTTTTTTGAATGATTACATACCGGTTCGTCTACATTCGGATAACTACCATGTTCCTCCACATTATGATAACTATATTGATGATAGTTATCAAAATGTACGTTATCACGAAATGCATCATTCACCATATCCACATATCTATCTTCTACTATATTACCTATTCCTTCACTTCCACTAACCCAGGTCGTATCAGCATAACTCGTTCCTAAACCCATATCGACTTCTTCCCCATGCTTATACCAAACATAATAATCAGGCATAAATCCATTCCTATACAAATGCTTTTGTATTTTTCTCTCCGTCATAAGTCGTTTACCATTCTTGCAAGTATCACAAGGACAGTGAAATTTACCGCCATTGCTCTGCGCAAAGGGCTGGCTATTTGCAAACGGGATGAAATGTTTATCGACCCCCTCCATGAATTCTGCCGTGAAATTTCTCGTAGCTGCATCGACCCGATTATACATCCACTCTCGACCATTAGTGTAGTTATAATCTAATGACATTTTTGACTTAGAAAACGTCTCCCTCTTTTTTTTCAATTTTGTCTGAACAATATCGCAATCTTCATGTGTGGCTGAGGAGAAATCGTGCTGATCCATGTTTGTATATATATATATATATATTTTTGCGACTATTTAGCGACTAATTTTGCGACTAATTCGCAAAATTAGTTACAAGTTAGGTACACCCGGTTCAGAACATTAAAAACATGTTCTATACCGACTTTTAGCGACTAAAAAAATACGGTTTAGAGACCCGCCGAATTTAGTCGCTAAATAGTCGCTAAAGAAAAGCTAACTAACAACTACACATACATAATCTTTTTATTCACATTAATGGATTATATTGAAATTCAAGGATGAGATACACATATCCAACAAGAATTAAAAACTTTCTAGAGACTGAATCGAGAAATTCATAAGTAAAACATCAAGGCCAAAAAAAGAGACTAAAATGATAGCTAAAGCCCAAAAACAACATTAACAACAATTTATGTGAAAATTGAGAGTAATAAGCCACTAGACATTAATAACATTAAGGATTGGAGATCTTAGAGCATCTTAATATAATGCTTCCAATATATTGAAGCCAAATGAGCCTGGAACCATCAAAACCACTCGAAAACCGTTCAGACCCTGAAAAGTTTCAGAATCCGATTGCATTGATTATCATACTCAAAAATCACACCAAACCAAAGCAATTCAAGCCTCATAACAGATTCCGCATACAAAATAAGACATAATAAGACCATCTACCAAAGCAACAAAACATCATAAACGACAGAGAAAACCAAAACAATACCATCAAGGAGAAGCAGCCACAACTCCAGAACGCACGAGCACCCTACCGATTTTCCAAGGAAGACAAACCGCCTTTGATGCAAGAACTATGACCCGTATACGAAGAAGATCGAAAACAAGCAAAACCGACAAAACGTCATAGAACAAGGACAAATAATACTTCTCTGATGGAGGCCATATATACAAACTCCGAGACAATCAGAAAAACCGGATATTCACTTACTTAAAAAGGTAGAATTGAGAAGCCAAACATGAGAGGCGACCTCCTTCTCCACCGAAACCTAAGATAGAACTTCTAACGAGACTAAACACCAATGCCGACACTGAATAACCTACTGACATCAATGAAAATGGAGAAGAACTCAGACGGCGTATGTTGATGTCTTGAGAGAAAATAGGACGAAATCAATGGTTAATGTTCAAGAGATAAAGTATTCATGGCATACATAATCTTATAAAGACAAAAAATGTAAAGACATAGATAAACTTTTAAAAAATAATTTGAAAGATGAAAAAAGTAAGAACAACACGAGATAGAAATTAAATAAACTAAAAAGGGAAAAACGAAACGGTAAATGCAATATGTAGCATATGACAAAAATTGGTTGACATGTCCGCGCGTAGCACGGATGAAATACTAGTTATCAATAAACCCGGATTCTAATTCACTTATCGAAACCGATCAATCACGGTGTCTGTTTTTTATATTAGAATTCTTTAGCATTAATATGAACTTGATTCTTAAATTAAACCGTGAGACACATATGTCACATATAATATAATATTTTTACATTTGGCTCATGGAACAGTTATCTTTTCACAGCTTTATCAAAGATTGCACATCATCAAGACTCCTTCTGACTTGTTGGTTTCCGTTATTGTTACTTCGTTGCCGGGAGTAATAATTCTCTCATTTGTCCCTCTGTGTCGTCTTCTGATGTTGCCTGCAAGTTTTTTGATTGTCATATAATGTTATAACCTTAGTTATTATGTTCATATGGTTTCTTTACTATGATGTTAAGATCATAGTATAGAACTTACTTACCCTAGTCGAGAATGCAAACCGCAATGACTCAATTTTTGCTCATGCGCACAGCCTGAGGTCAAAACCAAGGGAATCTATCCCAATTAGCTTCACTTCCTGCAACAAAATAAAAAAGTTTGGTCTGATCATATTTTCATACACAAACTGCAATCTGTATATATATAAATTGTATTCATGGTCATGGAAAGAAAATTAAAAAAACCTACAGAAACATCGTGTCAAAACTAGAGCTTTGAAAGTTAAATTGCAGCTATATACCTCTGCTTGAATACCGTAATGTCTACAACACAAAGATCTAAGGGCTTCAGCTAGTTTATCACCAAATTCTTTTAAACGGCCTATGATTCCAGCTGATGCTTGAGCAATAGCATCAGATTGTGTGTTTCTGACATCTTCCACTTCAACTTCAGTCTGTTACCAAAAGTAAACCGGTATGCATAAGCTTGCAATAAAAAAAGCAGAGTAGATAAGAAGTGGCACATGAAAAACCGGTAACCATAAGCTTTTTCAATAACGATACGAAACAACGGAAGCTTGGGCACAAATCCTAATGGCTTAATTTTAAACCCAAGATGGCAACGGCGCCAAACTTGATATGAATAAAAAGTTCCTCTTTTACCATTTCAGCTGCAAGTATACAACCTAGTCCTTGTAGTTTTGAGGTGTCAATCCACTTGGATACATTAAACACACTAAGAATGCAAGTGTTCTCTTAATCTAAGTGCAACCAAATTCGTTTGTGGGTTTTATCACTAATAACTAACAATGTAACCAGGTTCCAAACATGATTAAACAATTATTCAGACAATATTGAAATGAGCTTAAAAGCAGAACAGAAACAGAGCATAAACAGAGAAACAAGATGGTTAAAGACAGTTGATTAAAAACTAAGTTCCTTGGGTTGAGTTTCGGTTTGGGTGATCAATAATCAGTTCAGAGACATTTAACAAACATGGGATGATTTCTTAGGCTAAGAACAACAATTCAAGTTACTCCACTCTCATGATAATAACCCTATATCTATCAAGCATTAACATCAACTCTCATTGGCAATTTCAAGATAGACATGCTTTAAGAACAAGTTCTTATTACCACTAAACACCTTAAACATCAATTCTCATTTGTTAAGTATGTAAAGCACTTGATTAGAGATTCAAACATTAACTACACTTCTCCGTGCTAGCAACATTCAAGTTCAAGGAATTGATTAGCTACTTCAATCCTAGCATTAAGAACTTCTAACAAGTAAGAAATCAATATTCCCAAGTTCTAAACAACCTAAACCATTTCTAGATCACCCTCACCTTTACTCAAACCCAGAAACTTATAGAGAACTACTCACTAGCCATAGTAATAACAAAGCAAAACATGTTTAAGTAAAGCAAGAAGAATGATAAACAAGATGAACTAGAAGAAGAACTCAAAAAAAATACTCTTAATTTCATAAAAGATTCAAGAAAACTAAATTGTTTGGAGTAGATTATTACAAGAGGTGATATGGCTCTTCTAACACATCAAGAGCTCTTAAATAGAAGAAAATAGAGTGCAATGGTCGACAATACTCATGTGGAGGGGCTACAAGCCTAAAGTAAAAAGGAAAAGAGCATGTGGGAAAAAGTTGGTCTCACAGCGACGTCGGGACGTCGATGTACGATGTTGCTGTGCGGTTCTTGATCCATAGCGACTTCGGGACGTCGCTGTGCTACGTCGCTGGAGCTCCCGCAGAATAATTCACATTTGTACAGCGACGTTAGGACCTCATTGTACGACGTCGCTGTGCATCTCTTGTGTCCACAGCAACCTTGGCACCCCGCTGTAGCTTTCTAGTCACGATCCTTAGCTGTTTTTCCACTTTGTTTGAGTGTTCTTTTGGTCCCTTTTTCCTGCTTTGTCCCTTGGTGCTTCATCATGTCATCCACCACCTACAAAAGAGAAAAATAAAGCATATGCACTCCTAATGATGCCTAAATGCTTTTCCTAAAGCTAAAACACACTCTAAATCATGATTAAATCTGCTCAAATTTACAACACATCAACTTCCATAAACTTGTTTCTTTGCTTGTCCTCAAGCAAACAACAATGATAACAATGGGGAGAGGTTTGAAGTTGGAGACTCATAACCAAAGAAATTTAGCAAGCCCTCAACATGATGTCCTTAGAAAATGATAGTATGTTGCATGAACAAACAATCCAATCCACTCTAATTTCTATAGGCTTATCAACACACCAAATCTTATTCTCTTAAGCACATTGTCAAGAATCTTACAACTCAACATTTCACCAACTCTTAAATTCATTCATTCTTTAAAGTGCAGTCTCACATATGGGGATTTGATCTTGATCAAAGGCTTGGCATAAAAAGGCTTTAAATGGTGTTTAGAGGAGGGTCATGACTTTATATTTAGTGGCTAACTCTCAAGGAAAAGGAATGCTAGACATTATGCAAAAAGTGGCAAGACGAGAACAATTTAAGCATACAATTCTTAACTCCCATTGTCTTACCCAATTGTGTTTCCAAATCCAATCATTAGTTTAACTATCTCCCTTCTTTCCCAAACTTATCCATTTGACTTTTTCATTTTTGGGTCTTGAGAAGTTATTCTTTTTATTTACTAAGACTCTTTTCTTTTGATTTCTTATTTATTCAGACTTAGAGTTCTTCCCATTTTATCTCAACTTCCCAAGTGTTTCCCTTCACAAGCCCCTTTGTTCTTTTTTTTTTATTTTACTCCCCATTTCACTCTTTCTTTTCTTTCACTCCCAATCCCATTTTCAAGTGCTTTTACCCCAAATGCCAATCAACAAAATGAACTCCTAGACTAGCCTATGAGAGCTAATCATTGTCGTTCTTATACTTTTAACCATTTACACATGTTAGCATTATGAAAAAGAGGCCTCACTCAATCAATCAAATGAAGGTTCTAAAGGAAAGGGAAGGGTTCTATGGTGTGGAAACCATTCTAAGAGTGAGAATGGCCACTTGGATTAACAAAGGGTGGTAAAAAGTGGTAAAAGATAATCCAAGTGTGTATATAGTGACCATGATCAAGCATTAAAAACCCATAAGTGAGAAGATTAAGTTCGTTTAAGTCCATATAGATTAGTTGGTTTCAATGTTGAGAGTATCAATCAAGACAAATGGATTTGAGTGGTGTGATCAAAGCTCGAAATGTGCAAGTGTTTCAATTTGTTGTTTAAGAAACATACTATGATTATCAAGGGTATCATGTTGAGTTCTAAAATCTTGATTTCTTACAAGGCAATTATATCATTGTATCCTATGCAAATGCAAATGCAATCTAGAATGCTACTAGACTCGATCCTAAAAGAGAAACAAATATGAAACTACATGCCTTTTTTTTGGTTTTTCAAATTTTTTCAATTTTTTTGGTTTTTTCGAAATCATATCTATTAACAATGCAAAACACAAAAGACTCAATAAAACAGAAACGATGGTTAATTGATCACCCCAAAGCAAATTAAGGAAAGCTAAAGATGGTGAATTAAAATAACACAAAACAGAAAATATGTACAAGGTGGTGATGTTACCTCAGTAGTTAGGAGGTGCGGTGTCCTCCTCGTCTTCACCCAAGGATAGGGACTCATTGCTCGAACCGGGAGATGGTGGTGGGATGTGCCGCCTTGCTCTGCGACGTCGCTCGTCAAGGGAGGCGCATCATGGTGCCCTGCTGGATGAGCTGGTAGCCTCTCCTCCATGATAAGAGTGTCGTCTCGGGAAGTCCTCGGAATCTGCCTCCTCCTCACTCTCCGGATAACCAGAAGGCACTTCTATCGGACCCTTCTTCCATGTCACCATATAGGCCAAGTACTTAACTTGACGATTGAGGGCCAACGTCTTCTCCTTGTACTTCTTCTTCAAGACCTCCTTCGTTTTTTGTCCAGATGCCACCAATTTCCCAATGGTGCGGTCTTGAAGCTTTTTCCAACGCTCCAGCTTCCTGATATAGCTATGAGCTCTGCGCAACTGATCACCCTGAATTGTTTCATTGGGAGCATGGAGGTAATAGCGTGCGCTCCCATAGATCGGGCTTGGTGGTCTAGCCTGATCAGAACTGGCTCATGTCTCGGTCGGAGCATCCGCTTGGCTGTTGGTGCCTTCTCCATGCGAAGCTCTCTCAGCTCCTCTCCTCTTCCTTGGTCTTACTTGTGCTTCCACCGGGTCAGCTGAAATGTTGTGGTAGTACCGTGGATCCGGCTGAAATTAAATGTTTGCTCGGTTTTGAAAAGAGGTGATGGTGGGGTCGGTAGAAGGACGTTTGCTATCAGCTCGTGATCAACCCAGAAGGTGTATGCAAATCTGTCCTCAACCTTACCAGCTAGGTAGAGCGCCTTTCTCAGGTGCGCTTCATACAATCGGGACGATGATTTCCCATTGCACAGTGGGACTTCGACTGCTTTGAAGATTGGTGTAAGCAGTCCTCCAAATCAGAACACCGGTGTTTTGTCCACTGCCTTCTTCCTGAACGAGGCCAACTGCCTCATGAAGTAACCAACCACGCCCATCACCTCATAGTTCCCAAAGTTAACCTCTGGAATTTCAAATTGGTGTATCACCGGTTGGAGTCCCATAGCCATAAATCTCAGCTCTTCTTCTTGCACTTTATTGTTCTCCCTTCTTGCAAATAGGGTGTGCACCAGCATCTTCTGAACATACCAAATTGCAGGGTGTGCAATGTCTGAGTTTTTCATCTCTCCAGTCTGATAGTTTCTCCTTGCTATAGTCCCCCACATGACTGTTGGCAGTAGATCAATAGCCGGCAGTTTGTTGCACCACTTATCTTTAAACCCAAGCAACTGTGATATTTGCTTGTATCTGATCCTGTACTTCTTCCCATAGTAATTGAAGGTCACATAACCGTATCCTTCCTCTTCGGTCGGCCCGTCTGTGAACTCTCTTTGCTGAAATGTACACAAGAACTGGCAGCATGACATCTCATACACCGGATGTGCTTCGCCCATTAGGCTTTCCAAGCTCATAGCTCTTAGTATAGCTATTACATCATCATAAATCCCCAGCTTTCTGCAAATCTTGGGATCCTCGTACTTAGTTCCACTCCAATTAAACAAAGTCAGCTTAGCCTTCACTTCCCACAGTGTGGTTGTTTTTGGCTTTTTCTTCTTCTGCTCTGCAGGCTTTTTGCTCTTTCCTCTCTTCTTCTTTGGTTGCTCAATCTCTTCATCACTGCTCGGGAAGTAAATCATTTCATCATCCTCATCAAACTCGGCTGCGGGTTCCTTTCCCGACCGGTGAGGCTGTGCCTCTTGCTGCTGATTGCTAGCTTGTTCCCGTGATGCTCTCGATCTTCCTGTCATCTGCATAATCACAAGTGGAAGCAATCAAAGCATCTTTCAAATAACAACACAAGAAATTGTTGCCTAAAGTTTGAAAATGATAACTCTCATCAATGCAACTTCAGTCGTTCTTATTTAGGCACTTATAAGGTTTAATCAAGCATTCAAACTCATTCTCGATTCCAAAAATCGGATTTCCCATTATTTTTCATGAACTACTCACTTTTCTCATAAACATTTCAATCCGTCACTAATTTGATATGGTTCCTATTGTAAGAAATGCTCTAAACACCCTAGTGAAGCCATAGGAACAATCAAATCGCGTTTTCCCAACCTTTTTTATTAAAGAACCCTAGAATTTTTTTTTCAATTTTAGCAAAATCTAACCATGGGTTCTTCAAATTAACAACATGGGTGTGTCTAGAATCATCAAATGAACAAGTATTGAGCCATTAATCCCCTTAAAAATTGAAATCGAAAATCACCATGAAGAACAAGGGTTTTGAAATTCATACCTTGGAGTGATTAAGTGATAAATAATGATCCTAGATGAGGTTCTGAGTGAAAATCGCGGACAATAGACAGAGAAATCAGTGAAAATGATCAATATTTGAGTGAGATATGGAGCTTTGAAGCTCTTGAAGAACGATGGTGATTTTGGTGTCTGAGAGAAGAAAGAGAGAGAGAGAGAGAGAGTCGCGAGTTGGAAGAAATTCTCGTTTTTTTTCCGAAACATGGTCAAAAGAGAGAAGAATAGGGTCAAACCTGACTCACAGCGACATCCGGACCCCGCTGTGCGATGTCGCTGTGAGTATTCTTACCTGCAGCTGCATTGTCAAGTCGCTGTGGAGCTCGCTGTGCTATCTGCATGGATTCGGCATTTTGGGCTACAGCGACATCGTGATGTCGCTAAGGCTCATTTTCTCTGCAGCGACGTGGTCACGTCGCGGTGGAGGTCGTTGTGCAATCCGCATGTTTTCAGTCTTTTGGGCCACAGCGATATTGTGACGTCGCTGTGTGATGCCGCTGTGGCTTGTTTTATCTGTAGCGGCATGACCTGGTCGCTGTGCCACCCCGCTGTGGGTTTCTTTTGCCTGCAGCTACACTATTTACCTGTTCCACGGTGTCAAACCTCCATATTTGCTCTTGCTTACCCCCACATGCTGAAAATTCTCACTCAAGACTAAAACAAACATAAAACTCACACAAAAACACACCAAACAAATCAAAGAGAATTCATACAATATATACAAAGGATAACATGGGATCCCAAGCGCGCTTGTTTTAAGTCACGAGCTTGACTCTCTAACTGCTTTAGATTGGGGTTGGGTCCGTGAGAAGAATCAATATCTCTTCTTCCACGGGGTCGGACGCATAGTAGACTTTGAGCCGTTGTACATTCACTGTGAACTCACTTCCATATTTTTTGAGTAGAATGACGGCTCCATAGGGTCGTACTTCCTTGACTGAGAAGGGGCTAAACCATATTGACTTAAGTTTCCCGGGAAACAACTTCAACCGGGAATTGTACAGTAAAACTCGGTCTCCTGCCTTGAACTCTTTCTTCACAATCCTCTTGTCATGGAACGCTTTCGTCCTCTCTTTGCAAATATTTGAGCTTTCATAAGCATCAAGTCGGATTTCGTCAAGCTCATGGAGTTGAATGAGGCGTTTCTCAGCTGCAGTCTTGATGTCGAAATTCAGTAGCTTTATTGCCCACATTGCCTTGTACTCTAACTCCAATGGTAAATGACATGACTTTCCGTACAAGAGGTTGAAAGGTGTCGTGCCGATAGGTGTCTTGAAGGCTGTCTGGTATGCCCAAAGAGCATCATCAAGTTTCTTGGCCCAATCTTTTCTTGAGTTCCCAACAGTCTTCTCCAATATGGCCTTGATTTTCCGGTTAGACACCTCCACTTGTCTGCTGGTCTGAGGATGGTAAGGTGTAGCCACCTTGTGTTTCACTCCATACTTTTTGAGAAGATTTTCAAACACCTTGTTGATGAAGTGACTGCCTCCATCACTGATCACAACTCTTGGGATGCCAAACCTAGGGAATATGATGGATTTGAATAGCTTGATTACCAATTTAGCATCATTGGTAGGACTAGCGATGTCTTCCACCCATTTTGACACATAGTCAACTGCCACCAAAATGTATTGATTTCCATATGAGGATGGAAAAGGACCCATGAAGTCGATCCCCCATACATCAAATACCTCAACTTTCAATATTGGGTTTTGTGGCATCTCATTCCTCCTCCCAATGTTCCCCTTTCTTTGGCAGGCATCACACTTTGACACATATCTGTGAGATATGAGATTCACACTAAGAATTTGTATTTGTGGATTTGGACTTTTAGATATAGAAATGGTATAGTTTCCTATGAATCAAAGACTTTATTGAGATTGATCGTCGAGATAGAACAAACACAGTCAAAAAGAGAGTACAAAGATTTATGATCGAGCTATCTAGTCGAAGTGTTCTAAGCTAGGGTTGGAATGTCCTGAATGAATCGCCACTTCTCCTTTAAATACTCTCGACTTTGATCTCCTTGTTCCGATATTTCGGCCTCACCAACGTAATGATCTCCGAGATTTGCGTGGATCAGTTGAATTGACGAAGACCGGGTTGCTCTATCTCCACGTCGTCTCCTGCCGAGCTCGAGCTCGATTGCTTCCTACTTCGGCATTGCTTGGGCCTTGTCAAGAAGTAACTCGTATAGGCCTAACAGAGAATAACGGTCGATCTCTCTGTCTTGATACTGAAGTGGGCTCATAACGATGGGCCTTCGTTTTGTTTGTTAATGGGCCGGATTTCCTAGAGGGAAATCCAGTACCAACAATAGCCCCCCAGCCCATTGATTTCGAGAAGTCGATGTTAATGGGCGGTTGACGTTCTCGGGAAGAGGCATGCGCCTCGGGTGTGATAAACCTAATGATTACTTTCGCCGTGTCCGTAGATCTTGTTTCGATCCAGTGGCCAAGGATAGGCGCGTGTGTCAAACTGACCTGCTTTTTAGCGCGTCGGCAGTCGTGGCGTGTGTTTGTTTGAGAACTTCATCTCCTACCGTGGATCTGGTCGATCACCAACGGCTAAGATTCGAGGGTCGCGAAGAGTCTTTTCAGGCTCGTTCTTTTGCTGATGTGACCTAATCATCGTGCATCCGTAGCCGTCGATCCTAGATCAACGGTTGGGATAAAGGGAAAGCGAGGAGTCCAAACCATCTCGATTTTCTCGTAATTATTACGAATTTGGAATCGTACGGTAAAGATTTTGCACGATTCCCACTATAAGTTTCTCATATCTGCCGAGGGTGGTTTCTCTCCTTCCCACTTTCGCTTCTTCTTTTTCTTTGCTCTGGTTTTTCTTGTATCGTCGGAGAATTTTCCTTCTAAAACCCTTTGCTTCCTTTATTCCGATACACCGCGTCATATGGCTCTCAGAGACGCGACTGGAGCTAGCACGAGTACAGCGACGGGATCGTTTGGTCCGCATCCGCCGTCCGTCTTAACCGAGAATCGTATTCGCCGATTGAGAACGCAATGTCGGATTCCTCTGGAGGTGGAGATAGTCGTTCCGTCGCCGGCAATTTCGCCGGAGACAATCGTGGAAGGCTACTGTCGTGCCTCCTACGCATACTTCGAGAAGTGTGGGCTTCTCTTCCCCATTCCTCGCCTGGTTTCCTTGGTACTAGCCCAGCTCCAGTTGGCGTTCCATCAGATGACGCCGAACTTCGTCCGACACATTATCGGACTCGGAGTCAGGGCCGCGGATGAGGGAATTGAGTTTGGGCCCGAGGAACTTATGCGAGTTTGCTCGGTAAAGCAAAATACTCGCTTCCCGGGGACATACTATCTTTCTCCCCGTTTCGGGCGTATCCTCGATGACGTCCCAACTAAGGACGTGTGGAAAGACCGATACTTTTTCTTCAGGATAACTCATCACTCAGTCGGGGAATTTGACTATTCAGTCATTCCTTCTCGGTGGTCCTCCAGTGTTGGTAAGATTTAAAGTTCCGGTGTTCGGTTCCTTTTAATGTTAGGTTGCTTATTACCCTTTTTTGTCTTACAGACGCTCCCGAGTCACTTGCCTCCAACCCGATCACTGAGGCTTTGATAGCCAGGTTGAGGGGAGGCACTGTTAATTGGGGCAGCTTCTCGGTAGAGCGCGTGCAAGCTGCTCTGCGGATCGATCCCGGGCGGGCTCTACTGGATCGTCCACAGGTTCTTCCAAACCTGCCACGTCCTCCCGCGCCTTCCCAGACTCCTCTGACCCCAGTCGTTCAGCGTCCGCTTCGTATTGTCGAGCGGACGGCAGAAAGTAAGTTGTTTGGTCGTGAAGTCCGATTTATGTCATTGCAATCTGTCTGACTTGCTCTTCTTTTATTTTGTAGCTCGACCTCTCCCAGAAGGTAGTTCGACTGCTGGCGCCCTTCCTCGTGAGAGAGTGTCTCGTAGGGTAAGTAGCCGCAGGAACGGGAAAGACTCGGTCGACCTGGTCGATAGGATCGAGGCGCCCGGTTTGGGTAATGCTATCCTCCTCGTCTTCACCCAAGGATAGGGACTCATTGCTCGAACCGGGAGATGGTGGTGGGATGTGTCGCCTTGATCTGCGACGTCGCTCGTCAAGGGAGGCGCTTCCTGGTGCCCTGCTGGATGAGCTGGTAGCCTCTCCTCCATGATAGGAGTGTCGTCTCGGGAAGTCCTCAGAATCTGCCTCTTCCTCACTCTCCGGATAACCAGGAGGCACTTCTACCGGACCCTTCTTCCCTGTCACCATATAGGCCAATTACTTAACTTGACGATTGAGGGCCTTCGTCTTCTCCTTGTACTTCTTCTTCAAGACCTCCTTCGTTTTTTGTCCAGATGCCACCAATTTCCCAATGGTGCGGTCTTGAAGCTTTTCCAATGCTCCAGCTTCCTGATATAGCTATGAGCTCTGCGCAACTGAGCACCTTGAATTGTTTCATTGGGAGCATGGAGGTAATAGCGTGCGCTCCCATAGATCGGGCTTGGTGGTCTAGCCTGATCAGAACTGGCTCATGTCTCGGTCGGAGCATTCGCTTGGCTGTTGGTGCCTTCTCCATGCGAAGCTCTCTCAGCTGCTCTCCTCTTCCTTGGTCTTACTTGTGCTTCCACCGGGTCAGCTGGAATGTTGTGGTAGTACCGTGGATCCGGCTGAAATTAAATGTTTGCTCGGTTTTGAAAAGAGGTGATGGTGGGGTCGGTAGAAGGACGTTTGCTGTCAGCTCGTGATCAACCCGGAAGGTGTATGCAAATCTGTCCTCAACCTTACCAGCTAGGTAGAGCGCCTTTCTCAGGTGCGCTTCATATAATCGGGACGATGATTTCCCATTGCACAGTGGGACTTCGACTGCTTTGAATATTGGTGTAAGCAGTCCTCCAAATCAGAACACCGGTGTTTTGTCCACTGATGTCATGGCCTTCTTCTTGAACGAGGCCAACTGCCTCATGAAGTAACCAACCACGCCCATCACCTCATAGTTCCCAAAGTTAACCTCTGGAATTTCAAATTGGTGTATCACCGGTTGGAGTCCCATAGCCATAAATCTCAGCTCTTCTTCCTGCACTTTATTGTTCTCCCTTCTTGCAAATAGGGTGTGCACCAGCATCTTCTGAACATACCGAATTGCAGGGTGTGCAATGTCTGAGTTTTTCATCTCTCCAGTCTGATAGTTTGTCCTTGATATAGTCCCCCACATGACTGTTGGCAGTAGATCAATAGCCGGCAGTTTGTTGCACCACTCATCTTTGAACCCAAGCAACTGTGATATTTGCTTGTATCTGATCCTGTACTTCTTCCCATAGTAGGTGAAGGTCACATAACCGTATCCTTCCTCTTCGGTCGGCCGGTCTGTGAACTCTCTTTGCTGAAATGTACACAAGAACTGGCAACATGACATCTCATACACCGGATGTGCTTTGCCCATTAGGCTTTCCAAGCTCATAGCTCTTAGCATAGTTATTACGTCATCATAAATCCCCAGCTTTCTGCAAATCTCGGGATCCTTGTACTTAGTTCCACTCCAATTAAACAAAGTCAGCTTAGCCTTCACTTTCCTCAGTGTGGTTATTTTTGGCTTTTTCTTCTTCTGCTCTGCAGGCTTTTTGCTCTTTCCTCTCTTCTTCTTTGGTTGCTCAATCTCTTCCTCACTGCTCGGGAAGTCAATCATTTCATCATCCTCATCATACTCGGCTGCGGGTTCCTTTCCCGACCGGTGAGGCTGTGCCTCTTGCTGCTGATCGCTATCTTGTCCCCGTGATGCTCTCGATCTTCCTGTCATCTGCATAATCACAAGTGAAAGCAATCAAAGCATATTTCAAATAACAACACAAGAAATTGAACCGATATGTTGCCTAATGTTTGAAAATGATAACTCTCATCAATGCAACTTCAGTCGTTCTTATTTAGGCACTTATAAGGTTTAATCAACCATTCAAACTCATTCTCGATTCCAAAAATCGGATTTCCCATTATTTTTCATGAACTACTCACTTTTCTCATAAACATTTAAATCCGTCACTAATTTGATATAGAATCATCAAATGAACAAGTATTGAGCCATTAATCCCCTTAAAAATCACAAGGGTTTTGAAATTCATACCTTGGAGTGATTAAGTGATAAATAATGATCCTAGATGAGGTTCTGAGTGAAAATCGCGGACAATAGACAGAGAAATCAGTGAAAATGATCAATATTTGAGTGAGATATGGAGCTTTGAAGCTCTTGAAGAACGATGGTGATTTTGGTGTCTGAGAGAAGAAAGAGAGAGAGAGAGAGAGAGTCGCGAGTTGGAAGAAAGTCTCGTTTTTTTTTGAAACGTGGTCAAAAGAGAGAAGAATAAGGTCAAACCTGACTCACAGCGACATCCGGACCCCGCTGTGCGATGTCGATGTGAGTATTCTTACCTGCAGCGGCATTGTCAAGTCGCTGTGGAGCTCGCTGTGCTATCCGCATGGATTCGGCATTTTGGGCTACAACGACATCGTGATGTCGCTAAGGCTCATTTTCTCTGCAGCGACGTGGTCACGTCGCGGTGGAGGTCGTTGTGCAATCCGCATGTTTTCAGTCTTTTGGGCCACAACGATATTGTGATGTCGTTGTGTGATGCCGCTGTGGCTTGTTTTGTCTGCAGTGGCATGACCTGGTCGCTGTGCCACCCCGCTGTGGGTTTCTTTTGCCTGCAGCTATTCCAGTTGCATGTTCCGCGGTGTCAAACCTCCATATTTGCTCCTGCTTACTCCCACATGATGAAAATTCTCACTCAAGACTAAAACTAACATAAAACTCACACAAAACACACACCAAACAAATCAAAGAGAATTCACACAATATATACAAAGGATAACATGGGATCCCAAGCGCGCTTGTTTTAAGTCACGAGCTTGACTCTCTAACTGCTTTAGATTGGGGTTGGGTCCGTGAGAAGAATCGATATCTCTTCTTCCACGGGGTCGGACGCATAGTAGACTTTGAGCCGTTGTACATTCACTGTGAACTCACTTCCATCTTTGTTGAGTAGAATGACGGCTCCATAGGGTCGTACTTCCTTGACTGAGAAGGGGCTAAACCATATTGACTTAAGTTTCCCGGGAAACAACTTCAACCGGGAATTGTACAGTAAAACTCGGTCTCCTGCCTTGAACTCTTTCTTCACAATCCTCTTGTCATGGAACGCTTTCGTCCTCTCTTTGCAAATCTTTGAGCTTTCATAAGCATCAAGTCGGATTTCGTCAAGCTCCTGGAGTTGAATGAGGCGTTTCTCAGCTGCAGTCTTGATGTCGAAATTCAGTAGCTTTATTGCCCACATTGCCTTGTACTCTAACTCCACTGGTAAATGACCTGACTTTCCGTACAAGAGGTTGAAAGGTATCGTGCCGATAGGTGTCTTGAAGGCTGTCCGGTATGCCCAAAGAGCATCATCAAGTTTTTTGGCCCAATCTTTTCTTGAGTTCCCAACAGTCTTCTCCAATATGGCCTTGATTTTCCGGTTAGACACCTCCACTTGTCTGCTGGTCTGAGGATGGTAAGGTGTAGCCACCTTGTGTTTCACTCCATATTTCTTGAGAAGATTTTCAAACACCTTGTTGATGAAGTGACTGCCTCCATCACTGATCACAACTCTTGGGATGCCAAACCTAGGGAATATGATGGATTTGAATAGCTTGATTACCAATTTAGCATCATTGGTAGGACTAGCGATGGCTTCCACCCATTTTAACACATAGTCAACTGCCACCAAAATGTATTGATTTCCATATGAGGATGGAAAAGGACCCATGAAGTCGATCCCCCATACATCAAATACCTCAACTTTCAATATTGGGTTTTGTGGCATCTCATTCCTCCTCCCAATGTTCCCCTTTCTTTGGCAGGCATCACACTTTGACACATATCTGTGAGATCTGAGATTCACACTAAGAATTTGTATTCGTGGATTTGGACTTTTGGATATAGAAATGGTATAGTTTCCTATGAATCAAAGACTTTATTGAGATTGATCGTCGAGATAGAACAAACACAGTCGAAAAGAGAGTACAAAGATTTATGATCGAGCTATCTAGTCGAAGTGTTCTAAGCTAGGGTTGGAATGTCCTGAATGAATCGCCACTTCTCCTTTAAATACTCTCGACTTTGATCTCCTTGTTCCGATATTTCGGCCTTGCCATCGTAACGATCTCCGAGATTTGCGTGGATCAGTTGAACTGTCGAAGACCGGGTTGCTCTATCTCCACGTCGTCTCCTGCCGAGCTCGAGCTCGATTGCTTCCTACTTCAGCATTGCTTGGGACTTGTCAAGAAGTCAATCGTATAGGCCCAACAGAGAATAACGGTCGATCTCTCTGTCTTGATACTGAAGTGGGCTCATAACGATGGGCCTTCGTTTTGTTTGTTAATGGGCCGGATTTCCTAGAGGGAAATCCAGTACCAACAATAGCCCCCCAGCCCATTGATTTCGAGAAGTCGAGGTTAATGGGCGATTGACGTTCTCGGGAAGAGGCATGCGCCTCGGGTGTGATAAACCTAATGATTACTTTCGCCCTGTCCGTAGATCTTGTTTCGATCCAGTGGCCAAGGATAGGCGCGTGGGTCGAACTGACCTGCTTTTTAGCGCGTCGGCAGTCGTGGCATGTGTTTGTTTGAGAACTTCATCTCCTACCGTGGATCTGGTCGATCACCAACAGCTAAGATCCGAGGGTCGCAAAGAGTCTTTTCAGGCTCGTTCTTTTGCTGATGTGACCTAATCATCGTGCATCCGTAGGCGTCCATCCTAGATCAACGGTTGGGATAAAGGGAAAGTGAGGAGTCCAAACCATCTCGATTTCTCGTAATTATTATGAGTTCGGAATCGTACGGTTAAGATTTCGCACGATTCCCACTATAATTTTCTCATATCTGCCGAGGGTGGTTTCTCTCCTTCCCACTTTCGCTTCTTCTTTTTCTTTGCTCTGGTTTTTCTTGTATCGTCGGAGAAGTTTCCTTCTAAAACCCTTTGCTTCCTTTATTCCGATACACCGCTTCATATGGCTCCCAGAGACGCGACTGGAGCTAGCACGAGTACAGCAGCGGGATCGTTTGGTCCGCATCCGCCGTCTGTCTTAACCGAGAATCATATTCGCCGATTACGAACGCAATGTCGGATTCCTCTGGAGGTGGAGATAGTCGTTCCGTCGCCGGCAATTTCGCCGGAGACAATCGTGGAAGGCTACTGCTGTGCCTCCTACGCATACTTCGAGAAGTGTGGGATTTTCTTCCCCATTCCTCGCATGGTTTCCTTGGTATTGGCCCAGCTCCAGTTGGCGTTCCATCAGATGACGCCGAACTTTGTCCGACACGTTATCGGACTCAGAGTCAGGGCCTCAGAAGAGGGAATTGAGTTTGGGCCCGAGGAACTTATGCGAGTTTGCTCGGTAAAGCAAAATACTCGCTTTCCGAGGACTAGCGCTAAAGCGAGTTTTTCCATGGCGGGGTACCTGGTTTTAGCATTGATTAATGTTTTACTGACGTAGTACACCGGCCGTTGCTCGTTTTGTTCTTCGCGAACCAGGACTCTACTTACTGCTGCCGTGGAAACAGCTAGGTAGAGGTAGAGGGGCTCCCCTTCTACTGGTTTCGCCAGTATAGGTGGTTCGCTTAGGTAAGACTTGATTTGGGTGAATGCTTCTTCGAACTTTTCGTCCCATAGAACTTTTTGTTCGCTTTGAGCAGGTGATAGAAGGGTAGACATTTATCAGTCGACCTTGAGATGAAGCAGTTCAAAGCAGCTATTTTGCCAGTCAGGCGATGGACTTCTCGCGTTGTTCTGGGAGATTTCATCTCTATAAATGTTGCGATCTGTTTGGGGTTCGCTTTGATCCCTCTTTCGGTCACTAGGTAACCAAGGAATTCTCCTGAGGGGACCCCGAATGTGCACTTCGTTGGGTTGAGTTTCATCCCGTATTTATTGAGAATGATAAAGCATTCTTTTAGCTGGGGGATATGGTCTTCGTACTTGGAAGATTTGACCAGCATATCGTCGATGTAGACTTCCATGGTTTTACCCAGGAGTCCTGAAAATATCTTGTTGACGAGGCGTTGGTAAGTTGCTCCTGCATTTTTCAACCCGAAGGGCATGACTTTGTAGCAGTACGTTCCTCGATCAGTTATGAACGAAGTCTTTTCTTGGTCCTTAGGGTTCATTAGTATTTGGTTATACCCCGAGAAGGCATCCATGAAGGATAGCAGTTGGTGTCCGGCGGTAGCTTCGACCAGTCGGTCGATGTGCGGGAGTGGGAAGCTGTCCTTCGAACATGCTTTGTTGAGATCTGTAAAATCTACACAGACTCTCCACTTCCCGTTCTTTTTCTTGACCACTACGGGGTTCGCGAGCCACTCGAGTTACTTGACCTCTCTGATCGATCCGATTTTTAATAACCGATCGACCTCGTCGTTGACGGCTCGAGCTCGTTCCGGGCCTAGTTTCCGACGCTTTTGTCTTACCGGTTTGTAGGTTGGGTCGACATTCAGCTCATGGCTGGTTACGTCGATGTTGATCCCTTTCATGTCTGCTGAAGACCAGGCAAAGGAGTCGACATTCTGTTTAAGGAAAGAGACCAATTCGTTTTTGACTGGTTCTGACAGGTCAATTCCAATGCCAACAAGTCTTTCGGGGTGAGCATCGTCTATGCAAACTTGGGTCGTGAGGTCCTTTGGGGGTCCTATTTGACTTGGGTCGTTCGACATTTTGGTCTGCATAGTGGCGAGCTCCTCCTCTTTCCGTAATTGCTACGCGGGGGATTTTTCAATCTGCTTATACCCATTCATATAGCAATGACGGGAAATCTTTTGACTTCCGTAAATGGTTTTTACTCCTTTGGGAGTTGGAAATTTTACGCATTGATGGTAGGTCGACGGTACTGCTTTCATGTTGTATATCCATGGTCGACCTAGAATTGCGTTGTAGGGAGCTGGCCGGTCTACTACGACGAACTCTGTCATCATTCGAACTCCTCCAGCTATTACTGGGACGAATACAGAGCCCATTGAGTATGTTGTTTCACCAGCGAACCCTACTAGTGGTGTCTTTTCTTCGACGATTTCGGAGTCATTGAAATCCATCTTTTTGAACGCATCATAAAAGAGGACATCCACCGAACTCCCTGTGTCGATCATTATCCTCGAGAGTTCGACGTCTCCCACTACTAGACAGACGAGGAGAGCGTTGTCGTGTGGTTTGTCGAGATTACTTCTCTCGCTCTCGTGGAAAGTGATTTCATGGTCTGGGCCTAACATTGGGATTTTCCCCCCTTTGTCGGTCTCGACTCTTCTTTGGAGAGCTTTGATTGAATTGACCGAATCTCAGCTCTCAGCAAAGCTTGGAGCCACCAAAGATGAAGTCGATTCGTTTAGGGGGTATGGCCCGTACACCCCCCCCCCCCCACAGAGACGAGGGAGATTAATTCGCGAGCGCAAACTCTTACTGGGAGCTGGAGGTGGAGATAGTGCCGAGCCTCCCGGGGTGCCGCACAGGCTGAGTTCGCCGAGAATGACCTCGACTCTCTTCCGCGATCCCTGGGGGAGGGTTTCGGGAGATTCCGGCTCCTTAGATCGCTCTCGTTTGTTTTGAGAAGTCTTCTTGGTGTTTGACTCTCTGGTCTGTTTATTTTCCTTTTGTCAGATGGAGTTTCCTCCTCGACTTCTGACTCTTGTTTGTTTTTGGACTCTCGCTTTTGAGCCTCGGCTTTAGCTCGAGTGTAGCATTCTTTAGTCGAATGTCCTCTTTTGTTGTGAAAATCACAGAATTTTTCCTTGTCGAACTCAAATTTCTTCGAGCTCTTCGGGCTCTCGACTGCATTGACAATTCCTGATTTACGGGAATCCTTTTTTGAGTTCGAGTTATGCGAGCCCGACGGGTTCTTTTCTTTTTGATGCTTTTCTCTGAGGGCTGTAGTTTCGTCCTCGAGGCGAGCGAAGACCGATGCACGATGAAGGGCGTCATCGAGTGTTTGTGGTTCGCGGACCGTTATTTCCTCGCGGAATCTGGTTGAAAACCATAGTCCGCCTCTCAATGCTTCTATAGCTACTTCGTCTCGCGGGTTTGCGATTTTGGATTTTATTTCTTTAAATCGGTCGATGTACGAGCGAAGTGGCTCATCGGGTTTCTGGGAAACGCTAAATAGAGCTGCCTCAGTAGTCTTTTCTTCGATAAAGATGGAATATTGTTTGAGGAAAGCCGTCATGAACTGGGTAAAGTTGTCAATGGACCTTTCCTCCAGTCCGGCAAACCATTCTAGGGCGGATCCTGCAGAAAGCCGGCTCTCTCTCCTCATTGGTAAGGTATACCCTTGCCATTGCCAGTCGGAACGCCCTGATATGGGCTTTCGGGTCTGATTTTCCATAGAACTCCGGAAACTTTGTTTTCTTTATTTCCCGGATTCGTGCAAAGGCGATCCGGTCTATGAACGGCGTTTGTCGCGTTTCTTCGATCACTCGATCGATGTCTGGCACCGCGCTTGTTGCCATGTGAACTTTGGAGCTCAGACTGACGAACTGAGCCTTAGCTTGTTCAATATACTGTCTAAGCATATCGTGTTCATCGCCTGTCGTAGGCGCGAACTGGGCTTGTGCTTGATTGGACGTTTGTCCTAGGAAAACGGGGTCGAGAAAATCGATTGTTGGAAACGATCCCATCTGGTCGACCTGCGGCGTTCGGAACTGTACCGTATTTGATCTGTTAGGATGTCCCGAGCTTGAGGCGAAAGCGGAGCCTCCTAGTTGCCTCGGCCGGATATTCGAACTATTCGGGAATGGTGGTGGCCCGGGTAATGGTCGGTTTCCCGATCTGGTTGGATCTGTGACCATTGAATTCGAACTGAAAGGAGTCGGAGTCGCGATATGAAAGGATTATGTGTGTTCATGGTGTAATTGTCAGGTTACATCCTAGCACATAATCATCTAGGATCTAGGTGATTAGCAATTGAATCATAAACAGATCAGGATCATTACCTTATGATTCCAGCGGATTAATCAATGGAATATCGAGATCTGCAAGAGCTGATGATTACCGGCTCCTCCTCAGGTATCCACACTCTTACAAGCTATTGGATCAGGCTGCTAGACCAAGTTGGAATCAACAGAGAGAGAGAAGAAAAGAGAGGATGGCTGGCTGTAAAAAATCGCAGACTAAGAAGCCTTAGGGTTTTCTGGCGCCTCCTCTTCCTTATATGGGCCCAAGTAATTAAACTAATAGCTCATTAGGATTTTGGGCCCAAGGCCCAAATCAGACAAAAGACTGTCTTTTGTCTGGCCCAATTCTCTGTACAAATACAGTAAATGCCTTGCATCTTACTGTATTAATTCCATTTTAACTTTCCCGTTAGCTATGGTGTGTGACCCTTAGGGATCATACAATACTGGTAATAAGTCCTAAACTTATAGATCATGAGCGGGCTCTAGCAAGTCATCATGATCACCCAGTATTTATGACTTATGTCTGATCTCGACACTTATCATACTTTCTAGAGATAGTACGGTAGATTTCAGGACATTCCCAACAATCTCCCACTTGTACTGGAATCCTACATTCCCTAATCCTTTTGTCTCAATATCTCAATCTGGCATAAGGCAAGATGCGTGTCATCCTTATATAGCCAGACCATGTTTATCGGAACAGATTTGATACTGACAATGCAAACGACTTGGGCAAGTCCGTTTGGGAGTGGCCACTCTCTTACCAGCTATCAAGTCTCCGATTGGCCTAGAGATATTACCTCCGTTAAACGGCAGGGACAAATCCCATCTTGTTCCATCACTATGAACTACACACTTTATAATACACCCAACCAAGGTCCTTATAGCTCCCAGTTACGAAACAGCGTTAGACAATGATCAAAGCGCATCACTCCATGTGCAGCCACATGCATGCGAACTCAGGTCTAAGGACTATACTCTATAGTCGTATATGAGAACCTCTTATGACACAGATATTAATATCTTGTAGAGTTCTCATCAGCGGGCCATGTCCGGTCATATGCTCCCCTACATATACCTATGTGTCGACTTTGATGCCGCGCATCTATGACCCCTCGAAACTTGGTCATAAGTCTCAACACACTCTAGTCTCAAGTGGTTGTTGGTGTTCCAATTTCAACAACCTTCGACTATGGACACTATGATTTATGTCATTTCGTTAAATATGGGGTTTCAGGATCAAGTCTACTCATGTACTTCGATGGCCCATATATAATGACATGAATCATTTTGGAACGATTATTTATATCACAGTTAAAATAATCCAGAAATCATAAATTTCATAAACATAAAATATTATGTTTACATGAACCTTTCAAAACAACTGAATAAAGCCCTTTACAAACTCCCACTGAAATTAAGACTACATCTTAATTTCACATATCCTACAGCTACAGTCCGCGACTCGTGCTTAGGCCTAAGGAGTGGCTTCGTTAATAGATTAGCAACGTTCTCATTCGTTGAAACTTGCTGATCTACTTAACACCTCTGTCATTTATCTCACGGAATAGGTTATACCTACCCTCAAGGTGTTTGGACCTCTGATGTGCAGCTAGCCTCATCTATGCTGGGAATCACATCAAGTTCAGTGATGAACTCTTCTTTCCAAACAACCTCTTTCGCCGCTTCCCAAGCTGCGAAATGTTCAGCTTAAGTCATGGAGTCAGCAACAGTGCCTTGCACCGCCAGACAGACACAAGATATAACCGGACTGTGACCGGAAATCATCTTTGTCTGTTGGTAACTTGCCTTTCAGACTCTACCGACTTGTAGCACCTCACTTTCTCCGTAAATCAAGAACTTATCCTAAGTATTTTCCAAATACTTGAGGATATTCATTACGTCTATCCAGTGATTCTTTGCTGGATTTGACTGGTCTTTACTTGTCTTGCTTAACATTAAAGCAACATCAAAACAAGTACGTGTCATGGCATACATGATAGATCCAATTGCCGACGCATATGGAATCTCATCCATGCATTCAAGCTCAGCAGTTATCGTAGGACACTGTTTCTTGCTTAACGTAATGCCATGTGACATTGGCATAAAACCCTTCTTGGAATGCTGAAAACGTGTAGGACTTTGTCAATATAAGAATCCTGACTTTGTCCTATCAGCTCTTTTGGATCTCTATCTTTAGATCCAAAATCCAAGAACATACGTGGCTTTACCCATGTCAATCATAAAACAACTCCCAAGCCAGTCCTTTACCGACTGCAGCATTGGAACGTTATTTCCGAGAATCAGTATGTCATCGACATACACTATGAGAAATGCAACATCGCTCCCACTTATCTATTAGTAAACGCACAGTTCCACTTCGTTCCTGTTCAAGTCAAAACCTTGACTACTTCAACAGAACGAAGATTCCAACTCCGATATGTTTGCTTCCATCCATGAATGGATCGATGAAGCTAACTTACATACAGTATAATTTTTCGGAGTCCGGGCTCACTTTCGCTTCTGTGAATTTCGCAGGTTCGTCACTTTCAATGATCATCAGATCATGGCAATTAATCACGAGAAATCACTCTCGGATTAGTGACGGATTCAAATCTGCGAACTTCAGACTCTACAGGTGTAGATTCTACAGAAATCTGTAAATCCATCCGCTGCTCTCCCTCAACAGGTTGAGCAGCCTCCTGTATTTCTCGAATTTCTTCGAGTTATACTTTTACTCCCACTGTTCTTCTTGGAAAGCAACTTTCCTTTTAGAAAACAGAATTCCGAACAACCTAACTTCGTTTTCGGAATGGACGTAAAAAGTAACAAGCCTTGGTTTCCCTAGGACAACCAGCGAAGTAGCACAACTACAAATACTCAGTAAAGACGAATTTGGATCATTTCCAGTCCACATTTAAGTGGTGTCTTTCAACTGATATTGGTAGATCTATTTCAGCGTAAACTTAGATATTTCTAGAGCGTTATTCTTAAAGAATATCATGGAAGATTCGTGTGACTCATCTTTAATCATTTCTAATAAGATCTGATTCATTCTCACAGAAACACCTCTAGGTTTTCAGGAGAAATGAGCTGTGAAACGACTTCACACTCATTCAGATGATCACACCATCAATGACTTAAGTATTCTCACTCGTGATCTAATCCAGAGTCTCAATACTTCTGTCACTCAGATTCTATACCTCATTCTGGAACTCTTTCGACCATTTCAAAGAATTCTGACTCGTGTCTCATCAAATGAACACAATCATACTCACTGGAACTCTTTCGACCATTTCAAAGAATTCCGACTCGTGTCTCATCAAATAAACACAGTCATATTTACTGAAGTAATCAGTAAATATAATGAAGTACAGGAAATTTTCTCTGGCATTACTGCTCATCGGGCCACATACATGGGTATGTTTAAGGTCCAATAAGCCTTTGGGCCTTTCTCTAGCTTGGCTAAGATGGGCCCTTTGTCTTTTGGTCCAGTAAGCAGAATTCAAGTCTCATAAGATATCCGATCAAATGAGCCCAAAAGTCCATAACTATGGGATTTCTGAATCCGACTTACTCTATGTGACCAAAACATTTACGCCAAGAAAATCAGGTTTAATTCATCAGATTTAAACCAATTCGGTATTTATGTTACATTTAGGCACTCTTTGGTTTAAGATATAAAACCCATTCCTTGAATAGGGTGCTACAATTAATATTTCATTAAGATCAAAAGAACAAAACTTGTCTTTTATCAATATGAAAAACATTCAAAATCTAACGAAGAAAATGAAAGACAACTCTGCTTAAAGCAGGTACATTGTAGCAATTACTTAATACAAAACCAAGCCTCAAAGGCATCTTCAAGTGAAAACCCTATGGCTGAGGCAGCATCCATAGCTCCTTCCAGACATGCAGTTCCACTTGTCCTTCCTTCAACGTTCTACTGTTGCTTAGGCTCTGCATATTATAACAAATATCAGTGCCACAACCAGTATCCAATACCTACAAGGTAGAACTTGAAGTAATAACATGAATACCCGAGGAAGTCGTCTCATACATCAACTTCAACTCCTCATAATCTTCCATGAATTTAATGCAATCTCTCTTCTAATGCCCAGTCTCTTTACAGTAGCAGCACTTACCAACGTAAGATGTATCTGACTCGGGCTCAGAAGACACACGCTTGCCATGATTCAAAATCTGGACAACTTTGTCTTCACCCTTGTCAGCATTAGGTTTAGTAAACCTACCTTTCTCCATTATGAGATTATACAGGGTACTCTTCACGTTTGGCTCAACTGTCTTGAGCATATCATGCAGTTCAGTCAGCGTCTTCGTTAAGCCTTTCTTGATATAGTTCCTTTTGAACTTATCATAGCTTGACGGCAGTGACTGCAGAATGATCTCAGTTGCCAATTCTTGGCTAACTGGATAATCCAGTTTCCTCAGGTTATCAATGTAACCCATCATTTTACTGACATGAGGACTTACTGGATGATCATTTGGTAGCTTGCAGCTAGTGAGAGACTTAACCAACTGGTATCTCTCCACTCTTACCTGCTCCTAAAATTTCAATTTCAGGCTGCTGATCATCTCTATTGGCGACTCCATGTTCTCATATTGCTTCAGCAAATCTGAGTCCATGGTAGCCAATATCAGACCACGCACATCTACCGCATCATTATAATGCTTATTCCAAGCATCATATACTGCATGAGAGGCATTGGACCCGATCCTCACGGGGAGAGCTTTCTCAAGGACATAGTCCTTTCTCTCCTGCCTGAGGACTAGCCTCAGGTTCCGCGACCAAGTCAAGAAATTTGATCCGTTCAGTCTGTCCATCTCAAGGACAGACCGGATCGAGAAAGTGTTTTGTTTGTTTGTGCTAGTCATAACTGAAATTTAGAGATAAATAGAGTTTTAGTTATTTAGTTCATAAAAGAGTAATCTTAATAACTTATAAGAAAACTCGCATTGCATTCAAAATTTCTTTGTTTAACCTCATAAGAATGCAATGATTCCGAGACCCATGTTCAGCTAAATCCAAAGTGGGCCACTGGCCGTCACCCAGAAGTAGCTTTACTTGGTAAGCATACACACAGCTAATTATATCCAATAACTCTCGGTTGTGAATTGGGCCCAAGGCCCAATACACCAGATGTCTCAAGGCCCGGGACTCCCGATGGCCCAGTCAAGGAAACCAATCTCTTACAGCCAAATAATCACTTAAGTCTGGGACTCCCAATGAAATTAGTGACTATATACTACTTTACTTACGCAAAAACAGACACCTCACACTGTAAGCCATATCTGTAATTGAATAAGCGTTAAGTAGCTGACAAGATTGGGCAAGACATCCAAGCTTGATATTGGTTTTGAGGATTTTAGGTTTCAATAGATTTCCTCCCAAAAATAGAAGATTACCATTTTGGGAAACTTTCCATTTCAGGTAACTTACTAAATATGGAAACTTTCTATTTAGGGAAACCTACTATTTTTAGAAACTTTCTAAAATTTAGAAACTTACTATATTTAGAAATTTCTTAACATGCCAAAATTAGAAACTTCTAATCAAAGAAACTTTCTAATTTAATGTTTTATTAAAATTTTCGGTTGGGTCACAAATTATAGGCCCAATTCTTGGCCCAAGACCACAGAATTCCAATTGGCCCAATAATTTGACATAACCGAGTCGGTTCATTAATTCTGGTCCAAGACCAAATTAACTACTAAATCCAACTGGTTATTCACTAAACCAGACCAGCTCTAAATTATTTCGTCCAACCAAATCAAACTTAGACCAGCCTTCGGTTTAGGTTAAAATTCAATTTTTGAATTTAAATCTGGTTTAACCAGAAATTAAATAATACCAATTGTATTAAATAATTTCCAGCAAACCGCGATTTGGGTTAACCGCTTGAACCATAAAATAATTAAATAATTAATTATTCAACAAAAACAAATTCGTTTGTTATGATTCTACAAATCGAATCTTGAACAATAACAAACTCAATCAAAGCGATCCTTGAGATTATAAGTTTTCAAAGTTTGACTTTTCATAAATCGTATCATGACTTATACTAGAAGACAAAACCGATTTTGAATATCAACAAAACTTAACAAATCGATTCATGACATATTCATGACACATAATTCAATCAATCACTTTTGACTTTTTCAATTCGAATCATGACATTCACTTTAGATCATGACAAACACAAAAGACAAAACGATGAACATAATGATGTCATGATCGTGATCGTGAACATAATTTAATTATCATGATCGTGAACATAATTTAATTATCAAACAATTCTAACAATCGATTCTCGCATTCAAATAAGACAAAAGCGATTCTAAAATCATTCACGTTCAATAATTGATCGCTATCAAATCGATTCTCTATGATATCGTTTCTTAATTATTGAAACAAAGTCAACATCACGATTCAAAAATCAACATGCGATTGTCATATTTCTAGGTTTTCCAAGTTTCAATCAATTTTACTCATTAAAATCGATTCATCAAACTAATAAACAACCTAGTATGATCCAAAAAGCAAAAACCTAATGACCTAGGCTCTGATACCACTGAAAGGATTATGTGTGTTCATGGTGTAATTGTCAGGTTACATCCTAGCACATAATCATCTAGGATCTAGGTGATTAGCAATTGAATCATAAACAGATCAGGATCATTACCTTATGATTGCAGCGGATTAATCAATGGAATATCGAGATCTGCAAGAGCTGATGATTACCGGCTCCTCCTCAGGTATCCACACTCTTACAAGCTATTGGATCAGGCTGCTAGACCAAGTTGGAATCAACAGAGAGAGAGAAGAAAAGAGAGGATGGCTGGCTGTAAAAAATCGCAGACTAAGAAGCCTTAGGGTTTTCTGGCGCCTCCTCTTCCTTATATGGGCCCAAGTAATTAAACTAATGGCTCATTAGGCTTTTGGGCCCAAGGCCCAAATCAGACAAAAGACTGTCTTTTGTCTGGCCCAATTCTCCGTACAAATACAGTAAATGCCTTGCATCTTACTGTATTAATTCCATTTTAACTTTCCCGTTAGCTATGGTGTGTGACCATTAGGGATCATACAATACTGGTAATAAGTCCTAAACTTATAGATCATGAGCGGGCTCTAGCAAGTCATCATGATCACCCAGTATTTATGACTTATGTCTGATCTCGACACTTATCATACTTTCTAGAGATAGTACGGTAGATTTCAGGACATTCCCAACACGATAGGCGTCATTATAGGGCGGAAGCCGCTACCTGACGTATTGGCGAAATTTGCCGACCCTCCCAGGGGAGTTACTACCTGGGAGAAGTCCAAGCGTGTACACGGTGGAGGACTTATGGGGGTTCGTGGATCGTGTGTTGATCTATCCCCCTAGTTTTGGCTAGCGAGCTCTTCAAGACGGGCGTTAATGCGCGTTTCCTGTTCATCGAGCTGCACCGCCAGAGAGCGGTTCGCGATCTCTTGGGCCCGTGCGCTTGCCTCCTTGTTTCTCGTTTGGTTTACCAACATGCTTAACATCGAACGGATTTCAGCGAGATCATCTGGGCCTTGTCGTTGTGGAGCAAAAGGCAGTGGCGAATTAGGTCTGGTTGTTTCAGATCCACCTCCTGAAGCGGGGGCGGAAATGGAATCATTCCTCATCCACACCCAGTTTCTGCTCGGATCATTAGTTCCTGACAAAACATTTGTCGGAGTCTGGCTCGTCGCGACTGTTTGAGCGACCGAGCCGGTTGGTGCCGAAGTCGTGGAGACTGAGGCAGAGCTCGTCAACACGCCATCGGTCTGACCCATGATTCTTACCCCGGTGGTGTTCTGAGGAACGTTATCAACCGTTTGAGGGTGGTCGACTGGTGGTGTGGCGCTGGGAGAGCCAGATTGGTCGGGATTCATCTCGATCTATCGGATCTAGGATCTGATTCTTAAGACAGGAAAAACTATAGATAGTCCCCACAGTCGGCGCCAAATGTGAGATCTGAGATTCACACTAAGAATTTGTATTCGTGGATTTGGACTTTTGGATATAGAAATGGTATAGTTTCCTATGAATCAAAGACTTTATTGAGATTGATCGTCGAGATAGAACAAACACAGTCGAAAAGAGAGTACAAAGATTAATGATCGAGCTATCTAGTCGAAGTGTTCTAAGCTAGGGTTGGAATGTCCTGAATGAATCGCCACTTCTCCTTTAAATACTCTCGACTTTGATCTCCTTGTTCCGATATTTCGGCCTCACCATCGTAACGATCTCCGAGATTTGCGTGGATCAGTTGAACTGACGAAGACCGGGTTGCTCTATCTCCACGTAGTCTCCTGCCGAGCTCGATCTCGATTGCTTCCTACTTCGGCATTGCTTGGGCCTTGTCAGGAAGTTAATCGTATAGGCCCAACAGAGAATAACGGTCGATCTCTCAGTCTTGATACTGAAGTGGGCTCATAACGATGGGCCTTCGTTTTGTTTGTTAATGGGCCGGATTTCCTAGAGGGAAATCCAGTACCAACAATATCCGTGAGCATCTTTAAACAGGCTGAGCCACCAAAAACCTGAATGTAACACTTTTGTTGCGGTCTTGAATGATGTGAAGTGTCCTCCAAGATCCCTTCTATCTCTTCTTCTGGAACACATCTCCTGTAGAGACCATCTGAACACCTCTTGAATAGGTAGGGTTCATCCCAATAAAATCTAGTAACATCCCGGTAGAACTTCTTCCTTTGGTAACTGCTGAGGTTTGGTGGCTCCTTTCCACAGGCCAAGTAGTTGACAAAATTTGCATACCAAGGTAGATTCTCTTCCTTTAGACTCTTTAATTCCTCCATCTTCAGGCTCATCTTATATCCTTCTCTTAAGCACTGAATGAGCAAGTGTTGTTCTTTCGGCAAGGAGTCATCAATTGGTAATTCTTAATCAATCCTCAATCTTGATAGGTGATCGGACACCCCATTCTCAATACACTTCTTATCTTGAATTTCAAGGTCAAACTCCTGAAGTAGAAGTATCC
The DNA here is from genome assembly GCA_030180135.1 of Orychophragmus violaceus. NCBI lineage: Eukaryota > Viridiplantae > Streptophyta > Magnoliopsida > Brassicales > Brassicaceae > Orychophragmus > Orychophragmus violaceus. Next base: position 30,538,481 of record CM058232.1, on the reverse strand, counting down.
ATCGTAACAACCTTGGCTTAGCTTTCTTCTTAGCCAACAAGTGTTTCAATGCCGCATGATCTGTGTACACCACCACTTTTGATCCCACCAAGTATGATATGAACTTGTCAAATGCAAACACTACTGCCAAGAGCTCCTTCTCTGTGGTTGCATATCGGACTTGAGCATCGTCTAAGGTTCTGCTTGCATAATAGATGACATGAAACTTTTTGTCCTTCCTATGGCCTAAGACTGCCCCAACTGCATAGTCGCTGGCATCACACATTATCTCAAAAGGAAGATCCCAGTATGGAGCTTGAACTATAGGTGCACTCACAAGGGCATTTTTGATCTTCTGGAATGCTTCGAGGCATTCGTCGTCAAAGATGAACTCTGTCTCCTTGCACAACAGTCTTGTCAAAGGCCTTGCAATCTTTAAAAAATCTTTGATGGATCGTCGGTAAAAACCTGCATGACCCAAAAAGCTCCTTATCCCTTTGACTGAGTTTGATGGCTGCAATCCCATCATCACATCTATTTTGGCTTTGTCCACTTCGATTCCTCTTTCTGAAATCTTGTGCCCAAGTATTATTCCTTCCTTCACCATGAAGTGGCATTTCTCCCAGTTTAATACCAAGTTTGTCTCCACGCAACGCTGAAGTACCCTGCACAAATTAGACAAACAAGCAGCAAACGAGGAACCATATACAGAAAAATCATCCATAAAAACTTCAACCATTTCTTCAATTAAATCCGAAAAGATCGACATCATGCACCTTTGGAAGGTGGCTGGAGCATTATATAACCCAAATGGCATCCTTCGATATGAAAAGGTGCCATAAGGACATGTGAATGTCATCTTTTCCTAGTCATTAGGGTGAATGGGTATTTGAAAGAACCCACTGTACCCATCAAGAAAACAGTAGAATGGATGATTTGCCAATCGTTCAAGAATTTGATCAATGAATGGGAGAGGAAAGTGATCTTTTCTGGTGGCTGAGTTCAATTTCCTATAATCGATGCACATTCTATGTCCGATTATAGTTCTTGTAGGGATTAGTTCATTTTTCTCATTTTTAACTACTGTTATACCTCCCTTCTTAGGAACTACATAAACAAGTGAGACTCATGTGCTATCTAAAATAGGAAAGATTATTTCTGCATTCAAGAGTTTCAGAATTTCCTTTTTAACAACTTCTTTCAAATTAGGATTTAATCTCCTTTGATGCTCAATTGAAGTCATTGTTTCATCTTCCAAATGGATTCTATGGGTGCAAAGAGTTGGTGATAGGCCTTTAATATCATCAAGTGAATAACTATTGCCCTCCTATATTTTCTCAGTTCATTAAGGAGTAAGTTCAGTTCATTTCTATTTAGATTTTCACTTACTATGACAGGGTATGATGAATTTGGTCCCAAAAAAGCTTACCTTAGCCCATCTGGAAGTTTTTTGAGTTCTACCTTTGGTGCTTTCAGCTCACACCAGTCATCATCTAGGCTGGACTCACCATTGCCAGCTGGTTTGGTTTCTTATTTTCCCTCCAGGGACTTGATGCTGTGGACTTCTTGAGGGAGTTCCAAGAATTCATTGTTTCCTTTTAACGCCTTCCGAGAGTCAATGAGTTTTGCATACTCTTGTCCTTCTTTGTCCACCAGCTCACTTACGTCTTTCTTGGTGGTCATGACTATCTCCAGGGAGTCCTTCATATCTAGCTCTTCATCAGCCAAAGCATCCAGTATTTCAATCCAAAAGGCCTGCCCTTGAATCGTCGGTTTCTTCATCACTTCATTGATGTCAAACTTGAGGATATGGTTATTTCCCAAGTGCAGGTCAATCTTCCCCTTCTTCACATCAATTATGGCTCCAGCAGTGGCCAATAAAGGTCTTCCAAAGATCAGGGGATCCTTTGGTTCTTCATCCATCTCCAGAACCACAAAATCTGTCGGTATTTCAAAATTTCCGACCATGACTAGAATATCTTCAAGCATTCCCACAGGAAGTCTTACTGACCTATCAGCCAATACAAGTGAGATTTTACACTGTTTGTAGTGTGTGAATCCTAGCCGCTTTGCTACTGAGAGTGGCATCAAGCTTACACTTGCTCTAAGGTCACGTAAACATCTTTCAAAGGAGAGTGGTCCCAAAGCGCATAGTAGGGTGAAGCTTCATGGATCTTCAAGCTTCCTGGGAATGGTTCTTCTCTGGATGATAGCACTGTACTCATGGGTTAAGATAACCATGTCTTCCATCTCCTTTGTTCTGTCCTTGATTGCATCCTTGAGAAATTTGCTGTATTGGGGTACTAGCATGAATGCATCCATCAATGGTATGGTGAGCTGAATCTTCTCCATTTGCTTGTCAAAGAGTGTTATATACTTCTCTAAGAGCTGCTTCTTGAATCTTCCAGTAAAGGGAAGTTTTGGCTCATAGGCTGGTGGCACAAAGATTTTCTCCTTGGATGTAGAGGCTGAACCGGTTTTTGCCTTCTCCTTCGTTTCTTCATACATCTTGCATTTCTCTTTGATATATATGGCTTCCTCTTTGACTTCTGCATCATGCATCTCTTTCTCAATGGTTTTCTTCTCAAGTTCAAAGTCCATCCCCCCCCACCTTGTTTCTCATTGTCCTCAATGAGCTCCTTTGATGTTAGTTCTCTTCCACTTCAGTGTAATGGCATTGATGTATTCCTTTGGATTTGGCTCTGGTTTTCCGGGTAGGAAGCTCGTGGTCTGTTTGATGATGATCCTTGTTGAGGAAGGTGTTGCTTGAAGCTTGCAAATTCAGCTGCTAGATTGTCGAATCTTGCATTCCATTCACTTTGCAATTTTTTGTTGCTCTCCAATTCTTGTTTCATCATTTGTTGGGTGGTGTCTTCTTTTCTTTATTGGTTGGATGAGCTTCCTTGACCTTGGTAGTGTTGGTTTCCTTGATAGCTTCCTTGGTTGTATTGTTGGCGTGGCTGGAAATTGCCCTGGTTATTGTTGTAAGGTTGCCTTTGTTGAAAGCCTCCACTGTTGTTGAATGCTGGTTTTGTTGGGAAGTTTCCTTGTAGTGTGGTCTGTCCTTGAGGTTTGAATGGTGGATATGTCTGGTCCTGAGGATTCTCCACATTGTTGTTCCTATAAGAAAAGTTGGGGTGATTCCTAAGTTCTGATTGAAGCCTTTGTTGAATCTTTGGCCTCCAATGTAGTTCATTTCAGCATGTCCATCAACACTCATCTCAGCATCATCTTCAAGGTATCCTTGGTGTTGATCAAATTCTCCCACAAAGTTAACATTCCTTTGGTTTGCTTTGAGCAGTCTTCACCTTCTCGGTATGTGCGGTCATAGTCTTCCCCATAGTTTGTGTCACTGACCGCCAAGTTCTCCACCAGTTGCATGGCTTCTCTTTCATCCTTCTGCAAGAAGTTGCAATTGCTAGCAGTGTCTAGCATCATCCGGTATTTGGGCAGTATGCCACGGTATAATATGCTGAGTAGACTCTCCTTAATGAAGCCATGGTGAGGGCATTGGTTGGTGTAGCCTTTGAATCTCTCCCAAGCTTCCCTAAAGTTTTATGTGGCTTTTTGTTTAAAGCTTGAAATTTCAGTCCTCAACCTTGTTGTTCTTGATTTGGAGAAGAACTTGGATAAGAAGGCTCTTTTGCATTCATCCCAGGAGGTGATTGAGTTTGGTGGAATGTTCTTCTCCCAAAGGTGGGCTTTATCTCCAAGAGAGAATGGAAATAGTATCATCTTCATCGCATCTTCAGAAATCCCAGTGATCCGGACTGTTCGACATATCTTGTCGAAGTTGTCAAGATGGTCTAGTGGATCCTCCATTGGCAGCCCATGGAACTTGCTTCCTTGCACCATGTTGATGATGCTTGCCTTGATTTCATAGTTGTTGTTTTCCACTTCTGGTGCAATGATTCCAGAATAGTAGTCGTTGATGCTTGGTTCGTCATATGCTCCAATGGCTCTGTGTACCCTTGGTGGATGGTTTTGTCGGTTTCCTTCATTTCCTTGGTTGTTTTCAAACACATCACCGTCATGTGGTTGTTGTTGTTGGTCAGCCATGTTGTTTTGTATTCTTGCTAACCTTTGTTGCTGTCTTCTCCTCCTTGAAATTCCCCTTTCGTGAGCCTTTATGTCGTCAACTCTTGGTACAAGGTTTATTGTTCCTCTGCTCCTCAAGTTCATTCACCTGCAAAACAAAGGAAAACAAGGTAGAGAGAGTTAGATTCTCTGTAACCGAAAGACTTAGTCTCAAGCAAACACCAAATCCTGATGGCTTAAATTTAAACCCAAGATGGCAACGGCGCCAAACTTGATATGAATAAAAAGTTCCTCTTTTACCACTTCAGCTGCAAGTATACAACCTAGTCCTTGTAGTTTTGAGGTGTCAATCCACTTGGGTAAATTAAACACACTAAGAATGCAAGTGTTCTCCTAATCTAAGTGCAACCAAATTCATTTGTGGGTTTTATCACTAATAACTAACAATGTAACCAGGTTCCAAACATGATTAAACAATGATTCAGACAATATTGAAATGAGCTTAAAAGCAGAACAGAAACAGAGCATAAACAGAGAAACAAGATGGTTAAAGACAGTTGATTAAAAACTAAGTTCCTTGGGTTGAGTTTTGGTTTGGGTGATCAATAATCAGTTCAGAAACATTTAACAAACATGGGATAATTTCTTAGGCTAAGAACAACAATTCAAGTTACTCCACTCTCATGATAATAACCCTATATCTATCAAGCATTAACATCAACTCTCATTGGCAATTTCAAGATAGACATGCTTTAAGAACAAGTTCTTATTACCATTAAACACCTTAAACATCAATTATCATTTGTTAAGTATGTAAAGCACTTGATTAGAGATTCAAACATTAACTACACTTCTGAATGCTAGCAACATTCAAGTTCAAGGAATTGATTAGCTACTTCAATCCTAGCATTAAGAACTTCTAACAAGTAAGAAATCAATATTCCCAAGTTCTAAAAAATCTAAACCATTTCTAGATCACCCTCACCTTTACTCAAACCCAGAAACTTATAGAGAACTACTCACTAGCCATAGTAATAACAAAGCAAAAAATGTTTAAGGAAAGCAAGAAGAATGATAAACAAGATGAACTAGAAGAAGAAGAACTCAAAAACAAACTCTTAATTGCATAAAATATTCAAGAAAGCTAAATTGTTTGGAGTAGATTATTACAAGAGGTGATATGGCTCTTCTAACACATCAAGAGCTCTTAAATAGAAGAAAATAGAGTGCAATGGTCGACAATACTCATGTGGAGGGGCTACAAGCCGAAAGTAAAAAGGAAAAGAGCATGTGGAAAAGAGTTGGTCTCACAGCGACGTCGGGACCTCGTTGTATGACGTCGATGTGCGGTTCTTGATCCACAGCGACTTCGGGACGTCGCTGTGGTACGTCGCTGGATTTCCCGCAGAATAATTCACATTTTTACAGCGACGTTAGGACCCCTCTGTACGACGTCGTTGTGCATCTCTTGTGTCCACAGCGACCTTGGCACCCCGCTGTAGCTTTCTAGTCACGATCCTTAGCTGTTTTTCCACTTTGTTTGAGTGTTCTTTTGGTCCCTTTCTCCTCCTTTGTCCCTTGGTGCTTCATCATGTCATCCACCACCTAAAAAAGAGAAAAACAAATCATATGCACTCCTAATGATGCCTCAATGCTTTTCCTAAAGCTAAAACACACTCTAAATCATGATTAAATCTACTCAAATTTACAACACATCAATCGACGACCAGCCGGAGACCACCGACCGTCGCCGACCAGCCACCAGCCGACCACCGCCGGAGACCGCCGACCGCCGCCGTGACCGCTGGCCAGCCGCCGCCCGGAGCCGCCGCACCTCGCAGGAAAAATCGCCGGAATTCTCGTCGGAGATCGTCGTTCGCTCGCGCTTCCGATCCCGAACCCCGAGTCGTCGTCTTCTCGATTCGTTTGAGTGCAGAGCCCTTCGTTCTTCGCGCTCTTAAGTCTTAAGGTGAGAATCTCCAGATCTCAGATCTACCTTGTTTCTTCTTCCAAACCCCAGATCTGCTTCAGATCTATGCTTCTAGATCAGATCTGATCCGTAGAAGTTGTAGATCTGAACCGTATCTCTCTTCCCGTCTCTCTCTCGCTCAGATCTACTTCAGATCTATGCTTCTGATGGATAGAAGTCGTAGATCTGAACCGTAATCTCCTTTTCTGTTCAGATCTGTAGCTGAAACCCTAGATCTTTTCTCTTTCTCTAGATCTGTCATCTAAAACCCTAGATCTCTATGCGGGATCTCCATATCTATAACTGGTTTCACCAGATCTACTCTCGTTTCTCAGATATAGACTAAGGTGAGGACTGAACGTGATCTCTTCTCTGTTCTACTACAATGTTGGAACTCGAATCCTCATTTAATAGTGTCTTTCCTAGATAGTGTAGTTCTAGCGGATGATTTGCGTTGATGTGATTGAAAAGCACCTAGAACATAGTTTGTCATTTAATCTGAAAACGGCATCTAGACCTTAGATTATCATTTGAACCGAAAACGTTGATTGTGTTTGATGGCTATGCGTGGTAGAACTGTTGTAGAAATTGAGTGTAGGGCGCGTAGCAGAATTTGTGCGCGTCCTTTGTATCGTCGGAAGGGGGTTTTGGCGAACCCCCCAAGAGGAAGGGCCGACGGGCCGAAGAGGTTTTGCCGTTGGCCGGTTGTGTGGGCCTTCGGGCTGGGAGGTGTTCATGAGTGTGAAAGCACCAGTGGGCGTAGAATTTTTTGTGCCTTCGGGCGTGGGTGCAAGGTGTTATTAACCTTGGACTCGTTTCTTGATGTTGTGTTAGTTTAAAGTAGAGATTGCGGTATTCCTAGAATCCGCCCTCACTGGGTATTGGTGTCGAACAATTCACTCAGGCCTCCTCCGTTGATTGTTTTGCAGGTAACCCTGGAGCATTGCAGGGGTAGACGGACGGTGTGGTGCTACGTTTTGGGAAGCGGGATTTCTTTATTTTCTGTTTGTTCGTTGTTTCGCTAAGACTTACGCGTTTTCTTCCGTTTCACGTTTAAAACTATTTCAGATGGTTTGGTTTTCTTGTAAGACTCAGTTTCTGTTTCAATAAAGTAAACCTCTTTACAATTATTTAAGTGTTGGTTCCAGTTTATGGCCTGGTTCGCGGTTTGTGGACTATGACTTGTGGTCAAAGAGTCATTGACTTGGATCCGACGGGATGGGTGTTACAGTTTGGTATCAGAGCCGGGTTAGACCTAGCCAGTGCTGTCCTGGCTAGGTAGGGTAGGATAGTCTATTTATATTCGGATTTCAAGATTTTTTTCAAAAGTGTTTCAATTCTTTTCTAAATGGGAATTCCTCAAAGTTAGATACTAGGAGCACCACTCCGATCTCCTCCTTATATACTCTCTGGAAGTGAGTTCAGTATTCAACCATCAACTGACTCATTCGTCCTTCTTTTGCAGCAGGATGCCGCCTAAGGGAAGAGCCGTGCCAGTTCATCGTGACCTTGATGCACCGTCGCCAGCTACCTCGACAGACAGGGCTACCAGTGTACACGGAGCCCATGAACTAGTTGCTGTAAACAAAGGAGGAGCAGTAGTGGGAGCTGGACAAGTTGTTGTGGATGCCGCTCTTCTGCAAGAGCTACTCGCCCTTCGGGAGGTGCAAGTTAAAAATTATGGAGCTGCAGGAGGTGCAGCAGGAAATGTTGCAGGAGCAGGAGCAGCAGTTGGAGCCGCTGTTGAAGCAGCAATGGGAGTTTTAGGAGCAGGAGCTCCCGAATTGATACTGGAGAACGTCAACGTGGCGCCTGCAGGAGGAGCTGGGCACACAGGAGGAGTTGTGAATACCCCAGGAGGCGCTGTGAACGTCCCAGGAGGATCCGGCTTTGTGGCTGGAGGAGCAGGAGTCGCTCCTATGGGTTTTGGATTTGTTCAGCCACCACCGTTGGTGAACCAGTACCCACCACCACCGCCACCGCTACTGCAGGTACCTGGAGCGGTGCAAGGGATGTCTTACTGTAGTATGTTGAAGCATCTGAGGGAGATGCAAATGGATCACTTCACTGGAGGGGTCAACGCCATTGCAGCGGGCAACTGGAGGAGGAAGCTGAAGAGGAATTTGGATACCGCCAGATGCCCAATGGAGTTTCGTGTGGAAATAGCGACCTTCTATCTCAAGGATGATGCACTGGTCTGGTGGGAAGGAGTACTGGAGGGCGCTCAGGGACGTCAGCTGACATGGATGGATTTCCGCGAGGCATTCAACCGGAAGTACTTCCCGGAAGTGACCATGGACAGGTTGGAAGGGGAATTCCAGATCCTCCGTCAGGGAAACCGGAGTGTGCGGGAGTACGAGGAAGAGTTCAACCATTTGAGGAGGTTTGCAGGAAGGTACCTGACCGAGCGGGAGATGATCCGTCGGTTCCTTGCTGGATTAAAGATTGAGCTCAAGTGCCGTTGCAAACTGAGGGACTACTACGACATCAACGACCTGATTGAGAAAGCATCTGATGCTGAAATGGACTGGGAGGATGAGCAGAAGAAGCACAAGAATGGGCACAAGAGAGGTGCCAAGAGGAACTGGGATACCGCCTATGCTACGGCACCCGCAACACCGGCACAACGAGCGCAACCACTGCAAGTGCAGCCGATGCAACAAGGGGAACACGGGGGATGCTACCATTGCGGGCAGATGGGGCTCTTAAAGAGGGATTGTCCACAGGCAGTATGTTTCCAATGTGGCCAAGCGGGGCACGTAGCGAGGTAGTGTACGAATCCGGCTAACCGGGCAAGAGCGGGAGTGCAGCCGTTACCGCCACCGCCGCAGCAAGGAGGGCAAGGAGGAGCTAGATTGCTGCCGTTACCGTCACCACCACCAGGATGTTAGGCCGGGGGACCTAGGGTGTGTGTTGCAGGAGTTCTCAGGGGAGTGGAACCGATCGCGGGTACGTAAATCTTACCTACTTGCGTGAATTTTTGTAGTCGTAATCGTTAATGGTCTAGTAGCTTAGCCTAGTAAACGTGTAGGATCGGTTGTGGTTGCAGGACACGGGAGCTACGCAAAGCTTTGTGAGCCCACAGTTCTCGGACTGTTTGACCTTTAAGGGCCGATTCATCGAAGGAATCATGAAGGTCGAGACCGTCGGATCGGAGAAGGTAGCAGGCACGAGAATCTTCGAAGGAGTGCCAGTAACGGTTTACGGGGTTATCCTGCCTGCGGACTTAGCACGGATAGAGCTGGGTCGCTATGAGGTTATCCTGGGCATGGATTGGTTAGTACGACACCAGGCCATAATGGATTGCGCTAAGGCGACCGTCACTTTTCCTCGAGAAGAGGGAAAGATCGTTTTCAAGGGAATAAAAACGCGGACGGTGATATCAATCATATCCATGATGCAAGCAGAATCGTTGATCAGCAAAGGGAACGAGGCGTACTTGGCAACCATTTCAATGACCAAGGAAGAGGGAGCTGCGAGCTTGGAAATCATTCTGGTGGCCGCGGAATACGAAGATGTATTCGCGCCGTTGAAGGGACCACCACCAAAACTGAATGATGCCTTTATGATACAGTTAGAGCCCGGAAACATCCACAAGCACATCAAACAACTCACTCTTCATCTTTTGGGCTCCGAGAATTTGAAGCGGAAGATAATTTAATGATATGGACCGTGTGACACGCGAGCATCTTAGTTGTAAGTCTAGCCAAGGAAGTTTGGACGTTAAGGACACAGTTTCAAGTGTACGTAATTGATCTTTTTTTTACGATGTTGGAGTTAATGCTAGCTAGTCTCACACTTTTTAGCCTGTTTAAATTTTTGTAGTTGATAACAGCCCACTTGACGCCAAAGGTAATAAGTGTAAGATCTCAACTCGGCCTATCCAAAGATAGAAAGAGTTTTAGGGTTTTTCTTAAGGGATTCTAAAAGAAGATTGATGAACAAGCCGAGATGTGAAGGTTAGGGTTTTTAGCTTCGTATTCTGGGATGGAATAAAGCAGTAAAGAGAGGGTGTTTAAGTCGCCGGGGAGATTAGGTTAAATTGATTCCAAGATCTCAGGCAAAAATATTATGAAAAGCGTATCTTTATTGATGAATGATGTCCTCTTTTATAGGGTTACAAAATCGGTTTTAAAAAGGAAAATGGAGATAAACATAAATATTCCTAATATATCGGTTTCGATATACGAAATATTTCCATATCTTGGCGCCACTATGCTTTAGACCGCCTTTCTGGCGACATTTATCTCTAAACCCTAGATGCAAGCCGATTTAAACCGGGCCGGGTTTAACCTAGTTTTACCGGCCTGGGCTCTCTACCTACTTTCCATTCTGGGCCGACCTATAATCATGACTGGGCCTTTTAAGGAAAGGTGCTAATCTTGACTCCAACAATAACCCCCCCCCCCCAGTGCGACGACTTGTCTAAGTCGGCGATGCGAGGAATTCTGATTGGTTTGTGAAGTGATTTAGGTGGGCATGGATCTTCCGAGATGGGCCTTGTTGCTCAGTTGGACTGTTGTTGATTGGGCCCTGACCCATGAACCAAATCGATCCGACTGGTTTGTGGGAATCGATGCGTCATCTAAGGTAGGTGCGAGTATCGAGGCGTCTCCTAGGCAATCATGACCATAGTGATAGCTGCGGGAATCGAAGCGTTCTAGCTTATTGAACACGACGCCCCCATTTCCCCTATAAATACACCTCTTCTATTCTTCATTTCCTCATTTTTGCGCGAGTGAGTGAAGAAAGAAGGTAACTTATTAGCTCTCTGCCGGTTTTATTTTCCGTTATTACCTCCGCCGTAGCTTAACCGTAGGTATTTAGGATTTTAGATTCAGATCTCCTTTTAGTTGTTGTGTTCTTCGTCTGTTCATCGGTAAATATGTCGTTGATCCGCTGCTCGTTGAGTAAAGATAAGGAAGTTGTTTCTGTGTCGTCTGGTGAGAGTTCTCCGAAGCGGCGCGTCGTCTCGTTCGGGTCGTCTTCTGCGAGCACGTCTTCTGACTTAAGACGGCACCCCTGCCATAACGCTCTCAAGGATTTGGAGTATCGTCGCGAGATATCTCAACTGACGGACACGGCGACAAGTTCGGGTCGAAATGAATTCGTGATCCCTCAACTCCGGGATACCGATGCTAACGATTCAGAGGATGAAGCGGGCGCTGAGGTGGATGGTTCTGGTGATGATTCGCTTCCTTCTGCCTAGTTTTCGATCACTCTAGGAGGATTTGCGAACGTGTTTCAGACTCTCTCAGATGAATAATCAGTCAGAACGACGCTTGCAGGCTGTGGAGCCGATTCGGGGATCAACATCATCATTCCTGGGCCGAACGATCATCCTTGGACTCCTCCTCCTGGCTTTGTCTGTTTATATGAGTCTTATTTCATCAACGCAGACACGTCGGGAAGTCGGCTTTGGCTCCCTTTACCAGACCTCCTCGTATCTTATTGTGCTCGGCGTGAGCTTGCCATTTCGCAGATGTCGGCGACTGCTGTTCGCCAAATGGTGTGCCTTCTCGTTCTTGGAGCCGAGTGCGATATTCCTATTAGTGTCAGAATCTTCAAAGAGATGACTTCCATAAGTCACATGAAGAACACCAGCCCTGGATGTTACACTATTAGGATGAGAGCGGATCAAGGTGTTGTAACGAACGCACCGAGTAAAGTGCGTGTTTGGCAGAGATATTACTTTTACGCCGAGATAACGCCCCTGGTTATTCCTGACGGCCATAGTCCTCCTAGATCGTCGTGGAATACTAACTTCGGTAGATATTATTCCGTCCTTGCACTTCTTATTTCTCGGTCATTTACTTAATTGCTTTTCTTCTTTGCAGTGCGTCATCCATTCTACAAGCCGTATCCAGACGATTTCTTTGCCATCGTTGAGAAGATTCGGTGTCTTAGTCTTCGCAAGTGGGGAGATATAACGCGGACGCGAATCAACAAGTCTCGTCCGAAGATCGCTAAAGGTACCGACTTCTAGAATTGTCGTTCTTGGGTCGTTGCTAACTAACCTCTCTTATTCTCAGTCGAGTGGGATATTCAAGAGAAGATCAACCCGGCAGATTTGAAAAGACCTAGGATGGGAAAGCCCAAAATGATAACCGTCGATTACTCGAAGAAGCTTGCCTCGGCTTCTTCCTCTGCCGAGAAGCCCAAGGAGACTTCCCCTATTCGTCCTTCCTCTCAAGGTGATGGTGAGTCGTCAGCTGCTTCAATCGAGAGATCTCCTGCCAAGGGAAAAGCAGCGGCGAAGCCTGTGTCGGTGGCTCCCTCCATAATGCCTCCTCCAAAAGCTCCTTCTACCAAAGTTCCATCGATGACCCAACCGAGGAAGAGGCCGGCTCCTGAGATGCCTGGGTTGGAGGGTCCATGTAAGAAGATGAAGTACTTGGATGCATGGACTCGGCTATCTTGGGAAAGAGGCGACGTGGATGGAACCGGTCCGGGCGAGAAGAGGTCATTCCTTTCTCGCAAAGAGATCGTGATGACTCGTCCTTGTAGTTCTCAGAAGGACGCGGATATCGCCACTCGGCCATCCATCCACAACTTTGCTTATCATTATGAAAGCGACTCCCTTTCATCCAGAACACCCAAGCTTGCTTCGACTTACTCACCTGCTTAAGGGGAAGCGATGCCGACTGGCCTGCCCAAGAGAAGCTCCCGCATTCTGAGGCAATCCTTAATCTGAAGCGAGCCGAGGCGGAAGTAAGTATTCCCTTTTTTCCTTCGATTCAATTCTCTTTTCCCTTTTTTATCGATTCTCACGGTCTTCTTTTTAGCTGATTGCGGCCTCGAACCGAGTTATCCTGGAGAGCACCTGGGACACTCATTCATTGATTGAGTCGTTGAAGAAGCGCGAGGTTCAACTCGGGAAACTGAAGGATGAGAATCGTCAACTTTCAGAGAAGTTTCGCGAAGCAGAAGATAAAGTACGCAAAGCTGACGAGAAAGCAAAGGCCGATCGCGAGATGTACGAGTCAGAGGCGCTGCGCCACAAGAAGCTTTGTGAAGACAATGTCCTCAAAGAGAGGGTGCGGGTGGAGGCTGAGATAAGAGCGCGAGTTCAATCTCACTTTGACCTATTTCGTCAGTTCGTTAATGACCAGGAGTCGGCGGTCAGGCACAATCTCTGGCCTGAAAGACTGTCTGCTTCAGCTGAAGGAAGATGGGGTGCCGATTCCTCAAACAGTATTGGACCGAGTCTCGGCGCACGAAACTTGGGTTGATGGCGAATTTGACGCTATGGATGTGCTTACGAAAGAGGACTTAAAGTTCGAGCTTTCGCCATCTCAGCCACCGCTACTTGTCTCGACGCGTCGAGATTCTCCAGCCCCCGTTTCTCAAAATATCGATCAGTTTGGTACCAACCTCGGGCTAGTTCTTTCTGAAGACCTTCCTGTTTCATCGGTTCAGGAGATGAGAGTCCATATGGACATACCTCTGGATGCTCAGGACACTGGTGCTTCGAGCGATGGGGTCGAGAAGGCTGCGGAGGAGATCGAGAAGGCTGCCGAGTAGGCTGTTTTGTTTAAGCTTCCCTCTGTTTATTTTTTGTTAAACTTATGCTTTGTAAACTCCCCTCTACTGAATGGGGTGTTTTTGTTTGAACTTATCGGCTTTTTATCTTAATGTTTTTAATTAGTCGGGGCTTCATAAATGTCTTCATGGAGATTAAATTGAGTATCGATTTCTAATCGGAGTGTCTCGGATTTTAACTCGTCATGAATGAGATATGAACATCGACCAGATTTGAACCTGATTACGTAAATCTTAATCAGAATGTTTCGGTTGTTTTTAACCCGGCTAAGGCTAAGTTCGAACATTGATTAGAACGTAAGTGGGTTACTATTATTGCGAGGCTTATGCGTGCTCGGCTTAGTTGTTCAAAGGACGAATATGCGAGGCTTAGTGCTCGGCTTATTTGTTAACGTTCACCTCAGAGAACGTACGGGTACGAGCCCGGTTTTGCAGTGCGAGACGGATCTCGGCTTTTCTTTACCGCGGTATGCATCCCGTGTGTAAAGAAGACCACACTCCTAGCCAGAGAGCATGATGCAATCAATGCGAGTCTTATTGGTATGCTCGGCTTTCAATCAAAGCAGTGTGTCGTTTGATCTTGCGAGCTGAGAAGCTCGGCTTAGTCTAGAGACTCATTATATCTCGGCGTTCCAACTCGGTAAGAGTAGACGGAGCGACAGATAATAGCTTGGCGTTCTAACTTGGTAAGTTAGACGGAGCAAGAAATAATAGCTCGGCATTCTAACTCGGGATGGAGTAAAAGATAATAGCTCGGCGTTCTAACTCGGTAAGAGTAGACGGAGCGAAGGATAATAAGCTCGGCGTTCTAACTCGGTAAGAGTTAGATGGAGCAAAAGATAATAGCTCGGCGTTCTAACTTGGTAAGTTAGACAGAGCAAAAGATAATAGCTCGGCGTTCTAACTCGGTAAGAGTTAGTCGGAGCAAAAAATAATAGCTCGGCGTTCTAACTCGGTAAGAGTTAGTCGGAGCAAAAAATAATAACTTGGCGTTAGCCTGAAATAAAATAAAAAAAAAATTATTAATTTTTGTGACTGTGCCGATGAAGGCTGCCTACGTATCTCCCAAAGAAGAATAAAGTCACTCGTAGTTCATACATAGGATTTTTTTTTTTTTAGAAGCGGTAGCCATCTCAGAAGTATTCCTTTAGGCTGGCTGAATTCCACGAATGCGGTAAGGCTTTCCCTTTCATTGATTCCAGTTCATAAACGCCTGGTTTGACGACTTTAGTGATCTTGTAGGGTCCTTCCCATTTGGCACCAAGTTTGCCAGCTCTCCATTCCTTGGTATTCTGGTAGATCTTGCGAAGTACGTAGTCGCCGACCTGAAAGTGTCGCTCTTTGACCTTTCGGTTATAGTACCGAGCCGCGAGTTGTTGATAGTTCTGGATGCGCAGCAAAGCTCGGTCTCGTTCTTCTTCGATTGTATCGAGAGCTTGGATTAACATCTTCTCGTTAATTTCATGATGCTGTGGCATGAGAGCTCGTCGCAAGGTGTAGACATTTGCTTCCGCCGGGACCACTGTGGCCCCTGTTGCGCGGTGAGGGGTCGTCCTGTGCGACCAGAGGACTCCATCTAACTCGTCAGCCCAGATTCCTTTCTTTCTTTCAAGACGCTTTCTAATGCCGTTTATGATGGCTTTGTTTGTGGCTTCGGCTTGTCCGTTTCCCTTAGGATACCTCGGTGTTGACTTGCTGAGTCTTATGTCCCATTTTTTGCAGAAACCTTCGAACAGGTTGGAGATGAATTGCGACCCATTGTCCGTGACAATCTCATAGGGTAATCCATATCGGCATATGATAAATTTCCAGACGAAGTTTTGGACTTGGACGTCATGGATCGCCACGTAAGCTTTGGCCTCAACCCACTTTGTGAAGTAGCCGGTCAGGATCAGCAGGAAACGTCTTTGGTTCGACAGCGGCAGTGGTCCGACGATGTCCATCGCCCATCTCATGAATGGATAAGCCGCAGTTGATGTCGTCAGTAGCTCTGTAGGTCAGTGTATGAATGGTGCATGACGCTGACATTTTTCACATTTGTTGGAGTAGGTCTCGCAGTCGGCTACCATAGTTGGCCAGTAGTGTCCATTTAACT
Organism: Orychophragmus violaceus; assembly: GCA_030180135.1. NCBI lineage: Eukaryota > Viridiplantae > Streptophyta > Magnoliopsida > Brassicales > Brassicaceae > Orychophragmus > Orychophragmus violaceus. The sequence goes on along the minus strand of CM058232.1, from coordinate 30,522,858 downwards.
TAATCCTGAGAGCAAGAGACCGTCCTCCGGAGTGATTTCCGCAGTCCCCCGAATTTGTTTCCTCGAGAATTCGGTCGACTTCATCTCCGTGTATGCATCTTAGGAGGACTTTGTTGGCCGAGTACTTATAGAGTATGCCGTTGTGCATCGTGTACCGTGCGCTTCTGACCTTGAGCCGACGCGCCGACCATTTGTCCTCGGGTAATTTTCCCTCGGTGAGATATGTTATGATATCTTGTCGCCAATCTGTGCCAACATCTGTTAGAAGTGCAATGAGGTCGATGCCTTTCGCCTGAGCGTTGTGATACACACCGCTTTGGTCGTCCTGTCGGATCGTGAAAACGGCGTCGTCGAGAGCCGATTCTTCGTGGTTGCTTTCGGGCGGCGGGATGCTGGGTTCGTGAATTGTCTCCACTGGGATTCGCCGGCAGAGATCGGGATTCGATGCCAGAGATGCGAGTGCATCTGCTGGGGCATTCTCTTTCCTCGGAATCTGGACGATATCAAAGAATTCAAAGGTGTTGGTGAGCTCTAGTGCCGCCTTTCGGTAGGCTTCCATTCGCTCGTTTTTAGCTTCGTAGTCTCCATTGATCTGGTTTGCCACTAGCATAGAGTCGCAGTGGGCCAAAAGATGTCGCACCCCAATCTCTCTAGCTAGCCTGAGACCGGCTAATAGGTCTTCGTACTCGGATGTATTGTTAGAGGCTGTGAAACCCAGCTTGAACGATTGTTCCAATATTTCTCCTGTTGGTGATATGAGACGTACTCTTACCCCGGCTCCTTTTTTGGATGAAGCGCCATCGACAAATAGTTTCCAATTTTTGTCTTCTAACTCGGTACCGACATCTAGTTCCGGTGATAACTCTACAAGAAAATCGGCTATCACCTGTGATTTGGCGGTCGTCATGTTTCTGTACTCGATGTCGTACTCGCTTAGTTCCACCGCCCATTTGGCCAAGCGACCGGATTGCCCTGGACTGTATAGGATTGTCTGAAGAGGTTGGCTACTTAGCACGGCGATTGAATGTGATTGGAAGTAAGGTCGTAACTTCCTTGCTGAGATAACAACCGCAAGAGCCAGTTTTTCCATTGCAGGATATCTGGTCTCGGCTCCATTCATTGTTTTTCTTACATAGAAGATTGGCTTTTGTTCCCCTCGGTCTTCTTGAACTAATACACCGCTGATTGCTGTTGTTGAGACCGCAATGTATAATAACAGTATTTCACCGTTCTCGGGTTTCGACAATATTGGCGGGTTCGACAAGTAGTCCTTGAGCTGAATGAACGCCTCTTGACACTTATCGTCCCATATGAATCTTTTATTTCCTCGGAGGAGCTCGTAAAAGGGCAGGCATTTATCTGTAGAACGTGATATGAATCTGTTCAGGGCGGCTATGCGGCCGGTCAGACGTTGTACCTCTCACGTATTTTTGGGGCATGGTAAGTCGATTATAGCCGAGATTTGTTTTGGATTAGCTTCTATTCCTCTTCGGGTTACCACGTATCCCAGGAACTCTCCTGATGTTACTCCGAACGTACACTTGGCCGGGTTGAGCTTCATTCCATATCGGTTGAGGATGTTAAAACACTCCTTCAAATGACCGACATGCTGGGATGCGACTAAGGATTTAACCAGCATGTCGTCAATATAGACTTCCATTGTTGTACCGAGTTGTCCTGCAAACATTCGATTGACCAGTCGCTGGTAGGTGGCGCCGGTGTTTTTGAGGCCGAATGGCATGACCTTATAGCAGTAGGTGCCGCGTTCAGTGATGAATGCCGTCTTCTCTCGATCGTCCGGGTTCATGAGGATTTGATTATATCCCGAGACCGCATCCATGAATGATAGTAATTCGTTTCCGGCGGTTGCTTCAACAAGTCGGTCAATATGCGGTAATGGGAAACTATCCTTCGGACATGCTTTGTTGAGGTCTGTGAAGTCGACACATACTCTCCACTTCCCGTTTTTCTTTTTGACGACGACCGGGTTAGCAAGCCAGTCGGGATACTTTACCTCTTGAATTGAACCGGCGTCGAGCAATTTTTCTACCTCGTCGTTGACCGCCTTGGCCCTTTCAGGACCGAGCTTACGCCTCTTCTGTTGAATTGGCTTATAAGTAGGGTCTACATTGAGTTCATGGGTCGTGATCATCAGGTTGATCCCCTTCATGTCTTTGACCGACCATGCGAAGGTCGCAACATTTTGTTGTAAGAAGGTGATTAATTCCCTTTTGATTTCTTCGGGTAGTTCTGCGCCGATTCCTACGCATTTGTTTGCGTCTGAGTCGTCGATGACGATCTGCTGGATAAGTTCTTTTTCGGGAGCTTTTCTTCCTTGTTCTCTATCGATCATACACGATGGTACCCTTATCTTATGCTCCCTTTCGAAACACGACCGACTTGTTCTCTGGCAGCCCTTGACTATCTGTATTCCTTTGGGTGAAGGGAACTTGAGACATTGATGATATGTTGAAGGCACCGCCTTCATGCTATATAACCATGGGGTTCCGAGGATGACATTATAAATGGTCGGCTTATCAATGATATGAAATTTTACCATTTTTTGACTCCTTCTGCGTAAACCGGTAGTTTGATCGTCCCGATGGTGTATGTTGTTTCGCTCGTGAACCCGGTCAACGGCTTGGCTTTTTGTTTGATTTCTTCTTCCTTGATCCCCATTTTATTAAGTGTATCTAGGAAGATCAAGTCTATTGAACTACCTGTATCTACCAAGATCCGAGATACCTGGCAGCTTCCGATAAGGAGCTCGACCACCAGTGGATCATTGTGAGGGTAGTGGGTTCCCCAAAGGTCTTGGTCGGTAAAGATGATGGGAGGATCGTCAGACAGAATCGGCTTAGGTGCATTTTGTGCGGCCAACGCCATGTGTTCATACCCTTTGATTGATCGGCATGAATCATTCACCGAGATTAAGCCGCCCATAATCATACTAATACTTCGTACGGTTTTGGGAGTTTCTTCTTCGTCTTCGTCCTCCTCATCCCGGTCGCGTTTCAGGGCTATGCTTTTGATGCACCGTTGCTGCTTCTCTTGCTTGGGCGATTGATTCTTAATCCGCTCCTCTCGGTTTCGATCTGCTTCCTCGTTTAACTCGTCTATGGATAGCTTGATCTCGCCGTTTACGAGTCGGGTGTACAGCGCGTCTTTGAGAGTCTTGCATTCCGAGGTATTATGAGAAGTGGCTTTATGGAACTCGCAATACTTTTCTTCCGGCTCGGAAGCAGTCTGTGGTGCCGTTTCTTTTTCTTCTCTGCTCCACTTATTCCAGGGTTTCGAGGATCGCGGTTTTCCGTTGTTACCGACTACCATTGTTGTCTTAGCCCCTTTGTCGTAGTGTTGTCTAGGTTCTCGGTCCTCTTTCTTGTCAGTCTGCTTAAAAGAGCCGAACTTTTTTGCCAGCACTACCTTTTTCTCTTCCAATTCCACGAACTTGTTTGCTCGGTGGAGAGCGTCCTCAATGGTCAGTGGGGGGTTGACAACCAGGTCTTGGTAGAAAGGTGATTCGTGCCATACGGCGTTCATCAAGGCTGCGATTGTGAACTTATCCGGGGCTTCCGCTCGTGTCATAGTCGTTTTGAAACGATCTATGAAGGCCCTCAAGGCCTCCTTCTTCTCTTGGGACATCGACATTAGCGCGTTTAGCGATGTATCTTTGTTCACGTAGGCAAAGTGGTGTCTTACGAACGCTCGAGTGAGGTCGGCGAAGCAGTCGATCGTCTTGGGCGGGAGCCGCGAAAACCATGTCAACGCCTCTCCTTCCAAGGTCTCGGCGAACAGTTGGCAGAAGCCGATGTCACGTTCTTTGCTTGATGAAAATCGTGCTTTTTCTGCCATGATTTTGAAAGTCGTCAGGTGAGAGGCGGGATCCTTCGTTCCGTTGTACATTGGTAGCCTGAGTTTCTCCTTTTGGCGAATGTACGTATTCGTGATGCGCGAGGTGAAAGGAGTTCTCTGAGTCTCCTCGATGATCCAGTCAATCTCAGGTGCCGATCCCTTAACGCTGTGAACCTCTCCCTTAAGTTATTTTAGGGTAACTCTGAGCTCGGTCAATTGTTTTTCGACCTGATTGCGGCTCGCTCTTTTTTCTGTTTCATGAATTTCCTTCGGCGATGTACCTCGCTTGTAGCGACGGTTATCCCGACGCGAGTCATTTTCACGGTGTGAGCTCCGCCTGTGATCAGAACCTCGGTCATGCTGAGATTCATAGTCACTTCGCTTGTATTCGTATTCTCGGTCCCTGTTGGGTGAGTAACGCTCATCATGCGAGTTATCTCGCTTCTGACGCGATCCCCGGTTGATTTTGTCCGAGTCCCTCCTTCGATGCGAGCCTCGCTCATGCTTGTCGTTCTCATCGCGTTCTCGGCGTGAGTCTTTCTCGAGTTCATGGTCTCGGTTTCCTTCGGGTGTGTCACTGAATAGTCGCTTGACGACCTTGTTTTTTACCTTCAGAGGGATATCTCTTTTGGACTTCCTCGATTGTTGGTCTGAACGAATCCGATCTTGCTCAGACTGCAACAGGTCGATTTTTTCCGAGAATCCCTTTATCAGGTCATTCTGTGAATCGATCTTGGCCATTAGAGTGGCTAGTACCTCGTCGTCGACTTGTCGAGCCGTTTTGTCGAGTGACGGGATATGTGTACCGTAGTCTCGACCTCCTCCTGGCTTGGCACCTTGTGGCGTTTTGCCGTTGGGCGCCGCGTTTTCATCGTCATGATCGCTTAATTCGCAATCACTTTCATCGATTTCAACCATGGGGTTATCCTCTAGATTAAGGTCATCGTTATTTTCAGACCTCAACTCGGCCTATCCAAAGATAGAAAGAGTTTTAGGGTTTTTCTTGAGGGATTCTAAAAGAAGATTGATGAACAAGCCGAGATGTGAAGGTTAGGGTTTTTAGCTTCGTATTCCGGGATGGAATAAAGCAGTAAAGAGAGGGTGTTTAAGTCGCCGGGGAGATTAGGTTAAATTGGTTCCAAGATCTCAGGCAAAAATATTATGAAAAGCGTATCTTTATTGATGAATGATGTCCTCCTTTTATAGGGTTACAAAATCGGTTTTAAAAAGGAAAATGGAGATAAACATAAATATTCATAATATCTCGGTTTCGATATACGGAATATTTCTATATCTTGGCGCCGCTATGCTTTAGACCGCCTTTCTTGCGACATTTATCTCTAAACCCTAGATGCAAGCCGATTTGAACCGGGCCGGGTTTAACCTACTTTTACCGGCCTGGGCTCTCTACCTACTTTCCATTCTAGGCCGACTTATAATCATGACTGGGCCTTTTAAGGAAAGGTGCTAATCTTGACTCCAACAATAAGTAATCTCAAACCAGAGACTCAAGCAAAGCTTATCAAAAACTTCAAGGCCTTTAGTTTTGATTGGTTTCGGACATCCGATCTTCTCTCTGCTGTGAGGGGTCTCTACAATACCCTTTGGGTGAGCTTTTTGCTTTTGTTTTTGTTTTCTTGGAGAGTAAGACACGAAAATCATGATTACCAGAATGTTATATGTAGGCATGCAGAGAGGGAATACAAGTGTTAAAGGATGTTTACACGAGGAAGAAAACGTCACGAGAGAAGTATGGTGACTTCCTGGACACGGCAATAGAAGCGTTAGAGAAACAAGGAAGCTTAGTGAACGAAGATGCGATTGTAACCTTAATCTTCATTATTTCATGTGTCATTCAAGATACCACGTCTAAGGCCACTTGCATGGCTGTGAAATTCATGTCGGAAAACCCAAAAGTTCTAGCAGAGTTGAAGGTAAATTTATGTGTAACCAAAAGTGATGGTAGTCATGTCCTAGTAAATTCTCCACCATCTAATTGGCCAATGAAAAGTTCAAATATTTTTGTATATGTATGTAATTTGGTAGAGGGAGCATGAAGCGATCCTTGCAAGCAGAGCAGACAAAGAAGGTGGAGTTAATTGGGAAGAATACAGAAAAATGACTTTCACCAACATGGTAACTTCACTTTGCTTTCGTCTTAAGTTGGTAAAATATTTTTTCAGCTTCACATTGTTTACGATCTCTAGGTTATTAATGAGCCGCTCCAACTGGCAAACATGGCTCCTATGATGTTTAGAAAAGCGGTGAAGGATATGGAAATCAAAGGCAAGTAGTAATAACTAATCATGTGTCGCTAAATTGTATATAGATTATTAAAGAAAAAAGAGCTGACAGTTTTGTGGAAATATTCAACTGTTACAACAGGATACATGATTCCAGCAGGTTGGATAGTGATGGTTATACCTTCAGTGGTTCATCATGATCCTGAAATCTACAAAAACCCTTTTGAGTTTAATCCATAGAGATGGGAGGTATTATACACTTACAACGTCTATGTATTTTACGTTTCTCAAAAATACATTTGATGAATTTGGTGAGGGGGGGGGGGAGGGGGGGGGGGGGGGAGGGGGGGGGGGGGGGGAAAGGGTTGCAGTCTGTGTCTAAAACGTTCATCGTGTTTGGAGCGGAAATTAGATATTGTGCTGGTACAGAGTTTACCTGATCAGCACCCAAAACTGTTCCTGCTAGATTTCATGCAGCTTCATGATTTGCAGGAGTCCCATTCACACTGGTATCTCTGAAGTGGTTCAGGATTCAACTTTGGCGCTAGGCTGGCTGGCGCGGTTTCATTCTTTTTTGGCGGCATTCTGTTACAGAAGAAAAACGAGTGAATTAGACTACGGTTGAAACCGAACTCACTTACCGGCGAGTATATAAAGAGGTCGATATGGGTGGTGCAGGACAGAACTGGCTATACTTAACCCCCACTCTGATACCAAATTGTAACAACTGTCCCATCGGATCCTGGAAATGACCTCTTGGTTTCTAAAGCCATCGTCCACATACTTGTGAGCCACAGTCACTAACCACACAATCCAACTTTAAATCCATAAACAGTTTACTTTGTTAAAACCAAAACCCAAGTCTTACAAAAGCAGAACCAAAACCAAATCATCTTAACATAAACACATAAGTCTTAGATAACGAAATGAAACTATGAAAATGTCCCGCTTCCCGAAACATACACTACAAGAAAACAGGCTTTTTGCGACTATAAGTTGCGAATGGATTTACAGTCGCTAAATTTTGTGATTACCTACCGACAAAGTTGCGACTGATTTTGCGACTAATAGAGTAAAGTCGCTATTTAGTCGTTAAATTGCGACCACAACTTATATGTCGCTATATAGTCGCTATTTAGCGACTAAATAGTGACTAAATTAGGCGGATCGCTAAACTGTTTCTCTTTTAGTCGCAAAAAGAAGGTATAAAACACGTTTTTATTATGTTGAGTCTGTTGTACCTAATTTGTAACTAATATTTGCGAAATAGTCGCAAAATAGTTGCAAAAAATTCTATATATACAAACATCGGCTCAACTTCTCCTCAGCCACACACACAACAAGATAGACGAATGTTGAGACAAAATTGAGAAAATCAACAGAGGGAAACGTTTTTTAAGTAAAAAAAATGTCGGGATATTATAACTACACTAATGGTCGGGAATAGATGTATAACTGGATCGATGCATCAACGAGAAATTACACGGCAGAATTCATGGTGGGCGTCAATAATCATTTCATCCCGTTTTCAAATAGCCAGCCTTTTGCGCAGAGCAACGGCGGTAAGTTTCTCTGTCCTTGTGATATTTTCAAGAACGGCAAATCAATTATGCCGGGAAGAAGAATACAAAAAAATTTGTATAGGAATGGATTTATGCCTGATTATTATGTCTGGTTTAAGCATCAAGAAGAAGTTGATATGGGTTTAGGAACGAGTTATGCTGATACAACATGGTTTAGTGGGAGTGAAGGAGTGGGTAATTTAGTAGAAGATTGATATGTTGATATGGTGAATGATGCATTTCGTGATAACGTAGATTTTGATAACTATCACCAGTATGGTAGTTATCAGAATGTGGAGGAACATGGTAGTTATCCGAATGCGGATGAACCTGTACGTAACCATTCAAAAAAATCTACGACTTGTTGAAGGAGCGAAAAATCCATTGTACGATGGTTGTCGTGAAGGTCACTCACAGTTATCCTTAGCTGCTCGAGTCATGCAAAAGAAGGAAGAGCATAACATGAGTGAAAGGGAAGTGGATTCAATATGCGAAATGTTTACGGAGTTTTTACCAGAAGGAAATCAGGCAACCGATTCACATTACGCGACAGAGAAATTGATGCGCAATTTAGGCCTCTCATGTCATCCGATTGATGTTTGCTTCAACAACTGTATGATATACCGGAAAGATTACGAAAGGTTAGATAAGTGTCGGTTTTGTAACTCACCAAGATGGAAGCCTAACGAGCAACGCCGTAGGACCAATATACCATACAGTCGTATGTGGTATATGCCTATTGCTGACAGATTAAAAAGAATGTATCAGAGCGAGAAGACTGCAGCACCAATGAGATGGCATCCCGAGCACCAAGAAAAAGAGGGAGAAATGTGTCATCCGTCTGATGCGGCAGAGTGGAAATAATTTCAAGATCAGTACCCCCTGTTTGCACAAGAAACCCCCAATGTTTATCTTGGACAATGTACAAATGGGTTCAATCCATTTGGCATGTCTAATAATCATTCGATGTGGCTTGTGATCTTGACTCCATATAATTTACCCCCTCATTGTGCATGAATACGGAGTACTTGTTTCTTACAGTAATGAATTCTGAGCCAAAGCATCCACGAGGTAGTCTCGATATATTCCTCCAGCCTCTTGATGAGGAGTTAAAAGAATTGTGGTGTAATGGAGTCGATGCAAACGATGTGTCCTTGAATCAAAATTTCAATCTAAAAGCAGTTCTTCTGTGGACGATCAACGACTTTCCGGCGTATAGCATGTTATCAGGATGGACCACTCTTGGGAAATTATCATGTCCATGGTGCATGGATGATACCAAATCTTTTTATCTTCCGAGTGGAAGAATGACGTGTTGTTTTGATTGGCACCGAATATTTCTTCCTCAAGTTCATCCACTGAGGAAAAATAAGAAAGACTTCTTGAAGGGAAAGGATGCTAGGAATGAGTATCCTTCTGATTCTTTAACCGGTGAGCAAGTCTATTCCTACCATTTGCGCCGTGTAAATCCACCAAAAAATAAGGATGTTGGTGAAAACGGTCATGAAGATAAGATGCCCGGCTATGGGAAGAAGCATAACTGGCACAAAGAAAGCATATTTTGGGAGTTACCATACTGGATATACTTTAATCTTCGACATAATCTCGATTTGATGCATATAGAAAAGAACGTTTTTGACAACATTATAAAAACTCTTATGCGTGTGAAGGGTAAATCAAAAGAAAACATCCCATCGATATTGGATATAGATCAATTATGTTCTCGGCCACACTTACATCTTGATGGTGCTGGTAGAGCTCCTTTCCAAGTTTACTCTCTGACAAATGCAGCCAGGACTAAGTTGTTGGAATGTGTGAAGCATGAGGTCAAATACCCAGATGGTTATGCTTCACACTTAGCAAGTTGTGCTGATTTGGGTAATACACAGTTTTTCGGGATGAAGAGTCATGACTGCCATATCTTTATGAAGCGACTACTTCCATTTATCTTTGCAGAACTCCTAGACAAGAACGTCCACCTCGCGTTAGCAGGTACCGATTATTCATAGTATTTTGAATATGTAGTTTCGAGTTTGTATTTTGTATTAACAATTTGCTGTTTTAATTTCTTTATGCTGTAGGGATCGGAGGATCTTTTCGTGACTTATGTTCAAGCACTTTGCAGAAGAGTCGCGTCCAAATTCTAAAGCAAAACATAGTTTTGATTTTTTGAAATTTGGAGAAGATCTTTCCACCATCATTTTTTGACGTGATGGAGCACCTTCCTATACATCTCCCCTACGAAGTTGAATTAGGAGCCCATGTTCAATACCGGTGGATGTACCCTTTTGAAAGGTTTTTCTAAAATCGCAACTATTTAGCGACTAACTAGCGACTAAACAAGGTTTCATTATTTTGGCGCAACAGATTAAATGGCCCGCCTAAATATTTCGGCACAATTACAAAAACCCGCCAAATTATTTTTGCTGAACCGGGTAAAATTTGGAAGAACCGGAAATTATTTCCCTCCGGTTTCCCCAACATCGACAAAGGGGTCTATCCCCAATTCCTAAACTTAATCTCATTTTCATCTTTCTCCCAAAATTCATCGCCTCTCTCGTTCTCTCTGGCGATTCTTTCTGTTCGATCTCTACCACTGAAATCTCTCTCTTTCTGCTCGATCTTTTTGTTCGATTCTCTATCCTTGTGTTTAATCTCTCTCTTTGTTCGATCTTTCTGGGTCGAGCTCTCGATTTTGTCACAAACCCTAAAATTTTATATCTCTTTGTCTCGATCTCTAACCATCTCTCTTTGTAAATCTCTCTCTTTATCTCTGTCTCAATCTCCGATGGCCGCCGCGAAAGGAATAGGAAGAGGAAGAGGTCGAGGGCGGGAAAGAGCTCGAGGGAGAGTTTCTGTTGCCGTCGAGACTCAGTCTTCTTCTTCCATACAGAGTAGGCCGTTGAATCTGCCTTCACAGTACAACTTCACACCACGACGGACGATTCTCCTCCACCGCGTCCGACAGTACAGACTCAGTTGCATGTCATCCAGTACCCACTGTAGCCTCATCTCTTCGACAACACTTCAACCTCCCCACGACGGACGTCGCTAGGTCACGGTCCGTCTACAAATTTGCAACCTCTGAGAACAGGCTCGCTAAACTTGCATTATCAGAGACTACGATCTACAAATCCTTAACTTCAGAGGGAAGGTTCTTCGAATCCACAAACTCAAAGGCCCTCTATGAATACTCAATGTAAGCCTCTGAAAATATCACGACCAGAGTCTGATTTTTATGTTTTGTTGCTTGCAAATGAGTGTGTCGTATGAATGATGTGACAACATCGCAAAAATGACTCTGATTTTTATGTTTTGTTCATACATGAGTCTTGAGTCTGAGCCGATTTGTTTAGTTTGTATCAAACATGAGTCTTGAGTCTGAGTCGATTTGTTTTGTTTATATCATACATGAGTCTTGGTCTGAGCCGATTTGTTTTGGTGTACTGTGTTCATCATCAATGGTTGAAAATTTTCACATTGGTGTACGAAATGGTCTTTGTTTTGATGATTTTCATATTATAGACACGATATATGTGATGCATTACAATCTATGTTTCTTTGTATGTTGAAACATTTTGAACATGGTTTGCATTCTTCATTTCGTATAGGGACGATATATGTGATGTCTGACTTATGTGTTTGGTTACAGCTACAGCTCAGATGACTCCTCCACAAGCCTCTCCGGCTCGTTCAGTTCAAGTGAATCAACCACCAAGACTGTCTCTGAATGAGAACTCGGAAGCTCACAGTAATCAGGCACATGAAGTTCAGCATTCCAACCAAATGGATGAAGTTGTTGTTGATGGGGTTGATGACAATGCTGCTATTCAACCAAATCTCGGGGAAAGCCGTCTCCGCTATCTTAAGAGGCTGCTAGCTATGCCAAACCGTGATCAATGGACGACTGTGCTCTCTCCACTACTTCCTCAGCCGCCAAACACCATATGGTGTATCTCTCTCACTCTCCAATTTGCTCTCCGTGTACTTAAGTCATAATTTTGTTTTGCTCTCTGAGTACTTAAGTCATAATTTTTTCTGAACTTTTCTATTTGTGTAGATTTGGTCGTGACAAGTCAGTTTTGGTCCAGAAAATTACTAAGATCTTCACAAACAAGTTCGATGGAGCATTCTATAGTTGGATACATGTGCCTCGGCCGCGAGCAGAGCGATACTTCCTTGAGTTTGTGGTTAGTATGGTACTTTAGTCTGACTTTTATTTTACTTTTAATTATTATCTTACTAACATGATTCTGCTGTTTCAACTGTAAAAAGAGCACCACTGGGATTTCCTAATAACAGGGACCGTTCAAGCCCATTTTGAGGTGATTTGTCAGAGGAGAATGAAGGATATGGTCAGCAAAGCTCACTTTTTAGGTATGCGACCTTCATGGATGTCAGACACAATCTGGAAAGAAATGGTGGCCTATTGGGACACTGATGAAAGTAAACACAGGAGTGAGACCACTTCTACTGCTCGGAATTCTGATTGTGGCGGTCTCGGTCCTCACAAGAACTTCATTGGGCAAAAGTCTTTTCTGCAAATTCACCAAGAAATGGTAATATACATTCCTCTATCTTCATGGGCTTCTCAGAGTTTATATACTTTCCTTTAACTATTTTATCTTGTGTTACATTTTCAGTAACAGCAGCTAGGTAGAGCCGTAAGTTTCGGTGAAGTCTTCCTGAAGACCCACACAATAAGGAGAAGGTCGAAGCAAAGCAGGCTGAGATTGAGGCAGAAACCTCTGATGGGACTTCGCGACCAAGAGATCTGGCCACAGATGAGATCAATGAACTCTTTCTTCAGGTAATTATGCTTCCGTGAATCATTAAAGATTTCTGTTTTAGTGTATATCAGTACATATGGTTGACAGTCTTTTAGAGTTTGTTTGTTGCATATATGAATCTGTTGTGTTATTGGTAGTGAGATAGAGATGCTAATGATCTTGTTATTGTTCACTTGTGTAATTGCTTGATGTGTTAATGATTCTGTTATTGTTCAGATGTGTTAATGATTAAGTTATATGAATCTTATGTCATTCTTTACCTATTTTGCTAACTGTGTCAATATTTTTTGTTTCCTAGTCAACAATTGTGGATGATAGAGGCTATGCTTATGGGATTGGAAGTCTCGGAGAGTCTCACGCCACTGGAAAGCGGAAATACCCGGGTAGCTATTCCACTTATAACTCGCTCCAACATCAGCTCAAAGAAGCTAAGCGCCAAATTGAGGAACAAGCTGCTTAGTTAGCTCGACAAGCAAGTAAGCAGAAGGAGTTGGGCATGGTGGAAAAATATCTTCGTCATACGGATCCGGCATACCTCGACTTCTGAAAAAACCCAGACTGCTGAGCCAACAACTCCCTCTTCTCCCTCTTCTCCTACTCAGTAGGACTACTTGTTCACAATTGTATAAACTTGTATATCATGTTTGGATGTTCTGTTTTTTTTTTTTAAGACAATGTTTGTATGCATTTAGGTTCAAACTATAATATATATCACGTTGTATATTGTTATAAAGGTTTTAGATTCATAATTTATTAAAACAATCAAAATACAAAAACCAAAATAGTGGAAAACCAAAACCAAATTGAAATTAATTTCATATCCCGGTTCAAGTTGTTAGTCGCTAATTAGTCACTAATTAGTCGCGATAATAGTCACAAATCAGTCGCTAATTAGTCGCAATATGGACATAATATGACTAATTTAGTCGCTAAAACGTCGCTAAAACATCGCTAAAATAGTCGCTAGATAGTCACCAAATGGTTGCTAATTTAGCGACTACCTAGCGACCAAACATTTAGCAACTATAAAGCGACTGTTTATTAGTCGCTACATTGGTCGCTTATTAGTCGCTCATTAGTCGCTAAATTTAGCGACTCAGTAGCGACTAATTTTAACAAAATATATATAGTCGCTATTTAGCGACTAATATAGCGACTAATAAAATTAGTGACGAATGATTAGCGACTAACTACTTTAATTAGTCGCTACTAGTTCGCAAAATGATGTTTGGCGACCTAGTAGCGACTATTTATGCAGTCGCTAAAAGTTTGTTTTCTTGTAGTGATAGCACCACACCCGATCGCATCGTGCAACTCTCCATGATTACCTGAAAACAGAAAGAGGCTGAATAATTTGAATTATCCAGTGAGTGTAGGTCCTAGGGACCCACAATCTCATCTTAAACCGACACAATAACAAGAAACAAGTTCAAAGCTAATAACATCAAACTAATCACCCGAAGGCACACAATCAACTTCAACATCTAACTCATATATATATCCGTGCTTAACGAGCCCACAAGCTCACACACTCATGGACGTACACGATCATGTACGCCCCGGGACTCAGACCCACACACGATGTAACTCATGGCACCATTCGTAGGGCTCGTCACACCTCCCTCGACGAAAAGAACACGCACGGAATCCACCATCGTTTGTGTCATGCAAGAACATCCCTCACGGGAACCTACTACATCTGCCTCATACATAGCCATCAATCACAATCAACGTTTCCAGTTTTAGATGATAACCAACATTTAATCGCAGCACCATAATTCAGCGACTAGATCTAAACTAACTAGGAAAGTGATATATCATGGTTTTTACCCATTTTATACCATGATATAGATGTGTTTTTAGTGTCTTTTGTGTTCGTTTAGAGTCTTTTACAGGTTTAGTCAGGTTTGGAGCTAATTGGAGATATTTGGAGCATTTTGGGACTTTTGGGACGTTTTGGCCGAGAGCTTAACTCACTGTCTGATTTATTGATCAAGCATCGACCGACACACCTTGTGCATCGGTCGACACACTAGCGAGATGGGCCGTACGCGTCGGTTAAACAAGTTATGAAGATTTGCAAAGAGGCCCAGAATAGTTCCAGTATTTACACAGAAGCCCCAGCCGAGATTAGGCTTATATATAGAGGATTTTGGTGTTTAATTTACTTACGCTTTCATACTTAGAGCTAAGAGATTTTTAGAGCTTTTGGGGCTGATCTATTTCCTGTATTCACTTATTTTGGAGAAGATTTCGAACCCCTCTGATATTTTATTCTCTTATATGCAATCTATTATTTCTATGATTATGTTTTCATCAATCATGTCTGAGTAGATCCATAGTTAAGTTTAGGGTTTCTCATTAGGGTTTGATGACTTGCTAGACCTGTTTAATTCAGTTAAGGATTCATATGATTAGAATGTTCTTCAAACTAAATTGTGCTTAATGCTAGTTCTAACCTGATCAATTAGAATCTAGATCTTAGGTTGCTAAATTCGACATGAGAGTGTGTTTTAGAATCTGAACTATTTAGGTTGAGCAATTAAATTATTCGCAAAGAGATTTGGTTTAGTTTAATTGTGAACATATCGAACTTGAACTTAATGCTAGTTTAATCTGTTAGTAATTGCAAAGAGATTTGGGTTACTGCACTTAGACTTAGAGAGTTTTCGCAAAGAGATTTGGTTAATTCTATTTCCGTGATTTGAGTTCTAGAACTGAGTTTAATTTGATCCTGACTGATTAACTTGTCTGCTTGTCTGATTTCCTGAGAACACCCTAGGCTTGACGCTTTTAGTTTATTGCTTTCACAACCAACTTGCTACTGTTTACTTTCTTGCCTTGCTTTTAATTCATTCACCACTTGCTTTATTTCTAGTATTAATCTCTACTGTTCTGATCTATTGAGACCTAGTGTCCCTGTGGATTCGATAACCCTATATACTACTTTGACGATACTGTGCACTTGCAGTTTAGAATAGGGTAAAACTTAGAACCTATCAAGTTTTTGGCGCCGTTGCCGGGGACTCTTTGAGTCTTCGATAGGACCGAACTTAGGGTTTTTACTAGAAATTTTTCTTTTTATTTTTGTTTTTCGTTTTTATTTTCATAATTTGCTAACTTTTCTCTGTTTCTTTCTGTCGCAGGTACGACTTTCGCCTTGCGTCGATCGTTGCATCCCTTGTGTCGATCGTCACTAGGCGATTCTGAGATTGAATCGATCGTTGCACTTATAGCATCGGTCGTTGCTGGACGATTACAGACAGTTTATGCCAACGCAGAAAACTCGAAGTAATCCGAACTCGAGCTTAGTTAATCTCGGACTAGAGGAACTTGGACGTCTAGAAAGAACTATCAGAAGAGAAAAGAGAGAGAGAATGGTACGAGAACGTCTGATCTTGATACCAGATGCTGAAGGTACCCTGAGGGACCGAGATAACAACCCGTACAATGCTGCTGGGCATCGGGTTGATGCTGAAGGGAACGTGATCCCTGACCCACCTGAGCCACAACCGCATGCGCAAGCCCAAGGACAGGCCCAAGGTAGACAGATGGTTGTCCATGAGAGGACTTTAGCTGACTACAACAGACCGGATGAGTTTCATAGAAACCGGTCAGCTTTAGTGCTTCCTGCTTTTGAGGGGAACGATTTTGAAATCAAAACCATCTACTACTCGCTGATGAGACAGAATGCATTTCATGGTTACCCAACGGAGCAGCCTATGGACCACATTGATTCGTTTGAGGACGTAGTCACTGGCATGAAGTATGATGGAGTATGCCCGGACTATCTGTTCCTTAAGCTCTTTCCGCACAGTCTTGCTGGAGACGCTAGTGCATGGCTAAAGCAGCTAGCACCTGCTCAGTACACTACTTGGGCAGCTTTAAAGAGTGAGTTCCTGCGTCACTTCTATGATGATGCGCGCTCAGATCAGTCCAGACAGGACATACTCACCTTTTCCCAAGGAGCTGTGGAACCTTTAAAGACTGCCTGGATGAGATTTAAGCAGTATCAGCGTGACTGCCCACACCATGGATTCACTGAGGTTCAGTTGATTGGCATTTTCTTCAGAGGCATAGATCTTCCATATCAGTCTGCACTGGACAATTCCAGTAATGCTAACTTCAACACCAGGACTCCTACACAAGCTAAACAGTTGATTGAGAATCTAATAGGCAGCAACAGTTGCAAGACTATGGATGAGAGGAGGAAGAAATCTGGTGGAAGTGTAGAGATTTCTGACATAGCTGATATGAGATCTAGGCTGGACACTCTCTGCAATCTTCTGGCTGAGAAGAAAGGAGTACACTTTGCACAAGAAGTAGAGATTCTGGGGGCTGATGAAGAAAACAAAGAAGAAGATGTGAACTACATAAGTGGTTCTGGTTTCCAAGGAAACAGGTTTGGATATCAGTCTGGGAACAGATTTTCCGGTGGAGGACAGAAGAATGCCTTCACAGGCAACCAGAACTCTTCATGCTTTGGACAGACTGGTAACTTTCAGAAACCTTATGGACAAGGAAATCAGAGAACCTACGGATCTTCATCTTATCAGACACCTCCTGCAGCCACTGCTTTTGAGACTAGGATGGAAACGATGTTGGAATAGGTACTGGAGAGCCAGAACAAGATTTATGTGGATAGTAACAAGAAGTTGGATGCAGTTTATGAGAACCTCAATGGGAAGTTTGAGACTCTGAGCACTCATGTGAAGCAGCTGGACACTCAGGTGAATCAGATTTCCAGTTCTATGAAGGGAAAAGGAGTTGCAGACACTCACATTAAGGCATGGTCTGTGTACGTTAATGATGGATCTCACCTAGGGGAAAAATTCGAGCTAAGTACAGCTGAGTTGGTGGAGGAAGAAGAATTCTTGGATTTTGGAGAAAAACTCTGGGGTGAAAACTGTGAGAATCGTATTGCAACGATCGACACACATCCATTGTCGGTCGATGCAACTCGTAGACAGACAGACTTGCCGGATGATAATGGCATTGATGCAGAGTTGGACCTCGATCACTTATTCACTGGAGCCTCTGAGGTTACTCAACAGGAGATCTACGCACAGATTGTTAGACAGCACTCCTCAGTATCTGAAGTGATTAAGAAAGAAATTGAAGAGCTTAAGAAGCTAGAAGAAAGTGTTGAAGACTTGGAAGAAATTCCACCGTCTGATGATCCACCTTATCATCCCTGTGTGCAGATGTATTTGAACAGGATGCTGCCTTTAGATGAAGAGCTGAGAGACTGGGTGATTATAGTTCCCCAACACATTAGTGAGGTGCTACTGAACAAGATCCCGAAGAAGCTGCCTGACCCTGGAGTCTTTGTGCTTAACTGCTCCATCTTCGAGGACAGTTTTAGACGCTCTCTGTGTGACTTAGGAGCTGATGGAAGTATGATGCCTTATTCTGTGGCAGAGAAGCTGGGGATGCTGGATTTTTCTCCCACTAGGACCTTTCTTGTCCTAGCTGATCAGTCTATACGAGTTTCGGAAGGACTCTTAAAGGACATTCCAGTGAGAGTTGGAAACTACTTAGTTCCGACAGACTTCCTTGTGCTGAAGTATGACTGCGATCCTGATGAAGCATTGTTGCTTGGAAGACCATTCTTGGCTACAGCAGGAGCTGTGATTGATGTTAGACAGAGTCTAATAGACCTCCACCTGGGAGATGAGCCGCTGCGATATGAGATGGAGAAGCTGCGAAAGCCACTGATAGATGGGCAGACATTTACAATCATGGAAGCAGATGACGAGCAACCGGATGATACTGTGATTCTAGATCCTGGAGCATATTTTACTCCATCTTTTCTTGGACGCAAGCATTCTACGACAGCCTACTCACCACCCTGGATGAGGAGACTTGAACAGAGACAGAAAAAGTCTCTGTCAGGCTCTCTTGGTGCCTGAAAGATCTTGTGCGTCCGGTCAAGCTAATAACCTTAAACAAGCGCTGAGTGGGAGGCAACCCACTGTTTTCGTTTTTGCATTTTGATTTTAGTATTTTCATAGGATTTTACGCTTGTTTCTGGTTTTGGTGAGATTTGTTTGCAGGTCTCGGATTAAAACGCAGTGCGTCGATCGACACACCATTGTGTCGATCGTCACAATACGAAAGAATCGCATTGCAGCGATCGTTGCGGTCCTGAGCAACGATCGATCCCCAACGAAAATCGCACAGCAACGGTCGGTGCACCTAGTGCAACGATCGATGCCTGACTGCGACAGAGGTAAAAACCCGAGAGAACTAACCATTCCATTAACAAATTTTTATTTTCTTTCTTTTAACCAATCCCTTGCTTGACACTACTGGGGACAGTGTGTCTTAAGTGTGGGGGAGGTTCTACTAATTACTTTCTTTTGTTTTCTTAGAGTCAGTTAAATTTTAAAAATTTGTTTGTTTAAGTAGGAAACAATGATTTTTTTAGAAGATTAGCAGCATTTGCAGGAACTTAAGTAACCATTGGGATGAAGCTGCAGATTATCTATGACTATTAAAAAACCCAGACACAGATCAGCCTACTGAGAACACCCACATCGCTTCAGGTATCAGAGGATCTTTTACTGACTTCAATTTAATCCTGACTTTAGATTTCTCACCTAAGGGCTTGGTATACTTTATGTCGGACTTCCTTGTTGGTTCTGACACAGCCTGTAAACATGTCCTATTTAGTTCCCTTCTCCCCTTCCATAAAGTAAAAAAAAAAAAAAAAAGATAATAAACTGAGGATGAGTTAGTAACTCCGAAGTGGTCATGGGAATGGTAGCAAACACTATTTTCTCTCATGTGATCCATGGAATGTGTCCAAAGTACACCCCAAAACGGGAAGAACACTGATAAAAAAAATAAAATGATACCCAGTGGGGAAAAATCAGTTGTTAAGGAAGGGAAAAGAGAAGAAAGGGACTAAAAAAAGATAGTTTGGTGGTCTAGAGCTGGCAAGGTAAGAATCCATGTGCCTTTAGATCGATACCCCTTAGGTGAGACCGTACTTAAATACTTGCAGAAGTCAGTAGGGAGAATTTGAATGCGTGAATGTGATTGTGGCGTTTACTTAGGACAGTTGCTAAGTGTGGGGGAAGTATATGTTGGTCTTGATGTCTGTGGATTGACTCTTTCATGTGGATTACTAAGGGGAATCTGAATGCTGCTGCTTCTACGACAAAATGAGTTTCTGAAGAGTTTTCAAACCTCTTCACTGCATTTTAGTTCTCTGTTTTGCTTGAGGGCAAGCAAAGGCTAAGTGTGGGGGAGTTGATATATCATGGTTTTTACCCATTTTATACCATGATATAGATGTGTTTTTAGTGTCTTTTGTGTTCGTTTAGAGTCTTTTACAGGTTTAATCAGGTTTGGAGCTAATTGGAGATATTTGGAGCATTTTGGGACTTTTGGGACGTTTTGGCCGAGATTTTAACTCACTGTCCGATTTATTGATCAAGCATCGACCGACACACCTTGTGCATCGGTCGACACACTAGCGAGATGGGCCGTACGCGTCGGTT
Organism: Orychophragmus violaceus; assembly: GCA_030180135.1. Taxonomy (NCBI): domain Eukaryota; kingdom Viridiplantae; phylum Streptophyta; class Magnoliopsida; order Brassicales; family Brassicaceae; genus Orychophragmus; species Orychophragmus violaceus. The sequence goes on along the minus strand of CM058232.1, from coordinate 30,502,900 downwards.
AAACAAGTTATGAAGATTTGCAAAGAGGCCCAGAATAGTTCCAGTATTTACACAGAAGCCCCAGCCGAGATTAGGCTTATATATAGAGGATTTTGGTGTTTAATTTACTTACGCTTTCATACTTAGAGCTAAGAGATTTTTAGAGCTTTTGGGGCTGATCTATTTCCTGTATTCACTTATTTTGGAGAAGATTTCGAACCCCTTTGATATTTTATTCTCTTATATGCAATCTATTATTTCTATGATTATGTTTTCATCAATCATGTCTGAGTAGATCCATAGTTAAGTTTAGGGTTTCTCATTAGGGTTTGATGACTTGCTAGACTTGTTTAATTCAGTTAAGGATTCATATGATTAGAATGTTCTTCAAACTAAATTGTGCTTAATGCTAGTTCTAACCTGATCAATTAGAATCTAGATCTTAGGTTGCTAAATTCGACACGAGAGTGTGTTTTTGAATCTGAACTATTTAGGTTGAGCAATTAAATTATTCGCAAAGAGATTTGGTTTAGTTTAATTGTGAACATATCGAACTTGAACTTAATGCTAGTTTAATCTGTTAGTAATTGCAAAGATATTTGGGTTACTGCACTTAGACTTAGAGAGTTTTCGCAAAGAGATTTGGTTAATTTTATTTCCGTGATTTGAGTTCTAGAACTGAGTTTAATTTGATCCTGACTGATTAACTTGTCTGCTTGTCTGATTTCCTGAGAACACCCTAGGCTTGACGCTTTTAGTTTATTGCTTTCACAACCAACTTGCTACTGTTTACTTTCTTGCCTTGCTTTTAATTCATTCACCACTTGCTTTATTTCTAGTATTAATCTCTATTGTTCTGATCTATTGAGACCTAGTGTCCATGTGGATTCGATAACCCTATATACTACTTTGACGATACTGTGCACTTGCAGTTTAGAATATGGTAAAACTTAGAACCTATCAGAAAGACGATATTAACAAGGATTCATGTCCCGGTATTGAGATAGAGTAAGGAAGAAATCACGACCGATCCTCACCTTAGCTTATATCGGAAGGACGATAGCAGATCTGACGAGAGAGAAAGAGAGAGAGATAGAGAGAGAGAGGGAGAGAGAGATGAATATGGAATCACAGACTTTGATCTACAACCAGCGGCGGATCTAGGTAAGAGGTAGGGTCAGTTTCCCCTGGTAAATGTGAATAAATATTAAAATTAGTGAATAAAACTTGCAAACTTCATTGGATTGGTTGGTTGTTGCCCCCGGTAACTATTTTGCCTGCCCCTGGTTCGAAACCCAAATCCTCTTGTCTCATTTTTTTAATTTAATTCTTGATTTCCATTTTAAGCATTCTTTTATAATATTTATTATTTATTTCCTTCTTAGTGTATTTCGTATCTTCTTGTTACTAAATTCTATATTTTTATGGAAGCTGCTACAAAATCTTTCTCTTAAAGTTTTGCCGCTTACTTTCATTTGGGCGAATTAATTGCACTCAATGTATCTTTCTCAAAAAGTAATAGCAAAGTTGTATGTTTCAAATTCTTTTTGCAATTGTGTATCTTTTTTGTCTTTTAGTGGTGGCTAATTACAATTTACCCTTGGAATTTGTCTTTTAGTTATAGATAGTTAATCATTCTTATTTTTTTCCTTCTATTCATCCGATACATTTTTTTTTAATTATTTTCTTTTTATTTACACACTCTCTCTTACTTTATGAGTTATTTTTACCCCAAGTTTTTTTTATTGTAGATAGGATGAATTGGGTGAGGTTTTCGGACTTATAGATCGTCGGAATGGAGATAAAATAGGACGATCTATCGGAATTCAAAAAAAAAAAAAATCGGACTTAATATGAAAGTTGCGAATGGATAGGTTAGAGTAGATGTCCACAACATCCATCCACGTGTATACTTATGATGGACAAGATGCTTAACATGATGGTTTAACATATGACGTTGGACGATCACATGAACGATGAATCCAAAAATATGTTTACCATGGGTAAACGTTTAACATATGATTATTCGTGGACAAGATACTCAACAAGATGAGTTTAACATGAATGATGATGGACAAGATGCTTAACAAGATGATTTAACATATGATTATTTGTGGACACAAAAGTATGTTGGACGCTCACATCTCATGCTTAACAAGATGGTTTACAATATGATGAACAAAATGCTTAACAAGATGCTTACCAAGATTGCAACGCTTATGATCCGTGGACACAAAGTGCGGATCTAATGGACAAAAGTTGGTTAAGAGTCCACATGATTGTGAATTTGTGGACATAGAGTAAGTGTAGACCACTATCCATTCGAAAACAACATTTTCATTGGCTACTTCCTACCCATAGTAAGCACCTTGCATTTATATGATCATTTTAGTATCCACATGGATGGATATTCATTCGCAATTTTCGTAGCATCCACATGGATGGAGACTCAACTATCCATTCGCAATCTCCGTATTAAGTCCGTTTTTTTTTTTTTTGAATTCCGGTAGATCGACTAGTTCTAACTCCATTTCGGCGGTCTTTATGACCGGTAACCTCATCCATTATATGATATCCACCGCTCAAAAAAATTGGGGTGGAAATAAATGTAAAAGTAAGAAAGAGAAGGAAAAAGAAAAAGAAAAAGAAAAAAATAAAATAAAAGAAGAATGGATACATCATTTTCGGTGGAAAAAATAAAAAAATGAGGAGGAAAGAGAATGTGGGGATAGAGTGGTCTTTTTACTGGTGGACCCTACAAAAAAAGATATAAATTAGCAAACTCTTTTGCAAAGATACAAAATTGAACTAAAAAGAATGAAAAGATACATCGGATGCAATTCACCCTCATTTGGGCTCAGTCCCTATTTTTTTTTTTTTTTTGAAATCTGATAAACTTAAAATAAAACAAATTATCTCTAGATACATTATATCTCTTATCCTTTCTATATTTTCTTTTACAGATAATTTACACATATATATGATGCTATTTTTTCTTACCTCATACTTTTGGTTTTTATAATTTTTTTCCTTTGTCTAATTATTTTTCCAATTGGAGTTACATTTCTCTTAATAAACTCTATATACATATATATATATATATATATATATATTAAAATAAAGAGTAATGTTCATGTGAATCAATGAAATAGAAAAGTTCTAATATAATATATTAAATCATAGAAAATAATAATAAAATTTTATATGCAGTTTAAATTTTATCACATATATAAATATCTATATATTTGTGATTATTTTATAGTCCATTAATATTAAAATATTACTATTTATATTAACAGTTTAGTATTTTATAAATATAATAATTTTTTATAAATTATTTTATGCCTCCAGTAAAATATGTTTATGGATCCGTCACTGTCTACAATTGATATCGAATTAGATCGGATCTAAGATCGAAGATCAAGAATAGATCTAAGATCTAGGATCTAACCTTAAAAACGGGAAAATGAAGGTAACAACATTCAAACGAATCGAAAAGACGATGATTCGAGGTTCGAGATCGAGAGCAAAGACGGGAAAAAAATTCCGACGAAATTCAATTTTTCGGCAAATTTTTTCAACGACGGCGGCGTACTGGAGCGGATTTTGGGCTTTAGGTCCATTCCCCAATTCCATTGGACAAGTTTTGAGCCATGACAATTTTAATATCGGATTGATCGACGAGGTCCCCATTACGCATAGTTTATTTTATGCATGCAAGATTTTATTTTATGTATTCTTTGATCTATGTTGGAGTTTTTCTAATAGAAGTGCGTCTTGAGTCAATTGATTCCACTGTTTACTTTTATATTCTAAATAATAATGAATAAAAATTTCATATTTTTACCTTGTGGCTTAGTGTTTTTGCACAATAGAAAACCCAATATCAAAACGTTTCTTTACAAGGTGATAAGTGTGATCTTTAAACATTTTGTTCGATTTTTACTGATTTTTTCATACAATCAAATCTATTTATATTATAAAAAGTTGACGAGATAAAAACATAGTCTCAATACAATTACTAATTCAAATATATGAAACTAAAACAATATTGGTAAAGGAGTAACAAGTAATCAAAGTTTTATTAACAACGGACAGAAGAGCGTTTGAGTCGCACGCGACCTTTCTTTTTCTCTCTAAAAATTTCTAGATCTAGATCTCGATCTCGAGGCCTTCTCGCCTCCGGCGGTTTACGTCGGCCGGTGAGAAGGCCTCCCTGTTTATTTTATCGGCATGGTCTTCATCGTCGAAGGCATGCAACGCGGCGACTCGGGAGGCAAACCACTTCTTCTCCGACGACGTTTGGAGGTGTTTCTGTCGAGGCTCGTCGCTGCGGAAGCTCCACGGCCGCCTTGTCCCGTCGTCTGGTCTCGGTGGTTGGCTTTTCCGTTTGAGGACAGTGGAGAAGTACCGCGAGAACACGGCAGTGGGTCACGGTTGCTGAGAGATGCGACGATGCTTCGATGGGGGGGAGGGTTTCGCGTTGGTAGTGGAATAAAGCACCGGTCTGTCGGCGACTTCTGTTAGGGGATGGCGGTTCCTCTCAACGGAGTGATTTCCGGCGGTTTCGGGAAGTGGGTTCCACCGGATCTGAAGTCGATTTGGGTTTGTGTTCGGCGAGAGAGACGAAGATGGAGGCGAGGCTAGACGGCGGTCTACGAGGAAGGATACGGAGGTCGTTCTACTCCGGTAGCCGGCGTTTGTGGCCGCGTCGACGACTCCGCAAGTCGGTGGCGAGCGGAAGCATCGCGGCGGCTGAGCTTGGTGGTCGGTTTCGGAAAGACCGGCTAACTTGGTTCGAACCCGCATCGTGGAAGCTCGCTCACTGCTTCTTTCCGGCGGAGGTGAAGCTTTAGGGTTTCTAGTCTTCTTCCCACCTCCTTACTCCGGATCTGTAGATTTTTTAGGTGTTATTGGTTTCTGTTTTCTGCTTTTGTCTCTTAGCTTTTATCGCCGAAATTTTATCCCGATTAGCTGGTTTGTATGTCGCCGTTAAGCCCGGTTTAGGGTAAATTATGATTAATATAATATATTAAAAAAAAAAAAAAAATTATTGCCGAAGTCTTATAAAATAACATAACAAATTTGCTAGGTCTTCCTTCACGTCATTGGCTATCATATTTCTGATAATACTCCAGAATGCATTTCATTACTTTAAGAAATAAAATTACTCAAAATGTTGTTGATAATGCATCTAAACCTTATCTTCTGGTTGAAAACAAAATATTTGATGCATATGTCAAGTGTTCAAATTACTTTTTTGGTAACCTTGTTGTGGCCAGATCCCAAGGTGTGTGGATAATTATAATTCTCTTCTCCTCCCATACACAACAATATCCAAAGAATTCTTTCTTCTCAAGTAATTACCATAAGCGGATCCACAATGGGGTTGTTATAATTCTCTTCTCCTACCATACACAACAATATCCAAAGAACTTTTTCTTCTCAAGTAATTACCATAAGATCATCTACAATGGGGAGCTCTTAGATGAGTATCAAAAATTAAAATAATAAAAAAAAAGGTAAGAGCACCCACAGCGGTGAAACCGCGTGTGGGTTTCTTAATTCCTTTTTTTATTTTATTTTTTTATTTTTTTAAACTGGCGAAAAAAAAAATCGAAAAAAATGGACCAATCCTGTAGCGCCACGTCGGCGCTACAAGACAAGAGACGGTATCCTAAATAGGGATTTTTAGAGCAAGATTATCGGTGATACCCAGCCAGGGTATCTTAACTTATTTTTTTAATTTTTTTTTTTTTTTAAAGGCGAAAAAAAAACCAAAAAAAAAAAAAAATTGGACCAATCCTGTAGCGCCACGTAAGATACACATCTTAGCTAAAAGCTTTTGGGGTGAGTATGTTAAACTATTCATGTGGATCCCACGTAGGACCCACAATATTTTAATATATTTTTCCTAAGATACTCACCTAAAATCCTTTGATAATCATGCTCTTAGAGCCCGTATATAAACTATTTCGGTGGAGCCCACTAATATTTAATTGTTTTTTTAAAGAAACCCACGTGAGAGACGCACGCTGTACGTGCTCTAAGAATAAGAAAGACATGAGTTTCTAAACAAAATCTTGGTATATCATATAAGAATTTTTGGTATCTTAATAAAATACTCATTTCATATGTGTCAATATATAACTTATTGCATAATTTTTTAAGATTAAATTTTAATTATATAGCAAAATTAATTTTAAAATATTAATTTAATATTGCTAAAAATCTTATATTGAGATACCAACCGTTACAATGCTCTAAATCCCAAATTTTGATATATGACATGTACAATTACAAAGTTGATATTGATTCATATCATCGCCGATCATAAATATCAGCAGCATGATGATGTCGGTATTATCGAAGGGTATTTCTGTTAATACTCCATCGATACTTATCAACGGATTTTAATTATCAACGAGGTAGAACCGAGGAATATTTTCGATAGACAATTTATAGTTATAATTTTTACAATTTACCGACGAATTAATGACCGATCGATTGTGGCATTTTTTCTTGTGGTGAATACAAGTGAAAGGCTGAAAGTAAAATACGTTTGTTTTTGTCATATACTTTTTTAACTGCAAGATTCAACATCTATATAAGACCCCACTAATTCATAGTTGAAGAGCACAACAACATCAAAATGAGCTTGTTTTGGATAACAGGATTGGTTATAGCCTTAGTGGTAGTGAGGATTAGCCATTGGTGGTACCGATGGTCAAACCCCAGGTCTAATGGCAAGTTACCTCCGGGAGCAATGGGCTTCCCGATCATCGGAGAGACATTCGAATTCTTTAAGCCTTATGGATTCTATGAGATCTCCCCATTTCTCAAGAAGAAGATGTTAAGGTCAGATTGCAGCCTCTATCTTACTTCTACAATATTTGTATATATATATATCATTTCTGAAATCTTTTACGTTTATATATATGCATGTGTGGATTGTGTGAGTGTTTCAGGTATGGGCCATTGTTTCGGACAAACATTCTTGGAGTTAAAACCGTGGTTTCAACGGATATGGACGTGAATATGGAAATTTTACGACAAGAGAACAAGTCTTTCGTTTTAAGTTATCCAGATGGTTTAGCTAAGCCATTAGGAAAAGATAGCTTGTTTTTCAAGACAGGAAACATCCACAAGCACATGAAACAACTCACTCTTCACCTTTTGGGCTCCGAGAATTTGAAGCGGAAGATAATTAAAGATATGGACCGCGTGACACGCGAGCATCTTAGTTGCAACTCTAGCGAAGGAAGATTTGACGTTAAGGACGCAGTTTCAAGTGTACGTAATCGATCTTTTTTTACGATGTTGGAGTTAATGCTAGCTAGTCTCACACTTTTTAGCCTGTTTAAAATTTGTTAGTTGATAACAGCCCACTTGACGCCAAAGGTAATAAGTAATCTCAAACCAGAGACTCAGGCAAAGCTTAAGAAAACTTTCAAGGCCTTTAGTTTTGATTGGTTTCGGACATCCGATCTTCTCTCTGCTGGGAGGGGTCTCTACAATACTCTTCGGGTGAGCTTTTTGCTTTTTTTTGTTTTCTTGGAGAGTAAGACACGAAAATCATGATTACCAGAATGTTATATGTAGGCATGCAGAGAGGGGATACAAGTGTTAAAGGATGTTTACACGAGGAAGAAAACGTCACGAGAGAAGTATGGTGACTTCCTCGACACGGCAATAGAAGAGTTAGAGAAACAAGGAAGCTTAGTGAACGAAGATGCGATTGTAACCCTGATCTTCACTATTTCCTGTGTCATCCAAGATACCACGTCTAAGGCCACTTGTATAGCTGTGAAATTCCTGTCGGAAAACCCGAAAGTTCTAGCAGAGTTGAAGGTAAATAGTTGTGTAAAACCAAAAAGTGATAGTAGTGATGTCCTAGTAAATTCTCCACTGGACTCACCATCTAATTGGATAATGCAAATTTCGAAGCTCATGTGTATATGTATGTAATTTGGTAGAGAGAGCATGAAGCGATCCTTGCAAGCAGAGCAGACAAAGAAGGCGGAGTTACTTGGGAAGAATACAGAAAAATGACTTTCACCAACATGGTAACTTCACTTTGCTTTCGTCTTAAGTTAGTAAAATATATTTTCACCTTCACATTGTTTACGATCTCTAGGTTATTAATGAGTCGCTCCGACTGGCAAACATGGCTCCTATGATGTTTAGAAAAGCGGTGAAGGATGTGGAAATCAAAGGCAAGTAGTAGTAACTAATCATGTGTCACAATTGTATATTGGCTAGTAAAGGAAAAAAAAATTAGTTGACATTATTGTGGAAATATATAATTGTTACAACAGGATACACGATTCCAGCAGGTTGGATAGTGATGATTATACCTTCAGTGGTTCATCTTGATCCCAAAATATACGAAAACCCTTTTGAGTTTAATCCATGGAGATGGGAGGTACCTTATACAGTTACTCAGTCTATGTATTTTATGTTTCTCAAAAATACATTTGAGTAATTTGGTGGGAGGGCAGGGGAAAGAGTTGCGGTCTGTGTCTAAAACGTTCATCGTGTTTGGAGCGGGAATTAGACAGTGTGCTGGTGCAGAGTTTGCTAGGCTTCAGATTTCGATATTCCTCCATCATCTTGTCACCACTTATGATTTCTCATTGTGTCAAGACTGCGAGGTGATTCGGGTACCAGGTGTTCATTTCCCCAAGGGCATCTCTATAAACATCTCCTCGAAACGTCCTATGAACTTTGCTTTACCCAATTAGATGGTATGATTTTAAGTATACGTTTTAATGAGATAAGTCCCGACTCCTGAGACAGAGAGACATATGGAGTGAGTGGCTGGTGTATCATAAGTTTTATTTAACAGTTCTGTTACTGCAATAATAAGTTGGTTAAAGAAATATGAATATGTAACCCACAAAACTGAAACCACTTAAAGAAAAAGTTACCAGCGTTCACGATTTAATTGAAAAAATTGCTTGAAGCCACAAATCTTACTCTTGGGCTTTAGATCTCCAAGAAATTGTTCCATAGATAGACACGTGCATTGGAACTGTCATATCTCATCAAAGATTGCTACATCATCAAGACTCTTTCTGATTTGTTCGTTTCGGTTATTGTTTCTTCGTTGCCGGGAATAATAATTCTCTCATTTGTCCCTCAGCGTCGTCTTCTGATGTTGCCTGCAAATTGTCATATAATGTTATAACCTCAGTTATTAATTATTATGTTCATATGGTTTCTTTACTATGATTTTAAGATCATAGTATAGAACTTACTTACCCTTGTCGAGAATGCAAACCGCAATGACTCAATTTTTGCTCCTGCGCACAGCCTGAGGTCAAAACCAAGGGAATCTATCCCAATTAGCTTCACTTCCTGTAACAACAAGAAAAAAAAGTTTGGTCCGATCATATTTCATACAGAAACTGCACACTATATATAAATTGGATTCATGGTCATGGAAAGAAAATTCAAGAAATCTACAGAAACATCGTGTCAAAACTAGAGCTTCTAAAGTTAAGTTGCAGCTATATACCTCTGCTTGAATACCGTAATGTCTACAACACAAAGATCTAAGGGCTTCAGCTAGTTTATCACCAAATTCTTCTAAACGGCCTATGATTCCAGCTGATGCTTGAGCAATAGCATCAGGTTGTGCCTTTCTGACATCTTCCACTTCAACTTCAGTCTGTTACCAAAAGTAAACCGGTAACCATAAGCTTTTTCAATAACGAAACAAAGGAAGCTTGGGCACAAAGTTTTCCAGATATATAGAGAAGCTTTATTGCAAACCTGATCCCCTTGCGCTGTAATAAGCTGAATTCTTATCATCTCCAGCTTGTAAAACGCCACCACATTTCTCGTTTTCTCAGATTCATCACCATCTGCCTTATCAACATCCTCAAGCTTCTCCTCTAAGTTTTCTGCATTCTTGTTTCCATTGGTACTTATAGATTTGCTATCATTAAGTTTCTTCTGGATATCTGAATAATCTTCCACTAAGATATGACTCAACAGTCCCTGGATGGCAAGGCCAGCAGATGGCTGATCCATCCAATCTACAGGATCATTTGACGCAACCTAAATTTGGCGAATACATGAAGTTTGTAAAGTTACTTGCATATCGGTTGTATATAAAATTGACAACACATTTTTTCAGAACTTGAGACTAAAGTAAACCTCGGTCATTCTCTTTGCGAAAAACATGGGATGACAGCTCTTCATTGTTTCCAAATTTGCCCAGTCTCCAAGTGATTCATCGTCATCATCATCATCGTCGTCATCATCGTCATCATCTTCATCATCTAGAACAGCAACCCATTCCTGAAGTGAAGAACACAGTTGTTCGTGAAGCAATGCTAAGGCATGTCAAACGGATTCGTCTCATAGAGTTGCTTAATGAATCAATATAAAAGGTGAAATTAATTAGGATAAACCTCTTCATCTTCGTCTTCTCCTTCATCCCCATCCTCATCACTGCCATCTTCTCCTTCACTTTCATCGTCTTCAGTTTCAAAGTCACTATCAGATAGACCCATCAGCTCCATTTCCTTGATCATCTCCATCGTATCAAAACCTACTATTACTTGCTGCAATGCATTCATAAGTTCTTTAAAGTAGATATAGAAAAAAGTACAGCAAAACTAAACCAAGCCGTGTAGTAAGTTATAATCAATAGAAACATATCGAAGCTCGATGACTACTTATTGATGCATGCTTGTGCGTTTAGATTTAGAAGAAGGGTATACTAACAAAAGACATCACAAGAAAGCTGATTTATTTAAAGTTATTTCGTTAAAAGATTTTGAGGTTCACATAATTATCTCCAACGTATCAAAACCTACTATTACTTCCTGCAAGGCAACCCTAACTTCTTAACGGTGAATACAGACTAAGGTAGAGCAAAATCTACACCGAGCAGCATAGTCAGTTATAATCAACAGAAACAAATTGAAGCTAGAATCCTAGCTGACTGCTTATTGATGCATGCTTGTGTGTGTAACTGTAGATTTGGAATTTAAAAAAAATGTCACAAGATAGCTGCTATAGCTAATGTAACAGAAAAGAAGAGATCTCTCCTACGTGAAATCATATCATTAAAAGTTTCTGAGATGCATGTCATGAGCAACATACTAACCACATAGTTATTTTCAGAAGTAACAGACTGCATAATGTCCTCATCCTCCTTTACTTGAAAGTATAAATCTGCAGAGTATTAGGGTAACTCAATTCAATTTTTGACGGTGTTAGGTATATGATTAAATAATTAGAGGGAACTAAAGATGATTAAACTTCCTCTTACTTCCATTCTGATCTGTTATATATGGTATATCTGGCCAGAGAATATTCTCATGAACGCCATCACCAATGGAACCAGTAAGCATCAGGGTTCCTTTATTGTTCACCTGAACATGACACACTACGGGAAATGTTAGATGTACAAAACGGAAGAACATTTCCATGAATACAATGCAGACGACATAGGCCTTGTCAAGATAAACTGATTTTACTAATTAAGAAGATTATATAGATAAATAGTGAAGCAACCGACAATAAGGGAAAGCAAATCTACTATACGCCCTAACATGTGAATGCAACAATGCATATAATGTAAGGCATTGGTCCAACAATGTTTATACCAAAACAGGTAGCTTATGCAGATTGAGAGACGCAATATAACACCTCAATAATGGTTCTAGTAGTTTCTGCAGGTGAAAGCCTTGAATCTCTAGCGTTATGTGGCAAAGAGGCTCTGATTTCTTCTGAAGGATGATACCTTGACTTCCCAGTTTGCTTTTCTGGATCTGAAGCTGAATCTACGTACTCGGCTGTGGCCTTCGTTCGATTCTTCCTCGGGTGTTTCTTTGTTAAATAATCATTGTTGTACTTCAGATATCCACTCCTAGAAAAGTCCATATAAGTCAATTCATTTTTTCAAAAGAAGGTAATATTAATGTGCGTACAAATATGTAGAAAACAAAAAAAAAGGTGATGACTCTCATCCAAAAGTCTTGAAATGTTAAGGGCATCTCCTGCATTTTACTACAGGTGAAAGTAGCTCACACATGAAGGATGGCAGATACTTTCATGTATACTCACAAACTCAAACGACAAGAAATTCAGTCTCATGTCATACTCTTACGAATAGTAAACAAACACATTAACATCAGCGAACAACCCAGGAACAAATTCATCGTTGTTACAAGCCAGTATGGGCGCTACCGAACAATAATTCAAAAGAAATGAACTTTAAGTGGTTCCAAGGTTGACTGATAAAGTATATAACTAAGTGCTCTACATAATCAAGAAACATCCACTTCGCACTAAAATTAACAATCCCATTGACAAGAATATATTTCATAGTAGAATAGGACCAAGCTATTCAAAAACTACAATGTAACATCTTGATAAAGCCAAAACTCTGAGAACAAGAATGCGCAAGTTCGACGTCGAAGAAAAGCCAAAGAAAATAACCTCAAAATTAGTTTTGTCATTCTATGAAGGAGCAAAAGGAAGCTACAGTACCCAGCAGTATTGTTGAGACGTTGAGGCTGAAAAACGCGGCGGGACGCATAATGGAAGCAGCTCACTCCCTCCTCCGTGCTCGTTGCAGGACGATACTCTGCAAATCATGAAGACGATTGAATAAGATAGCATTTTTAGTTATTTATAAAGAGGATATTGAAAGAACAGAAACTCGACTACCAAATCAATAGAGCTGACTGTTGTTCTAAGAAAAAAAAATCATGAACAGAGACAAAACATAGAGATTACGGAGTAACGCCGTCGAGGAGCAGAAGCCAGTGGAGAGACGCACGGCCATGACCGACTCAATAATCATCGGTAAGATATTTTCTCTCTTCCTCGGTCTCTTTCTATCTCTCTGAGCTCAGAAGCTGGAGAGGATTTGCAGATTAGGCTATCTATTCGGGTTTCCTTACAATTGATGACGTGTTATTCAATCATTGGTTGTCACTCAATAAGATATTATAAAGCTGTCCAAAAAACTGTACTTTCATTCTCATCAAAACACTGCGTTTTTATCTTAACATTAATTTCACCAATAGTCACCACAAGAGCAAACACCAAACCGGAACACATGAAATCTATTGGTGTCTCTGATGATGATCTCGCGAGAAGTTATCTGTGAGATAAGCTTTGCTGCAACATGACAATCTCCACAGATCCTAAGGTTCTTCGTTATTCTTATGGCATTAGTACTATCTTCTTCTGTGTTCATCAGAGCAAACACAATTGCTAATTTCTCACTATGAACAGCCAAATGCGTCTCTTTATCTTCTTCTTCCACATCGTGAAGCGCCGATTCTGAATCAGGAACATACCCTAACTCTTTCATTTTCGTCACTAGAACGTCCAGCTCTCTGTAAATCTCATTGGATTGCGGGTGTGACCTGTCACCTACCAAGAATGTATGAATTTCTCCATTTACCTCGACGTTGCTCGCTCCTGGATTCTTCTTTAACCCTTTGCTCTTCATTATATATCTGATCTTTGTAACTTCTTCCCATCTTCCAGCCTTTGCGTAAATGTTAGAAAGCAGTACGTAGTAACCAGATTGCTGGGGTGCTAACTGAAATAGCTTATCAGCTGCTAGTAGACCGATGTCTGTATCAGAATGCACGCGACAAGCTCCTAATAACGCTCCCCAAACTCTCTCGTTTGGTTCCATTGACATTTCTTGTATAAAGCTATACGCTTCTTTCACTTTCCCAGCTCTGCCAAGAAGATCCACCATACAGGCAAAATGCTCTAACCTAGGAGTGATCTTGTAATGATCTGTCATGAGTTTGAAATAACTCCGGCCTTCTTCAAGTAACCCCGAGTGGCTACAAGCAGCTAGCGTTGTGACAAAGGCAATTGAATCAGGGGCGAGACCCGAGTCTTGCATTTTAGAAAACAATGCCACGGCGTCACGGCCTTTTCCGCTGACTCCATAAGCTGAGATCATAGCTGTCCAAGACACAACGTCACGAGATTTCATATTCTCAAACACATCTCTTGCTCTGTCTAGACATCCACATTTTGCGTACATGTCGATCAATGCGTTATCTAACAACAGATTTGGTATCATCTTCTTCCTCTCAATGTACTTATGGATTTTCTTACCAAGAGACAGAGCAGATGTATCTCCACAAGCAGGTAACACACTTGTAATTGACACTGCGTCAGGTTCGATCCCGTCAGCTTCCATCATTCTGGAATACATTTCCACGGCTTCGACAGGCATCCCATTTTTCATATACACACCGATCATCACATTCCATGAAACCAAACTCTTCTTCATCATTTTCAAAAACATATCTTTTACATACATAACATTATCCATTGTTGTATTGGTCACTGCTGGTAACAGACTAGCCATCGTACCGGCGTCGTGGCTTATTTTCACAGATTCCATTTCCCTACAAACCTCCAAAGCATCATCAAATCTCTGGTTTTGCGCATACCCAGCAACTAACGAGTTCCAAGAGACCACATCTCTCCTTGACATCTCGTCAAGCACAAGCCTTGCTTCAGATAAAAATCCACACTTTCCATACATAGAAACTAAACCATTCCCAACAAACAAAGTCGAAGAAAGTCCAACTCTTGTAGCGGACCCATGGATCTTCTTCCCAATGACAATATTGCCAGAGCAAGAACAGGCCTTTAGAACACACGGGAAAGTGTAATGATCGGGTCTAACATCACAGCCACACATTATCCCAAACACTTGAATACCTTCATGGTAAAACCCGTTATTCACATAGCTTCTGATCATGACATTAATGATGATTACGTTTCTCTCAGGAATTACGTCGAACACCTTGCGCGCTGATGTCACATCTTTTAGAGCGGCATAAGCTCGCATAAGTTTAACGCCTAGAGACGAGTCGCAGCGTAGATTTTCCAGAATGATTCTGGAGTGGACTGTTCTGAGGGTTTTGTGATCCGGGTAAGTGTCCAGTACCTGACCCAGCAAGTTGTCATGAAAAGATGTCCCATGTGATGACGATTTCGGTTCGAATTCCGATTTGGTTGGAGAAGAAGCGAATTTTTCAGTGTGAAATTGTCTGAGTTCCGGAAAATGTCGGAGGCGAAGACTGACATTGATGCTTTTCATGAGCTTTCAAATCGAGCTTCCTCGTCATCTAGACAGCAAGGGTGACAAAGTGTGGGTAAACCGGTAATAAAAACTAACCGTCCAAGCTAATTTAACCGGATTAAACCGGTCAAATATGGGCCCACGTGGGGTCGAGGGGTGTAACGGATCAGGCGTTTTAGAAGATTTTAATTATTTAAAAAAAATATATTATTCAATTTATATTCTCAGTAATTTTATAAATTTTGTGTTACTGAAAATGAAATTTATGTAAAATCATAAATATCGCTTAAATCCCATGTTATTCAACTAACAATTTATAAAACCTAAAGCAAGACTACATGAAGGAGAAAGAAATTTTCTTTCTGCCTTCTCTCTACATTTTTCCTGTTTAGGGTTTATCGCCTTTCTTCTTCCGCTCGCCTCTTCACGGCTCCTCCTTTCCTCCGGCGGTGTGGTGAGTTCTGTGGCGGCGTGAGCTTCTGTTGGTGGCCATGCTCTTTGAAGATGAGATCTGGCTTCGGTGGTGCTCGCGGTGTTCGGTGGTTCCTCCTTCTGGCTTCTCGAGTTCGCTTTCTGGCGGTTTGATGTGGAGCCCGGCGGATTTGTCAGTTCTCGTGGTGGGGTTCTAGCGAGTGGGTCGTTGGTGTGAGTCACGTCGGATGTCTCTCTCTCGGGTTGTTGCTGCTTGGGGACGGTGGCGCTTCTCGGTTTTAGTTTTCCCGTAGGTTTCTTGCCCTGGCAAACCCTTTCCCTCTCCACCGGCTCTTTTGCTTCTAGATGGCTGGCTCTCCTGCCTCCCTCATGTCGTCTGTTTTGCCCTATCTGGTCGCGTCCTGTCGAATTCAGGTTCCTTGTTTCCTCTGTTGGGCGACTGATAGATTTCACCGTCTCGTATCTGCTTTCCTCGTGTTTGCGTTCCTGGCGGCGGCTCCAACGTTTCTGTAGTCGATTTAGTCTTGTTTATCGGCGGTCAGCGTGGCGGCTATCTCTTCTCCGGCGGTGTCTGCGCCTCGGCGGCTGCTGCTGCAGTTTATGGATTCGCTGAGGTCGAGTTATAGGGTTTCTTTTTTTTGAGCCTTAGTGGCCTTTTGGCTTTGATATTGGGCTTCTGTATTTTGGTTAAGGGGTTTGGGCTTCAATCGGGCCCATTAGGGTTAATTTAAGATTTGGCCCAAAAAATCAAAAACAAACAAAAAAATTTAAATAAATTCACCAAATTTTAACCAAAAAAAAAAACAAATTATAAAACCTATATCAAATCTATTAAAAGCTAAACAATTTTTCTAAGAAAAAGTTGTGAAAAACAAAACTAGAAGACCGCATACATTTTATTTAAAATAGTGGTCGTGGAAACTAGACCTCTAACGTAAAGTAATGAAAACTTTAAAAATGGTTTTCTAAGGAAAAAATAATGATTCCAAAGAATTAATTAACATGATACAACCAAAAGTCTTTGTACAAAAAGAAAACGAGGATTTAGTTTTCCACTTAAAAAAAAATCTTTATGGATTGAAATAAGCACTGAAGTAGTGCTACAAGAAATTTGATCGGTTAGGGGAGAGTATGGTTATAAGAAGATTACTTCTTATCATTATATATTTGTGTACGTATTTGATGATGATTTTCTCATCTTATTGTTGTATGTTGATGACATGTTGATTCTAGGTAATAATTTGAGCATAATTTAAGAGTTGAAGCAGCTTACTAAGTTCTTTGTCATGAAAGATTTGAATCCAACAACGCAGATTATTGGTATAAGAATTATTCGAGATAAGGGTAAGAAGTTGATTCACTTGTCACAAGAGAAGTATATTGAAAAGATATTTCCAAGGTTTCACATGGACAAATATAAATTTGTAAGCACTCATCTTACTACACATTTTAGATTAACCAGTCAACATAGTCCGAGTACAAATGTAGAGAAGGAAGATATGGCGAGGGTTCCATATTCTTATGCAGCTGGTAGCTTGGTGTATGTTATGGTTTGTATACGACTAGATATAGCTCATGCAATTGGAATAGATAGTTGTTTTCTTTCAAAACCAAAAAGGAAACATTGAAATGATATGAAGTGGATTTTGAGATATCTTCGAGTGACTTCTAGTTTGAAGCTTATTTTGGAGGTGATAGACCCTTGTTATTTATACGGATGGGGATGTTGATTCCAGTAAGTCTAGTTTGGGATACTTTGTAACATTTGCAGAAGGAGTTGTGGCATGGTAATCAAGGTTGCAAAAGTGTGTTTTACTTTCTACCACTGAAGTTGAGTTTATAGTTGCAACGTAAGCATGTAAGGAGTTGTTGTGGATGAAGAATTTTATTGATGGGATCGGTTACAAGAAACAAAAGTATAATTTTCTTTGTGATCCTGGAAATTTATCTTGGAAAGAACTCTACATTTCATTTGCGTTCGAAACGCATTAACAAGACATGTCATTGGATATATAATGTGGTTGCTTCTAAGGAAATGGAACTTGTGAAAGTTCATATGGATTATAATGTAGCAGATATGATTTCGAAGTCATTGCCGAGATGGAAGATTGTAGTTTGCCGAGATAGAATCTTGTAGTTTTCTGAGAGATCCGGTATGACTATTTTCTCCTCCAAGTCAGACGTAGAGTTTGTCGGTGTTCCTCGTAAGGTGGAGAAACACTAATGGATTTTTAATCAGTATTATTAAGCCATGTATATATGTTTTATATATGTCTTTGTGAGTGTAATTGGTCAACCGGTACACATACGAAAAAAAGAAACAAAAATATGAGAGAGAAAAAGAGAAGAAAAACATAGTCTTGGATTGGTTCATGACGTCGATTGGACCATCAAAAATATTATAATCGTTCTGAAATTTTCAGGAAAGCTTCATGATTCATTGGTCTTGAGATTTAACGTTGGGTTTTGTATTCCAACGGTTGGTTTGTCGTAGATCGAGGTTTTAGTAGAATTGTGCTTGTTTAAAGAAAATTGTATCTAATGTTGGTTGTTTGGGAAATCTAACGGTGAATTCTTCTCTTATTGAGCTGAAATTTTGCAGAGATGTTATTGACTCATTTATCTAAGATTTAAATTGTGGATATTGGAACTGGTGACCGGAATCATTCTGAACTTAAGTTGTTAGGCATTGCATGTATTGGGGCTCTTGTATAGCTTTCTTGTTGAAGTTCTTGTGTTGGAGATTTCTCTTGTCGAATTTTACTCTCTAGAGTTGTTATGTGGAACACGGAGGACATGTTTGTACCTCAAACTCATTTGATATAATGGATTTTGAGTGGACTTTGGTCCCGTAGTTTTTTCTTCTCACATCAAGGATGTTTTCCACGTAATATTGCGTTTTGATTTCTACCATCTTCAATATTTTTTTTTACAGACTCACACAAGTGCGAAAAACTATATTCCACTGCGTCGTTATTACTTGTAGTTTTTCTTAACAAAACCTAAGACAATCCATCCTCTATCTAGGCCTTGGCGTTCAAGTACATGTTTCGGTTCGGGTCGTTTTTTTTTGGGTTTCCGGGTTTTCAGGTTTAGGGCTACAGACTCCGTTATAGTATTTTTGTATATCAGATCGGATTCAATTTTAGACTTATCCAGTTCGGGTCGGTTTTGGATATCCGAAATTACCAAAAATGTCTGAAACTCGAAAATATTATTCGTAAAGATTCGGAAATATTTGAATTATTTGAAAATCCCGTAAATCAATCTACTCATATTACCTAAAAATATTCAAAAATATATGTACTATCCAAAATACAAAAATAAAAACTACTCAAACTATCCAAAAATACTTGGAAGTATCATAATTTTTTTTTTGCCAAAATTTGGAGCATATATTTAAATTTTTTTGGTATTTTTTTGTTTACACCCGGTTTAAACCGGCTCTACCTTTAAATCCCAGGATTGGGTCCGGTTAAGCTACCCAACAAAATTACAGGAAACCAAACGACCCAACCGAAATCAAACCGGTATAAACCGGAGATTAACTTAACCCTAGACGCGAGAAGAAGAAGCCGCCGCCAAGAGAGAAGACGTCGCGAGAACACCGTCGGAACCACCGGAGGAGAGAGGCCGAGCAACAGAGATCGCCTCTAGCTTTACCTTCAAAAGAGTCGGTGCAGAGCAGAGGATCTCCACTGGATGAACAGAAAGCCTCATCCAAGCCAAAGAGGAAAGGAGGAAAAGTAGGACCGCCGACAGCATGCCGGACCCAGGGAAGAGAATGGCTCATAAACACCACGGAGGAGACTTGTCTGGTTTGGGAAGGGAAGGCCGCCGAAGGAGATCCGCTGGTGAGACCCGAAACTCCCCAATCCGATGTCCTCTAGCAGATTGGTGAACCCGAAGACTTCCGTTAGATCTATCTTCGAAAACCGCCCTCCGCCTAGCCACCACCGTGACTTCAACTCGCCAAGACCCACGCCACCAACATCGCCTGCACCCTGCGCCTCCGAGCCAGCGACGAACTGGAGAAAGAGAAGAGGAGACACCGCGGAGCTAGTCCTCGAGCAACCGTTCGTCTCTTTGCTACACCACCAAGCACCGCCGCCGAACCGCACCTTTTTCCACCGACTTAGTTTCCTTCATCTCGTTAGTCGCCAACCGCGGTTGAAGACCCGGTAGAGAGCAAAAAAGAGGCGGAGGTGAAGGCCTCTCGCGGCGCCGACGTTAACCGGACGTCAGAGAGGCCGAATGAAAGAGAAAGAAAGTTGAACATGTTTGTCGGTGGGAGAGGAGAGAAGGCAGAGAGAAAATAGGCTTTCTCTCTCCTTCACGTGATGATTTAAATTAGATAAAATTTCGGGTTACTTTGGATATCCATTCAGATTTGGTTCGGGTTCGAATATTACCCAAAACACAAAATATCTTGACTTAAGCTCCATTTAGATATTTTTTAGAATCAGATTGGATCCGAATCAAATTTTTCGGGCCGGGTTCAGATTCGGGCTCGGGTTTGGGGAAAATGCCTAGACCTACTATATCCTTTAACCTTGATATGCATGAAGAGAAATATGGTAACCAAATCATATTTAATGGATCAGAATTTAAAAGTTGTCCATCTCAAAGGATCCAACGGCTAGTGATGCAACAAATCCTTGGTTGCAAATTTGTCGTCTTCTTGAGAGCGCGCGATGGTACGAAAAAGCATGAAGTTGTACATTTTGGTTTACCCTCCCAGAAAGCATGAATTTGTACATTTTGTTTTACTTACTCACCCAGTAAGCATGAGCATGATGAATCCACCATAACCCTTAATCCCAATTTCTCTCAGGTTTGTTGTTCGTCGCCGGGAAAAGAAAAAAAAAGTCGATCAGGTTCGCCCTTTTCTCTCTCTCAGTTTTACAGTTTGTTTGAGCAAGAATTAGTGCTCATCAGCTCTAGCTTTCTCGTTTTCGTAATTCCGTTATATGTTTTAAGTTTCTCAATGTAAAAATAATGGTTCGATTTCTCTAGGCTCTGTATATAGACTAAGAAATGTGTGTAGTCTTTGACGCTTTTGTTTTTTTATTTCTTGGCTTTTTTCTCAAAATGGTCTCTTTAATCCTTTAGTTGATGTCTGATTCTTAATTTTGTTGGCTTCTAATCTCACTAGTCTAAATTACTGTTTACAGGGTTTTGAGTAGATTTCTGTAATGGCTTTAAAACGTACTTTGTCACTCAGACCATTGCTTAGTGCTCGCCGTTACCAGCAGCCATCTTACAGGTGTATCAATCTTCATGATGAAGAGAAGCCAGATTACAGCTCTTTTCTTAACCAGCGATCTTTCACCAGCTCGGTTATCTCTCACAATCTAAGAAGCTCTTCAGATTTGTCTTTTGGTGTCTCTATCTATCGCCGCACTATGTCGACTTCACCTCTTCCAGTATCCACGGCCGTTGTCGATGCATCTCAGCAGTTACTTGAAACGGTCCATTCTTTCACAGGCTTTAACTGGTATGTGTTTTGGGACTCCTTTCAAATTAATGAGTTTTTTTCTTACTTGTATTTTCACTATTGTGTGATTGCAGGTGGGTCTCCATTCTTCTTACGACATTTTTAGCTCGAGGGGTGACTATTCCACTCAATATTCATTTGTACAAAGTTAATTCATGGGCAATGGCATCGGTATGGAGAAAATTTTCAGTTTCATTGAATATAGTGCTTAGATTTATGGAAAAGAGCCTAAAACTTTCAGTTTTAAGACACGTGTGTTTGTATTTCTTGCGTGTGATTCTTGAGGGCATTTTGCAGATCAACATATTTCTTGTGCTACCTAACCTTAGAGCATGTGCAGCAATGGGTTCTTAGAGCAACTTCATTAGTGAGACGATGGTGCGTCTCTTAATTTAAATTTTTTATTATTATTTTTTTTTTTTTTTTTGAAGTCGAAAAAAAAAAAAAAAAAAAAAAAAAAATATCGACCAATGAGAGCTTGACACGTGGCGAGACGGGGTTAAGAAGCGTCCCTTAGACAAGGGATTTAAGCGACGGTTTTTAAAAAAAAATGTGGGCCCCACGTGGGACCCACATTATTTTAATGTTTTTTTTGCCTAAGAGACTCCCCCAGTTTCATTGATGGAGCTGCTCTTAGGGTGGGTCTCTTAACTTTATATATTAAAATAATGTGGGTCCCACGTGGGACCCATTTTTTTTTAAAAAACCGTATACAAAGTCTCTTGTTTAAGAGACCGTTCCTTAGCCGATTTCGCCACGTGTCGCGACGTGATTCGTCATTTTTTTTTTAATTTTTTTTTTTTTTAATCTATAAAAAAAAAAAATAATAATAAAAAAAAGAAATTAAGACACCCACA
The DNA here is from genome assembly GCA_030180135.1 of Orychophragmus violaceus. Classification (NCBI taxonomy): domain Eukaryota; kingdom Viridiplantae; phylum Streptophyta; class Magnoliopsida; order Brassicales; family Brassicaceae; genus Orychophragmus; species Orychophragmus violaceus. The sequence goes on along the minus strand of CM058232.1, from coordinate 30,481,044 downwards.
AGCGTCTCACCGTGTCGGTGCTCTTACATTCACGTTACTTTTTTTTTGTTTGTTCTTACCATCTATTTGTTTATTATTATTTCAACATGTAGTTGAAGTGGAATACGAGGAAAGTTTGAAAAGTAAGGAACAGGTACCACAACTTTGCTGTTCTGAAAGTATACTGATCTGTCTTAACACTTGCCACATTTTTTATTTCACCTTAGTTTTTTTTCTTTGCAACCAACAGGATCAAGCTTCTTCTTTTTTCTACTACAGAAATTTTTATCTACCCAAGGAGTAAGCATTCTTTTTGCCTCTCTCTCAAGTGTGTCATGGCTTGGACACTCTGATTAGTGATTAGTATTATGTTTCATGTAATCATATCTCAATTATATTGCTCCCGTTGTCAACCTAATTCTGGTATTGTTTGTCAGCTTGCTTACTCCTTTTACACTCTTCTCTATAATGCTGGGTTATCTACATCCTTGGTTCTTGTACAACATGGGAATAGCAGTAAGTTTACCTTAACTATTCCTATATATTATGTGTTTGCTTTCCTTCATATTTCACCTGGGCTTCATCACCAATAAACCTTGTCCCCAGGTTTATCAAATGACAGAGAAAGTACAATCTTTTTCAATTGGTGGTGCGCTTTGGTTCACTGATTTTACTGTGCCAGATGCATCATACATCTTTCCGGTTCTATCAGGATTGATGTACTGGATTACTGTGGAGGTAAACATTGTTTTTCTTTTGAGATTTGACAATGGTATAGAAAAACACACATCTTGTGAAGTAATTCTAAACTTGAGTATTTTCAGTGTGATGCAACTGTTCCAGGCCTTGAAGGCTTGCGGCCCCCTCTTCCTATTATAAGAAAGCTGGGCTGGATTGTTGCCACTTTGACGATCATTTGTACAATACGTGCGCCACAGGTGATACTATTATTTTTACCAAAATGGGACCTCTGGTTCAAACTACATTTTCTGATTTGAATAAGTTGTCCTCCTTAATTTACAGGCCGTCCACTGCTATATGATAAGTTCGATGTTGTTCACCACTGTGTTTATGCAAGGTGTTTCTCTGTTGATTATTACTATGCATGTAACCGATGTTGTTCCACTATTTGCTGGTTTCTGATGTTGCCATCTCTCTCTCTCTCTCTCTCTCTCTCTCTCTCTCTCTCTCTCTCTCTCTCTCTCTCTCTCTCTCTCTCTCTCTCTCTCTCTCTCTCTCTCTCTCTCTCTCTCTCTCTCTCTCTCTCTCTCTCTCTCTGCAGTGATGAAACGACCTGGAGTGAAGAAGTATCTGGGTATTCCAGAGTATTCTGAATATTTGGCTTTACAATTACCATACCCCAAGATATGGTAATGAGTAAGTAGACTCAGAGGATCTTTATTTGTCCCGACTAGTCAATTATGTTGCTTGTGATAGACATAACTTTCCTCTATCTTGCTTGTGTTAAATTTTAAAATGATGGACTTGTTTTCTTCTTATATGTTACTACCAATCACTAGTTTTACATGGCTTTAGATGCATTTCTCATCCAACATTTAATATTCACCATATCTGTTTGAGACTAGATATATCTAATTATTTTAGAGTTTTGCTGTTTACACAACTCTATTCTGTTGAAGCTTTATGCAATAGCTATTTATTTATAATAATATTCAATTTAATTTTAAATGCGTGAAGAGAAATCTAGTAACCAAATCATATTTAATGGATCATAATTTGAAAGTTGTCCATCTCAAAAGGATATAACGGCTAGTGAGCGTCGTAAATATTTTGAGCTACATAAGTAAATATCTCAAAGTGAGGGGCCATAATATTAATTAGCTGAAAGTTACCTATCTCAAGAAGATGCAACAAATCCTTGGTTGCAACTATGTCGTCTTTTTGGGAGCGTGCTTTGTTACCAATTGTCATGACCCAGAAAAACCTTGGGATTTTCGGCAAAAGTAACACTTTACTGCATAATATTTACAAAACCAACACTTATGAGTTTGTTATTAATCGGTTAACATTTTTTCACTATTCTAATAAGTGAAGCGCGATTCTGTCCTTAGGTTTGTGAGGCACGACCATGACCGTGCGTGTGCGGCTGGGTCTTAGTAAAATCATGTGACCCTTACCTTCTAAGCGTGGCGCGTGATGCTTACGGAAGTGACATTGATATTGATTTAATGTATAATATTATTCCCGCCAATCCTTAAGCATTTAATGCTTGGTAGGTTTAATGAGCCTATTTAATTAGTAGAATATGAATTAATTATCAGAACTTATCTCACTTCATTACAGATCTAGGTTTTCACTGATGTGTGGTTGTTGAAGACTTAACTGTGGAATTAAATTCAGGGGAAGTAGTTTATTTCCGTTTGAGATCTGCATTAATGACAGACGTAAGAATTAATCATTTTTGTTTTTTACCATTTGGGATTTTGTTTCGTCTAATATATTTATTTTGTGTCTACAGTTGACATGTCGTTGCTAGTAAATGTTCAAGATACGAAAAAAATCTTGGGTGAATCTGTTTCCGACTTGTTAGTTTTTACTACCTATGGCTAAAATATTATTCGGATCTAAAATATGAACGTATATTAGTTGTTTACTGTTCGTATGAACGTCTGATACGCTGTTAAAGATTGTTAGGAAAATAATTCTTACTTATGCTCTGTTCTTATGAACGTCTGCTGCTGTTTGAAACAGAGTTCTGTCCAGGTTTCGTTTAACTTTGAGTCTGAGTTTTATACACGTTCATAACTATCAATTTTAATGAACGTTCACGACTCTTAGGAAATTATTTTTTGCTAACTAGACATGTGATTTTGCTAACAATACATGATGTATATATTTTGATCAGGTTCACCGCGATCCTGTTTACGCGGTGGCCGAGAAGTGGAATCGTTCCGACAATGGAGAATAGGAATTCAGAATTGATTACCGGGCATACAGGAGGTGCATAACATTACGTAACGATGATACAACGGATTCATACAAGTCCAGGGTGTTGAAGGAGTTCGAGGCTGAACTTGGAACAAGCTGCAAGCTGACGTATGTGGCACTGGCGAAGATGAGTTCAGTAGCATCGTCGAAGATGCCGCCAATATGTATTGGGAGCGTAGATGGACTGGAGACTTTTAAAGTGATTAGAAGAAAAAACAAGGGGATTAGTTTATATGCGGAGTTTGGAGAGGGTGGTAGCGCAGTGTTAGGAAGCAGTATGAGAAAAGAAGCAAAACAATCTGGCATGGACATACCTCCGAAACTTAGTCAAAGTGGTGGAAAGGAAGTTAGCGTGGTGTTGAAGAGCAGGACAGAAGCAAAGGAAAGAGTTGTGGATGTACCGGTGAAAGTTAGTTAGAGTAATGGCGAGGGTTCTTTCCAGGAGTTGCTTTTTAGCCAAAGCGCGAGTAATGTGTTTGGAGCAGATTGTTCAAACGGTGGTGGAACAATTTCAGGCAGCATTGGGGCTTTCCTGGCGAAAGGGGCAAATTCGATTGCTGAAGCTCTTGAGGCGGTGGAGGATGTTGTTATTCCGACAGTTGATACATTTGTGAAAGAAACACAAATCTTTGATGACCTCGATTCTAATGGTGAGGACGAGGAAAACGAAGCCATTATATCTTTGAATGATGTGGACCAGGATTTGGATACCATTATGCCAACGGTTAGCGAGAGGTCGTCCAGTACCGAAGATGGGTCAGGTAGCGAGGACGAAGAGGACGATGATCATGAAGGGACATCTGTTGAACAAACACCTACTGTACAGACATCTGCTGAACAGACACCTACTGGACAGACACCTGATAGGTCGAGTTTTAATCCCTATTCTAAACTGCAAGTGCACAGTATAGTCAATGTAGTATATAGGGTTATCGAATCCACAGGGACACTTGGTCTCAAGAGAATCAAACCGTAGGAATTAATACTAGAAATAAGCAAGTAGTGATTGTAATGAATTGCGGTGCAAGAAAGTAAACAGTAGCAGGAAATCGGTTTGTAAGCAATAAACTAAAAGCGTCAAGCCTAGGGTATTCTCAGGAAATCAGACAAGCAGACAAGTTAATCAGTCAGGATCAAATTAAACTCAGTTCTAGAACTCAAATCACGAAAATAGAATTAACCAAATCTCTTTGCGAAAACTCTCTAAGTCTAAGTGCAGTAATCCAAATCTCTTTGCAATTACTAACAAATTAAACTAGCATTAAGTTCAAGTTCGATATGTTCACAATTAAACTAAACCAAATCTCTTTGCGAATAATTCAATTGCTCAACTTAAATAGTTCAGATTTCTAAACCCCACTCTCGTGACGTATTTAGTAACCTAGGATCTAGATTCTAATTGATCAGGTTAGAACTAGCTTTAAGCACAATTTAGTTTGAAGAACATTCTAATCATATGAATCCTAACTGAATTAAACAAGTCTAGCAAGTCATCAAACCCTAATGAGAAACCCTAAACTCAACTATGGATCTACTCAGACATGATTGATGAAAACATAATCATAGAATAAATAGATTGCATATAAGAAATTAAAATATCAAAGGGGTTCGAAATCTTCTCCAAAATAAATCAATACAAGGAAAATAGATCAGCCCCAAAAGCTCTAAAAATCTCTTAGCTCTAAGTATCCAAGCGTATCTAAATTAAACACCAAAAACTAGTATATATAGGCATAATCTCGGCTGGGGCTTCTGTGTAAATACTGAAAGTATCTTGGGCTTCTTTGCAAATCTTCAATACTTGTTACGCCGACGCGTACGGCCCATCTCGCGACTGCATCGACCGATGCACAATGCGTGTCGATCGATGCAACATCAAATAATCGAACAGTGAATAAAGCTCTCGGCCAAAACGTCACAAAATGCCCAAAATGCTCCATATATCTCCAATTAGCTCCAAACCTGATTTAACCTGTAAAAGACTCTAAACTAATACAAAAGACTCTAAAAACACAACTATATCATGGTATAAAGTGGGTAAAAACCATGATATATCAACTCCCCCACACTTAGCCTTTGCTTGCCCTCAAGCAAAACAGAGAACTAAAATGCAGTGAAGAGGTTTGAAAACTCTTCAGAAACTCATTTTGTCATAGAAGCAGCAGCATTCAGATTCCCCTTAGTAATCCACATGAAAGAATCAATCTACAGACATCAAGACCAACATGTACTTCCCCCACACTTAGCAACTGTCCTAAGTAAACGCCACAATCACATTCAAGCATTCAAATTCACCCTACTGACTTCTGCAAGTATTTAAGTGCGGTCTCACCTAAGGGGTATCGATCTAAAGGCACATGGATTCTTACCTTGCCAGCTCTAGACCACCATACTATCTTTCTCTAGTCCCTTTCTTCTCTTTCCCTTCTTTAACAACTGATTTTTCCCCACTGGGTATCATTTTATTTTTTTTATCAGTGTTCTTCCCGTTATAGGGTGTACTTTGGACACATTCCATGGATCACATGAGAGATAATAGTGTTTGCTACTATTCCCATGACCACTTCGGAGTTACTAACTCATCCTCAGTTTATTATTATTATTATTTTTTTTTTACTTTACAGAAGGGGAGAAGGGGACTAAATAGGACAGGTTTACAGGCTGTGTCAGAACTAACAGGGAATCCGACATAAAGCATACCAAGCCCTTAGGTGAGAAAAATTAAAGTCAGTATTAAGGTGAAGTCAGTAAAGGATCCTCTGATACCTGAAGTGATATGGGTGTCCTCAGTAGGCTGATCTGTGATGGGGTTTTCTAATAGTCATAGATAGATCTGCAGCTTCATCCCAATGGTCACTTAAGTTCCTGCAAATGCTGCTAATCTCCTCCAAAAATCATTGTTTCCTACTTAAACCAATTTTGACTCGAAAAACAAATTTTGAAAAATTTAACTGACTCTAAGAAAACAAAAGAAACTAATTAGTAGAACCTCCCCCACACTTAAGACACACTGTCCCCAGTAGTGTCAAGCAAGGGATTGGTTAAAGAAAAGAAAAATTAAAATAGTTGAATGGTTAGTTCTCTCGGGTTTTACCTCTGTCGCAGCCTGGCATCGATCGTTGCACTAGGTGCACCGACCGTTGCTGTGCGATTTCTGTTGTAACGATCGACACAAATGTGTGTCGATCGACGCAATGCGATTTTCACGAACCCTGCAAGCAAAAACTCACCAAACAGAAACAAAAACGTAAAATCTAAAAAAAATACTAAAATCAAAATGCAAAAACGAAAACAGTGGGTTGCCTCCCACTCAGCGCTCTTTTAACGTCAATAGCTTGACGTTTCAGCTGATCTAGGTAGAGGGTGCATCATCCAGAGGCAAAATCTGACCTTCTGGAATCTCGGCTTTCGCCCAATAATGTTTCACCCTCTGTCCATTCACAGTGAATTCAATACCATCCTTACCAGTTAGAACCACAGCTCCATACGGACGCACCGCTTTGATTGTAAAAGGGCCATACCACCTTGATTTCAGCTTTCCTGGAAACAAATGCAGACGAGAGTTATATAAAAGTACCTGATCATTAGGCTCAAATTGTCTGGAGACAATCTTCTTGTCATGATATGCCTTAGTCCTTTCTTTGTACAGCTTTGAGTTCTCATAAGCAAAATGTCTAATCTCATCCAACTCATTAAGCTGCACTAATCTCCTTTCCGCAGCAGACTTAAGATCAAAGTTCATCTGTTTTACAGCCCATGCTGCTTTATGCTCAAGTTCCACTGGCAGATGACATGCTTTTCCATATAGCAGATGGAATGGAGTGGTCCCAAGTGGTGTCTTGAATGCTGTCCTGTAAGCCCATAATGCATCATCCAACTTTGCTGCCCAATCCTTCCTTGTTTTTCCGACTGTCTTCTCAAGGATCTCTTTGATCTGTCTGTTAGAAACTTCTACTTGTCCACTAGTCTGAGGGTGATAAGGAGTAGCGACTCGATGATGAACTCCATGCTTCTTCAGCAGCTTTTCGAAGACCTTATTAATGAAATGAGATCCTCCATCACTTATCACTATACGAGGCACTCCAAATCTGGGAAATATGATGGTCTTAAACAGCTTAAGGACCACCGAAGAATCATTGGTTGGACTAGCGATTGCTTCGACCCATTTAGACACATAGTCCACATCAACCAGAATGAATTTATTTCCATAGGACGATGGAAAAGGACCCATGAAATCTATGCCCCAGCAATCGAAAACCTCAACTTCCAGAATGAAATTCTGAGGCATCTCATGCTTCTTGCTGATTTTCCCTCTCCTTTGACAAACATCACACTGAGTGATGAAAGAATGAGCGTCTCTGAACATTGTAGGCCACCAGAAACCTGCTTGAAGAACTTTAGACACAGTCTTGAATGTAGCAAAATGTCCAGCATAATCTGATCCATGACAGTGGAAAAGGATGTCCGAAACTTCTGATTCAGCAATGCATCTCCTGTAAAGGCCATCTGAACAGTGTTTATAGAGATAAGGCTCATCCCAGTAGTATCTTCTAAGTTCCCTAAAGAACCTTTTCTTTTCATAGCCCTTTAAATCATCCGGTTCAGTCTCAGCAGCGAGGTAGTTAGCTATATCTGCATACCAGGGTCGATCAGAGGTAGCCACAGCAGAGATTTCGAAATCATAATTTCCAATCCTGATCTTAAAACATTCTCGGTTCGTATCATGTGTGCATCGACCGTTGCGCGAGCATGTGTCGATCGTTGCTTCCCCGATACTTGTATCGACCGTTGCCAATGTAGCATCGATCGACACAAGGCGATCTTCCCGACAGTTCTGCAACTCATCTTCCAAATCCATCTCAGAAACTGTACCAACCATGTTGACGTTTTCCTCAGGCAAATAGTCATTTATGGGCACGTCCTCTTCAACCAGCATCCTTGAAAGATGATCAGCAACTCCATTCTCAACTCCCTTCTTGTCCCTTACTTCGATATCAAACTCCTGAAGCAACAGAATCCATCTCAACAGCCTCGGCTTAGCATCTTTCTTCTGCATCAGATACTTCAGGGCTGAATGATCAGTATGAACAATCACTTTAGAGCCAACAAGATAGGGGCGGAATTTCTCGAAAGCAAAGACAACGGCTAGCAGTTCTTTCTCTGTGGTTGCATAGTTCTTCTACGCATCATCTAGTGTCCTACTAGCATAATAGATAGCATGAAGCTTTCTGTCCTTCTTCTGTCCTAGAACAGCTCCCACAGCAAAATCACTTGCATCACACATAACCTCAAAAGGTAAATCCCAATCTGGTGGCTGGACTACTGGAGCACTCACTAAAGCCTGCTTGATTTGTTCAAATGCAGCCTTACAGTCTGCATTGAACTCAAATTTTGTATCCTTACACAGCAAGGCAGTTAGTGGTCTAGCAATCTTGCTGAAATCTTTGATGAACCGCCTATAGAAACCAGCATGTCCAAGAAAACTTCTTATGGCTCTAACAGAGTCAGGTGCTTGCAGGTTTGTCATTACCTCAATCTTAGCGCGATCCACTTCGATCCCTGCTTCAGACACCTTATGTCCAAGAACAATACCATCTTTGACCATAAAATGGCACTTTTCCCAGTTAAGGACCAAGTGCTTCTCTTCGCATCTAGTCAGCACTTTGCACAGATTCTCTAGACATTCATTATAAGACGATCCGTAGACTGAGAAATCATCCATAAATACCTCCATAAAGTCCTCAATCATATCAGTGAATATGGACATCATGCATCTCTGAAAAGTAGCAGGAGCATTGCAGAGTCCAAAAGGCATCCTACGGTAAGCAAATGTGCCATATGGACAAGTGAAAGTAGTCTTTCCCTGATCTTCTGGGTGGATAGGAATCTGAAAGAAACCTGAGTATCCATCGAGGAAGCAGTAGTAAGGGTGATTTGCTAACCTCTCCAGCATCTGGTCAATGAAAGGTAAGGGAAAGTGATCCTTTCTAGTTGCAGCATTTAGTTTCCTGTAGTCTATGCACATCCTGTGTTCCGTCACAGTCCTAGTAGGTATCAGCTCATTCTTCTCATTCTTCACGACTGTAACTCCACCCTTCTTAGGCACTACATGGACTGGACTTACCCAATCACTGTCTGAAATAGGATAGATGATCCCAGCATCCAGAAGCTTCATAATCTCTTTCTTAACCACTTCCTGGAGATTGGGATTAAGCCTTCTCTGATGCTCAATAGATGTCTTAGACTCATCCTCAAGATGTATCCGATGCATGCACAGCTTTGGTGAGATACCTGAAATGTCATCAAGAGAATAGCCAAGAGCCTTGCGATGCTTGCGCAGCTTGCTTAGCAGTAAAGTGAGCTCTGCGTTGTTCAAACTAGCGTTAACTATCACTGGATAAGTTGAATTAGGTCCAAGAAACGCGTACCTTAGCCCGGTTGGAAGTTGTTTCAAGTCTACCTTCGGAGCTTTTTCTTCTGCCCAGTCTGCGTCGCTTTGCAACGACCGATGCTTAGTAGGTGTCGATCGTTGCATCGTCGCGTCAGATACTTCAACTTGCATTGCAACTTCAACAGAATCCATCAGTCTTCTATAGCACATTGCTGGCTCGTCCTGCAGGTATTCCAACTCTATTATAGAGCTCAGTAAAGCTCTTTCCAGTGGATCTTCAGCATGTGACTGGTGAAAGTACTCTGCAGCTAATTCACTAAGTGTGTCCACATAGAAAGTCTGACCGTCGATGGTTGGTCTCTTTACCAGCTTGTTCATATCAAAACTCATCTTCAGATCACCCACATTCAGAACTATCTTACCTCTCTGACAGTCAATCATTGCACCAGCTGTAGCTAAGAAGGATCTGCCCAAAATTAGTGGATCCTTTGGTTCCTGTCCATATTGTAGAACCACAAAGTCAGTAGGTATCGCGCATTGGCCGATAATTATAGGTACATCCTCCAATACTCCTTCGGGAACCCTGACCGTTCTGTCTGCTAGAACCAGTGATATCCTAGTGGGTCTGAAATCAGTCATACCGAGCCTCTTAGCAACTGAGAGAGGCATAAGGTTCACACTGGAACCAAGATCACATAAGGATCTTTCGAATCTCTCCCTGTAGATGGTGCAATCCAATACGAAGCTCCCAGGATCTTTCAATTTCTCAGGGGACCTGCCTTGAATCACTGCACTACATACCTCACTGATCATCATCACACTTTCTTCATCAGTCCATTTGCCAGCAAACATGTCTTTAAGGCATCTCCTCATCATTGGTGAAGTATCCATGGAGTCAAGCAAAGGCACTTCAACTTTCACCCTTTTTATCATCTCTTTGCATTTAGCATACTGCCTCTCGCTTTTAGCCTTCCTGGGATTCTTAGGATAGGGTACTTTAGGCTTGTACACCTTCTCTGTCGATTGCTTTGATTCCTCTGGCTTTTCATTCTCGGCAGTCGTCTTGCAACGATCGTTACTAGATTTGTGTCGATCGTTGCTGGGTGACTTCGCGACATCAGCTTCTTTGTTATCGCTTTGCGTCGACCGTTGCTTTGTAGCATCGATCGATGCATCGCGAATGTCACGGATTTCATCTTCCAACTCTTCAATTTCTGTGAGTTCTTCAACGCTCAGCTGCCTGTTCTGGTTGGGTAACAGTTCCTTACCACTTCTCAAAGTCACTGCATTGCATTGGTATTTGGGATTAGTGTCTGTTCTTCCCGGAAGATATCCATTTTCCCTCTGAGCATGTCCAGCAGTTCTCGCAACCTTAGCATCAAGCTCCTTCATATGTGTACTTAGACATTCAATCTTCCCATCTAGCTCCTTATGGACTGTATCTATTCTCTTGTGTATGTCTGCGGTACTCTTAATCTGTCCTTCCAGTAGCTTGTCCATCATTGCTGCCATCTTAGCTTCAAAATCAGATCCGTAGGCTCTCTGAGAACTATTGGTCTGTCCTCCACCAGAAAATCTGTTTCCAGATTGATATCCAAATCTGTTTCCTTGGAAACCAGATCCTCCGATGTAATTCACATCTTCTCCCTGAGTGTCCTTCTCAGTCTGAATCACTTCTACTTCTTGAGAAAAATGGACAGCTTTCTTCTCACTTAGAAGGGTGTAGATTTTGTCCACCCTGGATCTTAATTCAGCCATCTCTGATTTATCAACACTTCCACCAGATTTCTTCCTCCTATCATCCATAGTCTTGCAACTGTTGCTGCTAATCAAATTCTCAATTAACTGCTTAGCCTGTGTAGGAGTCCTGGTGTTGAAGTTGGCATCACTAGAATTATCTAGCGCCTGCTGATACGGAAGATCTATTCCTCTGAAGAAGATACCAATCAGCTGAACTTCAGTGAATCCATGGTGCGGACAGTCACGCTGATACTGCTTAAATCTCATCCAGGCAGTCTTTAAAGGCTCCACAACTCCTTGGGAGAAAGTAAGTATGTCCTGTCTAGATTGATCTGAACGCGCATTGTCATAGAAATGACGCATGAACTCACTCTTTAAGGCTGCCCAAGTAGTATACTGACCAGGTGCTAGTTGTCTCAGCCATGCACTAGCGTCTCCAGCAAGACTGTGCGGAAATAGCTTAAGGAACAGATAGTCCTGGCAAACTCCATCGTATTTCATACCAGTAACTATGTCCTCAAACTTGTCTATGTGATCCATAGGCTGCTCTGATTGAAGACCATGAAAAGCAATCTGCCTCATCAGTTGGTAGTAGATAGTCTTTACCTCAAAGTCGTTCCTCTCAAAGGCAGGAAGCACTAAAGCTGCTCGGTTCGCATGAAACTCGTCAGGTCTGTTGTAATCAGCTAATGTCCTTTCACGGACAACCATCTGGCCCAGTAGCTCAGCTTCATCAGGGATCACTTGTCCCTCAGCATCAATCCTATGCCCAGCAGCATTGTAAGGATTGTTCTCTGGATCCCTCAGGGTTCCATCAGCATCTGGTATCAAGATCAAGCGTTCTCGTACCATTCTCTCTCTCTTTTCTCTTCTGATTGTCCTTTCTAGACGTCCAAGTTCCTCTAGATTGAGATTAACCAAGCTCGAGTTCGGATTACTTCTAGTGTTCTGCGTTGGCATAAACTGTCTGTAATCGTCCAGCAACGATCGATGCTATCAGTGCAACGATCGGTTCAATCTCAGAATCGCCTAGTGTCGATCGACGCAAGATGTGCAACGGTCGACGCAAGGCGATTTCGGTACCTGCGACAGAAAGAATCAGAGAAAAGAATCAGTAAAATCAAAATAAAACAAAAACGAAAAACAAAAACAAAAACGAAAAATTTCTAGTAAAACCCTAAGTTCGGTCCTATCGAAGACTCAAAGAGTCCCCGGCAACGGCGCCAAAAACTTGATAGGTCGAGTTTTAATCCCTATTCTAAACTGCAAGTGCACAGTATAGTCAATGTAGTATATAGGGTTATCGAATCCACAGGGACACTTGGTCTCAAGAAAATCAAACCGTAGGAATTAATACTAGAAATAAGCAAGTAGTGATTGTAATGAATTGCGGTGCAAGAAAGTAAACAGTAGCAGGAAATCGGTTTGTAAGCAATAAACTAAAAGCGTCAAGCCTAGGGTATTCTCAGGAAATCAGACAAGCAGACAAGTTAATCAGTCAGGATCAAATTAAACTCAGTTCTAGAACTCAAATCACGAAAATAGAATTAACCAAATCTCTTTGCGAAAACTCTCTAAGTCTAAGTGCAGTAATCCAAATCTCTTTGCAATTACTAACAAATTAAACTAGCATTAAGTTCAAGTTCGATATGTTCACAATTAAACTAAACCAAATCTCTTTGCGAATAATTCAATTGCTCAACTTAAATAGTTCAGATTTCTAAACCCCACTCTCGTGACGTATTTAGTAACCTAGGATCTAGATTCTAATTGATCAGGTTAGAACTAGCTTTAAGCACAATTTAGTTTGAAGAACATTCTAATCATATGAATCCTAACTGAATTAAACAAGTCTAGCAAGTCATCAAACCCTAATGAGAAACCCTAAACTCAACTATGGATCTACTCAGACATGATTGATGAAAACATAATCATAGAATAAATAGATTGCATATAAGAAATTAAAATATCAAAGGGGTTCGAAATCTTCTCCAAAATAAATCAATACAAGGAAAATAGATCAGCCCCAAAAGCTCTAAAAATCTCTTAGCTCTAAGTATCCAAGCGTATCTAAATTAAACACCAAAAACTAGTATATATAGGCATAATCTCGGCTGGGGCTTCTGTGTAAATACTGAAAGTATCTTGGGCTTCTTTGCAAATCTTCAATACTTGTTACGCCGACGCGTACGGCCCATCTCGCGACTGCATCGACCGATGCACAATGCGTGTCGATCGATGCAACATCAAATAATCGAACAGTGAATAAAGCTCTCGGCCAAAACGTCACAAAATGCCCAAAATGCTCCATATATCTCCAATTAGCTCCAAACCTGATTTAACCTGTAAAAGACTCTAAACTAATACAAAAGACTCTAAAAACACAACTATATCATGGTATAAAGTGGGTAAAAACCATGATATATCAACACCTACTAAACAGACACCTACTGGACAGACACCTACTGATGTAGGTCCTGGAGGAGAGTATGATTGCTTCGATCTAACTCAATAGACCCAGCAGCTTAACAGGGCATTCGAAGATGTTGAAGAACCGGGTAACGAGCAAGAAGAAATGGTGTCTTCTCTAACTCATAACACAATGGAGCCCACACCTTCAGGTGGTATGCTGTTGAGCCTACAAAATATATACGAGGATATCCGCGATCAAGCTACAATGTTTGCGCAAGATGCTCCACATATGTTTAACGACGAGATAAAAGGTGGGAAAGATCTCGGTGATATTGATATAATTGCGGAAGATGATGGAATATACGTTGGGTGGTTGTTCAAAACCTAGAAGGATTTACAGGTTACTATGTGTGTTTATGCTATAAAGAGATTGTTTCACTTTCGTACTCCGCGGTCCACACGAAACAAGATAGTTATGGAATGCGTTGACCCTCGGTGTGATTAGAGGGTTTATGCTAAAGTGGTGCCTTATTCTTCTTATTTTGAGATAAGGAAAGTAGAATTGCACCACTCTTGCGACATTAATACTAGAACCGAGAACATCAAGCATGCTACTGCACGGGTTATAGCAAAGCTGTTGACAAAAGTATGGGAATGGAAAAACTGGACCTAAGCCGAGAGACTTGCCCTTATTGCTGATGGAGGAGTTGTCAATTACTGTGTCATATTGGAAAGCATTGAGAGCACGAGAATTGGTTATTGAGGCAGTCCAAGGATCCGCAGAGGGTAGCTACAAGTTACTTCCAATGTATTTGTATTTGATGCGCCAGGCAAATCCATGGATGGTTTACAATCTGCATTACATTGATGTAGAAGAAGATGGGAAGATGGTGAAGCGGTTTCAAAGTTTGTTTTTCGCATTTGGTGCTTCCATCGAAGGCATTCCGTGGCTACAGAATGTGGTAGTTGTGGACGCGACTCAACTGTATGGTAAATACTTGGGGTGCATGATAACTGCGAGTTTACAAGACGGGAACTTTCAGATTTTCTCCATTGCCTTTGCCGTTGTCGACGGTGAGAACCATGATTCTTGGGAGTGGTTCATGCGTAACTTGTTCGAGATTGTCCCTGATTCCACCGATCTAGTCATTGTCTCGGATCGTCATTCAGGTATATACCATGCAGTTAATCATGTCTACCCCCTGGCCAACCACGGAGCTTGCGCTGTTCATTTGGAAAGCAATGCAGGCAAAACGTTCAAGGTAGAGGGGTTAGGGGATCTAGTTTCGAATGCTGCTCGGGCATATAGGCACGACCACTTCCTCGGTGCTATGAATGAGATAGGCATACACAGTGCTAAGTGTGTGAAATGGTTAGAAGACATAGGCTTTGAACACTGGACATGTGTCCATGGAAAGGGAGAACGGTACAATCTGATGAGCAGAAACATATCCGAGTCCTTAAATGTTGTGCTCGCGAAAGGAAAAGATTTTCCGATTACTTCGACTGTTGAGTTCATAAGGACAATGCTGATGCGGTGGTTCTGTCTCAGACAAGACAAGGCAGCGAAGAGTCAGTCTATAGTGACCCCGACGGTGGATAAGTTGGTGCTTACATTGGCGGATGATGCTATAAAATTGGTGGTAACTCGAGCATCACAATAGAGTGTGCAAGTTACATCCCTCACCAATCAGATCTACCATGTTGCCTTAAACACTGGTGAATGAACATGCAAGGTTTACGAGGTAAGCGACAGTTGTAGCAGCTGAGCTCTGCAAAACAAATGTCCACAGAAAAATGAACGTTCATAGATATGTGTGATCGTTCATAGATGCGTCTGATTGTTCACAAACATACCGTTTCCGCCATGGGGGTGTGTATCGCATCCGTCTGATGTTGTGTCCACCGGATTCTACACATTTGTTTCATCTACAATTGTGCCTAAACCCACTAGGTAAGCGACAGTTGTAGCAGCTAAGCTCTGCAAAACAAATGTCCACAGAAAAATGAACGTTCATGGATATGTGTGATCGTTCATAGATGCGTCTGCTAGTTCACAAACATACCGTTTCCGCCATGGGGGTGTGTATCGCATCTCCGTCTGCTGTTGTGATCACCGGATCATGGACATTTGTTTCATCTACAATTGCCTCTGACCCCACCGTGTAACCGACAGTTGTAGCAGCTGCGCTCTGCAAAACAAATGTCAACAGAAACATGAATGTTCATAGCATTGTGTGATCGTTCATAGATATGTCTGATTGTTCGCAAACATACCGTTTCCTTTACGGGAGCTTTTATGGTTTCTCCGTCCTTTGTTGTGTCCACCGGATCCTGCACATTTGTTTCATCTACAATTGTGCCTGAACCCACGAGGTAAGAGACAGTTGTAGCAGCTGAGCTCTGCAAAACAAATGTCCACAAAAAAATGAACGTTCATGGATATGTGTGATTGTTCATAGATGCATCTGCTAGTTCACAAACATACCGTTTCCGCCATGGGGGTGTGTATCGCATCTTCGCCTGCTGTTGTGATCACCGGATCCTGGACATTTGTTTCATCTACAATTGCTTCTGACCCCACCGTGTAACCGACAGTTGTAGCAGTTGCGCTCTGCAAAACAAATGTCAACAGAAACAAGAACGTTCATAGCATTGTGTGATCGTTCATAGATACGCATGATTGTTCACAAACATACTGTTTCCTCTACGGGAGCTTTTATGGTTTCTCCTGTTAGGATGGTGTCCTGAAATCACACTTGTACTCACTCCTGAAGATAGTTGTGTGTCGAGATCAGACATTCGTATAGTACTGGGCGGTTGCAATGCTTTGCTAGAAGCCTCTTGCAATCTGTAAGTTGTAGACTTACTACCAGTACTATATGATCCTATAGGGTCACACACCTAAGCGAACTGGAAGCTACGACATGGGAATGATCATTATGGTAATGATCATACTAATGTGTATTGGATACACATTAATATCGACAAAATGGTGTTGTGTCGATCGACACAGCTTGTGTGTCGATCGACACAGTTCGGATTTTCCGAACAGGCTTTTCGAGTTTAGGCTTAATTAAGTCTGGCCCGTTAAGCACGTTGAGGTTGAATAACACTTTAAGAATTCGACCTAAACAAGGAGGCAGTCGACTTTTCTAGACAGAAACAGTAGACACACCAGAGAGAATCGATTCCCATTGATCCGGCACTAGCATCCCTTTTCCAGCTAGCGTGCGTGTGTATCTGGTAGAGGCAAGGTGATTGCGTTGCTCCACTGATCTCGTTCACCATCTCAATTCCGCTGCCAGAAAGGTAAGAACGAGGTTGGTTTAAATTCAATATATCAAACCCTAGATCCGTAGGGCTCCAACAGTGGTATCAGAGCGTGCTTAGGGTTTAGCTATTGAATCTGGTGATATTAAATCGAAACTTGATGTTGTTGATCTGAATATTGCCTGTTAAAATCGTGTTTCATAGAATAAATCTCGGATTATGTCTCTGTTGAAAACGATGGTATTGTTGAAATCGCACTGTGTCGATCGACACAAAGCGTGTGTCGGTCGACACGCCGCGGCGCAAAATATAAAATTTTAGGGTTTGTCGCAGGGTGTCGATCGACACAAAGCGTGTGTCGGTCGACACAGAGCGAAAACTCGCAATAAAATTTGGGGTTTGTCGCAAAGTGTCGATCGACACAAAGCGTGTGTCGGTCGACACAAAGCGAAAATCCGTAAATAATTTTAGGGTTTCGATCTGAGATCGAGTACCCGTAATCGTTCTGTGTCGATCGATACACTGGGTGCGTCGGTCGACACAGGTAAAGCGACGAGGTAGATCGGTTCAATTGGATTGAACCGGTTATCTCACTCGGTTAATTTTAATTAATCAATTTTGTTCTGGTTTGGTGATATCGATTGACACACAGTGTGTAACAATCGACATGGACCATTAAACCGAACCGTTTCAATTGGATTGAATCGGTTATGTAAGTTCAATCCGGTTAGACCGGTTATCGAAGAACGGTTTAAAATGATTGCGTCGATCGATACCAATGGTTGGCGTCGATCGATACAATGCTAGCAGATATACTAGTTGGACTACATATTTGCATATACCAGAACAACTTAATCCTAAAGGTTGTAGATGAATCTAAACTAAATAAAACTGAATGTTTTAAATAAATTAATAAATTCTTGATGTATATTGGATATACATCAAGATAAAATAGTTCTTTCCTCAACTAAATATCAAGTGATCTTGATGTCTTGCCCGATCTAGTCTACTGTCAAGACTCGTGTCGTTTGTTGGATATTCTTGGAGTCCTTGATATCCACTGCAACATGAGTAAGGCAGGTGGTCATTGACAGACTTGCAGTGCAACTGCCAGTAATCACAAGACAGAAAAAGGATTGGTTTTACTTGACTGGGCTGTCAGAAGTTCTGGGCCCAGAGACATGAGAGTGGATTGGACATAGTTTGTTTTATCCACGACCAGGAGTTGTACTGGGTACAATTAGCAATGATTTGCTTACCTAGATGACTGAAGTTTGAGTAACGGCGAGTCGCCCACTCGAATTTTAGCAATCTGAGGATCTTGGCTCATTGTATTCATCTGAGGAAACATAGTTTTGAATACAATGCGAGTTTTTCTTATTGGATAAGAATTCTCATTTCTTGAGCTTTATAACTAAAATTTACCTCTTTTGAATTACAGCTATGTCTGTCTCAAATCACATCAACACTTTCTCACTAAGATCCGTCCTTGAGAAGGACAAGTTGAATGGATCAAATTTCTTGGAATGGTATCGGAACCTGAGAATAGTTCTCAGGCAGGAGAACAAGGAATATGTCCTTGAAAGAGTTCTTGCCGAGAGGCCACGTTCCAATGCTCCGCAGACAGAAAAGAATGCTTGGGATAAGCATTCAGCGGATGTCAAAGATGTTACTTGTCTAATGCTGGTGACCATGAACTCTGAGCTGCATAAGCAATATGAGAACGTGTTGTCACCCATTGAGATGATTAACAGCCTGAAAGCTTTGTTTCAGGAGCAAGCTCGCACAGAGAGATACCAGACGGTTAAATCTCTCATGGACTGCAAGCTGGCTAAGGACAGTCCAGTAAGTCCTCATGTCCTTAAAATGATGGGTTACATTGATAACCTGGGGAAACTGGACTGTGCCATTAGTCAAAAGCTAGCCACTGACATGATTCTGCAGTCTTTGCCGTCGTGTTTTGATCAGTTCATCATGAACTACAACATGCAAAACATGACTAAGACATTGACTGAGTTGCACGGTATGCTGAAGACAGCAGAGCCGAATCTCAAGAAGGATACTCCCAGTGTCCTGATGGTACAAGGGGGTAAAAGGTTTAAGAAACCTAAGAAGGATAAGGGAAAGGCCCAGGTTGTCGAGACTGAAAGTCAAGACAAGCCCAAGCCCAAGCCCAAGCCCAAGCCCAAGCCCAAATCCGGGCCTTCTGCTGAGGATAAGTGCAACTACTGCAAACAGTTGGGGCATTGGAAAAGAGACTGCAAGAAGTTCAAGGAAGATTACAAGAAGCTGAAGAAGACGTATGATGCGTCTGATTCAGGTATTTATGTTATCGAACTTAATGTTATGTCTTCTAGTTCTACTTCGTGGGTATTGGATACCGGCTGCGGTGCTCATATTTGTACTGATGTGCAGGCACTAAGAAATAGTAGGACGCTGAAGAAAGGACAAGTGGAGCTACGGGTCGGGAATGGAGCTAAGGTTGCTGCACTGGCCGTAGGCACCTACGATTTGTCCTTACCATCGGGCATGATTTTAATTTTAAATAATTGCTACTTTGTACCTGCGATAAGCAGAAACATAATTTCAGTTTCCGTTTTAGATTTGGAAGGTTTTGATTTTGCTGTTAAGAATAAAGTTTGTTCTTTTAATCGTGATGATACGTTTTATGGTAGCGCCCCATTAGATAATGGGTTATACATTTTAAACCAAGAAATGCCTGTCTTTAACATAAATACAAAGCGGTTTAAGTCCAATGACGAAAACCCTACTTTCTTATGGCATTGTCGTTTGGGCCACATAAATGAGAAACGCATCCAAAGGCTCCATAGAAATGGGCTTCTGGGCTCATTTGATTTTGAATCATGTGAGAAATGCGAATCTTGCTTGGTGGGCAAAATGGCTAGAGCCCCTTTCAACAAACCAAATGAAAGGGCCAGTGACTTATTGGGCCTTATTCATACTGATGTATGTGGGCCGATGAGTACTGTTGCCAGGGGAAATTACAAGTACTTCATTACCTTTACTGATGACTTCAGTAGGTATGGCTGTGTCTATTTGATGAGACACAAGTCAGAATCCTTTGATAGATTCAAGGAATTCAAGAATGAAGTACAGAATCAACTTGGCAAAAGTATCAAAGTTCTGCGATCGGATCGCGGAGGAGAGTACTTAAGCCAAGAATTCAGCGACTATCTGAGCGAGTGTGGAATTGTTTCACAACTCACTCCTCCTGGAACACCCCAATGGAATGGAGTGTCAGAGAGGAGGAATCGAACCTTGTTGGACATGGTTCGGTCTATGATGAGTCATTCTAATCTTCCATTATCCTTTTGGGGATACGCTCTAGAAACGTCTGCGTTTACACTAAATAGGGTACCATCTAATTCAGTGGAAAAGACACCACATGAAATGTGGACTGGGAATGTTCCTAGTCTGTCTTTCCTAAGGATTTGGGGTTGTGAAGCTTATGTCAAACGTTTAATCTCTGACAAACTTGCACCCAAATCAGATAAATGCTACTTCGTTGGTTATCCTAGGGAAACCAAGTCATACTACTTTTACAACCAATCTGAGAACAAAGTATTTGTTGCTCGGGACTGTTCTTTTCTTGAAAGGGAGTTTCTCTCTAAGAAAAACAGTGGGAGTAAGGTACATCTCGAAGAAATTCTAGATGCACAGGATACTGCTCTACCTACTGAGGAAGAGCAGCAGTTGGATCCACAAAGTTCTGTGGAACCGGCGCCTGTGGAGCCTGAAGTTCGCAGATCCGGAAGGATCCGTCACGAACCCGAGAGATACTATGGATTTCTCGTAACCGATTCAAATGATCTGATGATCATTGATAGTGACGAACCAGCGACCTTCGCGGAATCAATGATGGGCCCGGACTCCGAAAAATGGCTTGGAGCCTCTAAGTCCGAAATGGGATCCATGTCAGAAAACCAAGTATGGTCCTTGGTCGATTTACCAAATGGTGCAAAAGCCATTGAGTGTAAATGGATCTTCAAAAAGAAGATTGACGTGGATGGCAATGTACAGATTTACAAAGCGAGGTTGGTGGCTAAAGGTTTCAAACAAATTCATGGTATTGACTATGATGAAACCTATTCCCCAGTCGCTATGCTTAAATCCATTCGGATCCTTCTAGCGATCGCTGCTCATTATGATTATGAGATTTGGCAGATGGATGTCAAAACCGCATTCCTGAATGGTATTCTGGAAGAGGATGTGTACATGACACAGCCTGAAGGTTTTGACGATCCCAAGAACGCTGGGAAGGTATGCAAACTTCATAAATCCATTTATGGATTGAAGCAAGCATCACGGAGTTGGAATCTTCGCTTTGATGAAGCAGTGAAGCAATTCGGTTTCATCAAGAACGGAGAAGAATCATGTGTTTACAAGAAGACTAGTGGGAGCAAAATTGCGTTTCTTGTACTGTATGTCGATGACATACTCCTCCTCGGTAATGACGTTCCGTTGCTTCAGTCTGTTAAGACTTGGCTCAGAAGTTGTTTTTCCATGAAAGACATGGGAGAAGCAGCGTACATTCTTGGAATCAGAATCTACAGAGATAGAAGTAACAAGCTTATTTGATTGTGCCAGGACACTTATATTGATAAGGTGTTGCACAGATTCAATATGCATGATTCCAAGAAGGGCTTCATACCAATGTCTCATGGCATAAGTCTCAGCAAGAAGCAGTGTCCGGCGACACATGCTGAGCGAGAACGCATGAATAGGATTCCTTATGCTTCTGCAATAGGATCTATTATGTATGCCATGCTCTGCACTCGTCCAGATGTAGCTTACGCGTTAAGCATGACGAGTAGATACCAATCTGATCCAGGTGAGGACCACTGGACAGCTGTCAAGAACATTCTCAAGTATTTGAGACGTACTAAGGATAAATTCCTTGTGTATGGAGGAAGTGAAGAACTTGTGGTGAATGGATTCACCGATGCGAGTTTTCAGACAGACAGAGACGATTTCCGATCACAATCTGGATATGTCTTCTGTCTAAATGGCGGTGCAGTAAGCAGAATACCGTAGCTGATTCCACAACGGAAGCTGAATATGTTGCTGCTTCAGAAGCGGCAAAGGAAGCTGTTTGGATCAAGAAGTTCATGACTGAACTTGGTGTGGTTCATAGTATCTTGGAGCCAGTGGCTTTGTTTTGTGATAACAACGGAGCCATTGCTCAGGCGAAAGAACCAAGGTCACACCAGAAGTCCAAACACGTGGAGAGGAAATATCACCTGATTCGTGATATCGTCAATAGAGGTGATGTAAAGATCAGCCGAGTCCCGACGGACGAGAATGTAGCTGATCCTCTGACTAAGTCACTCCCAAGGCCTAAGCATGAGAGTCATTCGACTGCTGTAGGCATTAGAGATCTTAAGATGTAATCTTGATTCTAGTGGGAGTTCTTAGTTTATTTTAGTTATAATAAAATGCTCTTGTAAACATTCTTTTAGAAGTGTTTTGATGAAATTTGATTTCAGCATTATTTATTGTGATCTAAATAATGGTCCCAAATAAGTTTATGACATATTATAGGTCATCAAGTTGAGGACTTGATCATGAAACCCTATAAGTTAATAAATTATTCTGTCCCTAGTCGAGGTCGTAAAATCGGGACACTGACAACCGATAGAGACTAGATTGTGAGGTGACTGTTGGCTAAGTTTCATGGAGCCAATGATATGATTATCGCAGTCAGTCACATAGATATATGTTGGTGAACATATGATCGGACATGACCCGCTAATGAGAAGTCCACAAGATAGTTATATCTGTGTCATAAGAGGTTCTCATTACGACTATAGAGTATAGTCCTTAGACCTGAGTTCATCATGCTTTCTTGCATATGAATTGGTACACTTTGACTTTGTCAAACGTCGACCCGTAACTGGCGGCTATAACGGCACTGTTCGGGTATATCATGAAGTGTGCGTTGAAACAGGGATGGAACAAGATGGAATTTGTCCCTCCTGAATAACGGGAGAGAAATATCTCAAGGCCTATCGAAGATTAATTACTGAGAAAATGTGTGGCCGCACTCAAACGAACTGTAGTTCAGTTGTTTGTAATGTTCAGTATGAGATCAGGAGTTCGATAAACACGATGTTGGCTTAATAAGGATGACACAAATCTTGCCTTATGCCAAGTCGAGATATAGAGACAAAGGGATTATAGGAATTGGTGATTCCAGTACAAGTGGGAGATTGTTGGGATGGTGTCCTGAAATCACACTTGTAATCACTCCTGAAGATAGTTTTGTGTCGAGATCAGACATTCGTATAATACTGGGCGGTTGCAATGCTTTGCTAGAAGCCTCTTGCAATCTGTAAGTTGTAGACTTACTACCAGTACTATATGATCCTATAGGGTCACACACCTAAGCGAACTGGAAGCTACGACATGGGAATGATCATTATGGTAATGTTCATACTAATGTGTATTGGATACACATTAATATCGATAAAATGGTGTTGTGTCGATCGACACAGCTTGTGTGTCGATCGACACAGTTCAGATTTTCCGAACAGGCTTTTCGAGTTTAGGCTTAATTAAGTCTGGCCCGTTAAGCACGTTGAGGTTGAATAACACTTCAAGAATTCGACCTAAACAAGGAGGCAGTCGACTTTTCTAGACAGAAACAGTAGACACACCAGAGAGAATCGATTCCCATTGATCCGGCACTAGCATCCCGTTTCCTGCTAGCGTGCGTGTGTATCTGGTAGAGGCAAGGTGATTGCGTTGCTCCACTGATCTCGTTCACCATCTCAATTCCGCTGCCAGAAAGGTAAGAACGAGGTTGGTTTAAATTCAATATATCAAACCCTAGATCCGTAGGGCTCCAACATCTCCGTCCTTTGTTGTGTCCACCTGATCCTGCACATTTGTTTCATCTACAATTGTATCTGACCCCACCGGATAACCGACAGTTGTAGCAGCTGCGCTCTGCAAAACAAATGTCCACATAAAAATGAACGTCATAGAATTGTGTGATCATTCATAGATGCATCTGATTGTTCACAAACATACCGTTTCCGCCATGGGGGTTTGAATGGTTTCTACGTCTGTTGTTGTGATCACCGGATCATGCACATTTGTTTCATCTCCAGTAGCCTCTAACCCCACCGGCTTACCGACAATTGTAGCAGCTACGCTCTGCAAAACAAATATGTTCACAGACATATGTACGTTCATAGATTTCGGTGCTCGTTCATAGACATAGGTGTAATCTATACCATCTCCATCATGGCATCATGGACGATTTCCTCATCCGTGGTTGCGGCACCTGGCTTCAGGACAGTTGTACGAGCTGGATTCTGCAAAACAATGTCAGCATATATACTATATGTACGTTCACAGATTAAGAACATACCCTCGATTGGTCATAACCCGATGAAGGGTCAAAATGTTCTGCATTCTCCACCTGGTCCCGCGCCGTTTGACCAGCCAAAATACCTTATTGAGCGCCTCTTTAGAAATCTTCTTCGAAGATCTTTCAACGATATGCTTTTTGCGTTTTCCAGATTTTCCCGAAGTCTGAGATGTTCCAACACTCTCAAAATCTTCAACCGAAGGGAGATTCTCTGCCGCCTCATTCCCTTCATCGACTGGGACGGTGTCATCCGACACATCTTCCTGCTTACTGAATGTTCATATGTTCATTAATGCACGTTCACAAATAAACATGATCGTTCACAAATTTCGTCCTGAGATAATGTACGTTCACATGAATATGAGTAGAAAAGTCTAATACCCTCTCAAGCGCCTCATTATGAAACTTCTTCCGCTTCGAAGTTCGTACAGGTATATGCCTCTTCCGCTTACCATCTCCATCCGAAGGGAGCTTCTCGACCCCCTCATTTCTTTCATCTGACGGTACGTTATCCATCACATCTCCGTCAGCAGGAAGCGGGACTGACAATTCCGGTTGTGTAACATGCACTTGAGTAGGCTTTCTCTTCTTCATAAGAGGTGTGGTCTTGCGCTTCTTCAGTTTACGAGCCGCCTTAGAAGAAGCTACAGTCACCACACCTATACCAGCATTTCCAGCATGGATTTTTGGACTTTGATCAACAAAATAATCCGACAAAACCTCCTATAAGAATTAAACATTAAAACTTAGATAAATAAATAACAACAAATGTACGTTCATAACGAGATTTACGGGTTCACAAAACCTTACCGGATGCTTCTTCTCTTTCTCCTGTTTACTGGTACTTCCAACGGAGTCTGGTACTCTCGAGGAACTCCTAGTACGGCCTTTAGGGACAACGCTACCACTGCCACGTCCTGTTTGAGAAGGCTTCATAGTTGGATTCTCGACCCCGGTGAGCACCTCTTTTTCCAAATGAACCCGTTTTTCTTTCCTCTTTTTCCCACTAAGATCAAGGCTCCCCTGCCCAGGCTCCTTCCTCATGTCCCCCGCCTTATCCACCATAACTAAGTTATTGTTTTCTAAATGCTTGTCAATTATATTCTTGAGATATGCTTCCATCTCCGGACGCCACTCTTTCACCCACAAAGATTTGCTACATCCAACTGACTCTGCCACGGAATCATCAATCACCGTCTCCCGCTCCTTCACCCACCAACCTTCATCCATTATAGAGAAGCTCCTCTTGGCCGAAGGACCTGCGTCACCATCGTCATCAGCCTCTTGGCTCTCTTCTTTCCCTTTCCCTTGGGTTCACTCTTCTTACGTTCTTTCTCTTCTTTGTTCTTCGGAAACACTTCCATCTCCTCTGGTGTCAGCACCCTAGGCCACGATCTATTTCCTTCGGGCCAAGACCTACGATTGAGCTGTAGGGACGCATTCCCCTCTGTCAGGATTGCCTCCAAATAAGCTATGCACTCATTCTCCTCCTCCTCATCATCACTCCATTCCCACGTTTTGGGATCCATTTGTTCATCAGAAACATGAAGAATTGAATCTATAGTAAGCTGCAAAGGTAGCATAACTTTGTTAATTAACAAGGTCTACAGCAACCAAACTGCTATAAAACTTGATAAAATGTATACATTCACACAAGTATATTTATGTGTCTTATAAACGTTCATAGCAAAAATATCAAAAATATGAATGTTCACACAGGAGACTACAATAGGTCTAAAGGATCATGTATCATACCTCGGGAAGGCTCTCGGCATTCATAAGATCTTTGTAGTCGATAGTCTTCTTTTTATACAAGCCACTGAACGAGGGGTGAAGTCTAGCTCAGCAGATGCACATGGGAGCTTAGCCTGCAGCTCCTAGATTGTTTCAAGGGCAAGCAGCTGAATTGCTATCTGGAATCCTCGCATGCTTATCGAGGGCATTGTCACCCTATCCTTCATTCCCTTATTCCTTACCATATCCGTGAAGTTGAGCATTGTTAGCTCAAAGGCCTTCCGGCCCCATGAATAAGATAAAAACTTGTTCACATCTTGGACAAGTTCAACGGTTTTCCGGGAAACCTTACCGTACTGATTCTCTACGGTAACCATACCGTCAGCAAGTATGACAAGGGCTAGCTGCAACCTGGTATCTCCCTCCATTTTCCCCCAGATTTCAGACGGTTGATGAGCTGATTAATACTCCCGTCTTTGCCCATCGGCCCCGCCGCAATCAATGAGTCCCAATGATTTGGAGCTACTGTTTAGAAGCATAAAACAGTTTATTAAATTATCTTAATACACACTCTACTGAATAAGTTTGGTCCCACATACCTTGCGGTGCATCGACGGGCTGCTCATCAGAAAGGTTCACGGCCTCCCCCTTGTTTTCTTCTACTACCGTTTCTGCCTCTTCCAAAGTGCTTTTCTCGTAGGGGTCACATTTTAATCCAGTTACTTGATAAAACTCTCTTAAAGAGAACTTGATCGGCGTAGGGCCGAAGATAAACCAACGCTCGTGACGCCTATTACACTGCAGCTGACGTGTGAGAAATCCATGTACCAATTACCCCGAAAATGCCAGTCACCTCAAAGGTATATCGAATAACTTCCCAAACTGCGACTTCATGATTTTGTCCATCTCCCACTTGTGATCTTTCAGAGCAAGAGATAATTCCACTAAATAGTCGGTTTTAGAGTAGGAATGAAGTTTCCTCCCTGTTGGATAGTGATTGCGACAGAACCACCTCTCCGGTAACCGAGGGTCGCAAATATCGTCATCTGGCTCAAACGGTGGGATGTAATCTTTATCAAGGTTAACTGTGTACAAGAACCATTAAAAACAAGTCAATCATTTTTTATATGAACGACCATACATGGATAGAACGTTCATATCCGATTTAAAATTACATCCGACAAACAAATTTTCATTTCAACTACATACAACGAAGAGGGAATCCTAAAACAAGACGAAATTAACAGAGAAAACCGAAACTAAGAAATTGTTCGGTCAATTCACAATCGAATAGATTATTACAAGCTTCAAATTCCAATTGAAAACCTAACCCAAAACCCAATCGAGAAGGCGAAATGGTAATCGATACGAATTCACTCTGCATGCACCAAAAATAGATTAACAATTTCCAAGTTCTTATACGAAATAGGGTTTCACAGCATCCGCGGAACCGTTATAACTTCCACACTTTACACCAAAAACCAAAAAATGGAAACTTTGGGAATTTCTTATCGGAATCAGTGAAACCATCACCATTGTCTCTCCGACTAGCCATTGATTCTCAGATACCCTAAACCCTAGGTTCCCAACTGTCTTTGCGATGAAGAACCGGGAACAGTTTCCAAGCTCTTCGCCTTTCTCCAGTTCCTCTACAAAATCGCGTTTTTTTCTTTCAAAAAGGTAAAAACGATTAATCTTCCCTTTCATATTTAAATTTAAACAGATTATTTTTTAATTATAGATTAAAGAAACAAAAAATGGAAACTTTTTAAAACTCCCCACTCACAGTCAAATCAGTCGTAATAAAATTATTAATTTTCATGGACAAAACAATTCAACTCCCACGCGCATAGAAATTGTCAAGGAGGCTCTCTAGGGGCAATTGCGACATAACCACGCTGAAAGTGTCACATAGTTCATGACACCGCCAGAATGTGTCCGTCTTGCCATAACAGAAACAATAATTGTTACCAAGCCCAAAAGCTGAAAAACCTTAGTCGTCTCGAGTCTCGTTTCTCTCTCGACCAGAGGAGCAGGGGTCCAACCACCGCCCGTCGTTCGTCCACCACTCCGACCAGTTTCTCTCTCCTAACTTTTCTCTCTATCTTCTCTAGCATCTCTTCTCTCTATCTCTCTCTTTCTCTCCTTTCCCGACAGCTTCTTCCTCTTCTCCGGCGTTTCTCTCCGCCTTCTCCTCTCCGGTGTGCCTCCACTTTTTCGGCGACTGTCTCTCTCTATCTCTCTATCCACTTCTTTCTCTCTCTAGATATCTCTCTCTTCTATCTCCCTTCTCTCTCTCTGACTTTTTCTCTCTCCACCATGCTGTCTCTCCTCTTCCTCTCTCCTTTCCGCATCCTCTCTCTTCTTCTCTTCCTATTCTCTCCACCACATTTTCTTCTCTCTTCGCCGCACCTTAACCCGCGGCCGTGCCTTGCCGCCCTATCCTGATTCTCCGCCGTCCGTTGCCAGCCGAAGCCACGTTTAACGTGTTTGGCGTAAAGCAACTGGTCTGTTGTAAGTCCTCCGCGCACCACCGTGAAGACCGCTAGAGTTTGCCGTCGCCGTGTTGTCCTGTCGTCTGCCGCTCGAACAAGCTGTGTTCCATGCATGTATAGTGTCGCCACCGCTCGGCAGATGTCGAGGTCAACAATTTTTCTCTGTCGTGTTCTCCTTCCAACTCCGGCCTTGCTTGCGTAGCATGCCATTTTCTTCCAAGTCGGAGTGACCGCCAAGCCACGTTTGAAACCTTGGGACGCAAGCCTTTTTTGGTATTAAGGGACGCAAGCCTTCATTCCGCTTTGCGCTGTTTTCCGAAAACCTTATTCGTTTCATACTTATATCCTTTCGTGTATCGTTATGTCGTAAATCGTAACCAAAGTGTGCATCCTTGTACTATACCGCCCCGCTCATTCGATTCATTATCGACTTGAGCTGTCAAGGTGAGGTCGTCCTTAATCTCTGGAGAACCAAAGGAACTCTTACAACCGTCATCGCTCTAAACCATACATCGGTGGCGTCAAATATGAAGCACCACAATCGTTGCACCGCTCCAATTTTTTTCTCCAATCTCAACCACAATTCGGCACAATCCCGACATTCAAACATCATTCGTGGTCAGCCGACCGTGGACCAACTACTGAATGTCATCATTGTGGCCAAGGTGAGGCGGTCCACTCGAATTTATTTTCTGCGTGTTTCTATGCGTCGTAATGTTTAGATTAGATTAAATTTAACTTCCTTGTTTGCTGGGTGGTAGTAAGAATGTTGAAGTAAGTTAAGAACAACTATATATAAGTATAAGGATCGAACCTTTTACATACTTTTAAAACTTATTAATCACTATGCCAAATATTATAAGAATCCGGAATTGAGAAATGATGCTAGGCTGTTAGAAGAATGGTAATGTTGAAATATTACTCAATTATTAAGCTAAAAACACCAACAGCCATGTTTTTGTGACTCATCAGGAATGTTTACTGTTTACGGTTTGAGATTTGACCGCAATGTTTACTTGAAAACACGAACATGGATCGGATCCATTGTATAAGAAATGAGAAAACTGGAGTGACGAAGCCAAATCTGTCGATGTTACTTATCTCTCATAATCAATGTGATTGGTTCATATCCTAAAAACATATTAGATTTCCACTATAGAATAGAACTATGCGAATATAATAACTAAAGGTTCCACGGCTACAGGTTCAAGTGCGGAACCGGCTTTATGAACTGGTCTAAATCCTGGGTTTGAAACCACGACAGCTCCAGAAGACGCAATATTCAACTAGGACTTAACTGGACGTAGTCAGTTCATGGACTGGCCAAGCAAACTACAAGTACAAGCTCTCTTTGTATGAATATTATTTTTGGTTTTTATATATTGTATTTATAATTAATAATAAAAGTTGAATAATCATTAATTTTAATTTAATTCTATTATTTGTATAATTAATTTTTTTTTTTTAGTTTTTAATGATATAGCCACGATTAGATTCGTAACTAATTGTGGCTATAAAGCCACGGAAAAAAGTTCTTGCTATTCGTGGCTATCCGTGGAAGTGTAACCACGAATTGCCATGAATCACCAATAGCCACGAGTCCATAGCCACGAATTTTTTTTCGTAGTTATCCGTGGCTATAAATGAAACAACCACGAATTAAGCCCAATAGCCACAAATTCTTGTAGTGCACATCAATATAGATTTTCAGTCCAGTTTCTTATGATAAGTTTGGTATAAAGGATAATGTCCAACATCGAAACAGCTTCAACGATATGCTTGCCTTTGTTCAACATCACAGGTCGCCCTGCACATATTCAAATTCCATAGTAATTAGACAAAGAAAGTTTTAGCAAGAACATTTTCTTTGGTGAAAGAGTTTTGACCTTTTGCCATTTGCAGCATCTGTGATCTCAGCTCGAGTTGGAACACAGGATTTGACAAGTGATTCCAGAACCTGACTCGTCAAAAATACCGGTACGCGAGCAACTTTGCAAATTGCTATGATCTCTTCTTGTCTATTAGCTAATCTCTCCCATCCACGTTCAACTGCAAGATCACCTCAAGCTATCATAACTCCTAAAGGATTTAAACACTTCATCGCCTCTAATAGAATCAAGGGTAAATTCTTAAACCCACTTTCCGTTTCAATCTTGAGAGCAATACCAAGCTCACTCTTGTCGAAGTACTAAAATATCGTGGACATCACGTATGAATGAAATGCCAACCATGTCAGCATGTGAAGCTACATAATCAAGATCTTTGATATCTTTTGAAGTTAGGCCATTGAAACGGATATCACTCTGAGGAATGTTTATAGACTTGTCCGATTCTAGTTTTGTACGTTTTGGACCAGCGTGAGTGATAGAGACAATTACCTCTGAAGGGCTAGTTCCTTTGATTATTCCCTAAATTTTGCCATCATCAAAACCAATGGTTTCCCGTGGATTGACAGAATCGAACAAGTAACCGGATGGACAAGGTAGCATATGAGCTCCTGGAACAAAAGGTTCATCAAACGGTCCTTCTTGGGGTATGACTAGCAAATCGCCCACTCAGAGCCTTACAAAAGATTCCTTGGGAGGAACATCCACTACTCGTCCAACCAAATTTCTCCCTTTCTTTCCCTTTACGTGTTACTCAGTTCCAGACTTAATATAAGCTGTATCGAAACATTCAGCCACAAATCCACTAAGCATTTTCTTTTTCCATCTAGCGGTCACATAGTCTTACAGAGTCACCAATATAGTAGCATCAGAGGAAAAGTGAGCAGGAGGTTCTTGTAACGCTCCGTCCGACCTTACTGGTGAGTCACCCATCCCTCTGTCGGGCTCGTAGGCCCAACCCATGTCCGACGATCGGTGCGTTATTTTTCGTAGGTCCGACTAAGTAATTTACTGACCCTGCAATCACCATGTGACTTTTTCCCATGTTTTGTCCTCACTCGCATGATACAGTGAGTCACTTCTCGGTAGGTCACCCATCATTTGACTACTCCAGCTCAAGCACGCTTAACTCTGGAGTTCTCTCTAGACAAGTGACCGAAAAGGTAAGTGCACTTTGGTGACATAGGTAACCAAATTAATCCATTTAAGCCTTTCTCAAATGGGCCGAACCCAGTATGTTATAATTCTCCCCCACTTTAACGGGAATTCGTCTCCGAATTCCGCATCTTATTAGTGTCCATCTCTGACCCTCCGACTCATAACCGGAGCAGCAATATGTTGGGAATGTCCTGAAATCTATTTGTACTTACTCTGAGAGAAAGTCGTGTTGTCGAGATGAGACAATCATATGACACTAGGTACTCGTAATGCTTTGCTAGAAGCCACTTATGATCAATGAGTTTAGAACTCATTGCTAGTGTTATATGATCCTACAGGGTCACACACCTAAGCAAACTGGACATTGAATGTGAGGTTGATCATTAATGTAATGATCGGATGAATGCATATTTGATATGCATTCGATGTCATCTTTTCTGGGCAGTGTCGATCGACGCACTATGTGTATCGGTCGACACGGATCGACTGTGTCGATCGACACAAAGAGTGTGTCGGTCGACACAACTCGCGGATTAGCAGATTAAATCGGTTTAATCATTAGTTAATCCCGTTGCGGTTTAAGTCGACATATATAAGATATATGGTCGACCTAAACTTGGACCTAACCTAATTGATAGCCACCAGAAACAGAAAAGAAACTTCTCTGGAGATCAGATCTCTGATAGGCACTAGCATCCCTGCTGTCCAGTTCTGTGTGCGTGTGGATACCAGTAGAGGCGCAGCACTTGAGGCGCTCTAGATCTCGATTACTTGCTAAGACTTCTGCTGCATTAATCACCAGGTAATCTTCAGATCTGATAGATTCAATTACATGAACCTGTAGATTCTAGGCTCGGAATTCAGACTAGGATTGCCTAATTGGATTAGGAATCTGCTAGAAATTCCTTCAGTGGTATCAGAGCTTTAGGGTTCCATTGAATCTGTAGCATGTTGATTAGATTAGTTGAATCTGAATCTCTGTATAGTTGATACAAGCATGCTGAAATTCGTTTTTATGAAAATCTAGTTTTTTAGGTTTTTTGATTGAAAAACGATTAGGGCTTATCGCACTGTGTCGATCGACACCAAACGGGTATCGGTCGACACAGAAGGATAACCCGAATAGAACTTATTCACCTGGTATCGATCGACACAAGTGTTGTGTCGGTCGACACAGACCTCGCTAGAATGATGAATCGGTTCAATTGGATTGGACCGGTTATCGAGCTTGGTTAATGATGGTTTAACTGCGATTGGTTTGATTAGGTTGGTGTCGACCGATGCTGGTGTAGCATCGATCGACACTGACCGGTATTCAAAACCGGATCAATTGGATTGATCGGTTATCGCGGATTGCTTTTGGTTGCTCTGTATCGATCGACACTATAGTAGTGTCGGTCGACATCAGATTCGATGATTGGGTTTTGGAACCTGCAATCAATGAACCAAAGCATGATAAATCAATTAATTATAAGAATTAAAACATAATAAAACTGAACGTTTTAATGATTCCGTTCCTCAACTCAAATATCAAGTGATACTTAATGTCTTTCCAATCTTGTCAACTGTCAAGACTCGTTTCATTGAGTGATAGGCTTGCAGTGCAAGGTGTCCACAATTACATGAGTAAGGCAGGAAGTAATCGTGTTGATGGGCTTGCAGTGCAAGGCGTCAACAATTACATGACTGAAAAGATTGGTTTACTTGACTGGGCCATCAAAATCGTTTTGGGCTCAGAGACATCAGGTGGATTTGACATAAGATGCCAGTCCACAACCAAGAGTTGTATTGGATACAACTAGCAAGGTTGTTGCTTACCTAGATAGCTAAATTTGGGTGACAGCCAGTGGCTCACTCAAGTTTAGTGAAGTATGGGTCTTGGATCATTATATTCATGTGAGGAAACATTGTTTGAATATAATGCGAGTTTTCTCAAATGTTAAGACTTCTTATTTCTTGAACATCATAACTAAAACTCCCTTGTTTTTCAGCTATGTCTAGCACAAACCATCGTAACAATTTCTCCCTGCGATCCGTCCTTGAGAAGGACAAGTTAAATGGATCAAACTTTCTTGAATGGTATCGGAACTTGAGAATTGTTCTCAAACAGGAGAAAAAGGACTATGTCCTTGAGAAAGTTCTCCGTAAGAAGTACCGAGCCAATGCCTGGCAGTCAGATAAGGATGCTTGGGATAAGCATTCTAATGATGCGGTGGATGTGAGTTGTCTCATGTTGGCTACCATGAACTCAGAATTGCAGAAGCAATATGAGTACGTGGAGTCGCCAAAAGAGATGATCACTGGCCTGAAAAGTATGTTTCAGGAGCAGGCACGAACTCAGAGATACCAGACGGTTGGGTCTCTGATTGAGTGCAAGCTACCAATGGGCGAACCAGTTAGTCCTCATGTCATTAAGATGATGGGTTATATTGATAACCTGGGGGAAACTGGATTGTCCCATTAGCCAAGAGTTGGCTACTGACATCATTCTACAGTCACTGCCGTCAAGCTATGATCAATTTGTTATGAACTATAACATGAACAACTTGACGAAGACGTTGACTGAATTGCATGGGATGCTTAAGACTGCTGAACCTAACATCAAGAAGGACACCCCGGATGTCCTTATGGTACAAAAGGGTAAAAAGTTTAAGAAACTTGGTAAGAACAAAGGTGATGGAAAGACGAGCTCGATTGTGAATCTAAGCGAGTCTGGCCAAGCTCCTAAGGTTAAAACCAGTCCTTCTGAAGATGTTAAGTGCCATTATTGTAATGGTTATGGGCATTTGAAAAGAAACTGCAATAAATTCTTGGAAGATTATGAGAAGCTGAAGAAGACGTACGAGACTTCTTCTTCAGGTATTATGTTATAGAAGTAAATGTTACTTCTTACAGTCCTACTTATTGGGTATTTGATACCAGCTGTGGTACTCATATTTTGTGAAAATGTGCAGGGCCTGAGCAAAAGTAGGATTATGGAGAAAGGACAAGTGGATCTACGCGTGGAAATGAAGCAAGAGTTGCTGCATTAACCGTAGGAGTATTTCATTTGTTTTTCCTTTTATGGCATGTTTTGAACTTAAAACTGCTACTATGTATCTGCTATGAGCAGAAAGATTATTTCTAATCCTTGTTTGGATATGAAAGGATATCAGTTTTCAAATTAAGAATAAGTGTTATTCATTTGATTACAGTGATATATTTTATAGTAGCAATCCATTAGAGAATGGATTTTTATGTTATAAACCAGAATGTGCCTAACTATAACATTAATATCAAACTTCTCTCTGGCATTGTCATTTTGGGCCACGTAAATGAGAAACAGATTCAGAAGCTCCATAGTGATGGGCTTTTGGGCTCATCTGATTATGAATCACAAAGAGTAAAGTGAATCTTGTTTATTGGGTAAAATGACAAAGGCCCCTTTCGAAAAAAGGGTAGTGTCGATCGACACAAACAATGCATCGGTCGACACAGGTCGCGAACGGATAAAATGAAAGGGCCAGAGGCTTATTGGGCTTTATGCATACGAATGTATATGGGCCGATGAGCAGTAATGCTAGAGGAAATTTTCAGTACTTCATTACCTTTACTGATATTTTCAGTAGGTACGGTTATGTCTTGTTAATAAGACATAAATCAGAATCTTTTGAAAAGTTCAAAGAGTTCCAGAATGAAGTATAGAATCAATTTGGCAAAAGAGTTGAAGCTCTATGATGAGATCATGGAGGTGGATACTTAAGTCAATAATTAAGTGATCATCTAATAGATTGTGAAAGTGTTTCACAATTCAATCCTCATGTATCGAACTTTAGTAGATATAGTTTGATCAATGATGAATCACTTAGATCTTCCATTATCCTTCTGAGAATAAGCTCTAGGAAAGGTCTGAGTTTACATTAAATAGTGTTCCATCAAAATCAGTTACAGAGATTTCACATGAGATGTGGAATGGAAATGTTTCTGATTTATCCATCATGGAGATTTGGAGTTGTGAGACTTATATAAAACGTTTAATCTCTGATAAGCTCACACCCAAATCTAATAAGTACTGCTTCATTGGTTTTCCTGACGAAACCAAGGCGTGCTACTTTTACAACCAGTTTGAGAACAAATTGTTTGTTGCTCGGAACTATGTTTTCTTGAGAAAGACTTTCTTTCCAAGAAGAACAGTGGGAGTAAAGTACAACTCGAAGAAATTCGAGAATCACAGGAGGCTGTTCAACCCGATGAGGAAGAGCAGCAGTTGGATCTACAAAGAGTTGTAGAACCTGCAACTGTGGTGCCTGAGGTTTGCAAGGATCTGATGAATGAATATTAGATATACATTCAAAAGCGAGTTTTAAAGATGTGTCGATCGACGCAAAAGTTGCATCGATCGACACAGGTCGCGAACCAAAATGTTTTGGTTTATGATTTAATTAACTACGGTTTAAATCTTGGTTAATTAGATCGTGGTAAAAGTCTACATATGAGATATGTGCGTGACTTTTAACACAAGACTGAAGCTCGTAGATCCAATAGGATCCGTCACGAACCCGAGAAATGGGGATTTCTCGTAACCAATTGCCGTGATCTACTGATCATTGAAAGTGACCGGCCTGCGAAATTTGAAGAAGCAATGATGGGCCTTGACTCTGAAAGTGGCTGAAGGCCGCTGAATCCGGAATGGCGATGTCCGAAGCTGGATTGGTGGAAAAGGTTTCAAGTAAATTCATGGTATTGACTGTGAAGAAACCTATTCCCAGACACCATGCTTATGTCCATTCGGATTCTCCTAGCAACCACCACTCATAATGGTTATGAGATCTGGCAGATGGATGTGAAAAACAGCTTTCCTTAATGGAATTCTGGAAAGGGATGTGTACATGACACAACCTGAAGTTTTTTCATTGATCCTAATGAAGCTAGGAAGATATGCAAGCTTCATCGATCCATTTATGGATTGAAGCAAGCATCTCGGAGTTGGAACCTTCGTTTTGATGAAGAAGTCAAAAGGTTTGATTTCGTCATGAATGAAGTGGAAACATGTGTTTACAAGAAGACTAGTGGGAGCGCAGTTGCATTTCTAGTATTGTATGTTGATAACATACTACTTCTCGGAAATGAAGTTCCATTGAATAAGTCTGTTAAGACTTGACTCGAAAGTTGTTTTTCGATGAGAAATATGGGAGAAACCATATACATTCTTGGAATAAGAATCTATGGAGATATATTAGACAAGCTAATTGGATTGAGTCAAGATACTTATGTGATAAGTTCTTACACAGATCCAGTATGCATGATTCCAAGAAGGACCTTGTGCAAATGACTCTTGGTATTACTCTTAGCAAGACGCAGTGTCCTTCGACACACGCTGAGCTAGGGCGAATGAGGGTCAGGCTACTGCTAAAGGCATTAGATGTCTTAAGATGTGATCTTAATTTTAGTGGGAGTCATTGTTATTGATTTTAGTTATGATATGATGTTCGTATATGAAGGATTATTGGTGTTTCCAAGGTTTAATTCTCGTATTACAACCTGACACAAATCCTTAAACAGATCTAGGTTCTCGTCAAAAGAATCATAAACCAAACCTGATCACTACCTTTCAGATTGCAGCGGATGATGGATGGTAATGATGAGATCAGCTAGAACAGATGGCAACACCTATTCCTCCTCGAGTATCCACACTCTTACAAGCACGGGACGGCTGCTAGACCAAAAGTTGGAAGAATCAGAGAGAGAGATTTCAGAGAGAGAGAGGGCGCGGCAAAGCCAGAAAATCGCAGGAAGCATTCTTCCTTTAGGGTTTTCTGATTCTCTTATATCTCATTAATGGGCCCAAGTCATTAGACTAATGGCTCATTAATCTTTTGGGCCCAAAATACAAATCAGACAAAAGCCTGTGTTTGTCTGGCCCAAAACTCTGATCCAATACAGTAAATGCCATTGCATCTTACCGTATTAATTCCATTTAACTTTCCCGTTAGCTATGGTGTGTGACCCTTCGGGATCATACAATACTGGTAATAAGTCCTAAACTTATAGATCATGAGCGGACTCTAGCAAGCCATCATGATCACCCAGTATTTATGACTTATGTCTGATCTCGACACTTATCATACTTTCTAGAGATAGTACGGTAGATTTCAGGACATTCCCAACAATCTCCCACTTGTACTGGAATCCTACAAAGGACATTCCCAACAATCTTCCGATTGTACTGGAATCCTACATTCCCTAATCCTTTTGTCTTAATATCTCGATCTGGCATAAGGCAAGATATGTGTCATCCTTATATAGCCAGACCATGTTTATCGGACCAGATTTGATACTGACAATGCAAACGACTTGGGCAAGTCCGTTTGGGAATGGCCATTCTCTTACCAGCTATCAAATCTCCGATTGGCCTAGAGATATTACCTCCGTTAAACGGCAGGGACAAATCCCGTCTTGTTCCATCACTATGAACTACACAATTCATAATACACCCAACCAAGGTCCGTATAGCTCCCAGTTACGAAACAGCGTTAGACAATGATCAAAGCGCATTACTCCATGTGCAGCCACATGCATGCGAACTCAGGTCTAAGGACTATACTCTATAGTCGTATATGAGAACTTCTCATGACACAGATATTAATATCTTGCAGAGTTCTCATCTTGCGGGCCATGTCCGGTCATATGTTCCCCTACATATACCTATGTGTCGACTTTGATGCCGCGCATCTATGACCCCTCGAAACTTGGTCATAAGTCTCAACACAATCTAGTCTCAAGTGGTTGTTGGTGTTCCAATTCAACAACCTTCGACTATGGACACTATGATTTATGTCATTTCGTTAAATATGGGGTTTCAGGATCAAGTCAACTCATGTACTTCGATGACCCATATATAATGACATGAATCATTTTGGAACGATTATTTTATATCACAGTTAAAAATAATCCAGAAATCATAGATTTCATAAACATAAAATATTATGTTTACATGAACCTTTCAAAACAACTAAGTAAAGCCCTTTACAAACTCCCACTGAAATTAAGACTACATCTTAATTTCACTCATCCTACAGCTACAGTCCGCGACTCGTGCTTAAGCCTAAGGAGTGGCTTCGTTAATAGATTAGCAACGTTCTCATTCGATGAAACTTGCTTATCTACTTAACACCTCTGTCATTTATCTCACGGAATAGGTTATGCCTACCCTCAAGGTGTTTGGACCTCTGATGTGCAGCTAGTCTCAACTACGCTGGGAATCACTTCAAGTTCAGTGATGAACTTTTCCTTTCCAAACATCCTCTTTCGCCGCTTTACAAGCTGCGAAATGTTCAGCTTAAGTCATGGAGTCAGCAACAGTGCCTTGCACCGCCAGACAGACACAAGATATAGCCGGACTGTGACCAGGAATTATCTTTGTCTATTGGAAACTTGCCTATCAGACTCTATCGACTTGTAGCATCTCACTTTCTCCGTAAACCAAGAACTTATCCTTAGTATTCCTCAAATACTTTAGGATATTCTTTACGGCAATCCAGTGATTCTTTGCTGGATTTGACTGGTCTTTACTTGTCTTGCTTAACATTAAAGCAACATCAAAACAAGTACGTGTCATGGCATACATGATAGATCCAATTCCTGACGCATATGGAATACTATCCATGCATTTAAGCTCAGCAGATATCGTAGGATACTGTTTCTTGCTTAACGTATTGCCATGTGACATTGGCATAAAACCCTTCTTGGATTGCTGATTACGTGTAGGACTTTGTCAATTTAAGAATTCTGACTTTGTCCTACCAGCTCTTTTGGATCTCTATCATTAGATCCAAAATCCAAGAACATACGTGGCTTTACCCATGTCAATCACAGAACCAACTCCCAAGCCAGTCCTTTACCGACTGCAACATTGGGACGTTATTTCCGAGGATCAGTATGTCATCGACATACACTATGAGAAATGCAACATTGCTCCCACTTATCTTTTAGTAAACGCACAGTTCCACTTCGTTCCTGTTCAAGTCAAAACCTTGACTACTTTAACAGAACGAAGATTCCAACTCCAATATGTTTGCTTCCATCCATGAATGGATCAATGAAGCTAACTCACACATAGTGTAATTTTTCGGAGTCCTGGCTTACTTTCGCTTCTTTGAATTTCGCAGATTCGTCGTTTTCAATGATCATCAGATCATGCTAACTTTCAATGATCACCAGGTTCAACTAATGACGAGAAATCACTCTCGGATTAGTGACTGATTCATTCATATCTGCGAACTTCAGGCTATACAGGTGTAGATTCTACAGAAATCTGTAAATCCATCCGTTGCTCTCCCTCAACAGGTTGAGCAGCCTCCTGTAATTCTCGAATTTCTTCGAGTTATACTTTTACTCCCACTGTTCTTCTTGGAAAGTAACTTCCCTTCTTAGAAAACAGAATGGACGTAAAAGTAACAAGCCTTGGTTTCCCTAGGACAACCAGCGAAGTAGCACAACTACAAATACTCAGTAAAGACGAATTTGGATCGATTCCAATCCACATTTACGTGGTGTCTTTCAACTGATATTGGTGGAACTATTTCAGCGTAAACTTAGATATTTCTAGAGCGTTATTCTTAGAGAATGTCATGGAAGGTTCGTGTGACTCATCTTTAATCATTTCTAATAAGATCTGATTCATTCTCACAGAAACACCTCTAGGTTTTCAGGAGAAGTGAGCTGTGAAACGACTTCACACTCATTCAGATGATCACACAATCAATGACTTAAGTATTCTCACTCGTGATCTAATCCAGAGTCTTAATACTTCTGTCATTCAGATTCTAACTTCATTCTGGAACTCTTTCGACCATGTCAAAGAATTCCGACTTGTGTCTCATCAAATGAACACAGTCACACTCACTGAAGTAATCAGTAGAGACAATGAAGTACAGGAAATTTTCTCTGGCATTACTGCTCATCGGACCACATACATGAGTATGTTCAATCTCCAATAAGCCTTTGGGCCTTTCTCTAGCTCGGCTAAGATGGGCCCTTTGTCTTTTGGTCTAGTAAGCAGAATTCAAGTCTCATAAGATATCCATTCAAATGAGCCCAAAAGTCCATAACTATGGGGTTTCTGAATCTGACTTACTCTATGTGACCAAAACATTTATGCCAAGAAAAATTAGGTTTAATTCATCAGATTTAAACCAATTCGGTATTTATGTTACATTTAGGCACTCTTTGGTTTAAGACATAAAACCCATTCCTTGAATAGGGTGCTACAATTAATATTTCATTAAGATCAAAAGAACGAAACTAGTCTTTTATCAAAATGAAAAACATTCAAATTCTTACAAGAAAATGAAAGACAACTCCGCTTAAAGCAGGTACATTGTAGCAATTACTTAATGAAACCAAGCCTCAAAGGCATCTACAAGTGAAAACCCTACGGCTGAGGCAGCATCCCAAGCTCCTTTCAGACACGCAGTTCCACTT
Source organism: Orychophragmus violaceus (assembly GCA_030180135.1). Classification (NCBI taxonomy): domain Eukaryota; kingdom Viridiplantae; phylum Streptophyta; class Magnoliopsida; order Brassicales; family Brassicaceae; genus Orychophragmus; species Orychophragmus violaceus. Next base: position 30,440,169 of record CM058232.1, on the reverse strand, counting down.
GCCCTTCCTTCAACGTTCTACTGTTGCTCAGGCTCTGCATATTATAACAAATATCAGTGCCACAACCAGTATCCAATACCTACAAGGTATAACTTGAAGTAATAACATGAATACCCGAGGAAGTAGTCTCATACATCAACTTTAACTCCTCATAATCTTCCATGAATTTAATGCAATCTCTTTTCCAATGCCCAGTCTCTTTACAGTAGCAGCACTTACCAACGTAAGAGGTATCTGACTCGGGCTCAGAAGATACACGCTTGCCATGATTCAAAATCTGGACAACTTTGTCTTCACCCTTGTCAGCATTAGATTTAGTAAACCTACCCTTCTCATTCATGAGATTGTACAGGGTACTCTTCACGTTTGGCTCAACTGTCTTGAGCATATCATGCAGTTCAGTCAACGTCTTCGTTAAGCCTTTCTTGATATAGTTCCTTACGAACTTATCATAGCTTGACGGCAGTGACTGCAGAATGATCTCAGTTGCCAATTCCTGGCTAACTGGATAATCCAGTTTCCTCAGGTTATCAATGTAACCCATCATTTTACTGACATGAGGACTTACTGGATGATTATTTGGTAGCTTGCAGCTAGTGAGAGATTTAACCAACTGGTATCTCTCCACTCTTACCTGCTCCTGAAATTTCAATTTCAGGCTGCTGATCATCTCTATTGGCGACTCCATGTTCTCATATTGCTTCCGCAAATCTGAGTCCATGGTAGCCAATATCAGACCACGCACATCTACCGCATCATTATAATGCTTATTCCAAGCATTATATACTGCATGACTGGCTTTGGATCCGATCCTCTCGGGGAGAGCTTTCTTAAGGACATAGTCCTTTCTCTCATGCCTGAGAACCAGCCTCAGGTTCCGCGACCAAGTCAAGAAATTTGATCCGTTCAGTTTGTCCATCTCAAGGACATACCGGATCGAGAAAGTGTTTTGATTGTTTGTGCTTGTCATAGCTGAAATTTAGAGATAAATAGAGTTTTAGTTATTAAGTTCATAAAAGAGCAATCTTAACAACTTATAAGAAAACTCGCATTGTATTCAAAATTTCTTTGTTTAACCTCATAAGAATACAATGATTCCGAGACCCATGTTCAGCTAAATCCAAAGTGGGCCACTGGCCGTCACCCAGAATTAGCTTTACTTGGTAAGCATACACACAACTAGTTATAACCAATAACTCTCGGTTGTGAATTGGACCCGAGGCCCAAATTCACCAGATGTCTCAAGGCCCGGGACTCCCGATGGCCCAGTCAAGGAAACCAATCTCTTACAGCCAAATAATCACTAAAATCTGGGACTCCCAATGAAATTAGTGACTATATACTACTTTACTTACGCGAAAACAGACACCTCACACTGTAAGCCATATCTGTAATCAAATAAGCGTTAAGTAGCTGACAAGATTGGAAAGACATCCAAGCTTGATATTGTTTTTGAGGATTTTCAGTTTTATTTCCAAAAATAGAAGATTACTATTTTGGGAAACTTTCTTATTTTAGAAACTTTCTAAATTTAGTAACTTACTAAAAATAGAAATTTCTAATTTAAATATTTCATTAAATATTTTGGGTTGGGTCACAAATTATAGGCCCAATTCTTGGCCCAAGACCATAGAATTCCAGCTGGCCCAATAATTTGACATAACCGATCCGGTTTATTAATTCTGGTCCAAGACCAAATTAACTATCAAAACCATCGGTTATTTACTAAACCAGACCAGCTCTAAATTATTTGGTCCAACCAAATCAAACTTAGACCAGCCTTCGGTTTAGGTTAAAATTCAATTTTGAATTTCAATCCGTTTTAACCAGAAATTAAATAATACCATGTATTAAATAATTTCCAGCAAACCGCGATTCGGGTTAACCGCTTAAACCACCAATTAAATTGGATCGGTTCAGTTAAATCCAAAACCGGGAAGAAACACCTAGTGTTTTAGCCAATTTGATTTAACTTGCGGTTTTAGGCTTTAAACACACAATCAACCGCCAATTAAATGGACCGGTTTAATCGGTGTGGTTTTGGGCAACGAACCGCGAAGCTCGGTTTAACCGATTGACTCACTACAAGAAAACAGGATTTTAGCGACTACAAGTTGCGACTGATTTTATAGTCGCTAAATATTGCGACTATTTAGCGACTAAATTGTGACTAAGTTTGCGACTAATAAGGAATAGTCGCAATTTAGTCGCTAAATTGCGACCACATGTTATTAGTCGCTATTTAGTCGCTATTTAGCGACTATATAGCGACTAAATTCGGCGGGTCGCTAAACGGTTTCATATTTAGTCGCAAAAAGTTGTTATAAAGTTGTTATAAACACGTTTATATTGTGGCATGCGTAACTGTAACTATTTTTGCGATATAGTCGCTAAATAGTCGCTAAATAGTCACAAAAAGTTTTATATATACAAACATGAAGTCGACCTCTCCTTATACCCTAAACCCTAACAAACCCTAAAACTCTAAGTTATAAACAAAAATCTAATAAATAAAACCCCAATTATTATATAACATATAAAATTAAGTACAACACTTAAAATCTTAAACATTACCTTTCAAACCCTATACCCTAAACCCTAAACAAACCCTAAAACTCTAAATTATAAACAAAATTTTAAATAAATAAAATTCCAATTACTATTTAATATATAAAATCAAGTACAACACTTAAAACCTTAAATATTACCCTTCAAACCCTATACCCTAAACCCTAAACAAACCCTAAAACTCTAAATTATAAACAAAAATATAAGAAATAAAACCCCAATTACTATATAACATATAAAATTAAGTACAACACATAAAACCTTAAACATTACCCTTCAAACCCTATACCCTAAACAAACCCTAAAACTCTAAATTATAAAGAAAGAACTAATAACTAAAGTTTCAATTGCTAAAATGTATATTAAATTAAGATACATCACTTATACCCTTAAACATTATCCTTTAAACCCTATACCCTAAAATCATATTCTAAACCTTAAACTCTTGAACACAAACACTAATAAACTAATCAATATTCACTTTAGTTTAGATTTGGTTCGGTTTTGTATGAACAAATGTTTAGGATTTAGGTTAAGAAAAGATGGTTTAGGGTAAGGTTAAGGAAATATGGTTTAGGGGTATCCTAAACCCTAAGTTTTTTTCATATTACTTTATCTTGAACCCTAAACCATAACAAGAATATAGCCATAATGAATACACTCTATACCTCAAACTCTAAACCCTAAATTATAACTTTAAATCTTAAAGTTTAAGTTCTAAATAATTTAAACTAAAACATAATGAATAAAACTAAAATATAACTATTAGTTACTTATACATAAAATCATTCACATATATACTTTCTTAAAACCAGTTAAAAAAAATTTATTTATAAAACTTTGAAATCTATTTACTTAATCCTAAATCATAAATTTATAACTTTAAACCAATAATTTATTTGTTATAAATGTTCATAAGTAAATCTAATACTTAAAAAGTCCAAAACACATACAAATTTCAAAACAGTGGTCTTGACCGGTAAAAGTTTTGGCTTTGGCACCAAATATTTGGTTTTGGCACCAATTTGTTTTGGTTTTGGCACCCGAATTTTTTGGGTTATGTCAAAAACCTAATTTTGTGCTCTCTTTTTCCTCTTCGTCTTCTCTTCTCTTCTCAGCCTCCGCTTCTTCTCCTCCCTTCATCTTCTCCTCCTCCTCCCTTTAGATCTGTTTTTTTAATTCTCATCCATGGGATTTTTATTCAATTATTTTTATGGAGAAGATGGCTATTAGATTATTCTCCAAGGCGTCGCTCCTCTAGCTTCACTGGTGGCTAAACAATCGGCCGAGTGAAGGAACATCAAGAGAGGATAATTCAAAGGAGCTCATAATCTGTAAAAAAAAATTTGTCTTTCTGATACCTTCGATTTTGATTCTTTTTCAGGTTGCTTATCAATGTTTTCATTCTGCAGTTGCAGGTGGAAGCTATCTACGCCCAGATCTATGCCAAATACACCAAACTCACGGTTTTCTCCAGCAAGATCCGTTTAATTTCGGATGCGTTTTCTAGAGATGGCTTCGTGAGAACGAAAGGTCTAAGATCTCCGCCGCGTTCCAAGAGGCTTCTCGCCATGGATTAACCGTCGCTCGAACATGGGCTTTTAGCGACGGAGAAGACCCTGTTTTGATTTTGTTCTGTCTGCTGAAGCTGCAACTGCAGGAGCTGAATCTACCGTTCAGATGCAAGCACATGTAAGGTTTATTTTCTGGTATCTTCTTCAATCCTTTTATCACCTATCACCATCGTTTCAGATTTGTTTGGTCTTACACACTAGCTATTTGGTTATCCTGTGTTGATTCATCTATTTTGTTTTTGTCCTTCTCTGTGTAAATTGAACTCGTATTTGTTTAGTTTTTGCATATACAAATTCTGTATGTTGTTGTTAATGTTAGAGAAACATTTCCAATTTAAAAGTGCTCGGTTAACTCGGAAATCATGTTCTATGTACAGATAACAGGATCAGACACATTCCAGTGATTAATGTCATCTTTTGTTTCGTATTTGAAAGTTGTGATTATAAGTAGCTGAAATGTAATGAAAATTTGGTGCCCTCAGTTTGTGTTGGAAGCTGCTACGAGGTACTGTGCTGAGATCCCGAGACATGCTATTACAACCTGGCTTTTTACACTTAATAGAAACCCGACATTAGATCGTTTAGAGGCTTGGGGTAGGGATGTTGAAACCTGTTACTTGCTTTGTGGATGTTCTAGTGAATGCAGAGATCACCTTTTTTTTTAATGTGCTCACTCAGCTGAAATTTGGAGGAAACTAACTGGTTATATTGGGTTTGACAACCCCCCTATTCGATGGTCTGATGTTATTTACTGGCTTTTGAACATTCATGCTACAAACTACTGCAGAATTGCTCTTTTGCAGGTTTGGGAAGCTGCTATATACATGATACGGGCGGAGAGGAATTGTAGATTTCACAAAGGACTATCAAATTCTTCTACCAATTTATCTTCCAGAATCCTTGCACCTTGCTACACTGCGTTTGAAAGCAACATCTATGACTATCCAGGGGTCTTTTTGGGCCACCAGCTTGCTCACATTTGGCGTTACCACCCACCTTGACGTTCAGTGGCCTCTTCGCTTAAGCCTCTGCGTTATAAAGCTCTGCATCTTGGTCTGTTACTTGTTTTGCCGTTCTGTTTTTATTAGTCTTGTTGATCCCTCTTTTAGTTGCTATCTGATTCTTGTTACATTTATTTCTTTTGTTTTTGTATTTTCCCTGTATTTCTTTTGTTTTTGTATTTTTGTATTTGTTTTTTGTATTTTGTTTATAAATAAAAAATATTTAGTATTTAATGATAATTTTTTTGTATTTATTTTTTATAGAATTTATTTGGTTTATAGATTAGTATATTAATTAATATTTAATTTGTAAATATTAAAATTAATATTATTTATTTATTTATTATTATTATTATTAGTCGCTAATTAGTCGCTAAAATAACCATATATTAGTCGCAAATTAGTCGTTCATCAGTTGCTAAATTTAGCGACTCAATAGCGACTAATTATAACAAAATATATATAGTCGCTAAATAGTCGCAATTTAGCGACTAATATAGCGACTAATAAAATTAGCGACCACAGATTAGCGACTAACTACATTAGTCGCTATTGGGTCGCAAAATTATATTTAGCGACTAAATAGCGACTATTTACGCAGTCGCTAAAAACCTGTTTTCTTGTAGTGACTATTCGCGGGACGTAAAATTTTAATGGGCCAAACAATCGGATCCAAGATCCAACTCGGCCCATTAACGCAATTGTGGGCCATGATCCAACCGAGGCCCAATGATCCAACACGGTTGCTCACGATCGTTTGCGATCGATCATTGCAACGGATCTACCTCGGTACACGGCACACACATCACGCATTGGCTCGCTCACGATCCTATGTTGCCTCACGATCATCAGATCGGTCTCGGCCCATTATCACGCTCGGCCAATGTCACGATCGATTGCAACACACGCACGCACATGATCAAACAACATGATCGAACGATTTGGCATCACTCGGCAACATTAATTACACGATTTAGGGTTTCATTAATAATCGCCTCACATTATCACACGCCCACATTATTAATTAAACAAGCTTTGACCACAACAAACGATTAGGGCAAAATCTTGTTAGCAACAAATCGCAACTAAACACATGATCCGAGACCACTAAAGATTTGCGATTAGGTTTTAATTAGTTTTAATCAATTTTTTTTTTTTATTCCTTAATTGATTCAAAAACCATTAAAACATTCATATGATCCAATTTCACAAGAAACCTAATGCCTAGGCTCTGATACCACTGAAGGATTATTGGTGTTTCCAAGGTTTAATTCTCGTATTACAACCTGACACAAATCCTTAAACAGATCTAGGTTCTCGGCAAAAGAATCATAAACCAAACCTGATCACTACCTTTCAGATTGCAGCGGATGATGGATGGTAATGATGAGATCAGCTAGAACAGATGGCAACACCTATTCCTCCTCGAGTATCCACACTCTTACAAGCACGGGACGGCTGCTAGACCAAAAGTTGGAAGAATCAGAGAGAGATTTCAGAGAGAGAGAGGGCGCGGCAAAGCCAGAAAATCGCAGGAAGCATTCTTCCTTTAGGGTTTTCTGATTCTCTTATATCTCATTAATGGGCCCAAGTCATTAGACTAATGGCTCATTAATCTTTTGGGCCCAAAATACAAATCAGACAAAAGCCTGTGTTTGTCTGGCCCAAAACTCTGATCCAATACAGTAAATGCCATTGCATCTTACCGTATTAATTCCATTTAACTTTCCCGTTAGCTATGGTGTGTGACCCTTCGGGATCATACAATACTGGTAATAAGTCCTAAACTTATAGATCATGAGCGGACTCTAGCAAGCCATCATGATCACCCAGTATTTATGACTTATGTCTGATCTCGACACTTATCATACTTTCTAGAGATAGTACGGTAGATTTCAGGACATTCCCAACAGTATAAACATAATATGATTATGTTATTAAAATCTGACATCTGTATTATTTAATAATGGTTATTAAATAATAGTCCCGAAGTAATGTATGACATTTTATAGGTCATCAAGTATGTGACTTGATCATGAAACCCTATAAATAATAAATGACATAAATTATGTTTGTCTCTGGTCGAGGTTGTTAAAGTGGGACATTAACAACCACGTGAGACTAGTATGTGAGGTGACTGATGACTAAGTTTCATGGAGTCATTAATAAGAGTATTAAAGTCAATCACATAGGTATGTGTTAGAGAACACATGATCGGACATGACCCACTGATGAGAACTCTACTGGATAGTTATATAAGTGTCATGAGAGTTTTCATTGCGACTATAGAGTATAGTCCTTAGACCTGAGTTCATCATGATTTCTTACATGTGAATTGGTCCGCTTTGACCTTGTCAAACGTCAGCCGTAACTGGTGATCATAAAGACATTGATTGGGCGTATCATGAAGCGTGTGAAGGAACAGGGATGGAACAAGATGGAAATTGTCCATCCTATATAACAAGAGAGAAATATCTCAGGGCCCATCGAAGATTTGATACTGAGAAATGTGTGGCCACACTCAAACGAGGTGATTGTCAGTCGTTTGTCTTGTCAGTATAAATCGGAATTCGATGAACATGATTTTGGCTTAATAAGGATGACACGGATCTTGCCTTATGCCGGATCGAGATATAGTGACGAAGGGATTATAGGAATAGATGATTCCAGTACAAGTGGGAGATTGTTGGGAATGTCCTGAAATCTATTTGTACTTACTCTGAGAGAAAGTCGTGTTGTCGAGATGAGACAATCATATGACACTAGGTACTCGTAATGCTTTGCTAGAAGCCACTTATGATCAATGAGTTTAGAACTCATTGCTAGTGTTATATGATCCTACAGGGTCACACACCTAAGCAAACTGGACATTGAATGTGAGGTTGATCATTAGTGTAATGATCGGATGAATGCATATTTGATATGCATTCGATGTCATCGTTTCTGGGCAGTGTCGATCGACGCACTATGTGTATCGGTCGACACGGATCGACTGTGTCGATCGACACAAAGAGTGTGTCGGTCGACACAACTCGCGGATTAGCAGATTAAATCGGTTTAATCATTAGTTAATCCCATTGCGGTTTAAGTCGACATATATAAGATATATGGTCGACCTAAACTTGGACCTAACCTAATTGATAGCCACCAGAAACAGAAAAGAAACCTCTCTGGAGATCAGATCTCTGATAGGCACTAGCATCCCTGCTGTCCAGTTCTGTGTGCGTGTGGATACCAGTAGAGGCGCATCACTTGAGGCGCTCTAGATCTCGATTACTTGCTAAGACTTCCGCTGCATTAATCACCAGGTAATCTTCAGATCTGATAGATTCAATTACATGAACCTGTAGATTCTAGGCTCGGAATTCAGACTAGGATTGCCTAATTGGATTAGGAATCTGCTAGAAATTCCTTCACAATAACCCTCAAACTCCAGGATCGTCTCCCGAGACAGAATCGATTTGACTTTCCTGAGCTCTGATACCACTTGTAACGTCCCGTCCGCCTCTACCGGTGAGTCACCTATCCCTTTGTCGGACTCGTGGGCCCCACCCCTGTCCAACGGTCGTTGCGTTATTTTTCGTAGGCCCGACCAAGTAATTTACTGACCCTGCAATCACCACGTGACTTTTTCCCATGTTTTGTCCTCACTTGCATGATACCGTGAGTCACTTCCCGGTAGGTCATCCATCCTTTGACTACTCCAGCTCAAGCACGCTTAACTCTGGAGTTCTCTCTGGAAAAGTGACCGAAAAGGTAAGTGCACTTTGGTAACATAGGTAGCCAAATTAATTCATTTAAGCCGTTCTCAAATGGGCCGGGCCCAGTATATTACAGTTTTCCTGTGAGAGAGAGCCATACTAGAGCAGGAGAAACCAATTTTCTGTAAGCATCTTTCTTGGGTGAAACTTTCATCAGGCAGGGACCAGTTCTCAGTTTTGGTCCAGCTATATCCATAAGAACGGAGAATGGCATCTCAAGTATCTGAGAGGTTCTTCTTACCCTTTTGATGATCTCACCCCAAGTGCTCGGATCTCCATGTGCGCAGTTTATACGGATAACAGAAGCGCCAGCTTTAACAATATCTGTTGTAAAGGTTTCACTAGGGATGTTAAAACGGGCGGGCCCGGCCCGTTTAGGCCCGGCCCGTTTAGGCCCGTACCCGTTTAGACCCGAACCCGATTAAACCCGTTTATATTTTGGACCCGTTTAGGCCCGCCCGTTTAGACCCGTTAATTTAATACGTACCCGTTTAAGCCCGTTTAGGCCCGTTTAAAAAAATATTTTTTTTATTATAAAAAACAAAAATACAAATTTTTTTTTTAATATTATAATTTATATATTTATCAACATTCAACACCATATTAATGAAATATTGTTAGTTAAGTATTTTATCATTCTTATATAATTCATATATCATAATAATTAATATTTTGTCTTCTTAAAAAAGAAATTATTGTCAATTACTTTTATATTCTATTAGCATGGTTGATAATTTATTATATGATATTTAATTACTTTAACACTATTTTGTATACATTTAGAAATAAAAAGTTTTAATATATCATTTATATTTTTATTGAAGTTTTTAATTTTAGATCGAATATAAAATATAAAATAATAATTTTATTTTAATACTAAAATTTTAATATTTACTTTTAAAAACTATTTTCTATATTTTTCGAATTTGTGAATATTTTTATATATTTAAAAATAAAAATTTAATCAAGTAAATGGGTTGTTGTTTATCATTTATATTTTATTGAAATTCTTTAATTTTAGATGGAATATAAAATATAAACTAAATATTTTTATTTTTAACATTAAAATTTAAATCTTTACTTTTTAAATTATTTTATATATTTTCTTATTTTTGGACTTTTTTTTTGAATTTTCTATAATTAATAGTATTTTTATGATTTATTATTTAATTATTAAAATATTTTTTTTTAAAGTTAAACGGGTCTAAACGGGTACCCGTTTAAAAATCATAAAAACCCGATTAATAAACGGGCTTAAACGGGTAAGCCCGTTTACACATGTGACTTAAACGGGCTCATTTTTATACACGAAGCCCGTTTAGGCCCGTTTACGAAAGGGTTGTTTTAACATCCCTAGGTTTCACTCTCGGTTGCTTCTTTACCAACAATGACCATGGTATGAGTTTTCTTCCCTCACGAAGCTTAACTCTTTATATGATAATACCCTTCCTTCATCATTTTTCTTAATAATATTATCCTTCTTCTGCTTGTGATATGATTCCATAGGAGACTTCTTCAACAGATTAATGGTTGCGTCGAGGATGGGGAGAACAGGCAGATTGTTGTTGTCTAAACTTGACAGACCAAGAGAAGCAAGATAAATGTTGAGCTTCTCAGTGTCCAATGACCTCAAAGCCATATAATGAATTAAGTTTGTTGCACATTCCATATATTTTCTGCAACAAACAGTATTAGGAAATAGGGAACATAGCAAAGCCAAAAATAAGCAATGCAGAGGGATGTTTTTCCTTGATAACAATGCAATTATGCAAGTTTTAATATTTCTCTATGTTAAGAAGACTTAAATTAGGGGGTTACAAAATGTCAACGGACCTGTCACATAACTGAAGTTGAGAAGCGTTCGACTTCTCTGCTGCTAATAGATGAGACTGAAGAGCATTCAGTATTCCAAGAACAGGAGCCACGTTTTGGCCTCCAATGCTTCCTCCAGAGGTATGCTTGTGACTCGAGATGAGAAAAATCAGCTTTAGACTCTGCAGTCGAAACTCCAGTTACATTCTGTGGAGGTATTATCACCATTAACACATAACAACGTGAGCACGTCATATTAACATTTTGTCCTCTAGATGTTCAATACAATTTGGATCTGGACTTCTCGCTTGCACGGATAATGCTGTGTTGACCATCAAAAGGATGACTCAATTCAACGGTCAAGGATTACAGATGTTGTGATTAGTCAGTCCATTGCAAAGACTTTGGATTGATTGTCTTTTAAAAAAAAAAAGCCTCATGTGTCTAAATCTCGAAGTCACCAATAGTTATTACAAGAACATTTCCCATCTTTAAAATGATGAAAACGATTCAAATCCCTCAACACAATCTCTCTACCAAAGACCAATGTTATATACTTCATCGCGTTGTGGCAATCTCCGCATACCCGTAAATTCTTGAACACCCTAACCGGTTTAGATTTCCCCGTGCTTATAAGCCCAAACGCAACCGCGATTTTCTCGCTGTGCTGAAACAATAACCTCTCCTTCTCTGCCTCATCATCCTCTTCCTCTAGCTTGTGAAGAACAAGATCCGTATCAGGAACATATCCACAACGTTTTATTTCTCTAATCAATCGGCCCAGTTTATATATGATGACTATTTGGGTGAGATGTATCGCCTACGTAGAACTTATGAACCTCATCTCCCACCTCTATCCAACTGCAACCTCCTCCTTTAACCAGGTTTCTCTCTTTCATCTTCTTCCTCAACTCTGCAGATTCTTCCCATTTCCCTACATCAAAAGTCAAAACATTCAACATCGTTTTAACTTCACTTAAGTTTAGTCATTATAAGAAAGAGTTTGATCGGTTTGTGTTTGAATTATATAGATACCCGTACTAGCATATATGTTTGAGAGCTGTATATAAGCCGCAGGCTCGTTCGGGTCAAGTTCTAAGATCTTTCTTGCAGCCATCTCTCCTAGCTCCGTGTTACTGTGAACCCTACAAGCTCCAAGAAACGTACGCCACACTAGAACATCGGCCTGGAAGGGCATTGTGTTAATGAACTCAAATGCGTCTGTGAGAAGTCCTGATCGACATAGAAGATCTACCATACAAGCATAATGCTCCATTCTAGGTTTGATCTTGTGGTCTTCATAAATTGATTTGAAATGTCTCCATCCTTCGGAAACCAAACCAACATGGGTGCACGCGGATAAGATTGCAACGTAAGTGACCTCATTTGGCTTCACCCCTGCTCCCGTCATTTGGTTGAATGTTTCAAGTACCCTTTTTCGCGGATCCATGTTTTGCGAAACCTGTGATCATTGAAGTCCATGAGATGACATTACGATCTTGCATTAGATTGAAGACTCGAGAAGCTGTGTCAATGCTTCCACATTTGGAATACATAGAGATCAAAGCATTGCAGATAGGCTGATTGCACGAGAGCCCCAGTTTAACCACCTGGGTATGGATTTGCTCGCCTTTTCTTATCGAACCAATACTTGCAACTCCACTCAACAAGCTAGCAAATGTGAAAGCGCTAACACCTAATTCTCTCTCAGTCATCTCATGGAAAAGCTCAAAAGCTTCCTCAAAATCCAAGCTCCTGCAGGCTCCGTCAAGAAATGTGTTATATGAGACCAAGTTCTTTTCGGAAAGCGATTCAAAAGCTCTCCGAGCGTCTTCCATCCTGTCAGATTTAACAAACATGCTGATAACCGAGTTTGCAACAGAGCTATTCGAAGCAAGACCTCTTTTGAAGGCGTGACCAAGAACCTGTTTACCTCCTCGTGGATCCAAGAGATTCCCGCACGCTTTGAATGCGCTCGAGAAAGTGAAATGATTTGGCTGGACGCGACCTTGGGTTATCATTTCACAAAAACAGCTTAATAGCCTCTGTATCGAGATTACAGTTCTGAATATAACCTGTGATCAATGCTGTCCACCACATAACACTATGATCCTGCATTCTATCAAATACCTTCCTGCAATCATCTACAGAACCATCCACAGAGCATTTCGCATACATGTCAACTAAACTACAACCAACATCAACCGCGAGTCCTGACCTAATAGCCCAAGAATGCAACTGCTTTCCCAAGGACAGATCCTCCAACTCAGCACATGCCGAGAAAACAGAGCTTAGTGTGAACTTATCTGGTTCAAATCCGCTTAAAACCATGTCCAAGAAAAACCCGATTGCTTCCCTAGGAAACCCCATTTGCATACACCAAGTAATCATCAATGTCCAAGTAACAACATTTAGTTCAGACATTTAATCGAACACTTTATATGCATTCTCGAGATTGTTCTTCCCTTTCACAAACATGTCGATCAAAGAACAACCTACACAGACGTCAGATTCAAAATGACCAGTCTTCATCAAAAATCCTAAAATCACTCTTCCAGCGGAAACATTTTCCGGACTCGAGCAAGCTCGAATCATCGCTGTGTAACAATAATCGTTTGGCATTAAACCCATCTCCAGAAACTCAACAAAGAGCTTAATCGCATCGAGTTCCTTTCCATTGTTAGCGAAACAAGCCATCATAGCACTCCAGGAAACAACATCTCGCTTACTTAATCTCCCCATGGTCTCAAACACATCCTCGGCTCGCGCTAAATCTCCGGATTTCGAATACAAGCTGATCAGTGAGTTGTAGAGAACCGAGTCAGGCTCGATCTCAAACTCAACTAGTCGGGAGTGAACGAGTTTTCCGAGTCGAAATTCGCGTGCTCTGATACAAGACTTGAGGAGGGAAGAGAAAGTGACGGAGTCTGTGGGGCGAATCCCATCACGAGCCAGGAGATCAAGAGCCGAGACCGCTCCCCGAAGATCTCCAGCATTGAGATGGCGGAGGATCAGACGGTCGGCGACGTTGACGCGATTCGGTATGGACGGTCGGGATGAAACGGGAAGTTTGGCGGGAGATGGAAGTGAAAAGCTTATCATCGCCATCGTTTCCCATCTGAAACGAGTACAAGGCACAAATGCCACTAACTCTTAGAAAAAAATCATAAATGCCACTCTCCGATAAAATTACAATTTTACCCTTAATGAATCTCTAATGATGGTTTGTCAAGGTTAAATAGCAGTGAATCGGTATAGGTTTCAGTAATACACGGTAGTTCAGTGGTTGTGCGCGTTCCTGAACGCGCGTCGCGCCCAGGGTTCGAATCCTCCTATGCGCGGTACATCTGGTACAACTGGAGGATTATTTTGACAGTTGTACCAGTACATCTGAGGGGCAGTTGTACCATCTGAAGGGCAGTTGTACTAGTGGTACAACTGGTACATCTGAGGGGTAGTTGTACTATTGGTACAACTGGTACATCTGGGGGTAGTTGTACTAGTGGTACAACTGGTACATCTGGGGGATAGTTGTACCACGAGGATGGTGAGTATTCACTTAAAAATATTCAGGGGTAGTTTCGTCAGTTCACTTAAAGCGAGTGACATGTTGATCATGGAGTGGCATGGGAGATTATTATTTGAAAGATAGTGGCATTTGTGACATTAATCCATCTGAAACCGTACGTATCTCAATAAAATGTTAATTATCTAATATTTACGTCATAACCCCCCTCATGTTTAATGGAACTACTAATACGCCGCAAAAACTATTATTCTATTCAATCAAATACGGATTTTATAAACCCTAATTGATATCATAAACCTTCGTCCCTCCTTCTCTGACGAAATAGAGAAATTAGCTATGGAGATATCTGTTATTGCTTCATCGTCAATCGATAGCGGAATCGGAAGCTGGGATCTCAAAACCGGGGACAAGCAACTTGTTTTCAAGCCATGCGCCTCTCCCGCGCACGGTCTCACCGTCGTCGGAGAAAAATTCCTCGCCGCCTCTCAGCTCCGTAACGCATCCGGTTCATCTGGCTCGATTTTCTTCTGGTCTTGGAATAAGGTTTCTTCCCTCTCATATCTGACATACACCCACATTTGTTTCTCTAAAGCTTTTATGTTTTTGATTGTAGCCTCAAGTAGAAGTTAGGAGCTTCCCTGTGGAGTCAATAAAGGCTCTTGCAGCTAACAGTGAAGGAACTTACATAGTTGGTGGTGGAATATCTGGAGATATATTTCTTTGGGAGGTAACATTTTTATAAATTGTTTTCTCTTCAAGAAGTTCTTGTGTGCTTAAGCGTATTTGAGTTCAATGGTCACAACTTGGTGAATTAGGTATCGACTGGGAAGCTGCTTAAGAAGTGGCACGGTCATTACCGTTCAGTAACATGTTTGGTGTTCTCTGGCGACGATTCTTTGTTGGTTTCAGGATCTCAAGATGGATCTGTTAGAGTCTGGTCTCTTATAAGGTTAAATCTTGCGGATTTCTCTTGCCTGGTTTTAAGTTTTTTTTTCTTTCGTAAAGGTAATTCTTATTTTTTTGCTCTTGTTGGTTAGTTAGGCTATTTGATGATTTCCAGAGGCAGCAAGGGAGCACTCTCTATGAACACAATTTTAATGAGCATACAATGTCTGTTACCGACATTGTCATAGACTATGGAGGCTGCAATGCTATGATAGTTACTGCTTCAGAAGATAGGACTTGCAAGGTACTTGTTTCGACTAGTAATCTATATGCATTTGTTAACTCCAATGAAAGTTAAGTGATTTGCATAAAACCCTGATATAGCTTTTCTATTTCATGGCCTTGGTTGGTTTTTTTAATTTAAATCCATAGGTTTGGAGCCTGTCCAAGGGGAAATTATTGAGAAATATCATATTTCCTTCAGCCATCAATGCACTTGCATTGGACCCTGGCGGGTCTGTTTTCTATGCTGGTAGTAGAGATAGCAAAATTTATATCGGTGCCATGAATTCCTCAAGTGACTATGCGACACAAGTTCTTTGTTCAGTATCCGAACAAAGGTTAGTTCTATCTTCTTCTCTTTTGCTAGTTGCATATTGTAAATCATGATTGTGCTGTAGTAATTTTCAACTCTAATATTGGTTTTATGAGATTTTTTGTTTATATTATTTGAGCATTTGCTTGTAGTAGTTTTTGATTATAAGATGTTTTTTTTTTAATTAGATCTCTTAACATGTTGATTTTTTAATAGATTTATATAATTAATTAATTATTATAGTTATTAGCAGTTCCACTAAACATGAGTGGTAAAAATCAACACCCCTCATTAACTTATTTATAATTATTGACTCAATAATTTGTGTGGGAACAGCAAAGCTGTTACTTGCTTAGCATATTGCGCAGAAGGAAACCTTTTGATTTCTGGATCAGAAGATGGTGTGATTTGTGTTTGGGATCCCAAATCACGTCACCCTGTTCGTACTCTCCGCGATGGTAAAAGTATGTTTCTTTTGCTTAAGCATTTTCTTCTGTTTAAGTTTTACTTATACAAAATGATTCTCTTTTTTTTTTTTTTGCCTTTCAAGCTTCTGTTCTTAAAGGTCCTGTGAATAACATTCAAGTGGTCAGAAAAACGATTGTTGGTAACCCCAACAAATCACAATCTTCCTGGAAACGAAATGGGTCGTCATTACCTCCGCCTTTGGAAAAATACGAAAGATCAGGAGAGGATACTATGGATGGTGTAGTTATCGTTGATCCACCGCCATCTTCTGATTTTCCTGTTTACTCTTCTTTCCTCAGTGCTGAGCTTATTAACGAGCAAGTTAGAGAGCTTCAGGTTTGTGTTTCCTCTGTTTCTGTTAATAAACACATATTCCTCTGTTTTTGACAATTCTGTATTTGTTCTTGGTTGGTGTCAGCAACAAGGCTCTGCAGCAACGGAGATCGAAATGGAAAGATTGAAACTTGAATACAAAAAATCTTTACAGCTGAATGATCAATGGCAGAAGAATTATGAGAATTTGCTCCAAGTGGTTATGGATGAGGAACTAACCGGTGGTTCCGATTGATAGCTTTTGTCTTATTGTTTCTACATTTTTTTTTTTAAATATATTTTGTCAAATGGCATCTGAATATTGCAATGAAAGATGGTTTTATTAATGCCAAATTTAGCATCATATATACAATTAGAGCGTAAAATCAATGATCCAGTAGTTACACAATGATCTCAAATTTACCATCATAGCATTTTGTGAATAAGCCAATCCTTTCTGTTGCTGGGTCGATCCCATAGGCTTTTATTCCATGTCATCACGAAGATGCTTCCAAGTCAAACTAATATGAGCTTCTAGGGCAGTACAATAACCACCATATGTATTATAAACAAATAGTTATAAATCTCATATTATGGTTTAATAGACTGTCTAGTTGGTTTCCTTCGAACGTTGACTGTATATTAAGCCAGAGTATGAGATACTTTATATATATATATATATATATATATATATATATATATATATATATATATATATATATATATATATATATATATATATATATATATATATATATATATATATATATATATATATATATATATATATTATATTAATTAAACTGATAAATTCGTCAGATAACCGGATACAACCAAGGGATAAACCAAAAGCAAAATCTTATCAACAAACTAGAAGGAGAATTTCAAATCGAATCAAAACCGTACCCGGTTAGGTCCGGTACGCTTTAGTTACCACCCATACGCCCTAATCCTTTTGTCGCCGGCGGCCAAGGACGCCGAGATTAATGGCATCGACCGATCTCCTTCCCGGTCCACAACAGAACCGACCGCCGCAACTTATCCAAAGACCGGCGTTCCTTTCCTTCCCACCATCTTCCGAGCCTCGAGTTTCAAGGTCCTTACGGTCTGACCCGGCAGTTAGACACCCTCGACCTTTCCTCTTCGGCTAAGCTGACCGGAGAAATCTGTCTCCTCGGTTCTGTCTCGCATCTTACCTGAGCCCGATCTAGAAGGCAACCGGAGAAGAATCAGAAAGCGAGAGGGCCACCTCACCTCTCACCGACTAAAACTTCTCCTCCGAAGTGAAGACCTCACCAAGTGCCGTCACACACCCCGTCGACTCACGGTGACTCCAACCTCAAACCTCCATTGCGGCTTCCGCTTCTAAACGGTTTCGTCACTGCCTCCATCGCCTGCCTTAGCTCACCGTAAACCACGACCTCCTAAGCTTGACAAGGAAAACGATGAATCGATCCGAGCCTCCTCTTCGACTCCGCCGCCGTCCTCTTACAGCCCTCTAAGCTTGACGAGATCGGAACCGTCGATTTGAGCCGAACCTAGTTCCAGACTGTATCTCTCTCTCTCTCTTCGATGACTGCCTTAGCTCGCTGATGTCCTCTATGGCTCCCTAAGCTTGCCTACCTCAGAGATCGAAGGGCTTACCCAGAATCCCACCGCTAGATCCGCCGTGAAAGTCGTCCCACCAAAATACCTTTGTATAAAGTTCCCTATCAACACCTTTTGATGGACGTCTTGATGTCCTTAAAGAACAATGTCATAGCAAAAAAAACTCCAAAGCATCAAAAAAACGTGTTTAACATCCATATAAACGCCATCCAAATAACTTTAACCAACCAACATAACCTGTAATTACCCCTCTAGAATGCAAAAGATTATCAAATTGATTTAATAGTATATCACAAAAGTTGTATATCAAAGTATAAGTATATGGTCCAAACATGAACAACCATAACTATTTAACGATATATTTGTGGACTGATGCAAACACTTTCAAATCCTATTTAGTCAAAGACATGATGAGAATGCAGAAGATTATGAAAATAATTTAAATTATGTGTATTGTACATCAAAAGTTATTTAATTGTTTGATATTAGTTTAGCACTCATCAATAAGCCCATTGAAAATTTTGCCAAGTCAACAAATTCATCTCGACCCAAAAAGACAAGTTCGAGAAGGAGTCAGTAGTCCAAAAGGAAGTCAGCATCCAAGCGCTATAAATATAACCTTTTATTCTTCATTTGACACACATTGTAACTTGCGAGGGTACCGAGCTACTCTTATAAAGCTCCGGGCTCAAGCAATATTTAGGGAACACGTCATTCGACGGACTCCCACCTCGTACCATCATGTTCTTTGCTCGGATTCGGCCTTAAGATTAATAAAGAACAATTTTGACCTCACTTAAATTTTATTTCTAATCTCGTATTTCGGACTTCTCTGATTGTAACCCAACTTTTGGACAAGATCAAAATTTTGTAACAACAATTGGCGCCGTCTGTGGAGATCGAGAAACTTTTCTACACTCTAAGATGAAGCCGAGATGACATGACCTCTTTCAACCAGCGATACCTCGGAGAAGACAACGAACCCACCACCGAGATCGACTCCTCCAGGCCCGGTCGGAAGGACGGACTTACCGCCCGCACCAATTAACGCCTCAAACGCAAACCTAAATCCTCATATTCCCTCAGATCTCCCCAAAATTGCCGAGCCCAACGCCGCACTAGCCCATGCGAAGATGTCAATGGTCAACAACCCGTTCAACCAAATCAGGATAACGAACACGCACGGAAACGTCAAACCAACAACAACCGTTTCAGACGTCCCTACCCGGAATCAGCAGGACGTCCCTTCTCTTATAAGGATCTTGATGACGCAAATCGACGAGCTGACACGATGCAACAACGATCGCTTCGAGAAGCTCACAAACGCCCAAAACATATGCCACAAGCAAATCGATAACCTCCAAACAGACGAATGTCAGGCACTTCGGAACGCGGAAGTTACCATCGACACATTTACAAACGTAACCATCTGGTCACGCGAACGAACATCCATACCTCGGCTGACACTGATAAACGAGTCTGACGCAAATCAAACTCCGTCCGCTGAACCGACACAACGTGGGGAGGAACCAAGCAGCGGCAGCGACATCGAGCTACTAAAAGCACAACTAGGTAGTATGACGTCCAGAGTCCACAAGGCAACCAGCTCGGCCCTCGAGATCGATAGAGTCCTGAAGGAAACAAAAAACACACCATTCACAAACAAAATAACAGAGACATCAGTTCGGCACCCAGGAAGGATCAAGCTACCCACCTATGACGGAAGCTCGGATCCGCGAAAATACCTGACAGCATTCAGGATTGCAATGGGACGCACCCAGTTCCCTCCCGAGGAATGCGACGCCGGCTTCTGCCAACTTTTCATCGAGAACCTTAGCGGTGCCGCCCTCAACTAGTTCTCACAGCTGGAAGCAAACTCCATCGTCAGCTATCAACAGCTAACTACCACCTTTCTGAAACACTACTCGATGTTCATCCAGGAAAGGGATTCGAGCGCCGAGCGCTAAGCCAATGACCAAACGAATCTCTCAGGTTGTACATCGATAGATTCAAAGCCATCGTCTCGAAGATCTCGGTGACCGACAGCAAGGGATTACCAGCGCTGCGAAATGGGCTTTTGTACGAATCGCCATTTCGTAACGAGCTACCCCTGAATAAACGACAAACTCTAGATGATGCTCTCCACCGAGCTGTTGTTTTCGTCGAAATAGAAGAAGAAAGGGAGCTACTCGCCAAAAATTTTGGAGCAACGAAGCCCCCCAAAGGAATATAATCGACACAGGAATACGTTGAACTGCGCCAGCATTACAACCAAGAATACAAGAACTCAAAAAAGGATGGCAAGAGAACAACGACCCACTTCACCAACGAGTATGACCTGCCATGCAACCCGGAAAATCGAACCAAAAACAAAAACACAAATACAATCGATCAAGAAAAATCTTTTTGCACGTACCACCAGAGGTCAGGACACGACACCAATGACTGCCGCCTCCTGCAGAACCTCCTACTCGGGGAATACCTGAAAAGAGACACGAACATAACAAACCGGAATATGCAAACGACACCCTTCAGAAATCAGACAAGGGACGACGACGGTCGAGTCCGACTCGTCAGGGGAAAGAACAGGAAGCACGAAGGTGCACAGCGGATGGAGCAAAACGACGCCGACGCAGAATCTCATAAAAGGGCTCGAGGCGACATGGAAACAGGAATGCCCTTACCAAGAAAGCGCATCAATGGGATCCTCGGAGAATTTCCTGGCTACGGCGGCTCGATAGATCCTGCGCCAGAACCAAGCCAGGGAGTAAACACTAGATCGAAAAAGGAATAGAACCACGTCGGCAAAACAAGCAATGAGGATAGGGTCACATTCACCGCAAAGAGCAAAGAGAAACCCAGTGGGTCGCACGACGACCTGCTCGTCATCAAGCTTCGGATAGGTAGGCACGGAATTGCCAAAACCCTGATCGACACCAGAAGCGCGATCTATCTCATCTTCAAAAGAACCTTGCAGAAGATGAAACTCGAGAGGTACATAGTAAGGAAACTAAAAAGAACCCTCACCAGCTTTAGAAGCGTAACAACGATAACGATTGGGACGATTCAACTGCCAGTATATGTCGGACGAGTCACCGAGTTCACCACCTTCCTCGTCATGGACCGAACAGTGACCTACGATGCCATTCTGGGAACCCCATGGATCCACGAAATGAGAGCGGTCGCTTTAACTTACCACCAGTGCATAAAATTTCCAGTCTCAGGAGGAACCTAGACGATTTGGGGAGAACAAAGGGGGCCGGAAGCTAACCCTCCGAACAAAAACAAAGCGCCAGCAACCCCTAGCGACGCACCAAGCCTGAAGCTCCCAGACGAAGGGATAGCTCCGAAGGAAGCCACCACTCAAGGTACGATCCTATAGACAAGATCCCTTATCCTTCTTACATATATATATCGCAAAAAGAAAGAGAAATTGTAAAAAAAGAACTATGCTTAACTTGATCTCTCGTTCGAGAGTACGTAGGCAGACTTTACAAGGCCTAATCACTTCTCTACTTCAAAATTAAGCATATTTCCTTTCAGGAACATACTCAGATTACCCGAAAATACTAACATCGACATTCTGGCCAAATGATCAATATAACCAAAATGTGTCCCAAGACACAGTGGCATCACGCCACGTTGTCAACTTCGACAACTCCTAAGTCGGGGCAAACCCGTACAAGTCTTTAGAATAGGTTGAATAAGCTGAACCTCCTTCGCACAACCCAATTCAAAGACTTCATAGGATAAGCAGAGCACTTACTCGCACCTAAAACTAACATATAACATGATAAGCCAGGCCCACGCTCGCCCTTACAAACATTTGTACATAAGAAGAACACAGCTTCATACTTTAAAAACCACAAGAGGGATAAGCCAAAACTAAACTTAATCCTACAAGCATTCGCAAAATCCAAACCCTACCTCAAATACGCAGAATGAGCCAGCAACGAGCTCAACCCTGCAAGTGTTACAAAAACAAACGCAACAAAGACGCTCGTAAAAGACAAAAGCCGAGCACAGCCTTGCATCAAAAAAAAGGGGGGGGGGTGGGAGCCCGGACACCTCCTACAACAATACGCAATCAGAGACCAGATTAAAGACAAGAAAGGCCGCACCAATAACTATGAAAGCAATGAATCCGTCAAAGCAAACAAAATACACATCAAGCTCGGATCCATCCCCCTCCGTTTACGACTAAAAGCAAAAAAAAGGAGTCATTAAACCAAAAAAAGAGAGGAAGAAGACGAACTAAAGAAAAGTTCCAAAGACCAAACACAACCACTAATGCGTTTACAAAAAAAAACAAAAAGAAAAGAGAATTAAGGAACACGACATAACACAACCAAAGCACTCAGTCATTTAGAGATTCCCGGAGCTCGCAAACCAGCAGCCACCTCAGGAATAATAAGCACGGCGTTCGATCCCTCGGGACAGTCGAGCAACTCTTCGGAATACACGTCATCATACCCGGGATCTTTGAGAGGAGTCATAAAAAAAATCGCCCCTCACAAGCTCCGGAACATGCAAGGCGACCAGTTCAGACCGCAAGCGGTTATCATACTCCTTAAGCTTCTCAAGGCGAGCATTAGGAAACTCAACTCCCTCCTCCACAAGAAGTTGAAAAGCGCCGAGCACGGCGATAACCTGATGCAATTCCAGCAGCTTTTTCATCGCCAAGATATCATCTCTCCTCTCTGATCTGATCTTATAATGGCGTTCAGAAGCCTCTCATACATCCTCCGCCTCTCGAAAAGGGCAGCTTCTTCACTCGAAGAACGCAGCCGGCCACACTCGGACTTAAGAGACCCAATCTCGGCCCTCAGAGAACTAACCAAATCTCTACTTTCATTCTCAGATTTTCGTCATTCTCTCTTAAGTCCAAGAATCCGACCTTTGAGTCCGACATTCGCAATCTCGACCTCAACGAGCTTCCGCTGAACATCCTCGTGTTGGGATGGTGTCCTGAAATCACACTTGTACTGGCTCCTGATGATAGTTGTGTGTCGAGATCAGACATTTCGTGTAATACTGGGTGGTTGCAATGCTTTGCTAGAAGCCTCTTGCAATCTGTAAGTTGTGGACTTACTGCCAGTGTTATATGATCCTATAGGGTCACACACCTAAGCAAACTGGAAGCATAAATATGGGAATGATCATTATGGTAATGATCATGTTGATGTGTATTGGATACACATTGACATTGAGTTTTATAGTGGTGTGTCGATCGACACAGTAAGTGTGTCGATCGACACAGTAAGTGTGTCGATCGACACAAATCGGGTTTCGAAACTGACGTTTCGATTTAATGACTTAAACGAATTGGAATTTATCTAATTTCGGTTTAGTCATTCCAGGACTATATAAAGGCTTATATGGTCGACCTGGAACCCTAGCCGTTCACTTTTCTATTGCAGAGAAAGCAGAACCACCTAAACTCAGCGATCCCAAGATCCGGCACTAGCATCCCGACTTTCCAGATTTTTGTGCGTATGTATCTGGTAGAGGCGAAGCATCTGAGTCGCTGCTGATCTCGATTACCATTCATTCCGCTGCCATCTCTGAGGTAAACACGAGATCAATGATTCAATACTATAACCCTAGATTCTAGGCTTTCCAACAGTGGTATCAGAGCTATTAGGGTTTAATCCATTGAATCAAAGGCATGTAATTCGAATAATGATGTATTTGATTAGATTTATGCATGTTAGATCATGTTTTGAACAAAATAATCTCGGATTAAGTTTTTGCTGAAAACGATGATCGGGTGTTTTCGCACAGTGTCGATCGACACTAATCATGTGTCGGTCGACACACGGCGAAACACTTATAAAACTTTTAGGGTTTCGATCGGCGATCGTTTTTTTTTTGTAACCCAATTGTGTCGATTGACACACTGGGTGTGTCGGTCGACACAGGCTATGCGAAAGTATAGACCGGTTCAATTGGATTGAACCGGTTATCTCGCATGGTTATGTCGGTTAAATCGGTTAATTGGATGAACCGCTTCAATTAGATTGGACTGGTTTTCTCAATTATTTTAGAACCGGTTTAATTGGTTGATTTCGGTTAAATTAGATTTACCGGTTATCAACCCGGTTCAATTGGATTGAACCGGAAACCCAATTTGGTTTTGGAAAGGTTGCGTCGACCGATACAAGAATGTGTCGATCGACACACCACTCGCAGATTTGGTGGTTGGACCTCAAACTGCGAATACCAAATCAAATCTAATTCCTTGCTCCTAGATTAACTCAAACTTAATGAATCTAGATGTTTTAATTAACTTAAAAACTTCTTGGATGCATATTGGATATGCATCAAGATTAAATAGTCATTTTCCTCAACTAAAAGATCAAGTGACCTTGATGTCTTGCCCGATCTTGTCTACTGTCAATACTCGTTTCGTTGTTGGATAGTCTTGGAGTCCTTGGTATCCACAACTACATGAGTAAGGCATGTGACCATTGATAGACTTGCAGTGCGACTGTCAATGATCACAAGACTGAAGAGATTGGTTTACTTGACTAGGCTATCAGAAGTTCTGGGCCCAGAGACATCAGAGTGGGTAAGACATGGATTGTCTTATCTGCGACCGAGAGTTGTACTGGGTACAATTAACAATGATTTGTTTACCTAGATAACTAAATTTCGGGTGATGGCGAGTCACCCACTCAAATTTTGGTGAAGTAAGGATCTTGGTTCATTGTATTCATCTGAGGAAACATAGTTTTGAATACAATGCAAGTTTTCTTATTAGATAAGAATTCTCATTTCCTTTAACATCATAACTAAAACCTCTACCTCTTTTAATTACAGCTATGTCTATCCCAACTCACATCAACACTTTCTCACTAAGATCCGTCCTTGAGAAGGACAAGCTTAATGGATCAAATTTCTTGGAATGAGAATAGTTCTCAGGCAGGAGAACAAGGAATATGTCCTTACAAGATTTCTCCCGAGAGGCCACGTTCCAATGCCACGCAGGCAGACAATAATGCTTGGGATAAGCATTCTGCTGATGTCAAAGACGTTAATTATCTAATGCTGGTAACTATGAACTCTGAGCTGCAGAAGCAATATGAGAACGTGATGTCACCGATTGAGATGATTAACAGCCTGAAAGCTTTGTTTCAGGAGCAAGCTCGCACAGAGAGATACCAGACGGTTAAATCTCTCATGGATTGCAAGCTGGCTAAGGACAGTCCAGTGAGTCCTCATGTCCTTAAAGTGATGGGTTACATTGATAACCTGAGGAAACTGGACTGTGCCAATAGCCAGGAGCTAGCCACTGACATGATTCTGCAGTCTTTGCTGTCGTGTTTTGATCAGTTCATCTTGAACTACAACATGCAAAACATGACTAAGACATTGACTGAGTTGCACGGCATGCTAAAGACAGCAGAGCCGAATCTCAAGAAGGCGACTCCTAGTGTACTGATGGTACAAGGGGGTAAAAGGTTCAAGAAACCTAGTAAGGATAAGGGAAAGGCTAAAGCTGTCCAGACTGAGAGTCAAGACAGGCCCAAGCCCAAGCCCAAATCCGGGCCTTCTCCTGAGGACAAATGCAACTACTGCAAGCAGCTAGGGCATTGGAAAAGAAGCTACAACAAGTTCATGGAAGATTACAAGAAGCTGAAGACGACGTATGATGCGTCTGATTCAGGTATTTATGTTATCCAAGTTAATGTTATGACTCCTAGTTCTACTTCGTGGGTATTGGATACCGGCTGCGGTGCTCATATTTGTACTAATATGCAGGCACTAAGAAACAGTAGAACGCTGAGGAAAGGACAAGTGGAGCTACGGGTCGGGAATGGAGCTAAGGTTGCTGCACTGGCCGTAGGCACTTATGATTTGTCTTTACCCTCTGGCATGGTTTTATAATTGAATAATTGCTACTTTGTACCTGCGATTAGCAGAAACATAATTTCAGTTTCTGTTTTGGATTTGGAAGGTTTTGATTTTGCTATTAAGAATAAAGTTTGTTCTTTTAATCGTAATGGTACGTTTTATGGTAGCGCCCCATTAGATAATGGGTTATATGTCTTAAACCAAGAAATGCCAGTCTTTAACATAAATACAAAGCGGTTTAAGTCAAATGACGAAAACCCAACTTTATTATGGCATTGTCGTTTGGGCCACATCAATGAGAAATGCATTCAGAGGCTCCATCGAAATGGGCTTCTGGGCTCATTTGATTTTGAATCATGTGAGAAATGCGAATCTTGCTTGATGGGCAAAATGGCTAGGGCCCCTTTCAACAAACCGACTGAAAGGGCCAATGATTTATTGGGCCTTATTCATACTGATGTATGTGGGCCAATGAGCACTGTTGCCAGAGGAAATTACAAGTACTTCATTACCTTTACTGATGACTTCAATAGGTATGGCTATGTTTATTTGATGAGACATAAGTCAGAATCCTTTGATAGATTCAAGGAGTTCAAGAGTGAAGTACAGAACCAACTTGGCAAAAGTATTAAAATTCTGCGGTCGGATCGCGGAGGAGAATACTTGAGTCAAGAGTTCAGTGACTATCTGAGCGAGTGTGGAATTGTTTCACAACTCACTCCTCCTGGAACACCCCAATGGAATGGAGTGTCAGAGAGGAGGAATCGAACTTTATTGGATATGGTTCGGTCTATGATGAGTCATTCAGATCTTCCATTATCCTTTTGGGGATACGCTCTAGAAACGTCTGCGTTTACACTAAATAGGGTGCCATCTAAATCAGTGGAAAAGACACCATATGAATTGTGGACTGGGAAAATCCAAGTCTGTCTTTCCTGAAGATTTGGGGTTGTGAGGTGATAGGTCAAGAATTAATCCCTATACTAAACTGCAAGTGAACAGCAATGTCAAAGTAGTATATAGGGTTATCGAATCCACAGGGACACTAGGTCTCGATTGATCAGAACAATAGAGACTAATACTAGAAATAAGCAGATGGTGAAGTAAATAAATTGCGAAGCAAGAAAGTAAACAGTAGCAAGTTGGTTGTGAAAGCAATAAACTAAAAGCGTCAAGCCTAGGGTATTCTCAGGAAATCAGACAAGCAGACAAGCTAATCAGTCAGGATCTAATTAAACTCAGTTCTAGAACTCAAATCACGGAAATAGAATTAACCAAATCTCTTTGCGAAAACTCTCTAAGTCTAAGTGCAGTAACCAAAATCTCTTTGCAATTACTAATAGATTAAACTAGCATTAAGTTAAAGTTCGATATGTTCACAATTAAACTAAACCAAATCTCTTTGCGAATAATTTAATTGCTCAACCTAAATAGTCCAGATTCTAAAACACACTCTCGTGTCGAATTTAGCAACCTAAGATCTAGATTCTAATTGATCAGGTTAGAACTAGCTTTAAGCACAATCTAGTTTGAAGAACATTCTAATCATATGAATCCTTAACTGAATCAAACAAGTCTAGCAAGTCATCAAACCCTAATGAGAAACCCTAAGCCTAACTATGGATCTACTCAGACATGATTGATGAAAACATAATCATAGAAATAATAGATTGCATATAAGAAATTAAATAGATAAAGGGGTTCAAAATCTTCTCCAAAATAAGTGAATACAGGAAATAGATCAGCCCCAAAAGCTCTAAAAATCTCTTAGCTCTAAGTATGAAAGCGTAAGTAAAATAAACACCAAAATCCTCTATATATAAGCCTAATCTCGGCTGGGGCTTCTGTGTAAATACTGGAACTATCTTGGGCTTCTTTGCAAATCTTCATAACTTCATTAAACCGACGCGTACGGCCCATCTCGCTAGTGTGTCGACCGATGCACAAGGTGTGTCGGTCGATGCATGATCAATAAATCGGACAGTGAGTTAAGCTCTCGGCCAAAACGTCCCAAAAGTCCCAAAATGCTCCAAATATCTCCAATTAGCTCCAAACCTGATTAAACCTGTAAAAGACTCTAAACAAAGACAAAAGACACTAAAAACACATCTATATCATGGTCTAAAATGGGTAAAAACCATGATATATTAACTCCCCCACACTTAGCCTTTGCTTGCCCTCAAGCAAAACAGAGAACTAAAATGTAGTGAAGAGGTTTGAAAACTCTTCAGAAACTCATTTTGTCGTAGAAGCAGCAGCATTCAGATTCCCCTTAGTAATCCACATGAAAGAATCAACCTGCAGACATCAAGACCAACATATACTTCCCCCACACTTAGCAACTGTCCTAAGTAAACTCCACAATCACATTCACGCATTCAAATTCTCCCTACTGACTTCTGCATATATTTAAGTGCGGTCTCACCTAAGGGGTATCGATCTAAAGGCACATGGATTCTTACCTTGCCAGCTCTAGACCACCAAACTGTCTTTCTTTAGTCCCTTTCTTCTCTTTCCCTCCCTTAACAACTGATTTTTCCCCACTGGGTATCATTTTATTTTTTTTTATCAGTGTTCTTCCCGTTTTGGGGTGTACTTTGGACACATTCCATGGATCACATGAGAGAAAATAGTGTTTGCTACCATTCCCATGACCACTTCGGAGTTACTAACTCATCCGCAGTTTATTACTTTTTTTTTTTTACTTTATGGAAGGGGAGAAGGGAACCAAATAGGACAGGTTTACAGGCTGTGTCAGAACCAGCAAGGGAGTCCGACATAAAGTATACCAAGCCCTTAGGTGAGAAATCTAAAGTCAGGATTAAATTGAAGTCAGTAAAAGATCCTCTGATACCTGAAGCGATGTGGGTGTTCTCAGTAGGCTGATCTGTGTCTGGGTTTTCTAATAGTCATAGATGATCTGCAGCTTCATCTCAATGGTCACTTAAGTTCCTGCAAATGCTGCTAATCTTCTCAAAAAATCATTGTTTCCTACTTAAACAAATTTTGACTCGAAAAACAATTTTTTAAATTTAACTGACTCTAAGAAAACAAAAGAAAGTAATTAGTAGAACCTCCCCCACACTTAAGACACACTGTCCCCAGTAGTGTCAAGCAAGGGATCGGTTAAAAGAAAGAAAACAAAAATTTGTTAATGGAATGGTTAGTTCTCTCGGGTTCTTACCTCTGTCGCAGTCAGGCATCGATCGTTGCAAGGCGATTTCACTTTATCGAACATTTCCCAAAATCGCAAAGCAACGACCGTTGCAAGGCGATTTTGCCGCAAACAAATCATCAAAATCAGTTCAAATCCAAGCCACATTGCCTCAAATCAGTTCAAAATCATCATCCATCACCCTAAATCGTTCTAATTACGCATGCATCATCAATTTTCGGTTCAAAAATCTAACACCCTAGAACCCTAAAATCCAATCCGAAAATTTGAGAAATAGAAGTTCATTACCTTGGATTCTTGAGATATGAGCTAGATACAAGGGTTTAGAGTGTGAAATAGGAAGTATTAGCAATTGAAACGAAGAAAAATGATGAGAAATGGCGATTTTTGGGTGTGGAGCTTTCGGTGTACGGTCAATCGGAAATGAGGAAGAAAAGAGAAGAGAAAGGGTTTAAGGCACTTACCTGGTCGTGGGTGCAACGATCGTTGCTTTCGGGGCAACGACCGTTGCTGGTCAAATCAAAATTGATTTACCGGTTTAGCGCATACCTTAATTTTGCAATTGAACCAATTGCAATGACCGTTGATTAGAAGCGACGATCGTCACAATGCGATTACCCCTCTTCGTCAAAATCTCCTTGCGACGACCGGTGCACCAAGTGCATCGATCGTCACACATCTCCAGACTCGAGTTCTGCATCTGAAACTTAGCAAAAACAAAAACAAAAACGTGAAATCCTAAGAAAAACACCAAAAATAAGGAAGAAAAACAGCTAAACCTAACAGTGGGTTGCCTCCCACTCAGCGCTTGTTTAAGGTCATTAGCTTGACCGGACGCACAAGATCTTTCAGGCACCAAGAGATCTCGACAGAGACTTTTTCTGTCTCTGTTAAAGTCTCCTCATCCAAGGTGGCGAGTAGGCTGTTGCAGAATGCTCATGTCCAAGAAAAGATGGAGTAAAATGTGCTCCAGGATCCAGAATCACAGTGTCATCCGGCTGCTCATCATCTGCATCCATGATTGTGAATGTCTGCCCATCTATCAGTGGCTTTCGCAGCTTCTCCATCTCATAACGCAGCGGCTCATCTCCCAGGTGGAGGTCTATTAGACTCTGTCTAACATCTATCACAGCCCCCGTTGTAGCCAAGAATGGTCTTCCAAGCAGTAACGCTTCATCATGATCGCAGTCATATTTCAGCACAAGGAAGTCTGTCGGAACTAAGTAGTTTCCAACTCTCACTGGAATGTCCTTTAAGAGTCCTTCCGGAACTCGTATAGACTGATCAGCTAGGACAAGAGAGGTACTAGTAGGAGAAAAATCCAGCATCCCCAGCTTCTCTGCCACAGAATAAGGCATCATACTTCCAGCAGCTCCTAAATCACACAGAGAGCGTCTAAAACTGTCCTCGAAGATGGAACAGTTAAGCACAAAGACTCCAGGGTCAGGCAGCTTCTTTGGGATCTTGTTCAGTAGCACTTCACTAATGTGTTGGGGAACTACAATCACCCAGTCTCTCAGCTCGTCATCTAAAGGCAACATCCTATTTAAGTACCTCTGCACACATGGGTGATAAGGTGGATCATCAGAAGTTGGAATTTCTTCCAATTCTTCACCAATCTCCTCTAGCTTCTTAAGCTCTTCAATTTCCTGCCTAATCACTTCAGATACTGAGGAGTGTTGTCTAACAATCTGCGCATAAATCTCCTGTTGAGTAATCTCAGAGGCTCCAGTGAATAGGCGATCAAGCTCCAAGTCAGCATCTATGCCATTATCACCCGACAGTTCTGTCTGTTCACGTCCTGCAACGACCGACACTAAGGGTGTGTCGATCGTTGCCATCTCGACTGATGTATCGATCGGCGCAGATATTGCATCGATCGACGCACTGCAGCAGATTTCACCCGAGAGTTTTTGACCAAAATCCGGGATTTCTCCATCTTTCACCAACTCAGCTGTACGTAGCTCAAATTTCTCACCTAGGTGAGACCCATCATTAATGTACACAGACCAGGCCTTAATGTGAGTGTATGCAGCTCCTTTTCCCTTCATAGCACTGGAAATCTGATTCACTTGAGTGTCCAGCTGCTTCACATGAGTGCTCAGAGTCTCAAACTTCCCATTGAGGTTCTCATAAACTGCACCCAGCTTCTTGTTACTGTCCACATAAATCTTGTTCTGGATCTCTAGTACCTGTTCCAACATTGTTTCCATCCTAGTCTCAAAAGCAGTGGCTGCAGGAGGTGACTGATAAGATGAAGATCCGTAGGTTCTCTGATTTCCTTGTCCATAAGGCTTCTGAAAGTTACTAGTCTGTCCAAAGCTTGAAGAGTTCTGGTTGCCTGCGAAGGCATTCTTCTGTCCCCCACCGGAAAATCTGTTCCCAGATTGATATCCAAATCTGTTTCCTTGGAAACCAGATCCTCCGATGTAATTCACATCTTCTTCCTGAGTGTCCTCCTCAGTCTGAATTACTTCTACTTCTTGAGCAAAGTGGACAGCTTTCTTTTCGCCTAGAAGAGTGCAAATTTTGTCCATCCTGGATCTCAATTCAGCCATCTCTGAGTTATCAATACTTCCACCAGGTTTCTTCCTCCTCTCATCCATAGTCTTGCAGCTGTTGCTGCCAATCAGATTCTCAATCAACTGTTTAGCCTGTGTAGGAGTCCTGGTGTTGAAGTTGGCATTACTGGAATTATCCAGCGCAGACTGATATGGAAGATCTATGCCTCTGAAGAAGATACCAATCAGCTGAACCTCAGTGAATCCATGGTGTGGGCAGTCACGCTGATACTGCTTAAATCTCATCCAGGCAGTCTTTAAGGGCTCCACAGCTCCTTGGGAGAAAGTGAGTATGTCCTGTCTGGACTGGTCTGAACGCGCATCATCATAGAAGTGACGCAGGAACTCACTCTTTAAGGCTGCCCAAGTAGTATACTGACCAGGTGCCAGTTGTCTCAGCCATGCACTAGCGTCTCCAGCAAGACTGTGTGGAAATAACTTAAGGAACAGATAGTCCGGGCATACTCCTTCATACTTCATGCCAGTGACTATGTCCTCAAACTTGTCAATGTGATCCATAGGCTGCTCTGCTTGAAGACCATGAAAAGCAATCTGCCTCATCAGCTGGTAGTAGATGGTCTTGACCTCAAAATCATTCCTCTCGAAAGCAGGAAGCACTAGAGCTGCTCGGTTTGCATGAAACTCATCAGGTCTGTTGTAGTCAGCTAGTGTCCTCTCATGAACCACCATCTCTCTACCTTGGGCCCGTTCCTGACCCTGG
The DNA here is from genome assembly GCA_030180135.1 of Orychophragmus violaceus. NCBI lineage: Eukaryota > Viridiplantae > Streptophyta > Magnoliopsida > Brassicales > Brassicaceae > Orychophragmus > Orychophragmus violaceus. The sequence goes on along the minus strand of CM058232.1, from coordinate 30,407,742 downwards.
TTTTGCTTCTGCTCCTGTTGCTGTTGCTCAGGAGGGTCAGGGATCACTCGTCCATCAGCATCAATCCTCTGCCCAGCAGCATTGTAAGGATTGTTTTCCGAATCCCTCAGGACACCTTCAGCATCTCGTATCAAGATCAGACGTTCTCGTACCATTCTCTCTCTCTTTTCTCTTCTGATAGTCTTTCTAGACGTCCAAGTTCCTCTAGTCCGAGATTAACTAAGCTCGAGTTCGGATTACTTCGAGTTTTCTGCGTTGGCATAAACTGTCTGTAATCGTCCAGCAACGATCGATGCTATCAGTGCAACGATCGATTCAATCTCAGAATCGCCTAGTGACGATCGACGCAAGGGATGCAACGATCGACGCAAGGCGAAAGTCGTACCTGCGACAGAAAGAAACAGAGAAAAAGTTAGCAAAATATGAAAACAAAACGAAAAAGCAAAAACAAAAAGAAAATTTTCTAGTAAAAACCCTAAGTTCGGTCCTATCGAAGACTCTAAGAGTCCCCGGCAACGGCGCCAAAAACTTGATAGGTCAAGAATTAATCCCTATACTAAACTGCAAGTGAACATCAATGTCAAAGTAGTATAAAGGGTTATCGAATCCACATGGACACTAGGTCTCGATAGATCAGAACAGTAGAGACTAATACTAGAAATAAGCAGATGGTGAAGTAAATAAATTGCGAAGCAAGAAAGTAAACAGTAGCAAGTTGGTTGTGAAACCAATAAACTAAAAGCGTCAAGCCTAGGGTATTCTCAGGAAATTAGACAAGCAGACAAGCTAATCAGTCATGATCTAATTAAACTCAGTTCTAGAACTCAAATCACGGAAATAGAATTAACCAAATCTCTTTGCGAAAACTCTCTAAGTCTAAGTGCAGTAACCCAAATCTCTTTGCAATTACTAACAGATTAAACTAGCATTAAGTTCAAGTTCGATATGTTCACAATTAAACTAAACCAAATCTCTTTGCGAATAATTTAATTGCTCAACCTAAATAGTTCAGATTCTAAAACACACTCTCGTGTCGAATTTAGCAACCTAAGATCTAGATTCTAATTGATCAGGTTAGAACTAGCTTTAAGCACAATCTAGTTTGAAGAACATTCTAATCATATGAATCCTTAACTGAATCAAACAAGTCTAGCAAGTCATCAAACCCTAATGAGAAACCCTAAGCCTAACTATGGATCTACTCAGACATGATTGATGAAAACATAATCATAGAAATAATAGATTGCATATAAGAAATTAAATAGATAAAGGGGTTCGAAATCTTCTCCAAAATAAGTGAATACAGGAAATAGATCAGCCCCAAAAGCTCTAAAATCTCTTAGCTCTAAGTATGAAAGCGTAAGTAAAATAAACACCAAAATCCTCTATATATAAGCCTAATCTCGGCTGGGGCTTCTGTGTAAATACTGGAACTATCTTGGGCTTCTTTGCAAATCTTCATAACTTCATTAAACCGACGCGTACGGCCCATCTCGCTAGTGTGTCGACCGATGCACAAGGTGTGTCGGTCGATGCATGATCAATAAATCGGACAGTGAGTTAAGCTCTCGGCCAAAACGTCCCAAAAGTCCCAAAATGTTCCAAATATCTCCAATTAGCTCCAAACCTGATTAAACCTGTAAAAGACTCTAAACAAAGACAAAAGACACTAAAAACACATCTATATCATGGTCTAAAATGGGTAAAAACCATGATATATCATGAGGCTTATGTCAAACGTTTAATCTCTGACAAGCTCGCACCCAAATCAGATAAATGCTACTTCGTTGGTTATCCTAGGGAAACCAAGGCATACTACTTTTACAACCGATCTGAGAACAAAGTCTTTGTTGCTCGGGACTGTTCTTTTCTTGAGAGGAAATTTATTTCTAAGAAGAACAGTGGGAGTAAAGTACATCTCGAAGAAATTCAAGATGCACAGGAGACTGCTCAACCTGCTGAGGAAGAGCAGCAGTTGGATCCACAAAGTTCTGTGGAGCCTACACCTGTGGAGCCTGAAGTTCGCAGATCCGGAAGGATCCGTCACGAACCCGAGAGATATTATGGATTTCTCGTAACCAACTGCAATGATCTGATGATCATTGAAAGTGACGAACCGGCGACCTTTGCGGAAGCAATGATGGGCCCGGACTCCGAAAAGTGGCTTGGAGCCTCTAAATCCGAAATGGGATCCATGTCAGAAAACCAAGTATGTTCCTTGGTCGATTTACCTAATGGTGCAAAAGCCATTGAGTGTAAATGGATCTTCAAGAAAAAGATTGACGTGGATGGTAATGTCCAAATTTATAAAGCTAGGTTGGTGGCGAAAGGTTTCAAACAGATTCATGGTATTGACTATGATGAAACCTATTCCCCAGTCGCTATGCTTAAATCCATTCGGATTCTTCTAGCAACTTCTGCTTATTATGATTATGAGATTTGGCAGATGGATGTCAAAACCGCCTTCCTGAATGGAATTTTGGAAGAGGATGTGTATATGACACAGCCTGAGGGTTTTGTGGATCCTAAGAATGCTGAGAAGGTATGCAAGCTTCATAAATCCATTTATGGATTGAAGCAAGCATCACGGAGCTGGAATCTTCGTTTTGATGAAACAATAAAACAATTTGGTTTCATCAAGAACGAAGAAGAACCATGTGTATACAAGAAAACTAGTGGGAGCAGAATTGCGTTTCTTGTACTGTATGCCGATGGCATACTTATTCTCGGTAATGACGTTCTGTTGCTTCAGTCTGTTAAAACTTGGCTCGGAAGTTGTTTTTCCATGAAAGACATGGGAGAAGCCGCGTACATCCTTGGAATCAGAATATACAGAGATAGAGTGAATAGGCTGACTGGATTGTGCCAGGACACTTATATTGATAGTGTTGCACAGATTCAAGATGCATGATTCCAAGAAGGGCTTCATTCCGATGTCTCATGGCATTAGTCTCAGCAAGAAGCAGTGTTCGGCGACACATGCTGAGCGAGAACGCATGGATAGGATTCCTTATGCTTCTGCGATAGGATCTATCATGTATGCCATGCTCTGCACTCGTCCAGATGTAGCTTACGCGTTAAGCATGACGAGTAGATACCAATCTGATCCAGGTGAAGATCACTGGAAAACTGTCAAGAATATTCTCAAGTATTTGAGACATACCAAGGATAAGTTCTTGGTATATGGAGGAAGTGAAGAACTTGTGGTGAATGGATTCACTGATGCGAGTTTTCAGACGGACAGAGACGATTTCCGATCACAGTATGGATATGTCTTCTGTCTAAATGGCGGTGCAGTGAGCTGGAAGAGCTCTAAGCAGAACACCGTAGCTGATTTCACGACGGAAGCTGACTATGTTGCTGCTTCAGAAGCGGCAAAGGAAGCTGTTTGGATCAAGAAGTTCATGACAGAACTTGGTGTGGTTCCTAGTATCTTGGAGCCAGTGGCTTTGTTTTGTGACAACAATGGAGCCATTGCTCAGGCGAAAGAACCCAGGTCACACCAGAAGTCCAAACACATAGAGAGGAGATATCACCTGATTCGTGATATCGTCAATAGAGGAGAAGTGAAGATCAGCCGAGTTCCGACGGACGAGAGAGTCATACTACTGCTGTAGGCATTAGAGTCATAAGCATGAGAGTCATACTACTGCTGTAGGCATTAGAGATCTTAAGATGTAATCTTGATTCTAGTGGGAGTTCTGGTTGTTTTATTTTAGTTATATTAAGATGTTCTTGTAAACATACTTTTGGATATGTTTAATGAAATTTGATTTCGGCATTATTTATTGTGATCTAAATAATGGTCCCAAAATAAGTTTATGCCATATTATAGGTCATCAAGTTGAGGACTTGATCATGAAACCCTGTAAGTTATAAATGACATAAATTATAATGTGTCCCTAGTCGAGGTTGTCAAAGTGGGACACTGACAACCGCGAGAGACTAGCTTGTGAGGTGACTGTTGACTAAGTTTCGTGGAGTCAGTGATATGAGTATCACAGTCAGTCACATAGATATATGTTGATGAACATATGATCGGACATGACCCGCAAATGAGAAGTCTCCAGGATAGTTATATCTGTGTCATGAGAGGTTCTCATTACGACTATAGAGTATAGTCCTTAGACCTGAGTTCATCATGCTTTCTTGCATATGAATTGGTGCACTTTGACCTTGTCAAACGTCGACCCCTAACTGGCGGCTATAAAGGCATTGCTTAGGTGTATCATGAAGTGTGTATAGGAACATGGATGGAACAAGACGGGATTTGTCCCTCCTGTATAACGGGAGTTAAATATCTCAGGGCCTGTCGAAGATTTGATACTGAGAAAATGTGTGGCCGCACTCAAACGAACTGTAGTTCAGTTGTTTGTCTTGTTCAGTATAGATCAGGAGTTCGATAAACACGATATTGGCTTAATAAGGATGACACTAATCTTGCCTTATGCCAAATCGAGATATAGAGACAAAAGGATTATAGGAATTGATGATTCCAGTACAAGTGGGAGATTGTTGGGATGGTGTCCTGAAATCACACTTGTACTGGCTCCTGATGATAGTTGTGTGTCAAGATCAGAAATTTCGTGAAATACTGGGTGGTTGCAATGCTTTGCTAGAAGCCTCTTGCAATCTGTAAGTTGTGGACTTACTGCCAGTGTTATATGATCCTATAGGGTCACACACCTAAGAAAACTGGAAGCATAAATATGGGAATGATCATTATGGTAATGATCATGTTGATGTGTATTGGATACACATTGACATTGAGTTTTATAGTGGTGTGTCGATCGACATAGATCGGGTTTCGAAACTGACGTTTCGATTTAATGACTTAAACGAATTGGAATTTATCTAATTTCGGTTTAGTCATTCCAGGACTATATAAAGGCTTATATGGTCGACCTGGAACCCTAGCCGTTCACTTTTCTATTGCAGAGAAAGCAGAACCACCTAAACTCAGCGATCCCAAGATCCGGCACTAGCATCCTGACTTTCCAGATTTGTGTGCGTGTGTATCTGGTAGAGGCGAAGCATCTGAGTCGCTGCTGATCTCGATTACCATTCATTCCGCTGCCATCTCTGAGGTAAACACGAGATCAATGATTCAATACTATAACCCTAGATTCTAGGCTTTCCAACACCTCGAACCCCTGCAACGACTGTCGCAAACCCGCGATATTCTCCTTGAGATCCTCCTCTCTAGCGTTGGCCGATCGGAGCTCCGCCGCGTAGGACTCTCTAAGTTGATTGAGATTAGCAAAAGCCTGATGAAGAACAAAACAACGTAAAAAAAAGAAAAAGGGGTACCCCTATAATCCGCAAGAAACAGGCTAACAAGGACGCTCACCATCGCGAAATGTTGACTCATATCTTGTTGAACCTTGGGTTCAAGCAGCTGATCAGTAGGAACCAAAACAGGACGAGAATCCAGGTTCAGATACCGGAAAAGATTCATACATGATAGTCTATCATGGATAATTAAATCCGGCTTGTTATGGCAAAACACGAACGAGCCATCTAACGCCTTCAAGCCCTCTGCCACCTTCGAGCCATCTCCTGCCGATGATTTTCTCATTCTGTGACTTTCAACGCAATCAAGAGCCATTTGAACGCACGGATCAGTACGACTTCCCACACGGTATAACTCCTCAGCAGATATTCCAAATCCAGGAAAATTAGCAGACACATCGTCCATATCCGACATGTGCCTCTTTTTGCTCGGACGAGAGTCATTCTCATCAGAATCACCACATGTCTCCCCGAAGGAACCAATATCATCAGAAATCAGATCCTTTTCACCACCAACTCTATCCTCTTCGCCATCAACCCCATCTTCTCCCTCATCACAGACGTCCACATCAATGACCTGGCTCTCCCGAATAACCATCTCCTCCCTCTCGGTCGGGCACGAAAGGGGCATCGGTCTATCAATCACCTGCTCAATCGGTTGGTAGGACGAACGTTCTCAACCAAGCCATGAACCGGAGGATTATTTGCTATAGTAGAAGGGACCCTTAAGACATAGTCCGGCAACTCAACCTCCCTCCAACTCATTCTCTGGGCCTTGAACAAAGAGGGTGAAAATAAAACGACCACTGAAGGAATCGGAAAAACCACCTCAAATATAGATCGTCAAAAAGATTTTCCAGAAAAAGTTAGTTAAATCCCGGCGCGACACAAGACGTACCCGTCTGAAAGCAACTCGCGAGCGAATAATACACACTCAACCACCAATTCCTGACAACAGAAGGAATGGGCGATAAAATCAAAAACCCAAACACAAAGAAACGAATATGAAGTAAAAATAACAAGAGGAAACAATTACTTGATAAAAAACGATGGGAATCGAAAAGACGGAGCCTCGTAAGAAGAAGGAACGAATTTACAAATAAAAGAAATCACACCTCGAGCGGTTCGCGTGTCTTCACCTCCTCAAAATCGCGAAAGAATTTGACGGTTCAAAGAATTAATGATCGAAGCAAAAGGGACATAACAAGATTTCCGTTTAACTTAAATACTCGAAGAAATTCGCCGACTTCAACCAGGCCGCAAATCGACGAACTGGGGGGACTAGTTGTTGGATATGGGTTTAGCACCCATCCATAAGCCCATTGGAAATCTTGTCAAGTCAAGAAATTCATCTCGGCTCAAAAAGACAAGTCCGCTAAGGAGTCAATGGCCCAAAAGGAAGTCAACATCCAAACGCTATAAATAGGACCTTTGACTCTTCATTTGACACACAATGAGGGTACCGAACTACTCTTATAAAGCTACAGGCTCAAGCAATATTTAGGGAGCACATTCGGCGGACTCCCACCTCGTACCAACATGTTCATTGCTCGGTTTCGACCTTAAGATTAATAAAGAATATTTTCAACCTCACTTAAGTTTTATTTCTTACCTTGTAGTTCGGACTTCTCTGATCGTAACCCGACTTTTGAACTAGATCGAATTCTGTAACAACATTAATCTGCCTGGATTCTAGTAGTCGCTCTTCTGTTTACAAGCAGAGCTGCCCTTAGCCTTATTCCTTTAATGGATTCTTCTTTTTCTCCTATTACATTTATAAAAAATCCTTACATTTTTCACGTTCATATTACAATATAATGTTCATTAACAGAGAAACATAACTATTTATTTGTTTATGCCCTTATGCAGTAAAGAAAGCAAGTGAGTATTTATTGTATCTTCTCTTCATATATTGCGAGACGCCAGCCTGAGATACTCCAACTACAACATAGTTGACAGTCTATACAAAACGACAAAAAAAAATGACGGTCTACTGAACCGGGAAATTGATACAAGTAAGATCATGTCACACCTCTTGTGCAATTTCTATATTATTTACTTTTGAAAGTAAAACTGAAATTATTACCATTTTCACTGCGTTCTTAATTAGCTTTAGGTCGTCAAAGCTTACGGTACGTTGAACCAAATACATCTGTTTAAGCCGGAAATCGCCTTTGATCGTTGTTTCAGTGTCCTTAAGGAACATTGACGAACGATTTTGGTGTGGTAGACTCGGCAGCATATCAGAACTGGATGTTTTATGCGTACCCGCAAAGAGTAGCAACAAGAAATCAGACGCTCTGGGAATTTTCTGTGTATTGACTAAGATCAAGTGATCGTACATATAAAGCTTTACAAAGTAACCAAAGACTGAAATATAGGAGAATCTAATCTAGTTACAACAAATGCTTATATTTACTCAACTGACAACCTTCGTATATCGTCTCCTTTAGAATATCATGATCTTACTAAACCGTATGCAGACCATCTTAATCAGCAATAACTGACCTTAATTGAACTCCAATACCTCTTCCTCTTTCAATTTGGAGCATACAAATTTCGTATGCTTAAATTGACCATCTTCATATTGACGTGTTGTAAAAGAATGTTGCGAGTCAGTACGTGATGGATATGGTTTTAGCATTCATCCATAAGTCCATTGGAAATCTTGTCAATGTAAAATAGTTATCTCGGACAAACAGAATAAGCCCGTTAAGGAGTCAAACGGCCCATCAGAAAGTCAGCCTCCACATGCTATAAATAAGACCCTTCGCTCTTCATTTTAGAGACATTGTAACTTGTGAAGGCTCCGAGCTACTTCTATAAAGCTACGAGCCCAAGAAGCATTTAGGGAGCACGTCATTCGACGGACTCCCATCTCGTACCATCCTGTTCATTGCTCGGATTCGGCCTTAATATTAATAGAACAGTTTCCGACCTCATTTAAAGTTTATCTCTCACCTTGTAGTTCAGACTTCTTTTTTCGTAACCCGACTTATTTGGACTAGATCAAAATTCCGTAACAATAATTGGCGCCGACTGTGGGGAACGAGAAATTTTTTTACACTCTAAAACGAAGCCCATATGACATGACCGCTTTCAACTGGTAACAATTCCAAAAAAATTGAGCAAACTCCGAGCCCGCTTCCTCCGAGCTCGACCTCCCCAACCCCGAAGAAGGAAGCACAGTCACCAGTCTTACCAGCAGATGCCCCAGCTAACCAAACCAGGGTAACCGACACCTACCAAGAAGAAACACGTTCAAACACCCAAGACCAAGACGTCTCCTCCCTCATAACAATCTTGATGACATAAACCGAAGAGCTGTCTCGAGACAATAACACCCGCTTTAACCTACTTACGAGCAATCAAGACACATGCAGGGAACGGATCAACGACCTACAAACTATCGGGCATCAAACATCCCAGGAAATTGGAGACCCCGTTCCGCGGCTCCAGAGGGTCCTATTCGGCGAAACGCCAGATCTAAACACCTAATCGAGCAGGCGACCACCCGTACCTCCGGGACCGTCGCCGACCGGATTCGCCCGATGCCAGGCGGAAGCCAGCAGAACAACGAGCTCGTGTCACTCAAGATGCAGTTAAACTACATGACATCAATAGTTCCTAAAGCGACAAGCTCGGCCCCATAAATAGACCGAGTCTTGAGGAGACACAAAACACACCATTTATGAGCAAGGTAACGAGAACACCAATTAGGCAACCCAGGAAAATCAAACTGCCGACCTACGCTGCCCTCAACTGGTTCTTGCGCCTGGAAGAACATTAAATCGACAACTACCACCAGTTTACGAATACCTTTCTCAAGCATTACTCCATGTTCATCCAAGAGGGGGCCTCAAGCGCCGACATCTGGGATGTGAGCCAAGGACCAAAAGAACCCCTCAGGTCATACATCGACAGGTTCAAACTGATCGTCTCAAAAATCACAGTAACCGATAACAAGGGACTTTCGGCGCTACGAAATGGACTCTGGTACGAATCACCATTCTGTGACGAGCTGGCTATAAACAAACCTCAAACCCTTGAAGACGCCGTTCACCGAGCGGCCGTCTTTGTCGAGATACATGAGGAGAAGGACCTGCTCGCCAAGAAATTTGCTTTGGCTAGGAAGGGGAAGGACGCGACGCCCCAATGCCTCTACAACAAAGGAAAAAGCAACTACATGCTATGTCAGCAATAAATGAACCAACAGACGATCCAGAAGCAAGGACGCTACCAGCCAAACAACCAACAAAATCGACCATGGAACAAGTATATGTGAACCGATGATCAAGAAAAGGCTTTCTATACCTTCTATCAGCGCTCCGGACATAGCACCAGAGAATGTCGACACCTCTAAAGCCTATTGCTCGGCGAATATCAAAAAGGAGTAAAGAACATAGCGAATCGTAACGCACCAGCAAACCCCCTGGGAATCGAGAAATACTACGACAACCCAAAAACGAGGGGAATGATTCAAGCTCGTCCAGGAGGAAAAAAGCGAGGAAAGCCGGCAACCAACGGGCTGAGCAAGGAGAAATTGACACGGAACCAACAAAGAGAAATCGCGACGACGACGAAGAGGATACACCCACACCCAGAAAACGCATCAACATGATCATGAGAGGACTCCCAAACTGCAACGATTCAGTACGGTCAATAATGGCTTACAGTCAAAAAGCCGATATACGACATTAGTGGAATAGAAACATCACCGACGAGCTGAAAGCCGGCACCGAGATCACCTTCACCGCAGAAGAAGAAGAAGGCCTCGACAAACCGCATAACGGCCCGCTCTTTGTTGAACTCCAGATCGGCGACTGCGAAGTCACCAAAATCCTGATCGATACGGAAAACTCGGTCGACCTCATATTAGAGGAAACTTTGCAAAGGATGGAACTGCGGGACTATAGGGTAAAGCGTTCGAAAAAGCCCTTCACCGGGTTTGTCGAGGATACGACTACCACGATCGGGACAATCAAGTTATCGATACACGTCGGACGTATAAACAAAGTCATCAAATTTGTTGTCATAGATCGCCCTGCAATTTACAACGTGATCTTAGGAATCCCATGGATCCACGCCATGAGAGCGGCACCCTCGACCTACAGCCAATGCATGAAATTCCCAACCCAGGAGGAATCTTCACACTTAGGGGCAGACAGAAATCGAGATACTGCTTCATGGTGGAGCGCAAGATAAGACAGACATTATGCCTCATAACCGAGCAGACGACCACTACCTCGAAATAGGAAAAAGCGGACAAGACTCGCCCCTTGGCTGAGAAGTTTCCACAGCAATCCCCATCTCATGCATGAAGCAAACTCTAAAGCTATACCCCAATATATATAGGTACTCGAGATCCGGCTCAAGACTTGTAAAAAAAAAGGAACTATGCTCGGCTTGATCTCTCCTCGGAGAGTACGTAGGCAACCTCTATGAGGTGCAACCATCTCTATATTTAAATTTTAGTTCTCTTTTTTTTTGTAGATATAACTATGCTCTCCAACACCAACCATCGACATTCTATCCAAATGATCGATCAAATAAACACATGTCCCATGCACAGTGACATTCTGTTACATCGTTGATTTAAGCGACCACAAGCCGGGGCCAGACCCGCATAACTCCTTAGGACAAGTTTCGTAAACTGAACCTTCTTTGCACAACTATGTTCAAGGGCTTCACAGGATAAGCCGAGCACGTAGTCGCACCTATAAAAAAGTAAACAAATGACGAGATAAGCCGAGCCAAAGCTCGCACTCATAAACATTTGTAAAGAAAATGGGCGGGCTTAGTTTCGATCCGAGAAAATCAAAAACAGGATAAGTCAGGTACGTACTCGCACCTAATATTTGATCTCCCCCAAAGCCGAGAAACGCCTCGCATTCGCTTAAAGGAAAAAGAAGGAGAAAGAGAGACGGACACAAGTCAAAAACAAACAAAATCTTTCCCTTTTCTTTAGTCCATTCTTGTCAAAATTACAAGGAGATACAAAAACAAAAAAAAAACAAAAAAAATCTAATTTCTAGAAAGACGATTTCGTCCGAATCTGAGCTCGTGTGCTGAGCCCGATTTCATCAATAAGGAGTCGAGCTACTTTCTTGAAAGACAATTTCGACGTCTGTTCCCGACATGGCTATCTTCGAAATGCAGAGGCCCAGCCGTGAACAACGACGAAACCGAGATGGGGAGGATCGTCATGGGGTAAAAGAACCCGGAAAAACCGGCCTCAGCACACCAAAAAGGTCGACTAGTCTCCAGAGCCGGACCCCATGGTTTCCCTGGTTAGTCTGACTCCAACAACCCCCTCCAAAGGAATAGTCTCCCTTACGCAGAGGAAGGAGAGCTAGTCCGACACCTCGTCTGTTGCCCTGCAAACACAAAAGAAAAAGGGATAAAGGCGTCATGACGAACAACCAATATCAAGGCATAAAAACAACAAGGAAATAACAAACAAAACACTTACATTGAGATTGACAAGATGAAGACGGGATAACCCCCGGCACATTACAGAAACCATGACGCATCAGACCCACTCAAACAGAAGATCTGTGCATCACCCTTAATTTCGGAAAGGCGACAAATAGGAGTGGCTATCGCTACATTTCCATATATCGACAAGCCCCTATTTCACAGAAAAAATACGAGCCCACTCGAAAACCACCAACCCCAAAACTCCGAAGGTCGAGGACGATCAAAACAAAAGAATAATGGGAGACCCATCGGCAGAGCGGCCTTGCTGCCACGATCCACTGGGACTCAGCCCTTTGTCAACCAAAACTCGAACCTACTCAGGAAAACGAGGCGCATAAGAAGGAAAGGGACTCACAAAATCAAAGATAGGAAGAAAGAAAAAAAAGAAAAGAAAGCCAAATAATTTAAAAATCAAAGAAGGAAAGGCAATATTTATAACCAAGGAAAGCAACGGTTACCAAGAAGCACATTCAAAGCAACACGATGGTTACCAGCGCAACCTTTAATGAAAAAAAATGGCGGTCCACTTTCCCAAAACACGCAAAGCAGTTATTAAGAAACAATAATGACGCGTGGACCAAGCCTCGGAAATCGAAAGACATGTCTGTCGAAATACATTGAGATATTTTCGTATGATTAAAGCCAACAAGCGGGGTAGCCTCTACGAGCACAAGCAAGACTCCAAGCACCAACCAACCAAACGATCAAAAAAAGGGGGAACGGTACCCAGACCACACAAGCGCCAAAAACCATGAAAGATCAAAGCCTCACAAACCTCCCCCCCCCCCCTCGAGAACGGGACACTGGTCATACAATAGTCAAAATACAAAAAAAACTATTACAACGAGAAAACTATTCTGGAGGATCGGATAAACGAGGAGCAGCTGCAACCTCAACAGCCGGAGACGCCACATTCACCCTCCTTCTCCTTCCACCGATCCCTCAAGAGCAGTAGTGCTACTCGATAGACCACGAAGTGGTGACCTGCACAAGACATCGAGATCGCAGACATCAGGTCGCAGTTCGTCGACCTCTCGCTCCAAGAGGAGATTATCCTTCTCAAGTTGAGCAATCATTGCGGGAGGGACCGGCATGCCAATTCCCGCAAGCAGGTAATAAGCACCAAGGATGCTAAACCCCTGGTTCAGCTCCAAAATCTTAGAAGAATAACGCTCTCCTTGTTCCCTCTCCAACCTCAAATTTTCCAATCGATCAGAAGCCTTCTTGTGCAACACCTCACGCTCACTACGAATACTCTCGTCAAAGAAAGTCCGGAGTTCGTCGCGCTGAGTAATCAGACGGTCGATCTTTGACCTAAGAGAACCAACCTCACAATTGGCCTTGCAAAGAAGATCAGGTTTCTCGTCTTCGAGCTCGACCAACCTCTTCCCGAGGTCCACAGCCTTTTGCTTCTCCGAAGTCAGAGCAGAAGAAACTCCCTTCGCCTCATCGAGCACCTTGCGAACCTGTTTCAACTCGCGAACAAAGCGTTAACATGCTTCCTAAGAATGCCCTCTGTCAACTTGGCCTGTCTTCTCTCGGACTCATATGAATTCCTGAGCTGGTTCAGAATAGCAGTGAACTACATAAAAAAATAATCAATCCAGGAACACGTTCGCCCACCCAAAATATTTACGTTAGAGTAGAACACATATCACGACAAGATGATGAAGTAGCTCCTCCTGAAGATGGGGCTTATGCATCTCAGAGACAGAAACCAGCTTCTTGGGAGGACCTACTGCAATCTTCTGGATAAGATTGTCACATGACAACTTGTCACTCATCAGGGGGTCATTCTTCTTATGAAGAGACAACTAAACAGAGTCCCACAAACTTGAATCGACACTATCTGGCCTAATTATCGGCTTATTAGCACGAGCAGAAGAAGGAGCATAAGCCCATCCCTCAGAGTGAGCTACCTCTACTCAGAATCCGACATGCGCCTTTTGACGCTTGCCCGGTGATACAAATCACCAGAAGCCTCAGAAGGCATAATGTCTCCATTGGCGAACTCTTTCTCAGAAACTGTCTCCTGACATCGATCAGCCTCCTTACTTCGATCGCACCCCCTCAACCACAGCTTCTCTGCCGTGTGCAACAACAGGCTGCTCGTCCCCCTCAACAGCAGACAGGCTATCCCCGAGGACGATCAGAGGAGAACTTGCCCTAGCCAAAGATCCCTCGTCAGCACCACCGAACATCCTACCCATTTTTCTAAACAGCCGAGAAGACGATGACTCACTTTCCGGATCCAAAGAAGAAACCGACACCAAAAATGCTGTACAACAAAACAACGTATCAACATGGACATCTTCCTCACCTCTCTAAAAAAAGGGGGGGGGGGGGGAGGAGGGAGAAGGGAGTACACATACCCGAATCAATCTTCTTAAAGCAATCTCGAACCTTCTGATCAAATAAAGCCTTGGCATCTTTATTCTTCGACGAAGGCTAGTCTATCCCACCCATAACCTTCAACTTGGCTAAATCCTGGGAAAAATCCGCGGACAAACGACCCGAAGTAGAACGAAATGCGAAACAAGAAGGAGAAAAGAATATGAGATAGTAAATACCAATAAACAAGCACAAACAAGGGAAAACTACTAAGGTGATAGTTCCAGGCCGATATGAAAACCCTCCTCATATCAAACGCCAGCGCACTGTTAACCGCGCAAAGAAATAACTATCCTGCCAATCAGAAGTCTTGTCCGGAGGAGCAAATACGACCTTCAAACGGCGACCGGTCCTGAACCATACGTAAAAGTCCCGGATGGTACCTGATTAATCTAAATCAATGTCAGCTCCTCAAAAAAGGTGGTAGACATATCAACTCCACTATCATCCGCCATGATCAAAATTTCCAGCATGTTACGAATGTCGGCAGGGCAAAGTTGAGAGTGAGACATCTGCCTTGCCTCACAATACTCGACCAGAATCCTTGGAAGAGGGAACAACAAGTGGCACTCAGTGAATCAAACCAAACCGGGAGGAGCATCCCATGGTCGTTCGCACAAGGTCGGAAACTGAAGCTTAAGGCCGGAGACACGGGAACAACCTTTCCAAATACCATCCAAATAAGGCTGTTCACAAACGAACGAACGGATCGCTCTGGGAACAACATCTTTCCCTTCCACAGTCTTCCATTCTTCTGTTAGACCTTCTTACTCCTCCGCCTCCTTCGATAACCTATTTCCTCCCTTCGAGGAATTCGCTCGAGAGCGACGGCCCGAAGAAGCTGCACCAATCCTCGAACGATTTCCCGAATCAGCAGTCCAACACCATCGCCTCGACGATGGGGCTCGTCGCCATCATTCAGATTTCGCTCTCCTTCGCCAGCAAGCAATTGGCGATTAGAAGAATCCAATGTGACAGGACCACCGCGAAACCGGTGAGGTTTTCACCCAGTACAAGATTTAAAAAAAAATTCTTTGTCTCCTTCAATCGGTCTCGATTCAACAGGACTTTCCCCGGACGGCCCGAAAATACCAGTACCTCCACTACTTGTAGAAGAGTGATAACTTGACTCTACTCGCATGCTAGCATATTCGGAGACAAAGCAATAGAGAACACAACAATTAAAGGAGCAGATATGAAGTAAAAGATCACAGAGAAAAACAATTACCTGAGGAAAATGGTGGAGACTGAAGAGACGAAGCCTCAAAAAAAGGGGGCGTTCTTTATGGAAACTTGAAAACTGCGCCTTCTGCGAATCGCGTCCTTTTGCTTCCCTAAAGACATGAAAGAATCTAACGGTTCAATGTATCGGCGACTGAAGCAAAACTGGCCGACCAGATTTCCGCCTGACTTAAATGCTCGAAGAACTGGGGAGGGGGCTAATTGTTG
This sequence comes from Orychophragmus violaceus, assembly GCA_030180135.1. Classification (NCBI taxonomy): domain Eukaryota; kingdom Viridiplantae; phylum Streptophyta; class Magnoliopsida; order Brassicales; family Brassicaceae; genus Orychophragmus; species Orychophragmus violaceus. The sequence continues at coordinate 30,392,130 of CM058232.1, read as the reverse complement.
GATATGGGTTTAGCACCCATCATAAGCCCATTGGAAATCTTGTAAATTCAACAAGTTATCTTGGCCCAACAAAACAAGCCCGTGAAGGATTCAAACGACCCTGCAGAAATTCAGCCTCCTCACGTTATAAATATGACCCTTCACTCTTCATTTAGAGACATTGTAACTTGCAAAGGCTCCGAGCTACTTCTATAAAGCTACGAGCCCAAGCAGCATTTAGGTAGCACGTCATCCGAGGGACTCCCACCTCGTACCATCATGTTCGTTTCTCGGCTTTGGCCTTAATATTAATAGAACAGTTTCCGACCTCACTTAAAGTTTATCTCTCACCTCGTAGTTCGGACTTCTTTGATCTTAACCTGACTTATTTGGACTAGATCTAAATTACGTAACAACAATACCCATCTCGAACGAAGTGGCAATCTAGTTCAATTTTTCTTCGTTCTTTCATGGAACACATGATTCACAACAATATAGATTGTCGGCTTACTGTCACAACATGATCCCAAATAACAAGCGTACCCAACATTCTTTTCAACCAAATAAGTTTTGAATAAGAGACGCCATTGCATGTACCCCACTTCTGCCAAAAATCGGCTGATTATCGTTTGCTAACGTGTTTTCCATGATACCAGAGAATCGCCTAGTTGAACTAAGTAGCCAGTGACTGAACATCGTGTTAGAGAACAACTTGCCCAATCTGAATCACACCATCTTATGATTTGAAATTTTTTATCTGAGCGCAAAAGGATACCTTTCCTAGGATCAAATTTCAAATACCAAACCACTCGAAGCGCAGCCATCCAGTGATGACTTCGCGGTTTTTTCATGAATTGTGCTAAAACATGAACTGAATACGCGAGACTTGGGCGTGTTACCCCAAATATATTAGCTTCCAAAGTAGCTTCCGATACACTATAGGATCATGTAATAATTCAGAAGTACAATGAGCTAAATTATTATTCTACTTAAGAGGAAAATCGCAGGTTTGGCACCAAGCAACCTTGTTTTGGAAATGATGCCGAGAGCATATTTTGTGGATAATGACAGAAACCCGATTCATTCATTGAAACTTCTATTCTCAAAAAGTATTTCAAGAGTCCTAAGTCTTTTGTATGAAAGCATGAAGACAAGTACTCCTTGAATTTTTGAGTAACCTCCACACAACTCCAGGCTATTATCAAATCATCGGCCACGTAAACCAAAAAGTGCAGATCAACATGATCCTTTTCATACGTAAAGGGCAAGTAATCTCCTGATGACTGTTCGTACCCATACTAAATCAGTGGTGCAGACAATTTTGTGAAGCAACACCTCATCGCCTGTTTTAGACCATACAAAGACTTCCTCAAGTGACAAACCAGATTCTTATTGTGAGATTTGAAACCAGGTAGCATTTTCATATACACGTCTTCCTCAAGATTCCCATGGAGAATGAGTTGTGGATATCCATTTGATGCACACTCAAGCCAGGTTTAACTGAAATATCGAGAAACAAACGAATTGTTCTCTTTTCACAACAGGAGAGAACGTTTCACCATATTCTTCACCTTCTATTTGCTTGTTACTCTTGGATTCTAGAGGCTCCTTTTATCTCTCAACCTTTCCATCAGATTGAAACTTCACTTTGAATACCCATTGACTGCCAATCGCTTTCTTCCCTGGAGGAAGCTCTTCGATTGTCCAAGTCCGATTATCTTCCAGAGCTTTATATTCGGAACATACATCATCACACCACTTCTTGTCCTTCATCGCTTAGCTGAAAGATTTAGGTTCCATCGCCGTGATAATAGCTGCAACATACGCTATATGCGTGGCCGAGAAACGATGAACATAATCTTATTTGACAATAGGAAAAAGAACTTTGTCATCAATATCAATTTGAGTTTGATATCAACAGAGTTGATAAGATATTCTTCGAAGTCATTGCATGTTACTTTTTCCTATGTCCTCTCCCCCAAGTGCTCTTATATGTTAGCTTCTGTAGAACTTTTTAACGGTGGTTTGTTGCTTACTTTATGCAAACGCTGATGACTGGATTCAACTTCCACGGTCGATGGTTGAGCCGAAATAACTGGTTCATTGAAGTGACTTTCGAAACAGTCTCACGAGTTGACCTTATATTTGTCATGTTTGATCTACCATTCTGACCCACATCTTCTTCTGATGTTATTCCTTCCGAGATTTGAGCTCACAAGACATGACCTTCTTCGTCTTCATCTATTAATGAAAGTGATTTCACGGGAGAGTAAGGAAACTTCCCTTCTGAGAAAAAACGTCTCTTAAGACAAAGAACTTCTAAATATCAAATAAGCCCCAACCTTTCTTCCCATGTGGATACCCTCGTCTACTTCTCAAGGTGAATTTATCTCCACTTTGTGCCTGATTGTGAGCGTAACAGAGGCTTCCAAATACTCTCAAATGATCATAGGATGGAGGCTTATTTACCATCATTCAAATGGTGTAGTTTTTCCCAGAACAGAGCTCGGTTGACGATTTATTAGATATCCAAAAGTCAATACACATTCTCCCCAAAATTGTATTGAGAGATTGGCTTGCAACAGTAAAGCTCTCACAACATTGAGAATATGTCTATATTTCCTCTCAACTCTTCCATTTTGTTGTGGTGATCCTACGCAAGATGTATCGTGTATCGCTCGATTTTCGTTAAAGAAAATCGTTAAAGCCGGGAAATTTGACCTACTGTCGCTACGAACTGATTTTACTCGTTTGTTTAATTTCCTCTCAGTGAGAGCCAAGAATTCATTCAGTTGTGTTGGAGCTTCACTTTTGTCATTTAACAAGTATAACCAAACTCCTCTAGAGTAATCATTGACTATCGTCAAGAAATATCTTGCATTAGAGTGTGATGATGTTCGATACTGACCTTTTTTTGCTCGAAGGCATATGTCACAAGCTTTATTTGAAAACTCAGAAGAAACATAAATAGAAACACCATGAAGCAATCCTACAATTTTCGCAGATGGATGCCCATTGGTTGTGCCACAACTCAAACACCTTAACTTCTCTTGTTGTGACTTCCACTTTGGTTTCCATACTGCAAAAATGGAAGGTTCCTCCTACTCTCTTACCCGATCCAGTCACCATCCTCAAATTGCGATCCTGAAACACAAGAAACTGATCAGCCAACTGAATCACACATATTTTTCATCCATTAAGTGATCCACAAATATCAAACAGACTTCAATCCTTTCACATAGTAAACCGACTTCAAAACCAGATTAGAGCCGAGACGTATCGACCCTTATTTGAGAGAAACTTGTCCTCTTCCATCTGCTATAACAATCAAAACAAGTGGAATGTCTCGAGCATTTGATAAAGCACCTAACCTCCCTGTGAAATGATGAGAAGCCGTTATATCCAAAATCCAAGATGACAAGAAGACTTCGATGTTGTTTTCTCTTCCAACATTGAGGATACTCTTTATTTGGTGCCACTGTTGCTCATTTAAGCCGGTGACACCATCACGTTCTTCATAAGTGAGTACGTGATTAACTTTTTCGACATTCTTATTTTCAAGGTTTGGAACGTACACACTATTGGCATATGTAAAGTTTCCTCGACCTCTTCCTCCTCTTGAACCACCACTAGAACTTGATCCACCTCGTCCTCTTCCTTGTATAGTTCGACTCTTAGGTCTATCAACCCACCATTCATGATACCTAATTACAGCATAACAACTGTCAGATGAGTCCCCACTTCGAATATAGTGTTTACGCATTGTTCCTTTCTCATAATTACGCGGTTGTGGTTGCGTGTGAACAGCGAATGATGGCACTTCAGGTCTCTCTTCTCCTCCAGTATGAAGATCCTCCTCTTGTTTCACGATGTTATCAATACAAGAAAACAACGTTTTTATGATGGCACTTTCAGTCGCACAATAGTCGTTAAATGTGGTTTTACGACTAAACAGCGATAAATCTGCTAGTTGTAAATCATTAGTCGATAAAATGCATAGTCGTACAAATATTCGGCGGTATACGATTAGTTTTATGACTAATATAGGTAATTGTAACATAAATGTAGCGTTGTCGCAATATATAGGGACTACAAAAATTGTGCGACTAAAGACATAATCCAGATGCAGTCGGAGAAATGTAGTCACCAAATAGTTGTTAACCTAGGTGACCAATGACCGACTAATTTGTGACTCTATAATGTAGTGACAATGGACTATTAAAAATTGGCGACTAATTGGCAACTTGGTAAATTACTGTCAGTGACTATTCAACGACTAATCAAAACATCCAGATATGATTATGGTACTGATTCGGCCACTACTTGTCGAATATTACGTGACTTTCTAATATAGTCATATCTTAGTCGTAATATATGGTGACTATTTGACGACTGTTTATTGACTAATTTACCGGCGATACAATGACTATCATGAACATCCATATGTGATTAAGGTAAACATTTTCTTCATTAATTAGCAATTATTTAATGACTAATTTAATGACTATTCAGCATCTAATCGTAAAATCCAGATTCGATTATGGTAATGATTGTGTCACTACTTGGCGGTACTGTCTGATTGTCTAATATAGTCTCAACTTAGTCGTAATATATGGTAACTACATGGCGATGGTTTAATGACTAATTTAACGAATATTCAACAACTACTCGGAAAATCCAGATACGATGATGGTGAATATTTTGCGACTACTGTGTGTGTAGTGCGATTAATTGACAATTGTTTAGTGACTTTTATTCGTAAAAATAAGAATTTAAATAGTTTCAAGTTACGATTTGGTAATTAGTGATACCTTAAATTGAGTGGTACAAGAAATGTAAAAGACATTTGCTTCAAAATAACATTGGTAGCTTATATACTTATGTGTAGCATATAGACACAAACGATCTACATATGCAAACTCCAGCATTAAGGAGTTGCCAAATCATACCCCCAAAAATTAACAAGATCAGGAGACAGTGATAAATAACATACGAAGCAGATGTTTTGTAGTTTTACGTTGAGCTTCTTCAGTTGCTCTTGCTGGACCATAAACGCTGAAAACTATCTGGGATGCTTGCGGTTGCCTATTAAAAGATTTTCTTTGAGGCCTTCGACTCCATAAGGATATCCTCGTCCATCCTTCTCAGTGGCATATGATTATTAAAGACAGTAAGAGAAGAAAAAAAATTAAATAAAGAACATGAGATGACTTTATAAATGTGAATTGTGAAAAATGATACTTTACCTCAAGAAAGATGTATTATATTCATTTGTTGATAGCTCACAAGGTCGCAACCCTTTGCAGTGCTTCTGCAGTCCTTTTCAATGCTTCTGCAGTCCTTTTCAATGCTTCTGCAGTCCTTTGCAGTGTTAACCATGTCTTTCATCTGTCGTTGGTAGATCTCCTCGAAAAAATGTTGATCCTCTGTCATGAGTAAACCTGGACAAACGCTTTAGTTATTGATTGTTTGGTCATGTCTCAAATGGTACAGACACTTTGTAAACATTCATACACTCGAACTTAACAAAACACATAGAGTAGTTAAACCGAGACATAGAACTCAATTGGTTGATAACTATAAGATTAACATCCTAACCATCAGAGACTCAAACACATCAAACACTCATAAAAAACAACCAACTTATCCAGACTGTGGAGAGCATATTGAAGTTGATAGAGGAATATAGGAGTCGTTTACAAATTGTATAACCAAAATAATTGTTCCAACACAAGCAACCAGAAGAAATCATAAGTAAACCAACAATCAAATTCAGAAGTAATCCCGTTTCAAAAGCAAAGAAAAGCAAGCAAGCTAGACGGTTAAACACACACCATAACTTCATATCTTACATGTAGTTATAGGCATCGTATCACAGAGGGTTTCGTGATTGAGAGATTCAAAGAAGAAATTGAGCGGGTCAATAGGGTTTCTACCAAATTCAGCGATGACATTGGGAGCCTCAAATAAGAGATTCAAAGAAGGGATATCAGTTAGAGATGGGTAGCCATATAAAGAGGATTTGGAGAGAGATTAGCGAGATGATTCGAATGAGATTTCAGAAATTGGGAAGAACAAAATAAAATCAGCGTTTGTCGTAATTGAGGATTTCTCGACACTTAGTCGAAAATTTTTGGGGTTTGGAAGGTAGTTGAAATGTTTTGGGCTATAAAATTGGATTTTTGTTTCTATGATTAATTTGACAGTTTTTTTTTTGAATTTTTACCTACTTGTAGGCGTAACTTACTCATCATATTTTTCTTTTTATTGTCTCCATTTTTAAAATTTATACTTCTTTACTTGACTTAATTAAAATCGAAAAAACATTTGCTCACAACATAAAGTACGATTGAAGACAAGTTTTATGAAATCAATTTTTGGTTTTTAACTTTATGAAAGTTTTGGATATACTTTCTGGATTATAAATCACAAAAAATTAAGAAATAGTTTTAAAATTTTTGAAACCCTAAAACTAAAGATAGTAAACAAAAAGTATACCTTCGTATTTTACGTTAGTAGAGCATTTTCAACCAACCCTCAAATCCTCTTGTGGCATCCCAACCAACCCTCAAAACTTCTTCTTTTTGGATTAGAATGTAAAATCAAAGATGAAACCTCAAATTTTGAAGTTTAAAGGTTTCTTTTAAAGTAAAACTCAAAAACATGATATTTCTTTTGGAGATACCCATGTTGGATTATTTTGTTTGTTCAAGGTTCAATTCCCAAATTGCAACCTAGCACATAATCTTAAACAGATCTAGGTTCTTGTAACTGAATCATAAAACCAACCTGTGACATTACCTTTTGCAGCGGATTAGAGATGGTAATGACAAGATCAGTTAGAACAGATGAACAACCTGCTCCTCCTTTGGTTTCGAATTCTTTTATCTCTCATTAATGGGCCCAAGTCATTTGACTAATGGCTCATTAATCATTTGGGCCCAAGACACAAATCAGGCAAAAACCTGCATTTTGTCTGGCCCAATTCTCTGATCCAATACAGTAAATGCCACTGCATCTTACCGTATTAATTCCATTTAACTTTCCCATTAGCTATGGTGTGTGACCCTTAGGGATCATACAATACTGGTAATAAGTCCTAAACTTATAGATCAAGAGCGGACTCTAGCAAGCCATCATGATCACCCAGTATTTATGACTTATGTCTGATCTCGACACTTATCATACTTTCTAGAGATAGTACGGTAGATTTCAGGACATTCCCAACAATCTCCCACTTGTACTGGAATCCTACGCAGGACATTCCCAACAATCTCCCGATTGTACTAGAATCCTACATTCCCTAGTCCTTTTGTCTTAATATCTCGATCTGGCATAAGGCAAGATGCGTGTCATCCTTATATAGCCAGACCATGTTTATAACAGATTTGATACTGACAATTCAAACGACTTGGGCAAGTCCGTTTGGGAATGGCCATTCTCTTACCAGCTATCAAATCTCCGATTGGCCTAGAGATATTACCTCCGTTAAACGGCAGGGACAAATCCCATCTTGTTCCATCACTATGAACTACACAATTCATATTACACCCAACCAAGGTCCGTATAGCTCCCAGTTACGAAACAGCGTTAGACAATGATCAAAGCGCATTACTCCATGTGCAGCCACATGCATGCGAACTCAGGTCTAAGGACTATACTCTATAGTCGTATATGAGAACCTCTTATGACACAGATATTAATATCTTGTAGAGTTCTCATCAGCGGGCCATGTCCGGTCATATGTTCCCCTACATATACCTATGTGTCGACTTTGATGCCGCGCATCTATGACCCCTCGAAACTTGGTCATAAGTCTCAACACAATCTAGTCTCAAGTGGTTGTTGGTGTTCCAATTCAACAACCTTCGACTATGGACACTATGATTTATGTCATTTCGTTAAATATGGGGTTTCAGGATCAAGTCAACTCATGTACTTCGATGACCCATATATAATGACATGAATCATTTTGGAACGATTATTTTATATCACAGTTAAAAATAATCCAGAAATCATAGATTTCATAAACATAAAATATTATGTTTACATGAACCTTTCAAAACAACTAAGTAAAGCCCTTTACAAACTCCCACTGAAATTAAGACTACATCTTAATTTCACTCATCCTACAACTACAGTCCGCGACTCGTGCTTAGGCCTAAGGAGTGGCTTCGTTAATAGATTAGCAACGTTCTCATTCGATGAAATTTGCTTATCTACTTAACACCTCTGTCATTTATCTCACGGAATAGGTTATACCTACCCTCAAGGTGTTTGGACCTCTGATGTGCAGCTAGTCTCAACTACGCTGGGAATCACATCAAGTTCAGTGATGAACTTTTCCTTTCCAAACATCCTCTTTCGCCGCTTTACAAGCTGTGAAATGTTCAGCTTAAGTCATGGAGTCAGCAACAGTGCCTTGCACCGCCAGACAGACACAAGATATAGCCGGACTGTGACCAAGAATTATCTTTGTCTATTGGAAACTTGCCTATCAGACTCTATCGACTTGTAGCATCTCACTTTCTCCGTAAACCAAGAACTTATCCTTAGTATTCCTCAAATACTTTAGGATATTCTTTACGGCAATCCAGTGATTCTTTGCTGGATTTGACTGGTCTTTACTTGTCTTGCTTAACATTAAAGCAACATCAAAACAAGTACGTGTCATGGCATACATGATAGATCCAATTCCTGACGCATATGGAATCCTATCCATGCATTCAAGCTCAGCAGATATCGTAGGATACTGTTTCTTGCTTAACGTATTGCCATGTGACATTGGCATAAAACCCTTCTTGGATTGCTGATTACGTGTAGGACTTTGTCAATAGATAAGAATTCTGACTTTGTCCTACCAGCTCTTTTGGATCTCTATCTTTAGATCCAAAATCCAAGAACATACGTGGCTTTACCCGTGTCAATCACAGAACCAACTCCCAAGCCAGTCCTTTACCGACTGCAACATTGGGACGTTATTTCCGAGGATCAGTATGTCATCGACATACACTATGAGAAATGCAACATTGCTCCCACTTATCTATTAGTAAACGCACAGTTCCATTTCGTTCCTGTTCAAGTCAAAACCTTGACTACTTCAACATAACAAAGATTCCAACTCCGATATGTTTGCTTCCATCCATGAATGGATTAATGAAGCTAACTTACACATAGTGTAATTTTTCGGAGTCCGGGCTCACTTTCGCTTCTTTGAATTTCGCAGGTTCGTCGCTTTCAATGATCATCAGATCATGCGAACTTTCAATGATCATCAGGTTCAACTAATGACGAGAAATCACTCTCGGATTAGTAACTGATTCATTCAGATCTGCGAACTTCAGGCTGTACAGGTGTAGATTCTACAGAAATCTGTAAATCCTCCTGTATTTCTCGAATTTCTTCGAGTTACACTTTTACTCCCACTGTTCTTCTTGGAAAGTAACTTCCCTTCTTAGAAAACAGAATGGACGTAAAAGGGTAACAATCGAGTGTTTCCTTAGGACAACCAGCGAAGTAGCACAACTACAAATACTCAGTAAAGACGAATTTGGATCGATTCCAATCCACATTTACGTGGTGTTTTTCAACTGATATTGGTGGAACTATTTCAGCGTAAACTTAGATATTTCTAGAGCGTTATTCTTAAAGAATATCATGGAAGATTCGTGTGACTCATCTTTAATCATTTCTAATAAGACCTGATTCTTTCTCACAGAAATACCTTAAGGTTTTTCAGGAGAATTGAGCTGTGAAACGACTTCACACTCATTCAGATGATCACACCATTAATGACTCAAGTATTCTCACTCGTGATCTAATCCAGAGTCTTAATACTTCTGTCACTCAGATTCTATACCTCATTCTGGAACTCTTTCGACCATGTCAAAGAATTCCGACTTGTGTCTCATCAAATGAACACAGTCTTACTCACTGAAGTAATCAGTAGAGACAATGAAGTACAGGAAATTTTCTCTGGCATTACTGCTCATCGGACCACATACATGAGTATGTTCAATCTCCAATAAGCCTTTGGGCCGTTCTCTAGCTCGGCTAAGATGGGCCCTTTGTCTTTTGGTCCAGTAAGCAGAATTCAAGTCTCATAAGATATCCATTCAAATGAGCCCAAAAGTCCATAACTAAGGGGTTTCTGAATCCGACTTACTCTTTGACCAAAACATTTATGCCAAGAAAAATCAGGTTTAATTCATCAGATTTAAACCAATACTGTATTTATGTTACATTTAGGCACTCTTTGGTTTAATATATAAAACCCATTCCTTGAATAGGGTGCTACAATTAACATTTCATTAAGATCAAAAGAACAAAACTTGTCTTTATCAAAATGAAAAACATTCAAATTCTTTACAAGAAAATGAAAGATAACTCTGCTTAAAGCAGGTACATTGTAGCAATTATTAATACAAAACCAAGCCTCAAAGGCATCTACAAGTGAAAACCCTACGGCTGAGGCAGCATCCCAAGCTCCTTCCAGACTCGCAGTTCCACTTGCCCTTCCTTCAACGTTCTACTGTTGTTCAGGCTCTGCATATTATAACAAATATCAGTGCCACAATCAGTATCCAATACCTACAAGGTATAACTTGAAGTAATAACATGAATACCTGAGGAAGTAGTCTCATACATCAACTTTAACTCCTCATAATCTTCCATGAATTTAATGCAATCTCTTTTCCAATGCCCAGTCTCTTTACAGTAGCAGCACTTACCAACGTAAGAGGTATCTGACTCGGGCTCAGAAGACACACGCTTGCCATGATACAAAATCTGGACAACTTTGTCTTCACCCTTGTCAGCATTAGGTTTAGTAAACCTACCCTTCTCATTCATGAGATTGTACAGGGTACTCTTCACGTTTGGCTCAACTATCTTGAGCATATCATGCAGTTCAGTCAACGTCTTCGTTAAGCCTTTCTTGATATAGTTCCTTACGAACTTATCATAGCTTGACGGCAGTGACTGCAGAATGATCTCAGTTGCCAATTCCTGGCTAACTGGATAATCCAGTTTCCTCAGGTTATCAATGTAACCCATCATTTTACTGACATGAGGACTTACTGGATGATCATTTGGTAGCTTGCAGCTAGTGAGAGATTTAACCAACTGGTATCTCTCCACTCTTACCTGCACCTGAAATTTCAATTTCAGGCTGCTGATCATCTCTATTGGCGACTCCATGTTCTCATATTGCTTCAGCAAATCTGAGTCCATGGTAGCCAATATCAGACCACGCACATCTACCGCATCATTATAATGCTTATTCCAAGCATCATATACTGCATGAGAGGCATTGGACCCGATCCTCACGGGGAGAGCTTTCTCAAGGACATAGTCCTTTCTCTCCTGCCTGAGGACTAGCCTCAGGTTCCGCGACCAAGTCAAGAAATTTGATCCGTTCAGTTTTTCCATCTCAAGGACAGACCGGATCGAGAAAGTGTTTTGATTGTTTGTGCTCGTCATAGCTGAAAATTAGAGATAAATGGAGTTTTAGTTATTTAGTTCATAAAAGAGTAATCTTAATAACTTATAAGAAAACTCGCATTGTATTCAAAATTTCTTTGTTTAACCTCATAAGAATACAATGATTCCGAGACCCATGTTCAGCTAAATCCAAAGTGGGCCACTGGCCGTCACCCGGAATTAGCTTTACTTGGTAAGCATACACACAGCTAGTTATATCTCATATAACTCTCGGTTGTGAATTGGACCCGAGGCCCAAATTCACCAGATGTCTCAAGGCCCGGGACTCCCGATGGCCCAGTCAAGGAAACCAATCTCTTACAGCCAAATAATCACTAAAATCTGGGACTCCCAATGAAATTAGTGACTATATACTACTTTACTTACGCGAAAACAGATACCTCACACTGTAAGCCATATCTGTAATCAAATAAGCGTTAAGTAGCTGACAAGATTGGAAAGACATCCAAGCTTGATATTGTTTTTGAGGATTTTCAAGTTTTATTTCCAAAATAGAAGATTACTATTTTGGGAAACTTTCTTATTTTAGAAACTTTCTAAATTTAGTAACTTACTAAAAATAGAAATTTCTAATTTAATATTTTATAAATATTTTGGGTTGGGTCACAAATTATAGGCCCAATTCTTGGCCCAAGACCATAGAATTCCAGCTGGCCCAATAATTTGACATAACCGATCCGGTTTATTAATTCTGGTCCAAGACCAAATTAACTATCAAAACCATCGGTTATTTTACTAAACCAGACCAGCTCTAAATTATTTGGTCCAACCAAATCAAACTTAGACCAGCCTTCGGTTTAGGTTAAAAATTCAATTTTATGAATTTAAATCCGGTTTAACCAGAAATTAAATAATACCAATTGTATTAAATAATTTCCAGCAAACCGCGATTTGGGTTAACCGCTTGAACCACCAATTAAATTTGATCGGTTCAGTTAAATCCAAAACCGGGAAGAAACACCTAGTGTTTTAGCCAATTTGATTTAACTTGCGGTTTAAGGCTTTAAACACACGATTAACCGCCAATTAAATGGACCGGTTAAATCGGTGTGTTTTTGGGCAATCCATGATCGTTGCGTCCAGCCATGGCCGATCGATCCTTGCCCATCCGTGATCCACGATCACACGGCCATCATGTCACGACCGATCCGATCACCGGTCGATCACACAACTCGGCTTATTGATCGAAAGCATCTCTCGGCAATCGATCCATCCGATTGTTGTGGCCCACAATCGATTACATAATTAAAAGATTCATACTATAAAAATCTCGCTAACCAATTGGATCTTTATAATATCTCTTTTGATTTTTCAAATAAGACAAAATCATAACAAGTCAACATTAATTATCGATTCATATATAAATCACGCTAACAACAAAAAGATTTTGTCGTTGTGAAATCATGTGATAAATATCACCTTAAGTCAATATGCAATCGATACAATTAATTCAAAAAGCGATTTGACTTTTACGATCATGATTAAATAATGATTACTCTTCCCATTAATAATCGATTGAAACAACAAGTTCAACAAGCACTTCTTACGATCATGAACAATAACCATTTTGACTTTTTCAATAAAGACAAAACCTAACAATTGATTATTAACAAAACGATTAAACAAATCGATTCTTTTATGATCCAAATTACAAGAAACTAATGACCTTAGCTCTGATACCACTGTTGGATTATTTTGTTTGTTCAAGGTTCAATTCCCAAATTGCAACCTAGCACATAATCTTAAACAGATCTAGGTTCTTGTAACTGAATCATAAAACCAACCTGTGACATTACCTTTTGCAGCGGATTAGAGATGGTAATGACAAGATCAGTTAGAACAGATGAACAACCTGCTCCTCCTTTGGTATCCACACTCTTACAAGCAAGGGATGGCTGCTAGACCAAAGAGATGGATGATCAGAGAGAGAGGTTAGAGAGAGAGATGAAGCTCGCGGCTACACTCAGAAAATCGCAAGGGTTGGCCTCTTCCTTAGGGTTTCGAATTATTTTATCTCTCATTAATGGGCCCAAGTCATTTGACTAATGGCTCATTAATCATTTGGGCCCAAGACACAAATCAGGCAAAAACCTGCATTTTGTCTGGCCCAATTCTCTGATCCAATACAGTAAATGCCACTGCATCTTACCGTATTAATTCCATTTAACTTTCCCATTAGCTATGGTGTGTGACCCTTAGGGATCATACAATACTGGTAATAAGTCCTAAACTTATAGATCAAGAGCGGACTCTAGCAAGCCATCATGATCACCCAGTATTTATGACTTATGTCTGATCTCGACACTTATCATACTTTCTAGAGATAGTACGGTAGATTTCAGGACATTCCCAACAACCCAACATATATAAAACATGGCATTTTGGTTAATGTCCTCATATATTTTCCGTTTGAGATTTGTATTTATTGGCTTTAATCTCATTTTTACCATACAAATATGTTTAAATTGGATAATTCAATGTAGTAGAAACATAATGCAAAAGAGAATATATATATATATATATATATATATGCATATAATCAATATACAGTGATGATTAAATGCGATGCATCCGTGTTAAAAAGTTTTACAGTGTGATACGTCCATAAAGTTCTTACTTAGCCTTTTCTTGTCATCTCACTATTTAACCTTTAATTGTTATCGTAAATATCTACTAACACTTCAGATATGTCATCGTAAATATTGTGATTGTTGATGTATAGTATATTTATTTTTGATATCATCTAATATTTTATATAAATATTTTTAATTTTCATTTTAACTATTTCTTTATTTTATCAGTAAAATAAAATTTATAAAATTAATATGAGAAATATAAGATAGAAATTTTTTAAAGGTTAAAACTAATGAAACATATAATTAATAGAGACTAGAATGTAATAAAAGAAAAGATAAAACCTCAAATTTGAGGTTTTGTACAATGAAACCTCAAATTTGACTGTTCAAAACCTCAAAAATTGAGGTTTCTTTTGGAGACCATAGCAATTGAAATTATATGTTTCATACCAAAAAATAATTGCATGGAATATATAACAAAAGAAAAACATAAAGAAAATTAAACATAGCATTTCCGAATGATCTTAATCCAACATAGCGAGATGAAGTGGTTTGTGTGGAATATTATTACCGCTTTTATGATGGTACGGAAAATTAAATTTTGATTTTATGAAATTTTGACATACCTAATTTATTTATTGTGTATATGTGTACTTACCATGTTAAAAAACTTTAATAATATCGGTTGAAAGGAACATTGAATATTTTTCTTGTTTTGGATTTAATGTCTCAACAATAAGCACAAGCCGACCAAATGAAACACCAAACAAAATTGAGGTTGGCTTCAGCAAAAAGGTCCCTCCGAAACAGAGGAACACTTCAAAACCTGAAAGAGAACAAAAGACAAAACATGTATCGGTTCAAGGGCCCAGAGGCTATGATACGATCAGAGTTTTAATCCCTAGATCTACACTGCAAGTGCACAGACGTGACAGTAGTATATAGGGTATCGAAATCCACAGAGACTCTAGACCTTACGATAGATTGTAGAATGTCAAGTTAAGCTAGGTGAAACAGAGAATAAGCAGTAAATCAGAACAGAACAGAAAGTAAATCAATAGCAAGAGTAGTTTGTAAGCAGGTATTAAAAGCGTCAAGTCTAGGGAGTTCTCAGGAAATCAGAAAAGCAGATAAACTATTAGCCAGGATCAAATTAAGTTTGGTTCTAGAACTCAAACACAGATATAGAACTAACCAACTTTTGTTGCAAGAATTCTCTAAGTCTAATAGCAGAAACCCAAATTTCTTTGCAATTCCTAACATATTAAACTAGCCTTAAGTGCAAGTTTGATTTGTTCACAATTCAATTAAACCAAATTTCTTTGCGGATAATTAAATTGCTCAACCCAAATAATTCAGATTCTAAATTACACTTTCGTGTCAATTTAATAACCTATAGTCTAGATTCTAAGTGATCAGGTTAGAAACTAGTATTAAGCACAATTCAGGTTGAAGAACAAATAAGTTATGAATCCTAAACTGATAAATTAATCTAACAAGTCATGAAAACCTTTAAGAGAATCCCTAAACCTAACTATGAATCTTATCAGACATGATCAATGAAACACAAATCAATGAATAAGTAAATTGCATAAATAGAGAGTAAAGAATAAAAGGGGTTCGGAATCTTCTCCAAAAGCAGGAAGCAGTACAGGTTCAGATCAGCCCCAAAAGCTTTAAAATCTCTATGCTCAAAGTATGAAAGCGTAAGTCAGCGTATGTAAAGCGTTGCCTAAAAAATGGCTTAAAAACCCTAATATAATGATCTAATCACGGATGGAGCTTCTTTGTAATTATGAGAAACTTCTGGGCCAAAGTGCAATTTCCAAATCTTTCATTAAACCGCCGAGAATAAGCTCCATAATGCAAATCTCTATTTTGAACAGTGAACTCTTCCTCTCGGCCAAATGCTCCAAATAGCTCCAGAATGCGCCATAATCTCCAAATCCGCTCCAAACGCACCTAGACCTGTAAACATACCTAAAAGACCCCAAAACATAATAAAAGACTCGATAAATAAGACATATATCATGGTTAAAAACCTTAAAAACCATGGTATATCAACTTCCCCACACTTAGCCTTTGCTTGCCCTCAAGCAAAACAGAGAACTAGAATATGGTGAAGAGGTTTGAAAAATTTCAGAAACTCTTTTCATCTTAGAAGTAACAACACTCAGATTCCCCTTAGTAAGCCACTGAAAGATTCACCCGCAAGACATCAAGACCAACATATACTTCCCCCACACTTAGCAACTGTCATGAGTAAACTCCACAATCAATCCAAAGCATTCAAATTCACCCTACTGACTTCTATAAGCATTTAAGTGCGGTCTCACCTAAGGATTATCGACCAAAGGGCACATGGATTCTTATTATGTTAGCTCTAGACCACCATACTATCTTTTTCTGGTTCCTTTCTTCTCTTTTCCTTCCTTAGCAACTGATTTTTCCCCATTGGGTATCATTTTTTTTATCAGTGTTCTTCCCGTTATGGGGTGTACTTTGGACGCATTCCATGGATGCACAGGAGGTAATAGGGGTCTCTACCACTCCCGCGACCACTTCGGAGCTACTAGCTCATCCTCAGTTGATTATTATTCTTTTTTTTTTTTACTTTAAGGAAGGGGCGAAGGGAACCTTACTTGGACAGGTTTACAAGCTGTGTCAGAACTAACAGAGGAATCCGACTCAAGGTATACCAAGCCCTTATGTGAGAGAATTAAGTCAAAATTAAGGGTGAAGTCAGTAAAGGATCCTCTAATACCTGAATTGATATGGGTGTCCTCAGTAGGCTGATCTGCGTTAGGTTTTCTAATAGTCATATATTGATCTTGCAAGCTCATCCCAATGGTTACTTAAGTTCTTGCAAGTGTTGTTGGCTTCTCAAAAATTCATTGTTTCCTACTTAAACTGTTTTGACTCGATAAAACAAAATTTTTGACTGACTCTAAGAAAACAAAAGCGTGTGTCAGTATCTACCTCCCCCACACTTGAAACACACTGTCCCCAGTAATGTCAAGCCTAGGCTAGGTGAGAAAAGAAATCGGAATGAAATAAACCGAAAAATGGTCAGAACACTTACTTGTCGTCGGGCTGCAACGATCGATGCCACAAGGGTGTCGATCGATGCAAGGCGATTATGCCCACGGTTAAGTAGATAACCGGTGTCTAAACCGCAATTACATCAGCAAATCGTAAATCGCATTTGCGTCGACAGATGCACTGAGTGTGTCGATCGATGCAGTGCGATTCTGCCTGTTTTTCTCACGCCTTTGATCACACACAAAAACAGAAAATTAAAAACACCAAATCAAAACGAAAAATGAAAACAAAACGAACCTAACAGTGGGTTGCCTCCCACCCAACGCTCTTTTAACGTCATTAGCTTGACGTTTTAGCTGAATCAGGCAGAGGGTGCATCATCCAGAGGCAGAATCTGACCTCTAGGAATCTCGGCCTTAGCCCAATAATGCTTCACCCTCTGTCCATTCACAATAAACTCCTTACCTTCCTGGCTGACTAGAACAACAGCTCCATAAGGGCGTACCTCCTTGATCGTGAAAGGACCAGACAACCTTGATCTCAGCTTACCTGGAAACAATTGCAAGCGGGAGTTATACAAAAGTACCTGATCATTAGGTTCAAATTGCCTTGAGACAATCTTCTTGTCATGATAAGCTTTAGTCCTCTCCCTGTACAGATTTGAGTTCTCATAAGCAAAATGCATAACCTCATCCAACTCATTAAGCTGCACCAATCTCCTTTCTACAGCAGACTTAAGATCGAAATTCATCTGCTTCACAGCCCATGCTGCTTTGTGCTCAAGCTCTACTGGCAATTGACATGCCTTTCCATACAGCAGATGAAATGGAGTAGTCCCAAGTGGCGTCTTGAATGCAGTCCGGTAAGCCCATAGTGTATCATCCAGCTTTGCTGCCCAATCCTTCTTTGTCTTCCCAACTGTCTTCTCCAAGATCTCCTTGATCTGTCTGTTAGAGACTTCGACTTGCCCACTAGTCTGAGGGTGATAAGGAGTAGCAACTCGGTGATGAAATCCATGCTTCTGTAACAGCTTCTCGAAGACCTTATTAATGAAATGAGATCCTCCATCACTAATTACTATCCGAGGTACTCCAAATCTAGGGAATATGATGGTCTTAAACAGCTTAATGACCACCGAAGAATCATTGGTTGGACTAGCTATTGCTTCCACCCACTTAGACACATAGTCTACAACAACCAATATAAACTTATTTCCATAGGACGAGGGAAAAGGACCCATGAAATCTATGCACCGGCAATCGAAAACCTCAACCTCAAGAATGAAATTCTTAGGCATCTCGTGCTTCTTACTGATTTTCCCTCTCCTCTGACAGGCATCACACTGAGAGACAAAAGAATGAGCGTCTGCGAATATCGTAGGCCACCAGAACCATGCTTGCAAAACCTTAGACACAGTCTTGAAAGTAGCAAAATGTCCAGCATAATCTGATCCATGACAGTGGAATAATATATCTGGAACCTCTGATTCAGCAATGCATCTCCTGTAGAGACCATCCGAACAGTGCTTCTAGAGATAAGGCTCATCCCAATAGTATCGTCTGAGTTCTCTGAAGAACTTCTTCTTGGCATACCCCTTTAACTCATCTGGTTCAGTCTCTTGATATATCATGGTTTTCACCGGTTTTATGCCATAATATAAGTCTGTTTTAGAGTCTATTAGTGTTTCTTTAGAGTCTTTTGCAGGTCTTATTAGGTACACGTACGTTTGGAGCAAAAGTGGAGATTATGGAGCTAATTGGAGCATTTTGGAGATTTGACCCGAGAGGTTTTGTTCACTGTCCGAAACAGAGTACTGTGTCGATCGTTGCACACCTGCATCGATCGATGCACAGCGAGTTGGGCCAGATTCTCGGCGGCTTAATGAAGAATGCCAATATTGCAAAGATGCCCAAAAGTTCCAGATATTTACACAGAAGCCCCAAGTCGTGTTTTAGCTATTTAATTAGGTTTTTAGCTTCAGTTTTACATACGCTATCATAACTTAGAGCAGAGAGTTTTTAGAGCTTTTGGGGCTGATCTGATCATGTACTACATTCGTTTTGGAGAAGTTTTCGAACCCCTTTTATATTCTAATCTCTTTTATGATTTCTATTAATTCATTGATTATGTTTACATCATCTATGTCTGAGTAGTTTCATAGTTAGGTTTAGGGTTTCTCATAGGGATTTCATGACTTGCTAGATATAATTAATTCAGTTAAGGATTCACATCAATAGATGTTCTTCAAAGTAAATTGTGTTTAATGCTAGTTCTAACCTGATCAATTAGAATCTAGATCTTAGGTTGCTAAATACGACATGACAATGTGGTTTAGAATCTGAACTATTTAGGTTGAGCAATTTAATTACTCGCAAAGGAATTTGGTTTAATTAGATTGTGAACATATCGAACTTGGAATTAAAGCTGGTTTAAACTGTTAGTAATTGCAAAGGAATTTGGATTGCTGCACTTAGACTTAGAGAATTCTCGCAACGACAGTTGGTTAATTCTATATCCGTGTTTGAGTTCTAGAACTGTGTTTAATTAGATCCTGACGAATGATTTATCTGCTTGTCTGATTTCCTGAGAACGCCCTAGACTTAACGCCCTTAGTTTATTGCCTACACCAACAACCTGCTACTTGTTTACTTTCTTGCTTGCTTTTAGTTAATTCAATACAATTTGCTTTTTGCTTTCTCCTAGTTTTGATCTCTTTAAGTTCTTGATTCTATCGTTGCCTAGAGTCCTCGTGGATTCGATCCTTAAGTACTACATTGATATACTGTGCACTTGCAGTTAGCATAGGGTAAAACTTTAGACCTATTAAGTTTTTGGCGTCGTTGCCGGAGACTCTTAGAGTCTTCGATAGCTTCGAACTTAGGGTTTTTACTAGGATTTTTATTTTTATTTTTGTTTACTGATTTTTTGTATTTTTCTCTGTTTTCTCTCTGTCGCAGGTTTCAAAATCGCATAGCATCGACCGTTGCACTTCTTGTGTCGATCGACACTAGGCGATTGGAGTTGAATCGATCATTGCACTTCTAGCATCGATCGTTGCTTGGCGATTACATACGGTTTATGCAGACGCGTGATACCAGAAGTAATCCGAACACTAATCTCGTAAACCTCCAACTTGAAGAGCTTGCAAGACTAGAGAGTACCAACAGAAGAGTTAGAAGAACAAGGATGGTTGTTGAATGTGTGATCATAAAGCCTGATGCTCAAGGTACCCTCAGGGACCGACACAACAATCCTTACAATGCTGCTGGAGAACCGATAGATGCTGAAGGGAATGTCATCCCTGATCCTCCAGAGCAACCACAGCCGCAGCAGGAGCAGAACCAAGGTCAAGGACAAGGACAAGGTAGACAGATGGTTGTCCATGATAGGACTTTAGCTGCTATAACCGTCCGGATGAGTTTCATGCTAACCGGTCAGCTCTTGTACTTCCTGAATTTGAGAGGAATGATTTTGAAATCAAAACCGTCTACTACTCTCTCCTAAGGCAGAAAGCCTTCCATGGCTCTCCAAGTGAGCAGCCGATGGATCACATAGATGAGTTTGAGGGCATAGTCACTGGAATAAAGTACGATGGAGTTAACCAAGACTATCTGTTCCTCAAGCTTTTCCCCTACTCTCCGGCTGGAGATGCTGCAGCCTGGCTGAAACAACTTCCATCTGGGACGTTTGTTACTTTGGCCGCTCTGAAGAGTGAGTTCCTGCGTCATTTCTATGATGATGCCCGCTCAGACCAGTCCAGACAGGACATTCTCACCTTCACCCAAGGTCCAACAGAGCCTCGTAAGACAGCCTGGATGAGGTTTAAGAAGTACCAACGTGACTGCCCGCACCATGGATTCACTGAGGTAATACTTTTAGGCATCTTCTTTAGAGGAATAGATCTTCCATATCAGACTGCGTTGGACAATTCTAGCAATGCCAACTTTAACACTAGGACTCCTGCTCAAGCTAAGCAGTTGATAGATAATCTGGTAAGCAGTAATAGCTGCAAGACTACTGATGAGAGAAGGAAGAAGTCCGGTGGGAAGATGGAGAATTCTGAGATAGCTGATATTAGATCTAAGTTGGACACTGTATGCAATCTTCTAGCTGGGAAGAAAGCTGTCCACTTTGCTCAAGATGTTGAGATGATCAATGATGAAGGAGATGATCAGGAGGAGGATGTGAATTACATCGGAGGATCTGGTTTCTAAGGAAACAGGTTTGGTAATCAGTCTGGTAATAGGTTCTTCAATGGAGGACAGAAGAGTGCTTTCAACAGCAACCAAAACTCTTCTGGATTTGGACAGACTAGTGGATTTCAGAAACCTTTCCAACAAGGTAATCAGAGGACTTATGGATCTTCCTCTTACCAAGCACCTCCTGTAGCTACTACTCATGAGAGTAAGATGGAGGCAATGATGGAACAGCTGCTGGAAGGACAAACCAAAATTGATGTGGACTGCAACAAGAAGTTAGATGCTGTCTTTGAGGATCTCAATGGGAAGTTTGAGTCTCTAAACACTCATGTGAAGCAATTGGACACTCAGGTGAGCCAAATTTCTAGCTCCATCAAGGGAAAGAGTGTTGTAGACACCCATATTAAGGCCTGGTCAGTGTACGTTGATGATGGATCACACCTGGGTGAAAGGTTTGAGCTAATTACAGCTGAAGTGGTAGAAGAGGGTGAAATTTCAGATTATGAGGAAAATCTCTCGGGTAGAATCTGTGAAAATTTGACTGCATCGATCGATGCACCTGTAGCGTCGATCGTTGCAAGGCGTGGACAGACAGATTCGCAGGATTCTTATGACATTAATGCAGATTCAGAGCTTAACCGCTTATTCCCTGGAGTGTCTGAGATAACTCAACAAGAGATTTATGCACAATCTATTCCCTTATATCCTAAGGTATCTGAAGTGATTCAACAAGAGATTGATGAGCTTAAAGAGCTAGAGAAGATTGGTGAAGAGTTGGAAGAAATTCCACCATCTAATGATCCACATTATCACCCTTATGTGCAGAGATACTTGGGTAAGATGTTGCCTTTGGATGAGGAGCTGAAGGATTGGGTTATAGTTGTTCCTCAGCATATAAGTGATGTGCTATTGACCAAGGTTCCTAAGAAGCTACCTGATCCTGGGATTTTTGTGCTAAGTTGTTCTATCTTCGAGGATAGTTTTAAGCGCTCTCTCTGTGATTTAGGAGCTGCTGGAAGTCTTATGCCATACTCTGTGGCAGAGAAGCTGGGTATGATGGATTTTAGACCCACTAGGACCTCTCTTGTCCTAGCTGATCAGTCAATAAGTATTCCGGAAGGAGTTCTTGAGGACATCCCGGTGAGAGTTGGAAACTACTTGGTTCCAACAGATTTCTTAGTTCTTAAGTACCACAGTGAGCAGGATGATGCATTGATACTGGGTAGACCATTCTTGGCTACAGCTGGAGCAGTAATAGATGTGAGACACAGTCTGATAGATCTCCATCTGGGAGATGATCCACTGCACTTTGAGATGGACAAGCTGCGCAAGCCACTGATTGATGGGCAGACCTTCACCATTATGGATGGAGATGAAGAGCAGTCAAGTCACACTACGTTTTTGGATCCTGGGGAGCATTTCACTCCTTCTTTTCTTGGACGCGTTCATTCCGATAGAGATTACTCTCCGCCTTGGATGAGGAGACTTGCACAGAGAAAATCAAAGTCTCTGTCAGGATCTCACGGTGCCTGATTCTTGTTCGTCCGGTCAAGCTAATGACCTTAAACAAGCGCTGAGTGGGAGGCAACCCACTGTTAGGTTTTAGTATTTTTCTTTCTTATTTTTGGTGTTTTTCTTAGGAACTTACGTTTTGATTTATTTTTGCTAAGTTTTTAGATACAGAACCTGTCTGGAGATGTGTGACGATCGATGCACTTGTGCACCGGTCGTTGCAAGGAGATTATGACGAGGAGATGGGATCGCATTGTGACGATCGTTGCGGACCTGTGCAACGGTCGGTGCAAACGGTTTAATTGAAAATTAAGGTACGCGTGCTAAACCGGAATCAATTCGGTTCAACAGCATCGATCGTTGCTCATCAGCAACGATCGTTGCACCCACGACCAGGTAAGTGTCTTAAACCCTTTTCTCCTCTCTCCTTCTCCACTATCGCCGTCCGTACAACCGAGACTCTCATCACCTAAATCTCTCATTTCTTCATCGTTTTTGTTGATTCCAAGTGCTATTCTCCTTGTTTTACACGCTTTATCTGTTATTCTAACCCATTCGAAGCAAATCCAAGGTAATGTGCCTCAATTTCATGATTTTCGGATTCGTTTTTAGGATTTTAAAAATTGAGAATTTTGGCTTGAAAACGATGATCCCATGCTGTTATAGACCTGATTTAGGATGATTGGTGATGGATTATTGTTGTTGGTGTAGTTTTAGAACAGATTTAGAAACGAATTTGAGGATTCATTGTCGGCTGTGAAATCGCCCTGCATCGATCGTTGCACTTGTGCAACGGTCGTTGCATTGCGATTTCACAGGGATATTCTGCCGAGACTAATATTGTTTTATCTTCTTGGATGCAGATGCCTCCTCGACAATCCCGTAAGCGTAGAACCACCGCAGCAGCAGCTACAGCTCACCATCAGCCGCCACCTTAGTGGTTCCATCGAGACTCAGATCCTCCTGAGGATTATCAGAGAGATTAGGAAGCGATACGGCCACCATGGCCTAGAGCAGATGCGCTTCTGATTCCAACAAATAGGGTCTGGGGCGTGGAGATAGATGAGTTTCTCAAGACCGACACCTTCACAGAGCGGCCATTGCTTGATGAGTGGGATGATTTTGACACATTGCTGTACAATGGTTGGTGCAACATGACGCTTAAGCCAACCAAGTTTGCAGATTACTCGACTTGCAGGAGTCTGCGGATAGATGAGCAGGTTCTTGCACTGTGTAAGGGCATTGGTCTGGGGACAATGCCAATGCAGCCTTACGAGATGTACCCAGAGTTGGTAAGACAGCTGCTCGCCACCTGCAGAGTGCTACGTGGTTGAAGGAGGGACGAGTATGGGTCTATTACGACCCTGCCACGGTGAAGTGCGGTGTGGATCTTCCTGCTCCTGGCCTTACACAGATTGATACGCTGGATGCCTTGAGGTTTCAGCATCCTGAGAGTGAGCATCGCAAAGTCCCTTCTATGGCTCATCCGCTGGGAGAGCCTTCTACACGAGCTTCTACCTCCTCTACCCCTGCGCCTGCACCTGCTGCCCCTGTCGATGACATTGGACCTTTTCCCGAGCCTACGATGCCTTATGGTGATATGTCTGAGGCAAAGTGGAGAGAGCGCTCAGATGGTATTCTACGGGTCGTCTGGAACTTCATGCGTATCTGCACTTGCAGGAGACAGCCACAGATACCCCATCCAGTGCCTTCACGACGCAGGCGACGCTCTCCGACTCCCGGTTCTTTGAGTGGTACTGATCGTATTGATGGGATGGAGGATGAGTGATTGGCATCACTAGACTACGGTTCTCTGTATTTCTTTTTCTTTTGCATTTTTTCTTGACTTTCTTAGGATGTTTATGTTTGGATGATGTGTTTGCTTTGAGACTACTAGTTGCTTTGATTTTGCCTGTTTTCAGTGTTTTACATCTTGCAGGTTCAAAAATTTGGATTTTCTTACGGACTAACCTGCTAACTTGCTGACTGATCCGAGAAATCGCAGTGCGTCGATCGACACACCTTGTGTCGATCGTCACAACACGAAAGAAATCGCATTGCAGCGATCGTTGCGGTCCTGAGAAACGATCGACACATGACGAAAAATCGCCTAGCAAGGGTCGATGCATTTATGCAGCGATCGATGCCTGTGCGACAGAGGTAAAATCAGACAGAACTCAACACGTTCATTAACATTTTTGTTTTCTATTTACCAACCCTTAGCTTGACACTACTGGGGACAGTGTGTCTTAAGTGTGGGGGAGGTGCTACTGACTTTATCTTTCTGCTTTCTTAGAGTCAGTCCAGTTTTTCAAAAAAAAATTGTTTTAGTCAAAACCAGTTTAAGTAAGAAACAATGAATTTTGGAGGAGTTAACAATATCTTTCACGAACTTAAGTGACCATTGGGATGAAGTTGCAGATCAATCTCTGACTATTAGAAAACCCAGACACAGATCAACCTACTGAGGACACCCACATCACTTCAGGTATCAGAGGATCCTTTTACTGACTTCACCTTAATACTGACTTAATTTTCTCACCTAAGGGCTTGGTATACCTTGTGTCGGATTCCCTTGTTAGTTCTGACACAGCCTGTAAACCTGTCCTATTTGGTTCCCTTCTCCCCTTCCATAAAGTAAAAAAAAGAAATAATAAACTGAGGATGAGTTAGTAACTCCGAAGTGGTCTCTGGGAGTGGTAGCTACAACTATCATATCTTGTGCATCCATGGAATGTGTCCAAAGTACACCCCTTAACAGGAAGAGCACTGATAAAAAATAAATGATACCCAATGGGGAAAAATCAGAATGCTAAGGAAGGGAAAAGAGAAGTAAGGGACTAGAGAAAGATAGTATGGTGGTCTAGAGCTGGCAAGGTAAGAGTCCATGTGCCCTTTGATCGATACTCCTTAGGTGAGACCGCACTTAAATACTTGCAGAAGTCAGTAGGGTGAATTGAATGCGTGAATGTGATTGTGGAGTTTACTTAGGACAGTTGCTAAGTGTGGGGGAAGTATATGTTGGTCTTGATGTCTTGCAGGTGATTCTTTCAGTGGTTTACTAAGGGGAATCTGAGTGTTGTTGCTTCTAGGACAAAAAGAGTTTCTGAAAGTTTTCAAACCTCTTCACCATGTCTAGTTCTTTGTTTTGCTTGAGGACAAGCAAAGGCTAAGTGTGGGGGAGTTGATATATCATGGTTTTCACCGGTTTTATGCCATGATATAAGTCTGTTTTAGAGTCTATTAGTGTTTCTTTAGAGTCTTTTGCAGGTCTTATTAGGTACACGTACGTTTGGAGCAAAAGTGGAGATTATGGAGCTAATTGGAGCATTTTGGAGATTTGACCCGAGAGGTTTTGTTCACTGTCTGAAACAGAGTATTGTGTCGATCGTTGCACACCTGCATCGATCGATGCACAGCGAGTTGGGCCAGATTCTCGGCGGCTTAATGAAGAATGCCAATATTGCAAAGATGCCCAGAAGTTCCAAATATTTACACAGAAGCCCCAAGTCGTGTTTTAGCTATTTAATTAGATTTTTAGCTTCAGTTTTACATACGCTATCATAACTTAGAGCAGAGAGTTTTTAGAGCTTTTGGGGCTGATCTGATCCTGTACTACATTCGTTTTGGAGAAGTTTTCGAACCCCTTTTATATTCTAATCTCTTTTATGATTTCTATTAATTCATTGATTATGTTTACCTCTATGTCTGAGTAGTTTCATAGTTAGGTTTAGGGTTTCTCATAGGGATTTCATGACTTGCTAGATATAATTAATTCAGTTAAGGATTCACATCAATAGATGTTCTGCAAACTAAATTGTGTTTAATGCTAGTTCTAACCTGATCAATTAGAATCTAGATCTTAGGTTGCTAAATACGACACGACAGTGTGGTTTAGAATCTGAACTATTTAGGTTGAGCAATTTAATTACTCGCAAAGGAATTTGGTTTAATTAGATTGTGAACATATCGAACTTGGAATTAAAGCTGGTTTAAACTGTTAGTAATTGCAAAAGAATTTGGATTGCTGCACTTAGACTTAGAGAATTCTCGCAACGACAGTTGGTTAATTCTATATCCGTGTTTGAGTTCTAGAACTGTGTTTAATTAGATCCTGACTGAATGATTTATCTGCTTGTCTGATTTCCTGAGAACGCCCTAGACTTAGCGCCCTTAGTTTATTGCCTACAACAACAACCTGCTACTTGTTTACTTTCTTGCTTGCTTTTAGTTAATTCAATACAATTTGCTTTTTGCTTTCTCCTAGTTTTGATCTCTTTAAGTTCTTGATTCTATCGTTGCCTAGAGTCCTCGTGGATTCGATCCCTAAGTACTACATTGATATACTGTGCACTTGTAGTTAGCATAGGGTAAAACTTTAGACCTATCATCTCTGCAGCCAGGTTATTAGCTATATCTGCATACAAGGTTCGATTAGTTGTTGCGACAGCATCAACTTCGAAGTCGTATTGTCCAATTTGAACCTTAAAAGGTTATGGGCTCGTATCCATACTGCAACGATCGTCGCATAGGGCAGCATCGATCGTTGCGTCCTTGTCACATGCATCGATCAACGCAATGCGATTAATCCGACAGTTCTGCAAATTTCTGTCCAAATCCATCTCAAATACTGTCCCGATCATATTGACGTTCTCCTCAGGAAAAAAAATAATTAATGGGGACGTCTTCTTCAACCAGAATCCTTGACAAATGGTCAGCAACTCCATTCTCAACTCCCTTCTTGTCCCTCACTTCAATGTCAAACTCCTGAAGCAACATAATCCATCTCAACAATCTTGGCTTAGCATCCTTCTTCTGCATCAGATACTTCAGAGCTGAATGATCAGTGTGCACAATCACTTTGATAGGGGCGAAACTTCTCAAATGCAAATACAACAGCCAAAAAGTCCTTCTCTGTAGTGGCATAGTTTCTTTGTGCATCATCTAATGTCCTGTTGGCATAGTAAATAGCATGAAGCTTTCTGTCCTTCTTCTGCCCCAGAACAGCTCCTACAGCATAATCGCTCGCATCGCACATAACCTCAAAAGGTAAATCCCAATCTGGTGGCTGAACTACAGGAGTACTCACTAATGCTTGCTTGATCTGTTCAAATGCAGTCTGACAATCTGCAGTGAACTCAAACTTGGTATCCTTACACAGCAAAGCAGTTAGTGGTCTAACAATCTTACTAAAATCCTTGATGAACCGTCTATAGAAACCAGCATGTCCAAGAAAGCTCCTCACAGACTTCACAGAATCAGGCGCCTGAAGGCTGGTCATGACCTCAATCTTAGCGCGGTCTACTTCGATCCCTACTTCAGACACTCTATGTACAAGAACAATGCCATATCTGACCATGAAATGACACTTCTCCCAATTAAGAACCAAGTGCTTCTCCTCACATCTAGTTAACACTTTACACAGATTATCCAAGCACTCATTATAAGATTACCCGTAGACTGAAAAGTCATCCATAAACACCTCCATAAATTCCTCAATCATATCAGTAAATATGGACATCATGCATCTCTGGAAGGTGGCTGGTGCATTACAAAGTCCAAAAGGCATCCTGCGGTATGCAAATGTCCCATATGGACAAGTAAAGGTAGTCTTTCCCTGATCCTCTGGATGGTTGGGAATCTGGAAGAAACCTGAATATCCATCGAGGAAGCAATAGTAAGGGTGATTTGCTAACCTCTCCAGTATATGATCCTTCCTTGTTGCAGCATTGAGCTTCCTGTAATCTATGCACATCCGGTGTCCAGTCACAGTCCTTGTAGGAATCAGCTCGTTCTTCTCATTCTTCACTACTGTAACTCCACCTTTCTGAGGCACTACATGGACTGGACTAACCCAATTGCTGTCTGAAATCGGATAGATGATCCCAGCATCTAGGAGCTTCATGATCTCCTTCTTTACCACATCCTTAAGATTAGGATTCAGCCTCCTCTGATGCTCAACAGATGTCTTAGACTCGTCCTCAAGATGTATCCGATGCATGCACAGCTCCGGAGAGATACCTGAAATGTCATCAAGAGAATAGCCAAGAGCTTTGCGATGCTTGCGCAACTTGCTTAGCAGTAAAGTGAGCTCTGCGTTGTTCAAACTAGCATTAACAATCACTGGATATGTCGAATTAGGTCCAGGAAATGCGTACCTTAGCCCGGATGGAAGTTGTTTCAGCTCAATTTTCGGGGCTTTTTCCTCTGCCCAATCACTGTCGACATGCAACGATCGATGCACTAAAGGTGTCGATCGATGCAGAGTCGTGTCAGATACATCCAACTGCATCACTTGCTCAGCAGAATCCATTAGCCTCGCATAGCAGATTGCGGGCTCGTCTTGCAGAAGCTCCAGCTCCATTATAGAGCTTAGTAGAGCTCTCTCTAGCGGATCCTCAGCATGTGTCTTATGAAAGTAATATGCAGCCAAATCACTGAGTGTATCCACATAAAAGGTATGTCCGTCGATGGTTGGTCTCTTCACCAGTTTGTCCATATCAAAGCTCATCTTCAGATCACCCACATTCAGAATTATCTTACCTCTCTGGCAGTCAATCATCACACAAGCAGTAGCCAATAAAGGCCTACCCAAAATCAGTGGATCCTTTGGTTCCTCTCCATACTGCAGAACCACAAAATCAGTAGGAATCACACATTGGCCAATCATTATAGGCACATCTTCCAATATTCCCTCAGGAATTCTGATTGTTCTGTCTGCTAAGACTAATGAGATCCTAGTGGACAGGAAGTCAGTAATCCCAAGTCTCTTGGCAACAGAGAAGGGCATAAGGTTCACACTAGAACCAAGATCACATAGAGATCTCTCAAATCTTTCCCTGTAGATACCACAATCCAACACAAAGCTTCCTGGATCTTTCAACTTCTCAGGAATTCTGCCCTGAATCACTGCACTACATACCTCTGTGATCATCATTACACTCTCCTCATAAGACCATTTACCAGCTAGTAAGTCCTTAAGACATCTCTTCATCACAGGAGTAGTCTGCATAAAGTCAATCAAAGGCACTTCAATCTTCACCTTTTTAATGATCTCTTTGCATTTAGCATACTGCCTATCGTTCTTAGCCTTCCTAGGGTCCTTAGGGAAAGGGACCTTAGGCTTGTAGACCCTTTCATTCGACTTCTTCAGCTTCTCTGCGTTTGAACTCTCGGCAGTCGCCTTGCGTCGATCGTTGCTAGTTGTGCATCGATCGTTGCTAGGTGATTTTGTTATGACCTCTGCGTCGAGCTTAGGTTCAGCGTCCTCATTCTCGCCTTGCGTCGATTGTTGCACTGGTGCGTCGATCGATGCATTGCGAACTCCTCGGATCTCATCTTCCATCTCTTCAATTTCCACGATTTCTTCTAAGCTCAACTGCTTTTTCTGGGAAAGAAACAGCTCCTTACCACTTCTCAACGTCACTGCATTGCACTGGTACTTAGGATTAGCATCAGTTCGCCCTGGAAGAGATCCATCTGCCCTCTTAACATATCCAGCAGTCTGCGCAACCCGAGCATCAAGCTCTTTCACATGTATGCTCAAGGATTCAAACTTCCCATTCAGATCTTCATACACAACATCCAGCTTCTTGTTGAAGTCTACAGCAGTCTTAGTCTAACCTTTCAGCAACTGTTCCATCATTGCTTCCATCTTGCTCTCATTAGCATTAGCAGCAGGAGGTGTCTGATATGAGGATGACCCATAAGTCCTCTGATAAGAATTACCTTGCTGAAAAGGTTTATGAAAACCAGCAGTCTGTCCATATCCAGAAGAGTTTTGGTTGCTTGTGAAAGCACTCTTCTGTCCACCATTGAAGAACTTGTTACCTTGCTGATTACCAAATCTGTTTCCTTGGAATCCAGAGCCACTAATGTAGTTCACATCCTCTTCTTGGTGATCTTCTTTAGCCTGAAACACTTCAACTTCCTGAGCAAAGTGGACAGCTTTCTTTCCAGTCAACAAACTATGAACAGTGTCCAACTTGTTCCTAATATCAGCAATCTCCAGATTATCTATCTTCCTACCAGACTCTTTCCTTCTCCTATCAGCAGTCTTGGTGTTATTACTGCTCACCAAGTTATCAATCAATGTCTTAGCCTGCTCAGGAGTCCTTGTATTGAAATTTCCATTGCTAGCATTGTCCAATGCAGACTGATAGTGGAGATAATTACCTCTGAAGAATAAGCCCAGCAGCGTCACTTCATAGAATTCATGGTGAGGACAGTAACGTTGGTACTCCTTAAACCTCATCCAAGCAGACTTAAGAGGCTTTGTAGGACCTTGGGTAAAGGTGAGAATATCCTGTCTCGACTGATCAGAGCGAGCATCATCATAAAAGTGCCTCAAGAACTCTCTCTTCACAGCATCCCAAGTAGTAAACTTCCCAGATGGAAGTTGTTTCAGCCAAGCTGCAGCATCTCCAGCGAGAGAATAAGGGAAGAGTTTGAGAAATAAGTAGTCATAGTTTTCCCCATTGTACTTCATTCCAGTGATGAAGTCCTCAAACTCGTCAATATGGTCCATGGGTTGCTCATGTGGGAGACCATGGAACGGATTCTGCCTCAGAAGAGAGTAGTAGACAGTCTTGATCTCGAAGTCATTCCTCTCAAAACCAGAAGGTACAATTGCTGACCGGTTAGCATGGAACTCATCGGGACGGTTGTAGTCAGCTAGAGTCCTCTCATTAGCAGGAGGATTCATCATCTACCTTTGACCTTCAGGTTCAGGTTCAGGTTCAGGTTCAGGGATCACTGATATATCATGGTTTTTACCCATTTTAGACCATGATATAGATGTGTTTTTAGTGTCTTTTGTCTTTGTTTAGAGTCTTTTACAGGTTTAATCAGGTTTGAAGCTAATTGGAGATATTTGGAGCATTTTGGGACTTTTGGGACGTTTTGGCCGAGAGCTTAACTCACTGTCCGATTTATTGATCATGCATCGACCGACACATCTTGTGCATCGGTCGACACACTAGCGAGATGGGCCGTACGCGTCGGTTTAATGAAGTTATGAAGATTTGCAAAGAAGCCCAAGATAGTTCCAGTATTTACACATAAGCCCCAGCCGAGATTAGGCATATATATAGAGGATTTTGGTGTTTATTTTACTTACGCTTTCATACTTAGAGCTAAGAGATTTTTAGAGCTTTTGGGGCTGATCTATTTCCTGAATTCACTTATTTTGGAGAAGATTTCGAACCCCTTTATCTATTTAATTTCTTATATGCAATCTATTATTTCTATGATTATGTTTTCATCAATCATGTCTGAGTAGATCCATAGTTAGGCTTAGGGTTTCTCATTAGGGTTTGATGACTTGCTAGACTTGTTTGATTCAGTTAAGGATTCATAAGATTAGAATGTTCTTCAACTAGATCGTGCTTAAAGCTAGTTCTAACCTGATCAATTAGAATCTAGATCTTAGGTTGCTAAATTCGACACGAGAGTGTGTTTTAGAATCTGAACTATTTAGGTTGAGCAATTAAATTATTCGCAAAGAGATTTGGTTTAGTTTAATTGTGAACATATCGAACTTGAACTTAATGCTAGTTTAATCTGTTAGTAATTGCAAAGAGATTTGGGTTACTGCACTTAGACTTAGAGAGTTTTCGCAAAGAGATTTGGTTAATTCTATTTCCGTGATTTGAGTTCTAGAACTGAGTTTAATTAGATCCTGACTGATTAGCTTGTCTGCTTGTCTGATTTCCTGAGAATACCCTAGGCTTGACGCTTTTAGTTTATTGCTTTCACAACCAACTTGCTATTGTTTACTTTCTTGCTTCGCAATTTATTTACTTCACCATCTGCTTATTTCTAGTATTATTCTCTACTGTTCTGATCTATCGAGACCTAGTGTCCCTGTGGATTCGATAACCCTATATACTACTTTGACATTGCTGTTCACTTGCAGTTTAGAATAGGGTAAAACTTAGAACATATCAATCACACGTCCCTCAACATCAATCCTATGCACAGCATCATTGTACTGGTTGTTCTGCTCGTCCCTCATAACACCCTGAGCATCAGGTCTCAGAATCAAGCGATTTTGCACCATCCTTGCCCGTTGACCTTTTCTGTTTGTTCTCTCTAGTCTAGCAAGTTCCTCAAGTCTGAGATTCACAAGATTCACGTTCGGATCACTTCGGGTCTCACGCTTATGCATAAACCGTCGGTAATCTCACTGCAACGATCGATGCAAAGTATGCAACGATCGATTCAACTCGGGATTCGCCTTGTGTCGATTGATTCAAAAGATGCGTCGATCGATGCAAGCGATATCAGACCTGAAACACACGCAGACAGAGAAAAACAGAGAAAATTAGTAACAAAAACAAAAAACGAAAAACCTAGTCTAAACTTTAAATTCAAATCTATCGAAGACTCAAAAGAGTCCCCGGGAACGGCGCCAAAAACTTGATATGATCATAGTTTTAATCCCTAGATCTACACTGCAAGTGCACAGACGTGACAGTAGTATATAGGGTATCGAAATCCACAGACACTCTAGACCTTACGAAAGATTGTAGAATGTCAAGTTAAGCTAGGTGAAACAGAGAATAAGCAGTAAATCAGAATAGAACAGAAAGTAAATCAATAGCAAGAGTGGTTTGTAAGCAGGTACTAAAAGCGTCAAGTCTAGGGAGTTCTCAGGAAATCAGACAAGCAGATAAACTATCAGTCAGGATCAAATTAAGTTTGGTTCTAGAGCTCAAACACAGATATATAACTAACCAACTTTCGTTGCGAGAATTCTCTAAGTCTAATAGAAGAAACCCAAATTTCTTTGCAATTCCTAACAGATTAAACTAGCCTTAAGTGCAAGTTTGATTTGTTCACAATTCAATTAAACCAAATTTTTTTGCGGATAATTAAATTGCTCAACCTAAATAGTTCAGATTCTAAATTACACTTTCGTGTCAATTTAATAACCTATAGTCTAGATTCTAAGTGATCAGGTTAGAAACTAGTATTAAGCACAATTCAGGTTGAAGAACAAATAAGTTATGAATCCTAAACTGATAAATTAATCTAACAAGTCATGAAAACCTTTAAGAGAATCCCTAAACCTAACTATGAATCTACTCAGACATGATCAATGAAACACAAATCAATGAATAAGTAAATTGCATAAATAGAGAGTAAAGAATAAAAGGGGTTCGAAATCTTCTCCAAAAGCAGGAAGCAGTACAGGTTCAGATCAGCCCCAAAAGCTCTAAAATCTCTATGCTCAAAGTATGAAAGCGTAAGTCAGCGTATGTAAAGCGTTGCCTAAACAAGGGCTTAAAAACCCTAATATAATGATCTAATCAAGGATGGGGATTCTTTGTAATTATGAGAAACTTCTGGGCCAAAGTAGAATTTCCAAATCTTTCATTAAACCGCCGAGAATAAGTCTGATTCGCATGTGTGTCGATTGATGCACGAGATGTGTCGATCGATGCAAATCTCTGTTTTGGACAGTGAACTCTTCCTCTCGGCCAAATGCTCCAAATAGCTCCAGAATGCGCCATAATCTCCAAATCCGCTCCAAACGTACCTAGACCTGTAAACATACCTAAAAGACTCCAAAACATAATAAAAGACTAGATAAATAAGACATATATCATGGTTAAAAACCCTAAAATCCATGGTATATCAGGCTACAAAAAAAAAAGACAAACAAGTGTATGGTTCAGGGGCTCAGAGGCTCCAATCTAATTTAGTAGTTATTTGCAGGAACATATTTGATGTTGTGGCGTAATACTAATGGAACCGTTGTGATTTGTAAAAGTAAAGCTTCACATGACTGCATCTCTCTTGTTTTAAGTTTTTCTTACTCCTTTATGTCGAGATATTATGACAATATTTAATAAAAAAACAGAGTAAGTTAACCGAGCATCGTAACTCTTCGTTTGCATGATATTTAACCATGATTAGTCTTGATTTGATTGGGGTCTCAAAGAGACACACTCCACGTACCGCAGTTTGTGATGTGGCAGGTACAATACGTCTCTCTCCCTCTGTTTTGAGCCGGCTCTCAAGGCAAATTATTAAAACCCTCATTTCTTGTAACCGTCTTTAATTTAAGTTTATTGTTTGCTGAGAGGAAGTTATTTTGTCGTAATAATCTTCCCTCTCACTAACTTATCTCCCACTTTCATTCTCTCTGAAACAGAACCAAAACACCATGGTTCTTACAACTACATTGCATAAACACAACCTAACAGAGACGAAACCACTTGGTGCTTCAGAGTTAAGATTTTCCGGGTCTACCCAAACTATGTGTTTGGAGATGGTCCATATTGAAGTTACGTATTGGATGACCAGAGAGTAAGGGAAAATCATTAAACAGAGTTTTCGACATTTAAGACTACACTTGTTCTAACTATATTTTGATGATTTTACTTATGCGGAGAAGCAAGATCGAATTGGTAATTTAACCAGGGGAAGGACATGACTTATTTGGAATAGAGAAACATGAAGGTAAGTGGATTGAGATATATGTAGTAAGGTTGGTCTTAGAGGATTCAGGTTTCTGTCCAACAAAGTCTCACCACCGACTTGAAGTTACCGAAGACAATGTGATCAAACTTATCGAGCCTTTGGACACCAACCACTATATAGAATTTGTTAGTTTCCTCCAAATATGTGACATGAAAACCAACAAAGACGTTCATATAGGTAAAAACTATCGAAAGTTTTCATTTATTCTTATCGTGAAACTCTAAATAACCAAAATATGCACACATATCTTATGTAGACACCATGGGCATGGTCTTGATCATCAAACCCCTTGAAGTCGATTCCCTAAACCCTGCAAAGGACAAGAATCACATTAGGGTAGTTCTCATTAAATATGCACACATATCTTATATACTACCATGTAAGTGTTTTTGGTAGTATATTAGTTAACACTTTGACAAGAATCACATTAGGGTAGTTCTCATTAACTTTTTATTCATAATAGGAACAATTGATTAAAATATGTGGCATTCGATAATATAATAATATGTTGTTATCCGATTATATAATAATTAACACCATGACATGAATCACATTAGGATAGTTCTTATAAACTTTTTATTCATAATAGGAACAATAGGTTAACGTGTGTGGCATATGGCAAATACGACTTATGAATTTTGGGATGGGTTTATAAAGACTAAGCCTCCAAAGGTTATCGTGGTGCTCAAGATGTGGAGGAGCTATCGGACTAGAAGTAATTGTTTAATAATTTTTATTAGTTTAAAATATAATAATTTAGGAAACGTTGCTAAGTAGTCATTTTATATTGGTGATCCTGATGAGACATGATTTGAGACTATGGAAGGCTTATCGGACTACAAGTTCAATCCACGAATTCATGAGGTTCAAGATCTTGGGGTTCAGGTAGAGCCACGTGACCCTGATGTTGCCGGAAATAAGGTTGTTGTCCCTATCTAAATGCCATGTTTAATTTCATGTATGTTACTTAAGAACCTTAATTTTTATTATGCTTCCAATTTGTTAATAGTTTATGAACCCATCAAAATTATATAACTGAGAATATTAACTATACATATTATAAAATTCATTTAATAACGGTAATAACGATATTTTAGTAAGATAGTGATTAATATTAACATATGTTGTAGATATCATTTTTCCAAAAACAATTTGTATCTAATATGATTAGAACAAAGTAACAAAGTATAGTTATTATTGATTTTGTAATTCTATTAAAATCTTATGTTATTGGGACATAGCTACTATACATTTTTACTAATTACAATTTTGGTTGAAATTTATGTATTACACTTAACTTTCAAAATACATTATGTATATCCATCTAACCTACACAAACTTTCAAAATACCTTGTATATACATGAGAATAAAACACAATTTCATCATTTCATATGTAAATAAAATATTAATCTTATAGGACCCGCCAAACCAAAAGAATTTAGCGCACCTAAACCGAATATTTTGGTAATCTTTTCGCCTCGTGTTATTCATGCGCTGTGACAAGGAATCTGTCTGAGGTATTTCTTCACATTTATACCCGATTTTTGTCTATAAGTCTTCAATAGTTAGATTCACATTTTTTTGGTGGATTTACAATTGAGTGCATGTCTGTGTTTTCAACTCTTAACTGGTTTTATGGTCATATTTCTTAAGTTTCCTTTATTTTTTAATATGTGTTCTGATTTTTGGATGATTCATGTTTGTAGATTAACTTCACACTACTAAAGGCATTACTAGTGGAAACCCCTCATTTATTCAAGCTCTCCTTCCGAATTCCTTTCGGGTGGTATATAATCTTAGTGATTCATCTCTCTTTCTCTCTATATTTAATGCTTACTCTTCTTTGTTGTGTTTTATTTATTGCAGAATATCCCAAAAAGTTCTACAAATACCACATAGATGGAAAAACTAATCTTACAGCTTGTGAGCTCACTTCGGATGCGTGTAACCTAAAATTTCATGTGAAACGTGTTGGTGACAGAATAACTGAAGGCTGGAAAGAGTTCGCTAGGGACGTAAGTTCAGAGTCAGAGACGTTTTAATATTTGAATACTTTGGAGATATAAATTACCATGTATATGCATTTGGACCTAGTTGTTGTGAACTCCAACTTTTCAAAACTCCAACGGAAAATCAGCATGAAGACATGAGTAAGTTATCATATATTGTATTCCAAGACTAATAGTTTTTTTTGTTAGTATTATCTAATGTTTGTATTTTTTATTGCAAGAATTGAAGAGAACTTTGTAATACTAAATGTCACAGAGAGTATCAAAAGTAGTAGAATTGTAATAAACTTTATTTCGTTGATGGTTTCTGAATTTTCAGAAATTGTCTTTGGCTAGTTATGGTTTCTGATCTTTGTATTGTGTAACACAATAGTTTGTTTGTGTAGTTTCTTCTCCAGACATTCAGTAAGGCCAATGAATTAGAAAAGGGTGCAGACAAGACCATATATATGGTGAATGAGGGTGGAGTGAAATTGTCTGTCAAACTGGTAATGACTGTTGAAAGTAGGATGCGGTGATTGCATTTAACTGGTGTCCAGAGAGAATTCATCAAGGAAAACAAAATCAAGGCTAACAAGACTCTTGTGTTGAAGCTACTTTGAGAAAATGCCACAACGTCAATCTTCAAGCTCTGCTCCAATAAATCTTGATTTTATTTTGCTACTTAGTCCAATACTATGCCTTTTTGTAAAACCTGAATGCTAGAAATGAAATAAAAATGTTGGTGGCTTTAGAAAGGTATAGTGTTTGGGTTTGGCGGATCTAATTTGATGGAATATAAAAATTCATTAGAGTTTCGCAATTGAGAAGACAATAAATTACACTGGCAAATATAATAAGCATATTACTAGGGTTCTTCATCCTTATTTTCATCGTCATCTTCATCCTCATAATCAGAAGAGGATAAATTACACCATAATTCATCTTCTGGTTCCGCATCTCCGACCTTGTAATCAAGATGTATTGGGCTTCGTCCTTGTACCAAATTCTCGATAACGAGATCTTTGATTCTAGTCATCATCACAAGATCATCATTTTCTTGTTGCAAAAGAATCGGTTCCATGTCACTATAATCTCCTGAATATTTCCCCTCAAGTTGATTTGAACAACATTTAGCCACAACTGCTTTGGTTTCTTCGTGTATTGATACGGGATATAACAAACTTGATCCGCTTGTGAGGTTGTGCTATATGTATATACTGAATAAAGTGATATATACATACATATATTTAAAAGCAATAAGATATACATGTAAGGAACATATGTACCTAGAACAACTTGTTCGTCTTTATTGAATTTTCTTGATGAAAGAACGTCTACAATGCCAGCATCACTCCTCCAAGTGCCTCAACCGAAAAAGGATCGTACCAATTACACTGGAAAAGTGTGATTCTCAAATTTATCATTCGTCATACTCGAGCTGTATGATATCAGTTAAGATCCCGTGGAAATCAGTCTCATCAGATGCATCAGCATAATTCTCTCCTTTAACACGTACACCATAGTTACATGTCTTCCGTCCCTCGCCGTGATTCCCCATACTGAATTTTACACATACATAATCTTTCATCCAGATTATGTATAATCTTCGAACATGCTTTCGACCAAAACTTATATGAGAAATCATATATAGTGGATTATATTAAAACATAAAATAAGACATGCCAAATTATATACCTCTCAAGTGGGTGAAAATAATCACATTTTCGCAATACATGTGCGCATTTATAGTCTTTCTCTGAAAGCCAAATTTCTTGTATTCTCCCACATGGATGGCCTACTTGAGTAAATATATTAGGTATAGGGAGATAATATACGGGGAGTTCACCTTATGTGAATATGATTAACTTGATCAAATTAATTAGTTAAAAGACATTGATAATTAATTAATAGTTACCATCTATTTCTTACAAATGACAAAGTGAATACGTGATTAATTATAATGTTTACCTTGATTTTGTTTTTATAATCGCATAAAAGTAGTGCTATGAAAAATAAGCTACCTCGTCATTAATATATGATTCAACATTCAATCATGCCGCATATCTTTTGGTTTTTGCTTTTCCTTTCAACTTTCTGAAAACCCTTTCAAAAGGGTACATCCACATGTATTGCGCAGTGCCTCCTAATTCAGCTTCGTATGGGAGATGTATCGGCAAGTGTTCAATCACGTCTAAAAATGATGGTGGAAAGATCTTTCCAAATTTCATATGATGAAAACTCTGTTTTCTTTTAGAATTTGGACACGACTTTTTGTAAAGTTCTCGAGCATAAGTTATGGAGAAATCCTCCAATCCTTACAATATATATATATACTTTTTTTTGAAACTTCTCCTGGTAAATATAAAATACAATACTCATATTTACTTATCAAATATTGTATTACTATAAGTAAGAAATTAAATAGCACATGATAGCGTAAGGTGCAAGTTTCGGTCTAAGAGTCCGACAAAGATAATGGAAGTAGCTGCTCAATAAAAATATGGTAGTCATGACTCTTGATCCCTGAAAACTTCT
Source organism: Orychophragmus violaceus (assembly GCA_030180135.1). Lineage (NCBI taxonomy): Eukaryota > Viridiplantae > Streptophyta > Magnoliopsida > Brassicales > Brassicaceae > Orychophragmus > Orychophragmus violaceus. The sequence goes on along the minus strand of CM058232.1, from coordinate 30,352,304 downwards.
TGTTCTCCATATCAGCACAACTAGATTAGTCGGCCGCATAACCATCTTGTAATACTCTGTTTCAAGAAATGGTCAACGGAAAGTCAACGAGGGGCATTTCTGTAAATTCCAAAAGATGAGGGGCATTTTGGTAATTTTACCAAAATGCGAGCTGGAAGCGGAGACGGGCCAAATATTCTTCTTTTTGGACATAATGAACATTTAGAAGACCAGACGTGGAAGAAATGGAGATTAAACGAGTTTTACGGACTATCGGGAAAAGAAACGGATAGAACCGATAAAACTTGTAAAATTCATTACGGGAGCTACAGGAGTCCGATTGAGGTGAAACGACTTGCTAAATTCTTCTCAAAGATTCTAGTATTTTAAAAAGAATCTTGGAGGATTTATTTCAAATTCTACGGGGTTCTAAATATTTTTTAACGGGCTGTTGGGAATGGAAACCGATAAAACCGAGAAAAAGACGGAAACACCTCTAAAGTGCTCCTAAAATCATGATATATTAACCACAGCTATATTAAGGTATGTAGAAGCTATGGTTAAAAGGATAGCAATATGTGTCTCCTAGATTAAGTTATAAATTTTAGACTATTAAGGGGTAATTAGTGGCAAAAAAATTCAAAATAAATTCAAGGAAGTTTGGGCTTAGACCAGGGTGATTGGGGCTGATTACTAAGGTTATTTTGGATCTAAATCCATCCCAGTATGAAGAATGAGGCACGAAATCTTGTCCAAGAGATTAAGGTGCATTGTTTGTATTTTTGGTGCATGAACCTAAATGTGAGTTGTCATCAATCCAAGGGGCTGCAAAGGGGAGGCTACAAGTGGATGGTAGATGATGAAATACATTGTTTTTGGATGGATTTTTGGTGGGGATTCGTGGTGCAAGATTGAGGAAGAAGGGAAGACAAAAGGAGGGTGGAGATCACTCCACTTTTGCTATATAAGGAGACTTTCCCCTCCCATTTTCTTCATACCAAACTCACAAAGAGTAAAGAGAAGTAAAGAAGATAGGATGAAGAGAGGAAGAAGAAGGAGGAGGAGCCGGGAGAAGAAGAAGAAGAAGCCGGAGGGAAGAGAGAAGGAGGAGCCGGAGGGGAGAGAGAGAGGGAGGAGAGATAGAGTGAGAAAAATAGAAGAAAGATGGGGAAAGGAATATTACTACGTCGGAATATTCCCAAGAATATTCTTCGGAAAAGATTTGTTCGACGTAATAATCTTCCCGGTAAACCGGATTTCTTTTATTTAGAAATAGGATAGACGGTTGTAGTAGACATCATATGAGGGTTGTCCGAAGGTTCAGAATCACCAAGGTTAAGTTTGGGTCAAAGCGAGTCAACGGTTCGGGGAAAGTTCGGGTTAGCATCGGGTTCGTGTCGGGTCTCGGAGTTCCGTCAATCCATCCATCCGTCGTCACGATATCACTGTGAGTCGGCTAAATTGTGTGTTGCATTTAGTTAGAATCATATAGATCCGGAATTGATAAACCGTAGTTTAGGTTGCATACCCGATTGATTGAATTGGTTAGAACGGTTAGGTTGACTAATAACTCTGTTAATTAATTAAATGGTTAGGTTAAGGGATGCATGCTAGTTAGCTTATACCTGTAATCGTTGATAGTTCGTGGATTGCTTGATTGGGTGTTGCATTAATTGATTGATAGTTCGTTGATTGCTTGATTGGGTGATGCATACATATAGAATGGCATGATAGGACATATATGCATATATAAGTATTTAAGAACGTATATTAAGTAATCTATATACGGGAAATTATGAGTTGATTAAAATACGGTTAAATGACATAACAAACTTAGAATATAATAACGGGGTGGATTAATGAATGAAAGTTAATGAATAATGAGATGTCGGGGAGTTAGTAATCTTACTAACTCTAAACCGACAGATCGAGGACATATTAAAAGATACTTAGGAAGGGATAAGTAAGAGAAGTGGTGTGATTGATGGACCGTCTACGGGATTAGTAATCCACTAATCCCAAGGTAGCGGATTGAATGAGTAAAGGTTAAGGAAATATTAAAAGACTAATAAACCTAAATAATTGTTTGTGTGATGTTGTGATTATTGATTGGGTGATTGTGTATCTACTTCGGTGTTGGGCCAAGTATACTGTTGATTGTTTGCTTGATTGTTTATCTACTTCGGTGTTGGGCCGGGTAGATTGCACTGGTAGATACTTACTCTGGTGCGGAACTGGGTAAGTCCGGAAAAGGTCGGGTGATGTGGAGATTGGTAATAGGACTTGCGGGATAGACTGGGGATTGAGATAGTAGTTCTATTTGACTTTATTGGTATTGCGTGATAGATTCCGTGCGAGTCTGCTTGTTTACATTACTGGTATTAGGACTCTATAGGGCGCGTTAGATCCCGCAAGTCTAGAGATGGCATTCCGGTACTTCCGATCCGATTGGATCCTCGGGTAGTGACCTGATCGGTTCACATACCTTCGGGTGGTGATTCTGGTTATGGTGTTAACCTACTGAGTGACGCCGGTAGTGTGTGGTCTGGAGAATACAGGGCCGCGTCCTAGGGCCGGACTGCATGGAAGCTTGGGTTATCTAGGGGTAGCCTGAGTCACCGCGTATCGATGGACGGAGAACGGTGTCCTAGCCGCAGGACTTTGTGTTTTCGTCTAGGAGTCGTGGCAGGTTTTAGCTACCATGGCGGTAGCTAAGTGTTCCCGTGGAAGTTACCGAGTTCGCAAAGTGGGCCCAAATGGTGTGGAGTTGGTAGTGCCGCGATAGAAAGATCGAGTCTAATCAAGAGCATGTACCGCAGTGTTCTTGATTTCCTTCGTTGGTGATTATGTTGTTATTTGAATGCTTGTGTGTTGTAAAGCTCATCACGTCTTGGTAGCACGTGATCAGCTATTATACTTGATTGTTATTTTGGGTTTGGGTGGGATTATTCGATTGTTAGCAGCCTTCAGTTGGGAGCCGTCTCACTGGGTATTCTTAGATTGCTCATTAGACTCTTTTGTGTTTTTCAGGTTTGGCGTAGCTCGGCGGACGCGTAGGACCCTCGGAGTAGGTTCGGGTTGGCATTTGGCATCGGTTTGTCATTTACGCATTTTGACTTTATTTTCGGTTTCGGATTTTGTTGGGATATCCCGCTAAAGGATTTGTATTAGACCGTATATTGTTCTGAATAAGAATTTTAATTTTTACAGTAATAAAAACGGAATAATTCCCTGATATACGTTTTAGTCCGAACCGAACACAACTCGTGGAAGCGGTACGGGTTGAAAAGCCTCGTATCGTGGAAACAAGGTAAACGGAGTCAAAGAGGGTTTGGTTCGAGCCTTTGTCTCAAACCGGACTGTCTCTGGCTTTCGTATTGTGACAAACTCTTCTTGTATGTCTGCTCGGGTTCAATCGGTCATGTTCTTGTTTGATTGTTGGTCGGTCAGCTCGTCGGTCAGCGGAAAACAGGAAGGGGGCGTTACAAAAGGTTGTATCAGAGCATGGTTTGTCATGGATTCAAAAATTCCGATTTTTCAAAGTTTTCAATATTTTATCGTGTCAAAATGTGTCGCCAATGCAACCATTAGGAATCCGAGTCGCATCCGTCAAACCGGGGGGTTTGGTAAATTAGGAAATTTGCTAGGATTGTACTAACAGTTTTGTGTTTTGTTGCAGTCACACAGCAGAGATGTCTTAGGAGGATTGGTGTGTGTGTGGGTGCGACGACAGGAAGAACGACATCAGCATGAAGGACCGTGAGTCTATTGGATATACTCCAGTTAGTCTAGGCTCATATTACTAGCATGCGGAGTGTTCACGTATTCGCAGCCTGTCTCAGATCAGGATTGGGTGGATGTGATGGTTGGATATCCGCTCAAGTTATCGGAGACTCAGGAGTTCGAGGTCACTCAGCCGCAGTCACCTTCACCAGCTGTTTATCGATCATTACCACCGGTCTGACTTGTTCCTTCTGTATTGGACCCTCCTTGCCTTGCTTACGGAACCTTGGGTTTCCATCTCGTTTGGTGCCAATTTTACTAGTCCAATCAAGCGCCACTCCCAGCAGACCAGCCGCCGCCACCAATGATGCTCCCGACTTGTCTCATTTGCGGCCGAGATGAACATTGTTCTCCTTCCCGTCGTAATGTTAGGTTCTACTGAGATCATGTCGCTCCGACACTACCACCACCGCACTCATTCCATCCTCCTGGCGCACCTGCCGGTTAGGATCCACATGAGTTGTACCGCTCATGTTGGAGATTAGGAACTAGATTAGGCCCAGGTAAGTAAGGGCTCTAACTCGCTTTTTGATGTGTGTATATCGGTTGTGTGTAGCGGTGTTTCTTTTGGGACAGATTGGAAACCGCTAGTATGTAGACTCCGGCAGACCTATGTATATAAAACTCTATGTGGTGTGTATATGTTTTATTTACGTAGTGTATGTGGGGTATTTCGGTTTGTCGTTTTGAGTAACGGAGTAATTATATTGCATGCATGTGATGGTTTGCGAACGCAATATAGTTACGATGTGAAAATAAAAGATGGTCCGAACAGACGTTTTCAATCCGAACCTTGAGATATGACTACAATCGCCGATTTTCTTGATTAATTGATTGTATGTGATTGGTTTCCTTACTAAAGTGTTAGAATGTTGAATTGATTGATGCTTTGTTTGCTCGTTAAATTGTTAGTCGTTGATTGTGAATCCTTGCATTTGTTTGATCGCTAGGTTGCTAGTAATGCATTTGTTTGATCGCTAGGTTGCTAGCATTGCATATGTGTGATCGCTAAGTTGATAGATTGATAATTGAGATTTCTTGCATGAAGCATCTCTTTAGGTTGTTAGTTAAATGATAACATCATCTCATTGTTTGATTCGCTAGGTTGCTAGAAAGTAGCTCATGAGTTTTGGTTAGCAAAATCGTTCGGATTGATTAGTTAGAGTGATAAGTATTTCGGCAAGGGTTAGACCATTAGACTTGTGTAGACGAAATGATAAGTTATCGGTTAGAATTGTTTTTGGTTTGAAAACCTCATAGATAGAAATAAGCTCGGAATTGGTAAAGCGGTATTCATAGGAAGCTTATTTGAGATTGAGCGGAATTATAAGATATTGGTAATTATCCACGTTTGACCGTTGGGTACGTGACTAAATGCCAATATCTATATAAGGAAGTGATATCGACGAATGAGTTTAGAAAAGTTTAACCGTTCCAGTGTTGTTGAGATTGTTGATATAGGGCGTGATAGACGATTTGACGTGAACACGAGACCAAACCCGAACTCTAGCGACAAGATGGTGTTTCAATAAGAAGTTTGATCCGAGCCTGCAAGTGAGTTATTTTGAAGTTTAAATACCAGTAGCAGATAGATTCGAGACGTGGATGGGTATGATGAGTTAGGAAAGGAATTCGGAAGCATCAGTGGCAGTTTTGGATCAGTTCAAAGTTACCAAAGGAAAGGCGATTTGATATCCATGAAGCGTGGAGTTCAGTAATCGAGAAAGTTCGAGGCGTGCATAAGTATCGCGGTTTAGTTTGCAAGGAGGAACATCAATATTACCATAATGCCGATGGGGAGCGAGAAGCAGTAAAGCTGAAACAAGTATCGAGAATGGTGGGAGAGTCGGTGTTGTGCCATTCGCGGAGGTCGAAGCAAAGTGGGGAAGTCAAAAGTGTCGATTCAAGACGATCATCAGTTGGCGCAAAAATTTTGAGGAATTAGCATGGATCCTTCCGACGAAATCAGTGGTTGTGGGATCAGAGTTGAATCGGAAGTTCGGTGAAAACAATCAAGTAGACTGTTGATTGTTTTCTTGATTGTTTATCTACTTCGGTGTTGGGCCAAGTAGACTGTTGATTGTTTGCTTGATTGTTTATCTACTTCGGTGTTGGGCCGGGTAGACTGTACTAGTAGATACTTACTCTGGTGCGGAACTGGGTAAGTCCGGAAAAGGTCGGGTGATGTGTAGATTGGTGATAGGACTTGCGGGATAGACTGGGGATTGAGATAGTAGTTCTATTTGACTTTATTGGTATTGCGTGATAGAGTCCCTGCGAGTCTGCTTGTTTACATTACTGGTATTAGGACTCTATAGGGCGTGTTAGATCCCGCAAGTCTAGAGATGGCGTTCCGGTACTTCCGACCCGATTGGATCCTCGGGTAGTAACCTGATCGGTTCATGTACCTTCGGGTGGTGATTCTGGTTATGGTGTTAACCTACTGAGTGACGCCGGTAGGTGTGTGGTCCGGAGAATACGGGGTCGCGTCCTAGGGCCGGACTGCATGGAAGCTTGGTTTATCTAGGGGTAGCCTGAGTCATCGCGTATCGATGGACGGAGAATGGTGTCCTAGCTGCAGGACTTCGTGTTTTCGTCTAGGAGTCGTGGGAGGTTTTAGATACCATGGCGGTAGCTAAGTGTTCCCGTGGAAGTTACCGAGTTCGCAAAGTGGGCCCAGATGGTGTGGAGTTGTGTAGTGCCGCGATAGATAGATCGAGTCTAATCAAGAGCATGTGCCGCAGTGTTCTTGATTTCCTTCGTTGGTGATTATGTTGTTATTTGAATGCTTGTGTGTTGTAAAGCTCATCACGTTTTGGTAGCCCGTGATCAGCTATTATACTTGATTGTTATTTTAAGTTTGGGTGGGATTATTAGATTGTTAGCAGCCTTTAGTTGGGAGCCGTCTCACTGGGTAATCTTAGATTGCTCATTAGACTCTTTTGTGTTTTTCAGGTTTGGCGTAGCTTGGCGGACGCGTAGGACCCTCAGAGTAGGTTCGGGTTGGCATTTGGCATCGGTTTGTCGTTTACGCATTTTGACTTTATTTTCGGTTTCAGATTTTGTTGGGATATCCCGCTAAAGGATTTGTATTAGACTGTATATTGTTCTGAATAAGAATTTTAATTTTTAAAGTAATAAAAACGGAATAATTCCATGATATACAGTTTAGTCCGATGATAGGTCTAGTTTTAATCCCTATACTAACTGCAAGTGCACAGTATGTGAGTGTAGTACTAAGGGTATCAAATCCACAAGGACTTTGGGCAATGATAGATTTAGAACAGTCAAGATTAAACTAGGAGAAAGCAAATGTGATGAGAAACTAAAAACAAGCAGGAAAGTAAATCAGTAGCAAGGTTTGTTTGTAAGCAATTAACTAAAAGCGCTAAGTCTAGGGAGTTCTCAGGAAATCAGACAAGCAGATAAATCATTCAGTCATGATCAAATTAAGTACAGTTCTAGAACTCAAAACACAGATATAGAATTAACCAACTTTGGTTGTGAGAATTCTCTAAGCCTAATTGCAAAAATCCAAATGTCTTTGTAATTCCTAACAGATTAAACTAGCTTTAAGATTAAGTTCGATATGTTCACAATTCAATTAAACCAAATTTCTTTGCTAGTAATTCAATTGCTCAACCTAAATAGTTCAGATTCTAAACCACACTTTCGTGTCAATTTAACAACCTAAGATCTAGATTCTAAGTGATCAGGTTAGAAACTAGTGTTAAGCACAATTTAGATTGAAGAACAATTATGATATGAATCCTTAACTGAATTAATTATATCTAGCAAGTCATAAAATCCTTAATGAGAATTCCTAAACCTAACTATGAATCTACTCAGACATAGAATACGAAAACATAATCAATGAAATAATAGATTGCATAAAAGAGAATATAAAAGTAAAGGGGTTCAAAATCTTCTCCAAAAAGCAGAAACAGTACAGGATTAGATCAGCCCCAAGCTCTAAAAACTCTATGCTCTAAGTATGAAAGTGTATCCCAAAACTGATGTAAAAACCTAATTATATAAGCTAATCACGTCTTGGGGCTTCTTTGTAATTCTTGGAAACTTCTGGGCAAAACTGTGAATACTTCATTCTTCATTAACCGCCGAGTTTGGCCCATCTCGCTCGTGTGTCGATTGATACACATAGTGTGTCGATCGATGCATTACTCTGTTTTGGACAGTGAGCTCTATCTCTCGGGTCAAAGCACCAAAATGCTCCAAAAAGCTCCAATAACTCCAATTCTGCTCCAAACGTGCATATATCTAATAACACATGTAAAAGACTCTAAAGAAACACCAAAAGACTCTAAAACACACTTATATCATGATCTAAAACCGGTAAAAACCATGATATATCAACTCCCCCACACTTAGCCTTTGCTTGCCCTCAAGCAAAATAGAGAACTAAAACATGGTGAAGAGGTTTGAAAACTTTCAGAAACTCTTTTTATCTTAGAAGCAACAACACTCAGATTCCCCTTAGTAAACCACTGAAAGAATCACCTGCAAGACATCAAGACCAACATGTACTTCCCCCACACTTAGCAACTGTCCTAAGTAAACTCCACAATCAATCCAAGCAATTCAAATTCACCCTACTGACTTCTATAAGCTATTAAGTGCGGTCTCACCTAAGGATTATCGATCAAAGGGCACATGGTTCTTACTTTGTCAGCTCTAGACCACCATACTATCTTTTTCTGGTTCATTTTCTTCTCTTTTCCCTTCCTTAGCATTCTGATTTTTCCCCATTGGGTATCATTTTTTTTTATCAGTGCTCTTCCCGTTAAGGGGTGTACTTTGGAAACATTCCATGAATGCACAGGAGGTAATAGTGTTTGCTACTACTCCCGTGACCACTTCGGAGCTACTAGCTCATCCTCAGTTTATTACTTTATTTTTTTTTACTTTATGGAAGGGGAGAAGGGAACCATACTCGGACAGGTTTACAAGTTGTGTCAGAACTAACAAAGGAATCCGACTCAAGGTATACCAAGCCCTTAGGTGAGAAATTTAAGTCAAATTAAGGGTGAAGTCAGTAAAGGATCCTCTGAATACCTGAATTTATATGGGTGTCCTCAGTAGGTTGATCTGTGTTGGGTTTTCTACTAGTCATAGATAGTTCATGCAACTTCATCCCAATGGTTACTTAAGTTCCTGCAAGAGTTGTTAGCTTCTCAAAAATTCATTGTTTCTTACTTAAACTTGTTTTGACTCAATAAAACAAAAACTTTTGAAAAACAGGACTGACTCTAAGAAAACAGAAAGATAATAGTCAGTACCACCTCCCCCACACTTGAAACACACTCTCCCCAGTAGTGTCAAGCTAAGGTTTGGTAAAAAGAAAGAGAAATGTTAATGGATGTGTTAAGTTCTGTCCGATTTTTACCTCTGTCGCTCATGCATCGATCGATACATAAATGTAACGACCGTTGCAAGGCGATTTCAGTCATGTGTCAATCGTTGCCCAGGACCGCAACGATCGCTGCAATGCGATTTTCGTGTTGTGACGATCGACACACAGGACCGTGTCGATCGTTGCATTGCGATTCTGTCAAGACCTGCAGACAAAACTCACCAAAACCAAAAACAAACGTAAAATCCTAACAAAAACACCAAAAATGAATAAGAAAAACACTAAAACCTATCAGTGGGTTGCCTCCCACTCAGCGCTTGTTTAAGGTCATTAGCTTGACCGGACAAACAAGATCAGGTTGCTGGAGATCCCGACAGAGACTGTGATTGCCTCTGTGCAAGTCTCCTCATCCAAGGTGGAGAGTAGGCTTTATCAGTGTGAGCTCGTCCAAGAAAAGAAGGAGTGAAATGGTCCCCAGGATCCAAAACCAAAGTGTTACTCATCTGCGCTCCATGTCCATCCTCAATAGTGAAGGTCTGCCCATCAATCAGCGGTTTACGCAGCATGTCCATCTCAAAGTGCAGCGGCTCATCTCCCAGATGGAGATCAATCAAATTGTGCCTCACATCAATCACTGCTCCAGCTGTGGCTAAGAATGGTCTTCCCAGTATCAAAGCATCATCTTGCTCACTGTCGTACTTTAGCACCAAGAAGTTTGTCGGAACCAAGTAGTTCCCAACTCTTCTTGGGACGTCCTCAAGAAATCCTTTCGGAATCCTTATTGACTGATCAGCTAGGACAAGAGAGGTCCTAGTGGGTGAAAAATCCATCATCCCCAGCTTCTCTGCCACAGAGTATGGCATGAGTCTTCCAGCAGCTTCTAAGTCACACAGAGAGCGCTTGAAACCATCCTCAAAAATAGAACAACTTAGCACAAATATCCCTGTATCAGGTAGCTTCTTAGGAATCCGAGTTAATAGCATATCACTTATCTGTTGAGGAACCACTATAACCCAATCCTTCAGCATCTCGTCCATTGGCAGCATCTTCTCCAAGTACCTTTGCACACAAGGGTGATAAGGTGGATCATTAGATGGTGGAACTTCTTCCAACTTCTCATTCATCTCTCCTAACTGTATGACCTCATCAATCTCCTGTTGAGTTATCTCCTAAACCACAATTTCGTGTCAATTTAACAACCTAAGATCTAGATTCTAAGTGATCAGGTTAGAAACTAGTGTTAAGCACAATTTAGATTGAAGAACAATTATGATATGAATCCTTAACTGAATTAATTATATCTAGCAAGTCATAAAATCCTTAATGAGAATCCCTAAACCTAATTATGAATCTACTCAGACATAGAATATGAAAACATAATCAATGAAATAATAGATTCCATAAAAGAGAATATAAAAGTAAAGGGGTTCGAAATCTTCTCCAAAAAGCAGAAAGCAGTACATGATTAGATCAGCCCCAAGCTCTAAAAACTCTATGCTCTAAGTATGAAAGCGTATCCCAAAACTGATGTAAAAACCTAATTATATAAGCTAAGCACGTCTTGGGGCTTCTTTGAAATTCTTGGAAACTTCTGGGCAAAACTGTGAATACTTCATTCTTCATTAACCGCCGAGTTTGGCCCATCTCGCTCGTGTGTCGATCGATACACATAGTGTGTCGATCGATGCATTACTCTGTTTTGGACAGTGACCTCTATCTCTCGGGTCAAAGCACCAAAATGCTCCAAAAAGCTCCAATAACTCTAATTCTGCTCCAAACGTGCATATATCTAATAACACATGTAAAAGACTCTAAAGAAACACCAAAAAGACTCTAAACACACACTTATATCATGGTCTAAAACCGGTAAAAACCATGATATATCATCCGAACCGAACACAACTCGTGGAAGCGGTACGGGTTGAAAAGCCTCGTATCGTGGAAACGAGGTAAACGGAGTCAAAGACGGTTTGGTTCGAGCCTTTGTCTCAAACCGGACTGTCTCTGGCTTTCGTATTGTGACAAACTCTTCTTGTATGATTGCTCGGGTTCAATCGGTCATGTTCTTGTTTGATTGTTGGCCAGTTGATATATCATGGTTTTTACTAGTTTTAGACCATGATATAAGTGTGTTTTTAGTGTCTTTTGTGTTCTTTTAGAGTCTTTTACAAGTTTAATCAGGTTTGGAGCTGAATTGGAGATAATGGAGTATTTTGGAGATTTTTGGAGTGTTTGGCCGAGAGATAGAGTTCACTGTCCGAAACAGAGGAAGGTGTCGATCGTTGCACTCTAGCATCGATCGATGCACCAGCGAGATGGGCCAAAAACTCGGCGGTTTAGAAGAGTGAAGAATTTGCACTTTGATCCAGAAGTTCCTGATATTTACAAAGAAGCCCCTGGCCGAGATTATGCCTATATAATAGAGTTTTTAGTGTTTTTATTAGAGACGCTTTATACTTTTTACAATACGCAATTCATAATTAAGAGCAGAGGATTTTAGAGCTTTTTGGGGCTGATCTGAACCTGTTACATCATCTGTATTTGGAGAAGATTTCGAACCCCTTTTACTCTTATTCTTTTATGCAATTTATTCATTCTATGATTATGTTTTCATTATCTATGTCTGAGTAGATCCAAAGTTGAGTTTAGGGTTTCTCACATAGGATTTCATGACTTGCTAGACTTGTTCAAATTCAGTTAAGGATTCATAACTATATCTGTTCTTCAATTTAATTGTGCTTAAAGCTAGTTCTAACCTGATCAATTAGAATCTAGATCTTAGGTTACTAAATACGTCACGGAAGTGGGGTTTAGGAATCTGAACTAATTAAATTGGGCAATTAAACTTTGCGCAAACGGAAGTTTGGTTTAAGATAATTGTGAACATATCAAACTTGGACTTATTGCTAGTTTAATCTGTTAGTTCTCGCAAACGAAAGTTTGGTTTGCTGCACTTAGACTTAGAGAATTATCGCAAAGGAATTTGGTTAATTCTATATCTGTGTTTTGAGTTCTAGAACTGTGCTTAATTAGATCCTTGTTGAATGAACTGTCTGCTTGTCTGATTTCCTGAGAATACCCTAGGCTTGACGCTTTTAATTACTTGCTTCACAACCGTTAATCTCTGCTACTGATTTACTTTCTCGCACCGCAATTTATTCCATTCACTATTTGCTTATTTCTAGTATTTATTCCTATAGTTTGATTCTCTTGAGACCAAGTGTCCCTGTGGATTCGATAACCCTATATACTACTTCGACATTGTTGTTCACTTGCAGTTTAGTATAGGGAAAACTTAGAACCTATCAAGTTTTTGGCGCCGTTGCCGGGGACTCTTTGAGTCTTCGATAGGACCGAACTTAGGGTTTTTGCTAGAAATTTTTCTTTTTGTTTTTGTTCTTTTTCGTTTTTTATTTTATTTTGATTTTGCTAACTTTTTCTCTGATTTCTCTCTGTCGCAGGTACGAATTTCGCCTTGCGTCGATCGTTGCATCCCTTGCGTCGATCGTCACTAGGCGATTCTGATAATTGAATCGATCGTTGCACTGATAGCATCGATCGTTGCTGGACGATTACAGACAGTTTATGCCAACGCAGAAAACTCGAAGTAATCCGAACTCGAGCTTGCTTAATCTCGGACTAGAGGAACTTGGACGTCTAGAAAGGACTAACAGAAGAGAAAAGAGAGAGAGAATGGTACGAGAACGTTTGATCTTGATACCAAATGCTGAAGGTACCCTGAGGGACCAAGATGACAACCCGTACAATGCTGCTGGGCATCGGGTTGATGCTGAAGGGAATGTCATCCCTGATCCTCCTGAGCAACAGCAACAAGAGCTGAACCGAAACCAGGGTCAAGGACAGGCCCAAGGTAGAGAGATGGTGGTTCATGAGAGGACACTAGCTGATTACAACAGACCTGATGAGTTTCATGCAAACCGAGCAGCTCTAGTGCTTCCTACTTTTGAGAGGAACGATTTTGAGGTAAAGACCATCTACTACCAGCTGATGAGACAGATTGCTTTTCATGGTCTTCAAACAGAGCAGCCTATGGATCACATTGACAAGTTTGAGGACATAGTCACTGGCATGAAGTATGAAGGAGTATGCCCGGACTATCTGTTCCTTAAGCTATTTCCGCACAGTCTTGCTGGAGACGCTAGTGCATGGCTGAGACAACTGGCACCTGGTCAGTATACTACTTGGACAGCCTTAAAGAGTGAGTTCTTGCGTCACTTTTATGATGATGCACGCTCGGATCAGTCCAGACAGGACATACTCACCTTTTCTCAAGGAGCTGTGGAGCCCTTGAAGACTGCCTGGATGAGATTTAAGCAGTATCAGCGTGACTGTCCACACCATGGATTCACGGAAGTACAGCTGATTGGTATCTTCTTCAGAGGCATAGATCTCCCTTATCAGACTGCGCTGGATAATTCCAGTAATGCTAATTTCAACACCAGGACTCCTACACAGGCTAAGCAGTTGATAGAGAACCTGATTGGCAGCAACAGTTGCAAAACAATGGATGAAAGGAGGAAGAAATCTGGTGGAACTGTAGAGAATTCTGATATAGCTAATATAAGATCCAGATTGGACACAGTCTACAATCTCCTGACTAGTAAGAAATCTGTCCACTTTGCCCAAGATGTAGAGGTGATTCAGGCTGAGGAGGAAACTCAGGAAGAAGATGTGAATTTCATAGGAGGTTCTGGTTTCCAAGGTAATAGATTTGGTAATCAACAGGGGAACAGATTCTCAAATGGTGGACAGACTGGTGGTTTTCAGAAGACCTATGGACAAGGTAATCAGAGAACCTATGGGTCTACATCCTATCAGACTCCTCCTGCGCCTACAGCCCATGAGAGCAAAATGGAGGCTATGATGGAACAACTGATAGAGAGTCAAACCAAGCTTTCTGTGGACAACAATAAGAAGCTGGACGCTGTCTATCAAGACCTCAATGGGAAGTTTGAGTCACTGAGCACTCACATGAAGCAGTTGGACACTCAGGTGAACCAGATGTCCAGCTCAATGAAGGGAAAAGGAGTTGCAGAGACTCATATTAAGGCCTGGTCTGTACTCATTAATGATGGATCTTATCTAGGGGAGAAATTTGAGCTAAGTACAGCTGAGTTGGTGACTGAGGCAGAATTTTCGGATTTCTGTGAAAAACTCTCGGGTAGAAACTGCAGTGATGCAACGATCGACACACAGCTGGCATCGATCGATGCAGGTCGTGAACGAGCAGAAGATCTGTGGGATGAAAGTGAGATTGATGCAGAACTAGCCCGCCTATTCCCTGATGTAACTGAGATCACTCAAGAGGATGTTTATGCACAAGCCATTAGGCAATATCCCAAGGTGTCTGAAGTGATTAAACAAGAGATTGAAGAGCTGAAAAAGCTAGAAGAGAGTGGTGAAGACTTGGAAGAAATTCCACCTTCTGATGATCCACCTTATCATCCATGTGTTCAGAGATATTTGAACAAGATGTTGCCTTTAGATGAGGAGCTGAGAGAATGGGTGATAATAGTTCCTCAGCATATTAGTGATGTTCTGCTAACCAAGGTCCCGAAGAAGCTATCTGATCCTGGAGTCTTTGTGCTAGATTGTTCTATCTTTGAGGATAGCTTTAGGCGTTCTCTGTGTGATTTAGGAGCCGCTGGAAGCATAATGCCTTACTCTGTGGCAGAGGAGCTGGGAATGTTAGATTTTACTCCTACTAGGACTTCTCTTATCCTAGCTGATCAGTCCATACGAGTTCCTGAAGGACTTCTTATGGACATTCCGGTGAGAGTTGGGAACTACTTAGTTCCAACGGACTTCCTTGTGCTGAAATATGATTGTGATCCGGATGAAGCTTTATTGCTTGGGAGACCATTCTTGGCTACAGCAGGAGCTGTGATTGATGTTAGACAGAGTCTAATAGACCTCCACCTGGGAGATGAACCGCTGCACTATGAGATGGATAAGCTGCGAAAGCCACTGATAGATGGGCAAACATTCACCATAAGGGACGCAGATTTTGAGCATCCTGATCATACCATGGTTATAGATCCTGGAGCACATTTCACTCCATCTTTTCTTGGACATGAGCATTCCGCAACAGCCTACTCACCACCTTGGATGAGGAGACTTGAACAGAGACAGAAAAAGTCTCTGTCAGGACCTCCTGGTACTTGAAAGATCTCATCCGTCCGGTCAAGCTATTGACCTTAAACAAGCGCTGGGTGGGAGGCAACCCACCATTAGGTACTAGTGTTTTTCTTTTTCATTTTTGGTGTTTTTGTTAGGATTTTACGTTTGTTTTTGTTTCTGGTGAGTTTATGTTTGCAGGTCTCGGTTAATTCGCAGTGCAGCGATCGACGCACTTCTGTGTCGATCGTCACAACACGAAAGGAATCGCATTGCAGCGATCGTTGCGGTCCTGAGCAACGATCGACTATACACGAAAATCGCCAAGTAACGGTCGATGCACTTAGTGCAACGATCGATGCCTGAGCGACAGAGGTAACCCGACAGACATAATTCCACCTTTTCAATTTTTATTTTCTTTTTACCGAGCCTTCGCTGGACACTACTGGGGACAGTGTGTCTTAAGTGTGGGGGAGGTGCTACTGACTTTTGTTTTCTGTTTTCTTAAGAGTCAGTCCGTTTTTCAAAAAAATTTTGTTTTATTGAGTCAAAATTGTTTAAGTAAGAAACTATGATTTTCTGAGAAGATTTACAAGACTTGCAGGAACTTAAGTAACCATTGGGATGAAGTTGCAGGATCTATCTATGACTATTAGAAAACTCCATCACAGATCAACCTACTGGGAACACCCACATCACTTCAGGTATCAGAGGATCCTTTACTGACTTCAACCTTAATACTGACTTAGATTTCTCACCTAAGGGCTTGGTATGCTTTATGTCGGATTCCCTGTTAGTTCTGACACAGCCTGTAAACATGTCCTATTTAGTCCCCTTCTCCCCTTCTGTAAAGTAAAAAAAAAAAAATATATATATAATAAACTGAGGATGAGTTAGTAACTCTGAAGTGGTCATGGGAATAGTAGCAAACACTATTATCTCTCATGTGATCCATGGAATGTGTCCAAAGTACACCCCATAACGGGAAGAACACTGATAAAAAAAATAAAATGATACCCAATGGGGAAAAATCAGTTGTTAAAGAAGGGAAAGAGAAGAAAGGGACTAGAGAAAGATAGTATGGTGGTCTAGAGCTGATAAGGTAAGAATCCATGTGCCTTTAGATCGATACTCCTTAGGTGAGACCGCACTTAAATACTTGCAGAAGTCAGTAGGGAGAATTTGAATGCTTGAATGTGATTGTGGAGTTTACCTAGGACAGTCGCTAAGTGTGGGGGAAGTACATGTTGGTCTTGATATCCTGTGATTGATTCTTGCAGTGGTTTACTAAGGGGAATCTGAGTATTGTAGCTTCTAGGATGAAATGAGTTTCTGAAGAGTTTTCAAACCTCTTCACCAAGCTTTAGTTCTCTGTTTTGCTTGAGGGCAAGCAAAGGCTAAGTGTGGGGGAGTTGATATATCATGGTTTTTACTAGTTTTAGACCATGATATAAGTGTGTTTTTAGTGTCTTTTGTGTTCTTTTAGAGTCTTTTACAGGTTTAATCAGGTTTGGAGCTGAATTGGAGATAATGGAGTATTTTGGAGATTTTTGGAGTGTTTGGCCGAGAGATAGAGTTCACTGTCCGAAACAGAGGAAGGTGTCGATCGTTGCACTCTAGCATCGATCGATGCACCAGCGAGATGGGCCAAAAACTCGGCGGTTTAGAAGAGTGAAGAATTTGCACTTTGATCCAGAAGTTCCTGATATTTACAAAGAAGCCCCTGGCCGAGATTATGCCTATATAATAGAGTTTTTAGTGTTTTTATTAGAGACGCTTTATACTTTTTACAATACGCAATTCATAATTAAGAGCAGAGGATTTTAGAGCTTTTTGGGGCTGATATGAACCTGTTACATCATCTGTATTTGGAGAAGATTTCGAACCCCTTTTACTCTTATTCTTTTATGCAATTTATTCATTCTATGATTATGTTTTCATTATCTATGTCTGAGTAGATCCATAGTTGAGTTTAGGGTTTCTCACATAGGATTTCATGACTTGCTAGACTTGTTCAAATTCAGTTAAGGATTCATAACTATATCTGTTCTTCAATTTAATTGTGCTTAAAGCTAGTTCTAACCTGATCAATTAGAATCTAGATCTTAGGTTGCTAAATACGTCACGGAAGTGGGGTTTAGGAATCTGAACTAATTAAATTGGGCAATTAAACTTTGCGCAAACGGAAGTTTGGTTTAGGATAATTGTGAACATATCAAACTTGGACTTATTGCTAGTTTAATCTGTTAGTTCTCGCAAACGAAAGTTTGGTTTGCTGCACTTAGACTTAGAGAATTATCGCAAAGGAATTTGGTTAATTCTATATCTGTGTTTTGAGTTCTAGAACTGTGCTTAATTAGATCCTTGCTGAATGAACTGTCTGCTTGTCTGATTTCCTGAGAATACCCTAGGCTTGACGCTTTTAATTACTTGCTTCACAACCGTTAATCTCTGCTACTGATTTACTTTCTCGCACCGCAATTTATTCCATTCACTATTTGCTTATTTCTAGTATTTATTCCTATAGTTTGATTCTCTTGAGACCAAGTGTCCCTGTGGATTCGATAACCCTATATACTACTTCGACATTGCTGTTCACTTGCAGTTTAGTATAGGGAAAACTTAGAACCTATCACCAGTCAGCTCGTCGGTCAGCGGAAAACGGGAAGGGGGCGTTACACATCTGGAAATTTGGCTGCATGTTTCAAACATTCTAGTAAACTTGTTATGGAACCTCTATCAATCTGTACGCGGGGAAATGAGATTTACCCTCACTATCAATATGTAAGTGTGGCCGAGAACAGAATCATTCTATATCAACTCTTGACATGATGGTGTCTTTGACTTTACCCTTCACACTCATAAGAATATTTATGATGTTGTCAATCTTCCCTACATGCATCAAGTCAAATTTATGTCGAAGATTGAGATCCCTCCAGTACGAAAGCTCCCGAAATATGCTTTCCATGTGCCAGTTATGCCTCCTATAGCCAAGTTCCTTCTTTTTGTGACCGTTTCCACCGCATTTCTTTATTTTTGGTGGATTTACACCTTCCAACCGCTCGCAATAATCTTGCTCACCAGTCAAAGATTGAGGTGGGTGCTCATTCGAGGCGTCTTTTCCCTTCAATAAGTTTTTTTTTGTTCTTCCTCAGTGGATGACCATGTGGAAAAAAATATTATGTGACAATTAAACCAACACGTCTTCCTTCCGTGAGGCAGATAAAAAGATTTTGCTCTTCCATGCAAATTGGACAAAACAACTTACCATGGTCGTCCATCCTAATAAATGGGATGTGGTAGTGGACTTCTTCTTAGAAATGGACACTGGAAATCTAAACCACCTCATCAAATTGGAAACTGGCCCTAATGGATATGGGTGGTAGTATGTGGCGTTTGTATTGCATTCTGGAAGTTGTTGTTGGATTGGTACCGAAGAGCAAGACACTTCAAAGCGTGGGTTGGAATTACGGAGGGGGGGGGGGGGAGAAGCAATCTTCTGGATTCAATGTAAAGTTCTTTTCAAGGGAGTGAGCTGGTCAGGTTGAGTTATGTTTTGCGGGCTTCTTTGTGATTTTCTGGGGGTAAAGAATTGCAGAGAAGAACTCTTGCCATGGAATTCAGGACGAATTATTGTTAAGGGGGAGAATTGTAATGGCCCGTTTTTGGCTCATTTGGGTTGTCAAAAAACTCCAAAGCCCAAGCCCAAATTCTTAAGCCAAAGTCTTTAATGCCCATTAAAGACATTTTTCTAATTCGAGTCATTAATACCGATTCCGTTTCTAATTCTAGACACTAATGTCATTTCTTTTTTCCGATTATGGCCTTTAATGGTTTTCCTTTTTTATTCAAACTCATTCTAAAGCCCCAGGCCCAATCCAAAAACCCTAGGACCCTCACCCCTCTTCCTTATAAAAGGAGGTGCACCCCTTCTTTTTTCACAAAGTGTGAAGAAGTGAAGCCCTGCTCGTGACCAGAGGAAACCACCCGCCGACCAGCCACCGATGGAGACGGCCACCGATGGAGACGTCCAGCCGCCGGCCGACACCGCACAGAGCTATTCGCTGGAAAACTCGCCGGAAAACTGGATTTTTTCCAGAATCTTCTACTCTTTCCCGTTTTCGCTCCCAAACCCCTAGTCGTTGCCTTCTAGACTCGTTTGAGTGCTGATTTCTCCGTTCTTCGTGTTTCTAAGGTTAGATCTCAGATCTTCTTCCGATCTCTGATCCTAGATCCGATCTGATCCGTTAAACGTTTGTATATTTGTTTTGTGCTTCCGTTTCGTATTTCTCTCGTCGGATCTATCGCCGAATCTCAGATCTAGGCTAAGCTGAGGACCGGTCGTGATTTTTACTTACCCCAACTCAATTCTGGGACGTGAATCCTTTGTTAATATCGTCTTTCCTAGGTAGCATATGTTAGTACTACCGGTGATGTGATTGAAAGAACATAGAATTGTTAGGTTATCGCTTAATCCGAAAACGTTGATTGTGGTTGATGGACATGTGTGGGGTAGTTACGGTAGGTGTCGTTTGCAGGACACGGGGGCAAGGTATAGTTTCGTACGTGTCCTTGATCGTCGAAGGAGTGTATGAAGAGCCCTCCCAAAGTGGTAGATGCCGGTGAGTGCATCGTGTGTGTGTGGGGGGAGGGGGGAGGGTACCCGCCAGGTCATGAGTGCGTGGGGGCTTCTACTTGAGGTCGCACTTATGGACAAGTAGCTAGTTGCGTAGGTTGTGTGAATGCCTTCGGGAAGTCGTGTGCAAGGTGATTTAGCTTAGTACTTGATTCTCGTAGTTCTGTGGCATAAGCCGAGATCGCGGGTTCCTTAAATCCGCACTCACTAGGTAATTGTGTTTGAATCAATTACTCAGTCATTTTCTCATTTCCCCTTTTTCCCCCTTGCAGATCCGAAAACAGGATGATCGGTCACCTGATTTACGTTGGTGAATTTGAATAGAAGAGAACGCGTAGACTTTTGGAACCATGAAAACATTCCGGTTAGCCGTTTTGGTTCAACAGATGCTTTAATATCGTCATTTTTGGTCCGGAAGCGGGGCGTTACAATAATCATATGTATGAAAGTGTGGGACTCACCAATTTGGTGGAGAAACAAGGATGTGTAAACAAAGTCTGCTGTACTTCTTCGGTAATCACATCTGGCTTGATCTTGCTCTTCAAACCAATTACTGATATGATGTTGCAGTTAAACTGGCGTTTGAAACAAAAGCGGCAGTTAAACTGGCGTTTGAAACAAAAGCGCAGCCGGGCTAAGAGTAAGCGGTTGCTCTTCCACTTCTTTCTTCGTTTCCACACTGTTATCTCCAGTATGTGCAGATGTCATTCTTCCTCGTGTCCTAATCTTCATATATAGTTTTGTTTTCATTTTTTGACCAAGAAAAAAAGTTTTCTTTTCATCTTTGTCTTCATCCTATACATATATGATTTTCTGTTCTGTGTCTTTACATTTTGGAAACTTTCCGTTTTTAGTAGTCTTTTCGGTTCTAACTTTCCATTATTGTATTGTTCTTTCGTATATACTAGATTACTATATTAGTAACATTTCTGCTGTTGATGAACTTATATAGTCGCCTTTTGACAGTTTGGAAAATATATGGGCCTTGATTGGTAACCTGCGGAATGGCGGAATCGCGTTTAAAAACGCCATTTCGCAAGAATTTTACCAATCAAAAAAATTTGCGGAATAGGAAAAAAAAAGCGAAAATGCAAAGTCTGCGTTTTCGCTTAAAAAAATACAAAAAAAAATTCATTAAGTGGAAAAGTGAACTATATGTAGATTATTTGTGGAATCTTAATATTCCGCCATTCCGCAAAACTCATCCAATCACACAAAACTTATTCTACAATTTTTTTTCCAACAAATTTTAAATTATTTCCGCAGCTTTATTTTATTTCCACCATTCCGCGATTCCACGAGTGTTACCAATCGAAGCCATTGATTTGTGGGTCTATATGACGTTGATTAAAAGATATGTGGCCCAAAAATCAAGAAATATAATTGAATTTATCAAAAACTACAAACTAATTTAGTTTAGTCATCCACAAACACATACTAGTAATTAATTTATTTTCACTAGTTTTTTTTAATTACTACAGATTCTTTTTGTATAAATGAATAAGTAAAAACAAGGTGTTGGGGGGAAAAATCTACAAAAATATTTTTCCTACTGGAAAAGATTCTTAATTATAGAAGCAAAAATTGATTTTTTTTTTAATTCTATTTCGTCTAATTAATATGTAAATTTTGAATTTTGAGAGTAAATCCTTGTTATAACTATCTTTATTTATTTTAGAAAGGTTAATAATTATATGATAAAACTTTAATGAAATGTTTTATAAAAAAATATTGATAGTATGTAGATGTTGGTTACAACAAAAGACAAAACTGTTAGATATGTGAGTTTCAGAAACTGAAAATTCAGAATTATATCATATTTGATAGGGTTGGTTAGATTAATTAATTTGATGGATTAGCCTCAAATTCAAACATAAAACATACCTGGCAGACGGCACGATGCTAAGTTGCTGATGACGAAACAAACTATTAAAGAATCCGCCATGGAGGTTAACATTAATTTAAGAATTGTATACAGTTTGTATATAATTAATTAGTCTATTATTGAAAATAATGATCATTTCACATGGTAGCCTTTTAAGCATGGACGCAACTGAAGTTAGGCACGGCTGATATTCTAAGCTTATTAGCAAATGATATCGTCCGTGTGACAATAAATTTACAGACCCAATTTATATAATCAAAATGATTGATTAATAATATAATATTATCATGATTATATATAATCATGATTATGCCAGTTGTACGCTTTATCTTCTTTCAAATTTTAATCTTTTCTCTTCGAGTCAGAAGATATGAATAAAGATTTAGCTCAGATCTACTGATGAATGGAGCCTCTTTCTTGAACAGCAGCTTTGATGCTTTTTAGAGATTCCTCCCAGTCGTCAAGTAGCCGATGAGTATCACTTATAACCGTTGGATCTACGGTCAAAGAAATCGTCATCTTGTTCATGTAACTTTGAAAATGCATCGTCAAAGCCTAATCAACGACCAGTACCAGTGAGATCGTCAAAATCTTTTTTCACAAAGGAAAATAATAACATAAAATATAGTGGTCTAAAATCTTACATGGGGATGGCCATATACACTTGGGGCCATGTAAGTGATAGGATGTCCAAAGAAGCTGATTTCTTCAATCGGACCAATCAAGTTTGAAAAGGACATGGTTGTGTTTGACAATGCTCTATTTATTACATTAGCTGTCACCTACATTCATTTCATTTCATATGATTAGATTAACGACCAACTAACAAAAATAAATGGTTGATGATCATATCAAATGTGCTAATTATTAATCAAACTAACCCGAACTCCAAAAGATTGAAGCATGAATTTACCGACGATGAACGTTAGCGCAGCTTCCAACGAATTTTTCTTGCGGTCGATTATCCTTTTCGCTGTTAGTAGATGTTCCAGTGGATCTTTGCGTAAACCGATGGAAAATGGAAAGACTATGTACCCGATCCAGTTTCCCCATCTACACTTAGATCCTTTAGCCATCATATCAGATAGATCCTGTTTTAACCCAAAAAAAAAAATATTCTTAAAAACTTTTATACAAAATAAGTTTATTATATATATGACACTACAAGAAAACAGGGATTTAGCTACTGTAATTAGCGACTGTATTTATAGTCGCTAAATTTAGCGACTACTTAGCGACTGGGTTGCGACTAACTATGCGACTAGTAGGTTTTAGTCGCTAAATAGTCGCTAAATTGCGACCACAAGTTATTAGTCGCTAAATAGTCGCTATTTAGCGACTATTTAGCGACTAAATTCGGCGGGTCGCTAAACGGTTTCTTAATCAGTCGCAAAAAGTCGGTATATATCACGTTTATATTGTGCCCACGCGTGTAGTACCTAATTTTGTAACTAATTTTTTATACAGTCGCTATATAGTCGCTAAAATTTATATATATATACAAACTTGTAGTTGGCTTCTCCTCAGCCACACAACAAGAAGATAAACGATTTCTAAGAAAAAATTCAGAGAAAGACGGAGGAAATCGTTTTTTAAGTAAAAAAATGTCGGGAGATTATAACTACACTAATGGTCGGGAATGGATGTATAACCGGATCGATCCATCAACGGGAAATTTCACGGCAGAATTCATGGCGGGGGTCGATAATCATTTCATCCCGTTTGCAAATAACCAGCCCTTTGCGCAGAGCAACGCCGGTAGGTTTCTCTGTCCTTGTGATACTTGCATGAATGATAAACCTGTTATGTCGGGGAGATTAATACAAAAGCATTTGTATAAGAATGGATTTATGCCTGATTATTATGTTTGGTATAAACATGGCGAAGAAGTCGATATGGGTTTAGGAACGAGTTATGCTGATACGACTTGGGTTAGTGGGAGTGAAGGAATGGGTAATGTAGTAGAAGATAGATATGTGGATATGGTGAATGATGCATTTCGTGATAACGTACAATTTGATAACTATCATCAATATGGTAGTTATCAGAATGTGGAGGAACATGGTAGTTATCAGAATGCGGAGGAACCTGTACATAATCATTCGAAAAAATTCTACGACTTGTTAGAAGGAGCGCAAAATCCATTGTACAGTGGTTGTCGTGAAGGTCAATCGCAGTTATCCTTAGCTGCTCGAGTCATGCAAAGGAAGGCAGAGCATAACATGAGTGAAAGGGCAGTGGAATCGATATGCGAAATGTTTACGGAGTTTCTACCAGAAGGAAATCAGGCAACCGGTTCACATTACGCGACAGAGAAATTGATGCGCAATTTAGGCCTCCCATGTCAATCGTTTGATGTTTGCTACAACAACTGTATGATATATTGGAAAGATGACGAAAGGTTAGATACATGTCGGTTTTGTAACTCACCTAGATGGAAGCCTAACGAGCAACACCGTAGGACCAATATACCATACAGCCGTATGTGGTATATGCCTATTGCTGACAGATTAAAGAGAATGTATCAGAGCGAGAAGACTGCAGCAGCAATGAGATGGCATGCCGAGCACCAGGCCAAAGAGGGAGAAATGTGTCATCCGTCTGATGCGGCAGAGTGGAAATACTTTCAAGATAAGTATCCCCTGTTTGCACAAGAACCCCGCAATGTTTATCTTGGACTATGTACAGATGGGTTCAATCCATTTGACATGTCTAATAATCATTCCTTGTGGCCTGTGATCTTGACTCCATATAATTTACCCCCTCATATGTGCATGAGTACAGAGTACTTGTTTCTTACAGTAATGAATTCTGGGCCAAAGCATCCACGAGGTAGTCTCGATATATTCCTCCAGCCTCTTGTTGAGGAGTTGAAAGACCTGTGGTGTAATGGAGTCGATGCATACGATGTGTCCTTGAATCAAAATTTCAATCTAAAAGTAGTTCTCCTGTGGACGATAAGTGACTTTCCGGCGTATAGCATGCTATCGGGATGGACTACCCATGGCAAATTATCTTGTCCATGGTGCATGGATGATACAAAGTCTTTTTATCTGCCGAATGGAAGAAAGACGTGTTGGTTCGATTGTCACAGAAGATTTCTTCCTCAAGATCATCCCATGAGGAAAAATAAGAAAGACTTCTTGAAGGGAAAGGATGCTAGGAATGAGTATCCTCCTGATTCTTTAACCGGTGAGCAAGTTTATTCCTACCATTTGCGTCGTGTAAATCCACCAAAAACTAAGGATGTTGGTAGAAATGGTCATGAAGATAAGATGCCCGGCTATGGCAAGAAGCATAACTGGCACAAAGAAAGCATATTTTGGGAGTTACCTGGAGGGACCTTAATCTTCGACATAATCTCGATTTGATGCATATAGAGAAGAATGTTTTTGACAACATTATAAAAACTCTTATGCGTGTGAAGGGTAAATCCAAAGACAACATCCCATCGAGATTGGATTTAGTTAACTTCTGTTCTCGGCCACACTTGCATGTTGATAGTGCTGGTAGAGCTCCATTCCAAGTTTACGCTTTGACAAACGAAGCCAGGAAAAAGTTATTGGAATGTGTGAAGCATGAGGTCAAATTCCCAGATGGTTATGCTTCAGACTTAGCAAGTTGTGCTGATTTGGGTAATGCACAGTTTTCTGGGATGAAGAGTCATGACTGCCATGTCTTTATGCAGCGACTACTTCCATTTATCTTTGCAGAACTCCTAGACAAGAATGTCCACCTTGCCTTAGCAGGTACCGGTTATAGTATTTGGATATGTAGTTTCGGGTTTGTTTATTGTATTAACCATTTGCTGTTTAAATCTCTTTATATATGTTGTAGGGATTGGAGGATTTTTCCGTGACTTATGTTCAAGAACTTTGCAGAAGAGTCGCGTCCAAATTCTAAAGCAAAACATAGTTATGATTCTTTGCAATTTGGAGAAGATCTTTCCACCATCATTTTTCGACGTGATGGAGCACCTTCCTATACATCTCCCCTACGAAGCTGAATTAGGAGGCCCTGTTCAATACCGGTGGATGTACCCTTTTGAAAGATTTTTCAAAAAGCTGAGAGGGAAAGCGAAGAACAAAAGATATGCAGCTGGATCTATTGTTCAATCATATCTTAATGAAGAGATTGCTTATTTCACAGAGCATTACTTCGCCTCGAATATAGTCACGAATTCAAGGTAAATTTATATCTAGTATATGGAGACATGTATGCTATCTATTCTAAAGTTATATTTATTAACTCTTTTTGTCAGGTTAACAAGGCGGTGTCCCCGAATATGATGACGACGTTCCTGATATATTTACTCAGGTTGGTCGTCCAAGTGGCGAAATGCATGAAGTATGGCTTTCACCAGAAGATTATAAAATTGCACATGCTTATGTTTTGCGAAATTGCGCTTACTTTCGACCATTTGAGAGGTATAACACAACTTAAGTTAATTTATATATTGTGTTGGTCTCATATATATACATGTTGATCTTATAAACAGTATGTTCGAAGACTATATCTCTGGTAAATATCCAGATCTCTCCGAGAATCAACTCTCTGTGAAAAGGGCCGAGGAATATGACACATGGGTGCGAGATTATGTATGTTCGTGAAATATTTCTTATGAACACATTATATATGTATTGTGGTTTTATCTACATATTTGACATTGTGTGTTTAACAATATTCAGGTCATTTACTGGAACGAAACCTATAAATTTCCTCCTTGGGTTCAAGATATTGTGCATGGACCCGTCAACAAGGCTAAAACTTGGCCTATCTTCTATACAAGAGGATATCTGTTTCATACAAAAAGCCATGGCGAGGGACGAAAGACATGTAACTACGGTGTATGTGTTAAAGGAGAGAATTATAGTGATGCGTCTGATGCAGCTGATTTCAACGAGATCTTAACTGACATAATACAACTTCAGTACGAGGGGATTGTTAATTTGAGAATAACACTCTTTAAGTGTAGCTGGTATGACCCTGTTCTCGGTAGAGGCACTCGAAGGAGCAATGCTGGCGTGGTAGATGTTCGTGCATCAAGAAAGTACAATAAATACGAACCATTTATTCTAGGTACGTAATATATATATCTATCTCTATCTTCGTAACTATTGTATGGATATCATAAATACTCTAAGTTTAATTTCAATCTTTAATTTACACAGCCTCTCAAGCGGAGCAACTTTGTTATATCCCGTATCCGTACACGAAGAGACCGAAGCAATTGTGGCTCAATGTTGTCAAAGTCAACCCTAGAGGGAATATTTCGAGGGAATATGTCAACACAGAAATTACTCTTCTCCAACAGGAAAATGATGATCCGGTAATGATGACTACGGTCGAAGATCTCGTTCCCGAGAATTTTGTGCAGAATGAAAACCCAATCAATCTTGACTACGAAGTAGGAGATGAAGAACCAGAAGACGAATTTCTATCTTCTCCTGATGATGATGACGACGACGAAGATTAAGAAGCGGAAGACAATGATGCAGAAGAGGACGAGTGATTTGATATGATTTTTGTCTATCTTTAGTGTTTTCATATGCTTAATGTATTTCAGATTTCAAATAATTTCAATTGGACATGCTTAGTGATTTCATATGCTTAGTGTTTACCTTTAATGTTTATGCATCTTACTCTTGTTTTAGTTATAAGATGAATGGATACTATTTGTGAAAAATTGATAAGGATTATGGTTTATTATCAATTTGTAATGTTTAATTTGTATAAGTTAGATTTTATAAGGATTGTTAACGTTTAAAATCCAAAAAAATTATAATTTAAATTAGCGACTGTTTAGCGACTAACTAGTGACTAAAAGGGATTTCAGAATTTTGGCGCCAAAAATATATAGCCCCTCCAAAAATTTTAAGCCCATTAGCCCTTATACCGCGCAAAACAATGTTTTCGGCCCAAAATTTTTAAGCCCGATTTCACTAAACCGGGAACATTTCCCACCAAATTTTGGTTGAACCGGGAACATTTCCCTCTAATATTTTTTTCACAGAATCTAAGGGGTCGAACCCTTTCTCAAACCTAATTTCATTTCTCTCCTTTCTTGCGCCGACTCTCGTTCTCTCGAGTGTTCTTCCTCCTCTCTTCTCTGGTTCTCGATCGATAACTAGTTTTCGATCCATCTCTTTGTCCCTCTCCTCTCTTAATCTTCCTCTCTTAGATCTCTCTCTCTGTGGTCAACCTTTTATTTTCCAGAAACCCTAAGTCGCTCTAAGTCGATCTCTCTTTCTTTGTCTTCTCTCGATCTTTGTCTTTGTCCGATATCTCCTCTCCGTTTAAACTCCGATGGCTCCAGCAAAAGGTAGAGGAAGAGGTCGAGGGAGAGGAAAAGGTCGAGGGAGAGGAAGAGGTCCAGTCGCCGTCGACGCTCAGCCTTCCTCTTCCACGCAAAGTCGGCCAGCGAATCTACCTCAATAATATGCTTTCACTCCGGCGAGCGAGGGTTCTCCCACACCGCGCCCATCTCTGACGCAAACTCAGCTGCATGTTCGTAACTATCCACCGCCGCAGGTTCTTTTTCAGAACAACTCGACCAGTCCGAGACAGGGGTCTCAAGGCCACACTCTGAATCCTGAGTCTCAGAGAAGAGACCATTTGCATGTAACTCCGAGGCAGAACAGTCAAGGTCAAGTAACTTCGCTCTCTGTGTGTGTCTGTGTGCGATTTAGTGTATGACTTATGCTTGTTTGTTCTTGCTTGAGTTTTGGTATTATTAGCTCATGTTGCTTTGGTTTGTGCGATTTAGTGTAGGACTCTATATTTTGGTATTATTAGCTCATGTTGCTTTGGTTTTAGCTCTTAATGCTTGTG
The DNA here is from genome assembly GCA_030180135.1 of Orychophragmus violaceus. Taxonomy (NCBI): domain Eukaryota; kingdom Viridiplantae; phylum Streptophyta; class Magnoliopsida; order Brassicales; family Brassicaceae; genus Orychophragmus; species Orychophragmus violaceus. Next base: position 30,323,681 of record CM058232.1, on the reverse strand, counting down.
CTTACTTGAGATTGTATGATGCGATTTAGTGTAGGACTGTGTGTGTGATTTAGTGTAGGACTCTATATGATGCGTTGTTGGTATTAACTCTCTGTTTTGGTATCATAAGGTATTAGCTCATGTTGCTTTATATTTTGGTATTAGCTCATGTTGGTTGCTTGAATGTTGGTCTTATAGGACTGTCTGTGAGTTAAATGACTTGTGCTTGCTTTAGAATTTATTAGGACTTGGTATTATTAGCTCATGTTGCTTTGGTTTTTAGTATCATAAGGTATTAGCTCATACCTCTTAATGCTTGTGCTTACTTGAGATTGTATGATGCGTTGTCGGTATTAACTCTCTGTTTATATGATGCGTTGTTGGTATTAACTCTCTGTTTTGGTATCATAAGGTATTAGCTCATGTTGCTTTATAAAATTATATGATGCGTTGTTGACCTTAACTCTATATTTTGGTATTAGCTCATGTTGGTTGCTTGAATGTTGGTTTTATAGGACTGTCTGTGAGTTAAATGACTTGTGTTTGCTTTAGAATTTATTAGGACTTGGTATTATTAGCTCATGTTGCTTTGGTTTTTAGTATCATAAGGTATTAGCTCATACCTCTTAATGCTTGTGCTTACTTGAGATTGTATGATGCGTTGTTTGTATTATCTCTCTGTTTATATGACACGTTGTTGGTATTAACTCTCTGTTTTGGTATATTAGTGCTATTAGCTCATGTTGCTTTATAAGATTATATGATGCGTTGACCACTATTTCAGGTCAGATGACTCCTCCACAACCTTCTCCTGCTCGTTCAGTTCAAGTGTCTCAACAACCGAGGGCTTCTCAGAATCAGAACTCCGAAGCTAACAGCACTCATGCGCCTGAAACTCAGCAGTCCAACCAAATGAGTGAAGATGACATCGACGGAGTTGATGACAATGCTGATAATCAACCAAATCTCGAGGAAAGCCGTCTCCGCTATCTTCAGAGGCTTCTGTCCATGCCAGGCCGTGAGCAGTGGACGACCGTGCTCTATCCAATACTTCCTCAGCCGCCAAACAGTACTTGGTATAACCATCTCTCTCTCTCTCTCTCTCTCCAGTTAGATTGTGTTTTGCTCTGTTTAATTAAGTCATGATATGTACTGATTTTTGCTCCCTTTGTAGGTTTGGACGTGACAAGTCTAGTTTGGTCAGGAAGATTACTAAGATATACCAAAACAAGTTTGATGGACCATTCTACAGCTGGAGCCATGTGCCACGGCCGCGAGCAGAGAGATACTTCCTTGAGTTTGCGGTCAGTGTAGTACATTAGTCTAGTCTTTTGTTTTACTTGTCATCAATATCTTACTAACTTCCATCTGCTGCTTCTTGTAGAAAGAGCACCACTGGGATTTCCTAATAACAGGGACCGTGCAAGCACATTTTGAGGCGATTTGTCAGAGAAGGATGAAGGATATGGTCAGCAAAGCTCATGTTTCAGGTATGCGACCTTCGTGGATCCCAGGTGAATTCTGGACGCCAATGGTGGCCTATTGGAACTCTGATGAGGGTAAACAGAGGAGTGGGACCGCTTCTGCATCTCGGAATTCTGATCGTGGCGGTCTCGGTCCTCATAGGAACTACAGCGGGCAGAAGTCTTTTCTGCAAGTTAAACAAGAAATGGTAAGACTCAGACTTCCTCTATATATTTCTTCTCTTAGTATATTTACTTTTATTTAACCAATTTATCTTCTGTTGCATTTTCAGGAACAAGACCTGGGCAGAGAAGTAAGTTTTGGTGAAGTCTTCCTGAAGACCCACACCAAATCAGATGGAACCTACATAGACTTGAAGGCGCAACAGGTGGGAGAGAAGTATAAGGAGAAGGTCGAGGCAAGGAAGGCTGAGCTTGAGGCAGAAACATCTGATGGGACTTCGCGACCAAGGCAGCTGACAACTGACGAAATCAATGAACTGTTCCTTCAGGTAACTAAGTTTCTGTGAAATCGTAACCATCTATGTTTTAATGTTTATGAGAGTACATATGAGAATCTGTTACTGCTATGAATCTCTTGAGTTATTGGTATTGAGATAGTTGTGTTGATGATTTGTTTATTGCTCAAATGTGTTAGTGTTTCTGTTATTTAAGTCATCTGTCATTCCCAAACCAATTTTCTAACAGTGTATATAACTTTCATGTTTCCTAGTCAACAATTGTCGATGATAGAGGCCATGCTTATGGTATTGGAAGTCTAGGAGAGTATCACGCCTCTCAAAAGCGCAAGTACCCGGGTACTTATTCGACTTACAACTCACTACAAGATCATCTACAAGAAGCCCAACGCCAACTTGAGACACAAACTGCTGAGCTAGCTAGACAAGCTAAGGAGCATAAGGAGTTGAGCATGGTGCAAAGGTATCTTCAGGAAACAGACCCATCATACCTAGACTTTTGCAAAAGTCAGACTGATGCACCAGCACCTCAGTCTTCTCCTACTTCACAAGACTGATCTGTATGATGTATAAACTTGTTTATGTTTATAAGTGTGTGAATATTATGTTTGTTTTGGTTAAGAAAATGTAATCAACTTTAATGTATGTTCTTTGTTATGTGTAAGAGTTTTAGAGTCTTAAAAAAATAAAACAATAAAAAATCAGGAATCTAAAAATAGAAACCAAAACCAAATTAAAATTGAATTACAAAACTTTTTTTTGGCCATATTGCGAATATAGAGTCACAAAACAGTCGCTAATTCGTCGCAATATGGCCAAAAAAATATGATCCAAAACCTAAATTAGTCGCTAAACAGTCTCTAAACAGTCGCTAAATTACTCGCTAAACAGTCTCTAAACAGTCGCTAAAATAGTCGCTAAACAGTCTCTAAACGCTCGCTAAAATAGTCGCAAGATAGTCACTAAACGGTTGCTAATATAGCGACTATATAGAGACTACACATTTAGCGACTATATAGCGACTGTTTATTAGTCGCTATATTAGTAGCTACTTAGTCGCACTTGGGTCGTTAAATATTAGCGACTAATGAGCGACTAATATGAATAAAATAACATTAGTCGCTAAATAGTCGCAAAATAGCGACTAATATAGCGACTAATACTTTTAGCGACCAGAGATTAGCGACTAACCTCTTTTTGCAGTCGCTAAATCGTTGTTTTCTTGTATTGTGATCGTCGTTAAAACAGAAAAAGAAGTGATAGGGTATATGAAATTGCCTGGATTCCAGTCGTGGGTCTAAGATTTACAAGTAGAGCTGATCTTAGCCTTATTCTTTTAGGCATGTCATTTATATTCCGTTTAGATTCTTGATCTTCTCCTAGTTTCTTCTTCTTCTCTCCTATTAATTTATCACAAGATCATTAGAATTTACTCGTTAATAATACTACTACGTATCTTAACTTGTATACAACAAAGAGTATATAAATAAATATATGCTTACCATATCTTCTCTCCAGGTATTGTGAGAGACCAGCCTGAGTTACTCCAAGTACTACATCGTTAACAGTCTAGTAAACCAGAAATACATTAACAAAAAAAATGTCAAAAAACATATTATGCCAACCGTCGATATATAATGGACATAAAAAATATTGTTAGGAATCCACAGACCTAAAAATACCTTAAAATGTTAAAGGAATCTTACCATCTTCATGGAATTCTTGATTAGCTTTATGTCGTCTAAGCTTACGGTACGATGAACTAAAAACATTCGTTTAGGCTTACTTAGCCGGAAATCACCTTTGATCGGTGTTTCAGTGTCCTTAAGGAACATTGCCGTAGCAATAAACTCCAAAGCATCACAAATCGTATTCAAAACCAACATAATTGCCGACCATAGAACCTTAATTAACCACAACAACCGGAAATCACCCCTTGAGCCGGTCATTAACCGGGAAGATCCGGAGGAAGATTGGTTTTGGTACGGTAGAGTCGGGAGCTCGTCGGGGTTTGATGTTTTACGCATACATGCAAGGACAAGGGACATTAGAGACATACCGTCTCCTAAAGAGTGATGAAACTTCAAAACGGCAACGTTTTCAGCATCGGAGGTTTTCAAATCGAGTAGGTGAAGCTCCCATAATGGCTTCGAGGTGTCTAAAGGGACCAGCGTGAGGTTCGAGACGTATCTCTCAAGAAACTCGTCTGCGTTTGCGTTCTCTATGTTTTGCGTTTGGATGTCTGGTACGATGACGTGATCGTCAACGATCACGTTTGTCCGAACCCATCTTTGTGTTTGCCTATTCTTATTCCTTTTGTTCACCTTCAAGTAATTAATTATTTAAACAAAATGTTAAAAATAACGTAAAAATCTCAAAACTAATAATAAATAGAGATGAGGAGGGAAATAAAATGGTCAATTTTTTTTCAAAATATAGTCAATTTGATAAATTTTCGTATAGGAAAAGATTAATTGTGTATGTATAAAAATAAAATATAAGTAGAGCAAAAGTACAAAGAAACATTTAATTAATAACGTTAATTAATTATTTTAACTGTCAAATCTAAAATCCTGATAAAGTTAATGAAATGAAATTTAAAGACATAGATTTGAAAAAAGTTCATAATTTTAGATGGAAAATATTAGTTTTTATTACATATAAAATTTAGGATATTTACTCAAATATTTATCACTTGGGTGGAATACTTTCGTACTGTTTGAATGCATTTTCTGCTATATTTATTTGTGTAGCCTAAAGGGAACAATATTTTCCCCTTTTGGAATGATATCTCAACCTTTTATTTTTAGAAAAAAGGTATAAAATAGCACAAAAACATACTTTATCATAAATATAACACCAAAGAAAATAATTCACATTTTTAGTATTATTTTAATTTTAAAAACTTTTATAGCATTATATAATTTAGAGTTTAGGATTAATTATTTAGAGTTTATGGTTTATTATTTAAGATTTAGGGTTTAGTATTTAGGGTTTAAGGTTTATTATTTAAGGTCAGGGTTTAATATTTAGGGTTTAGGGTTTAGTATTTAAGGTTAAGGATTAGAGTTAATTTAGTGACAAAACATGTTTTTGTGCTATTTTTATGATTTTTTTCCTTGGTGCTATATTTTTGATAAGTCATGTTTTTGTGCTATTTATGCGATTTGCCCTTATTTTTATCTTTTGAGTCATTGACCAAAAATATGTAATTGGAACAATATTCTCTCATAAATTGAAATAATAGTAGTAAACCCAAAACCAACCGCCCTACAAAAAGATTATTGGTCAAGAAGAAACACTTTTCAGACTCGACGATCACGCATTAGTAGAAGAAAAGTCAAAGAAATATAAACCGATCAAATTGTTGAAAAAGTTTTTTTTTTTTTTTTTTTTGTAAAGAAAATGTTGAAAAAGTTTGTTATCCATCAAAATGAGTTGATTTTTCTTTTTTTTTAATTGGACATAGAAAAATGAGTTAAGACATACACATATATATAGAGAGATACATAAAAATATATCTTTACCATAAGAGTAAAGTTAAAATTATGCTAAACATATATATTTGTATGTATGCAAAAGTGTGGGTGGGACTCACCATTTTACTGGAGAAACGAGGATGTCTGATCAAAGTTTGCTTTAATCCTTCGATAATCACATCTGGCTCGATCTTCTTCTTAACACCAATCACCGATATGACGTAACAATTAAACTCTGGAGCGTGGAACACACGCGCCGCCGGACTAAGCGGTTGCTCTTCTTCTTCTTCTTCTTCCTGTTTCTCTTCCTCTATCCTCGCGGTTGCCTCTGGTGTGTCTCGTCGTATCTTAATCTCCATAGGTTGATGTTCGATCATCACCCCTCTCTTTCTCTCTCTCTCTTTAACTTTTAAATATTCTCTCTCTCTTAATATAGCCTCCAATTGTTGTGTGCTATGACACGTTTCTCTTTATATAATGTTTTGCAAATTTTAATTACTTTCTAACCAAAAAGAATTAGTAACTTGGACGGCTTGGTCCACAATCTTACATACCAAACTTTAATAGTAATATTTGTTGCGTTAATATAAAAGGTTATTTGTTTTTTTTAGACGTCGAAGGAAAAATACATTATGTAAACTACTAATAGAATATTAAATTAACTGACACTAATAAATATTGGCCAAAAAAAGAACTGACACTAATATAAAATCTTATTTTTTTTATCAACTGACACTAATATAAAATCTTACATTAATGTTTTGTCATTTGCCCTCTTTTCATAAACTTCTGTACTGTGTACTCTCTCTTCATACATTAAATAAAGTATTAAATGTTGAGTTTTGTCGTTTCTATACCCCGGAAATGGACCAACGAAAACAATATTTTGGAGATAATAATATACTATTTTTAAGCTTTTTAACTAACCGTAAGGAACTTCATGGGCTAGTTGCCTTGATGTTTAGGTAATAGGGTTCTAAGAGCACTTGCATCAAACTCATTTGGGGTTCTAAACAATATTATATTAATATTTATAATTTAATTTTATTGTATAATTAAAATTTAATTTTACAAAAAGTAAACCAATGATTGAATAGCACATGTTTAATGGGGTTCTAAACAATATCCATCTCTTTCTCTCTCTTATGTTTTCATTTTTTCTTTAAAACCTTCTTTTTTTGTGAGATAAAAATTACCGTTGAAGACAAAACCATAGCCAGCTTATGAATCACAGAACTAATACGTGGTCTGACTTCCCCAAGGTTTAACTGACAAACTAAAGAGCTCGGTTTCCAGATATTGGTGGAGCTCCAATCAAAATAATGGTGGTATTCACTGGATAGCTTGGGACAAACTTTGTTTGTCTCATGAAGATGGAGGGTTGGGTTTCAGAGATTTTCATGACCAAAACATTGCCCTGTTGGCTAAACAACTTTGGCGACTTATACAATTTCCGACCTCTCTCCTTGCCCGAGTACTGCGTGGACGTTATTTTAATCGTTCGTGCCCGTTGGAGGATCGACGTGTGTACAATCCATCTTATGGATGGCGTAGTATTCTTGCAGCAAAGCCTCTTCTTAAGTTGGGCTTGAGGAAAACGATTGGATCGGGCCAGAATACTTTGATCTGGAGTGAGCCTTGGATTCCAGACGTGTCGGCCAGACCGCCGAGACCTTCTCCGGCTTTTGTTGATCAATCTCCCCATAGCTTGGTTAAATCACTTATTGACCAAGAGACCAAAGAATGGGACTTACCTCTCTTGCGAGCTTTCTTCCATCCAGATGATATTCCTCTTATTTTAGGTCTGAGACCTTCCAGAGGAGTAAGTCCGGATGGGTACGTGTGGAATCATACGAAGAATGGTGTGTACACGGTTAAATCGGGTTTTGAGCTTTTGAAGAATTACAAGAGTAGCCTAAACGAGGTTTATTTGGACGAACCCAGTATTACCATCTTGAAACAGCATGTTTGGAAGATTAAGACTGCACCAAAACTGAGACACTTTATGTGGCAAGCATTATCAGGGTGCATGGCGACTTGCGAAAGATTGACTTATAGGCATCTGGCCTCGGATAGGACTTGTCCTAGATGTGGTAGCACAGAAGAATCTATAAACCATGTACTCTTTGAGTGCCCCCCAGCTTTACAAGTTTGGGCTTTATCGGACTTTCCGTCCAATCCGGGTTTTTTCCCTACTTCGTCTCTTTACCGAAATATGGACTTTCTTTTCTGGAGAACAAAAGAGCTGGGTCTCTCAAAAAGGCAACGATCTACTTTTCCGTGGATTCTCTGGTCCATCTGGAAAGCAAGAAATGAGAAAGTCTTCAATGGAAAAAACATCTCCTCAAAAACGTCGCTCCAGTTAGCTTTGTTGGAAGCGGAAAGTTGGTATTTGGCGGTCAATGAGAGGGAGGAGGAAGAAGATGAGGGCCGAGCAGAATCACAAAGACACGAAGAACTCATTGACTCCATTATAGACACTCGAAACCTAATATGTCAAACTGATGCCTCTTGGATTAGTGATGGCATTGTTAGTGGCTTAGGGTGGTGCTATAAGGATAACATGGGTCGTGAGGTTTTTGGACTCCAAGGTTGTCGTCAAAGTCTAACGGCTCTTCACGCAGAAATGGATAGCCTTATATGGGCAATTTCATGTCTAGCCGAGAGACGGATACAACGAGTGCAATTCGAAACGGACTGTTTGTCTCTCGTGAGTATGATAGACGACCCGGGAGAGTGGCCAAGCTTTTCTTCGGAATTGGAAACTTTAGCTCTCTTCAAACATGGGTTTGAATTTTTCAATATTAGGCACATTTCTCGAAGTTTGAATACTCGAGCGGACTCCCTAGCTAAGGAGGCCCGATCGCATGGTTTACTTTTCTCCCACATAAGCCAGACTATCTCGACTGAAGGAACTCTCCGGGGATCTCCTGATAGCAGATTAAACTTGGTTTAAGACAAGTGGGGCAAGACGACAAAAAAAAAACAAAAAAATTACGTGGTCTGACTATTTATCAAGAAGAAAAAAAAACACAATTTTTCTGCCACACAAATTTGGTTAAAATAATATCGTGTTGGTTATATCCTTTGCGAGGGGGATATAACAAAAGAAACATTACTAGAGCTCGGTATATATCGAAAAATTAATCGGAAAGAAGAGCTTTCTCTCTCTTCTCGAGAGAGCGATTTTCTTCAGCTCTTCGTTAGGGTTTTTTTCTGATCAAACTTTCTTCACGCATCTCTATCCTTCAGAAAGCTTGATCTTTTTTCCCTGTTCGGTTTCCTCGCCGTCTGTATGGTTTCGTTGATCTATTCGCTCGGCGTTTGTTTTGTTTGTCTCATCGCTTTCGGATTTTGGTCCGATTAGCCGGAATAAGTCCAGCATAGATGTCGTGGCGGGCTGTTTTCTTCCGATTTATCGGATTTCGCCGGTGTACCGGCTTCTTGCGCTTATGTTTCAGCTTCCCCGTCTCTTCTTCGTCGTCCATCTCTGTTTCTTCCTCCTCGCTGCTTCGATCCTCCCGTCCGTCGGAAAATAATATCGCCGCCGTGCCTCCGCTTTAGAGGACAAGCATATGGAGGATCCTGTTAGGCTTTTAAGTCTAGCGGCGGCGGCGCCTTCTTGACCGTGGTGGCTCCCATCCGAGAGGTTGTGACTGGGTTTCTTCTTTTGCAGGTGTTTGCGACGGCGGTTTTGGGAAGTTTGATTGCCGAATGGTCCTGAGTTGGTGCAAGGAAGTGGTCCGGTGACGAGTGGCGTCGCTCTCCTCCGCGATGTCCCCCTGTTTCCCGGCGGTTCTTCGATCAGGGACACGTGTATCTGCATGTCCACCACTACTGTAGAGGCTGCCGCGTGGCGGTCACATCTTTGGCTATTGGGCCTGCTTTGTTTTCCTGTTTACGCTCGTTGTACTAAACTCGGCCCATTTGTTACAAGGCCCGGTCCATGAATCTATTTCTGTTGACAAAAAAAAAAAAAAAAAAAATTACTAAGAGCATCTCCAACCTTATTTCAATTTTAGTGTCAAATTTAATTTTGGAATAAAATCTGCTCCAATTATATTTTATTTTCAATTGCAAAATAATATAATGTTATTTTTATTCCAAATATAGAACAATCTCATTTCCAATTTTATTTTGCAATTAAACTTTTTTAATTTATAAAATAGTCTGTCAAATTTTAAATATTTTTTTATTTTACGATATAAATAACTATTTTAATTATGATTTTTATTGATAACTAAAAATATTAAAACATTCTAGTCTCTAAAATAAAAATGCAAATAACATTTATTTAATAGAAAGCTATAGAAAACAAATAGAAAACATAACAAATTTTAAATATTTAAACATACTGAAATTAAAAATAACAGAAATTATATTTAGTACAACAACAATTAAATATTTAGTTAATTAATATTCTGGTACATTATTCTTTTTTGGTAGTGTGGTGTGTTTTCTTTATATTGTAATAATCAAATTTAATAATATAACAATTTATGAAAAAATTTGAAAGAAATTAAACGAATGGATCAATTTGTAAATTTTGAAGAAAATATGTATAATTTGTAATTAATAATAAAATAGAAAAGAAGAATAAATTTAAAATATTTTATTTAAAATATAATATGGAATAATACATTGGAGCGAAATCCAATTGCATTTTGCATTTTTCTATTCAAAGATAAAAATGCAATAATACATTGGAGATGGTTTAACAAAGTTAAAAAAAAAAACTTTTTAGTAGGTTTGGACAAATTATTTTGACCCGAAATAGCGAACCAAAACTGACCAAAAAAAGAAGAATTGAACTGAATCTAGAACTATATAAAATATTTGAATGGTTTTAAATTAGTATTCGGCAAAATATACGGATCCGAAAAATCCCAACCGAAATCAATCCGAAAAAGTGATATCGAACAAAATATTCGAAACGGATTCTAAATTTCTATATCCAAAGAACCGAACTCGAATCCGAACTAAATTAAAAATGAATTAGTATATGAAATATCCAAAATACAATTGTAGACGTCAAAAGTTATTTGTTGATAATAATATAAAATATAAAAATCTTAAGACTAATTATATTATCATTTACCCTCTTTTCATAAACATCTATCTTGGTAGTCTCTTCATACATTAAATAAAGTAATATTTGTTGGGTTTGGTCGTTTAGATAAGAGGTCCAGTGGGCTAAGTACAGAGAATAACAAATGCACGATAAAATTACAAAAAGACTAAAGGTCCAACAAGGCCCATAAGAAGCATTACACCAAAATTATGTGGAACAAAATAACAAGTCTGGAGTTTGATTCACCACCACATGTCGATCGAAGAAGCAGTGTACGCATACACTTCGCCAACAAAGTTTTCCGATCTCTGCTTATCGCCGTCGTCACTGCAACGCTTTCGCCTGCCGATGAAGTCCTCCTAACCATCACGGAAACGCCGCATAGTATGTAAGACTTTGCTATCTGCACTTGGAACATCGCCGGTACACGCTTCGTTGGAATTTAATGAAATCCAAAGTGAAGAAGTGTCAGTCAAAACCCGTTCAACTTGATCAGATCATAGAACTCACGACTCTAAGCATATGGTTAGATGGGTGAAGAGAGAAAGAAGTCGACAGCGCTAGGATAAAGCAAAAAGTGGGGACAATATCGTGAGAGATTCGAAGATAATATATATACTATGCTTCTTTAACTAATGGTAGGGAATTCCATGGGCTCCCTGCCATGATATTTAGGTAATTGGAACTACTTTGAAGGAAACTAACACCAACATAATAAAATTATGAACAATATGTTTTTAGTCAAATGTTAAATTTTATACTAATTTAGTTTTGAGCAAAATATTAATTACGATTTATAAAATTGAAAGATTGATAACTACAAATAAAAGGATCGCTACAATATAATAAAAAACTGGGCAAAAATCCAAAGACAAAGTAACCATCTAATTGAACCCAGGAAATCTTCAAAACTGAAACACTTAAACTCGAAAATTTGTACTTGTAATTTCTAAGAACTCGAGTCTTCATCATCGTTGCCACAATCATCTCCACTCAATACCAGCCCCTCAAACCTCACAAACAAAAACATCTATAATTTCTGCGAGGACAAGCACAAAAATGAAATTGTATTACCGGATCATTTCACAACCCACATAACGAGAGCTTCTTCGAGGATCCAGATCCATCTCTAGCCGCCATTCTCGAGCATCAAAACTACAGGAATCATCTCACACGGAACCACCTCTCTTCTACAATATGAATCACCACCAATGCTTTCAGCAGAACTGAACCTACCAATAATCTGAACCGCTCCCAAAACCGTAAAACAAATCCGGAATTAAAATACATATTAGAAAAAAAGTTGGGACCACACCGAGGCCTATATAAAAAGAAGAAGAAAAGTATGTAGACATTATGATGGAGCTCTGAACATTCTGAAGCATCACCCTCCCATCGTTGAGGTAGCCACACATATGTTGGAGATGGGTTTAGAACCTCCATATAAAGGCCCGTTTAAGATTTAGATCGGCCCAAATAGCAGGGTCTTATATTAGGTCGGCGGATTAAAGATACACATGAAGTCCAAGAGATAACACTGCACATTAAGGGATAAATATTCACGCCGGTCGTAAAAAGAAATATCTATTTTCTTTTTAAGATATTAATTTTTTACGGCGACCTTTTAATCCTATAAAAGAACGTCACGCTCGTCATCGTACATACACACATTCATAATACAACTTCTAATACAAATTTCCATCATTCTTTCGAGAGTTTTTCGTGAAAAACTCATCTCACGAGTCACAATATCCGATGAACTCGCTATCAGCGCACTTCAAAACACCGCTTGGTTCGAAACTGCTTTTCACCAAGATGTTCATCTTAACAAGCCTTACACGCTCGAGGATGCTCTTCACCGAGCAAATAAGTTTATAGACTTAGATGAACAAAAAGTAGTGATAGATAAGTAGTATGGGACCTACAAGTAAACTGGAAAAGTGATGACTACCGCGAGCCACAACAATACTACGAGAAAAGCGATTGTTACACAAAGCCGATCAACATGCTCGTCGAAGATAGTGAAACTGAATGACCGTCATCCAAACCATGGAACCAATGGAATTGTGATACCAAATAAAAGTCATCACCGCCACTACCACCACCGTTACCAGAACGAAAAAGCTCACAACGCTACTGCGATACCACAAAACAACCACTCACAACACGTCATCGTGCCGACATCTAAATGATGCCCTATTATTACAATTCCAGAAAGGCAAGCTACAACCACCACTGATAAACTCATGAAGATCTCCCAGCGCGACAATATTGAACAATAAGAGAAACAAGACAAAAGGCGTGAAGATCAAACACATCAAAAAGCATAGTCACTCTTCTTACATTGATGGCCCAAAACGCCATTGCGACGATCACGATAATGACGACGAGGCACCTCCATCCATATGCCAAATCAATATGATAATGAGCGCTTAATCACTTGAAAAGACTCAGTCAGGTCAATCAAAGAATACAAGCGCAAGGCTATCACCACGCACAGTTCTACAAGACCTATCATCAACGATCCACCCATCATCTTCAATGATGGCGACCTCAATGGTTTACACACAACACACAATGATCCTCTAGTGATTGAACTCCTCATCGGAAATTGTAAAGTCTCACGGATCCTAATCGACACCGGCAGCTCAATCGATTTGATCTTCAAGGAAACAATAAATGGCTATAAATCAGAGACAACGACATCAAACAAGTCATAAAACATGTTACAGGCTTCCCAAGCGAAACAAATATCATGATTAGCACGATTAAATTACTCGTCTACATCGGCGGAATCATGAAACTTGTCAAGTTCATGGTCCTCGACAAACCATCGATCTACAACGTCATCCTCGAACGTCCTTTAATACATGCCATGAACCCAATACCATCAACTTATCATCAATGCTTGAAATTCTCAACACCAAACGGAATTCAGACGATCAGAGGTAGCCAGAGAATCAGCCGCACATGATTCTTCACGGAACATAAGATGCGAGCACCATCATGCATGTAATTCCAAACTGATCAATAAAGTACCAAAGAAGGAGCTCATCGAGCTGGTCGTCATCGACAAATCAGATGCTAACAAATGCGTAGGGATCAAAACAGAATCTCCCAAAGATTTTAAAAAGTAACTCATCAACTTCCTACGAAAATGTTGCAACGTTTGCATGGTCAGTCATTGATATGCAAGGCATCACTTCCACGATAACAACTCATGTTCTCACCGTCTATCCTACATATAATTCGATCAAACAGAAAAGATGCAATCTCTGGCCTGGGAGAGCCAAAGTAGTCAATGATGAAGTCGAAAAACTTCTACGAGCCAAATCCATTCAATAAAGGAAGTATCCTTATTGGATAGCAAACGAAATGGCAAGTGGAGGGCCTGCGTTGACTTCACATTTAAAAAAAAATTATTACACACTTCTCATGTCCAATGCCGAGCAATATTTCTTTCATATTTAAGTCGAGCATCATCCTCACAAAACTTTTAAGCCGAACATCATCTTTGCATCTCTCTTAAGCCAAGCATCGTCCTTGCACTCTCTTAAGCCGAGCATCACTGCTCGAAGGTGTATCTTGCCTTTAAAATGCAAAGTCGGGCATTATCCTTGCTAGCACTCCCTCGCCGATCATTGTTCGTAGAATAAAAATCCATCATAGAGTTAGGCTCCTTAGCTTGCAAAAGTTGAGCGACACACGCCTCGACTGTAAGCCAAGCATTCATTCCTGTCCAAAAGCATCTGTCGCACATGGTTGAACCTTTGAAACCAAAGTCCCACCAACTCTTCCAGGTTGTTATCGGAGCACACATGCAACTATAAAGGCCGTTGATATCTACACTCGCTTCCTTCTCAAAGAACAGAGCCGAAGGCGTTTCTGGCCATACACGCCTATCCCTTCTAGTTATCTTTATACGTATCCGAGTGGCAAGTTCACGGTCGATGACATATCCAATGTTCAACACTACACCATCTCCATAAAATACACTCAAGATCATGGAGTACGCGTATATCCCTGTTTCCCATCGGCTATCTTCTGATCTTTTGATCAATGCCTCTCCTTCAACCATCCAGTCGTTGTAGATAAAGTAACACATACCTCGGAGGAGAAGAGCTGCAGGGTTTCCTGATTGTAGATACCTCTCGACGAAATATTGTTTATAATGAGGTGGGCAATCAAAGAGATTTAAGTTAATAAAACCGTAGTATAAATTGATCGACTTGTAGAACTCTTGACTCTATCCGAAACTGTGAAGCGCCTTGCATGTTTTCTTCGCCCTTATAAAATAGCATAAACCTTGTTCACCATCAATGACGTCAAGAAGGATTTTTGAAAGAACATCACTTGGAAGGTAATCCATTACGAATTTGGTAACGAAGAGATGGAAAAGGAATTTTGACAATAAAAAATCTTTCAATATTTGAGAGTTCGAAGCAACCACCAGAGTTTGTTTATGGAGGAAATGTAACCTTTGGGTTGTCTAGGCTGTATTAATTATGTATATATACTTATCACTAAGTTCCAAATAACATCATTCATGATCATGATCATGGTGTTAATGGGTAAGTTTCCATTTCCGATTTTAAAACTTTTTTTGTAGGTATTTGAGATTTATCTGTTTTGCTAATGGCTTAAACTATATATGTTATTTAGTAGTTCATCTTAGTCATCTATTTATATACAATAAGTATATCGAGTCACATATATATATTTGAAACAGGGGAAGAATGGGGGTGTCAAGGTTGTGATGAACATTTGATATTCTTCTAGTTTGCTTATCTTTCGTCTAAGGTTTATTGTTTAGGGTTTAGAGTTTATTATTCAGGGTTTAGGGTTTAATAGGCGTGTCAAAGGATTTGAGGTTTAGGATTCAATATTTAGGGTTTAATGTTTGGGTTTTACAGTTTAGGATAGCCCTGGGATATAAAACCGAACCGAAATTATCGAACCGAAACCGAACCGAATTTTAATGAACCGAAACCGAACCGAAGAAAAAAACCGATTGGTAGTTTTTTAAAAAATAGAAAAAATCGAAAAACCGAAAAACCGAACCGAAGAACCGAAGTCCCTGGCCTATTATTCATTATTGTAGACTTGTAGTTGTCAATCGATTTAAATTTTCATAAAAGTTTCAATCTTCTCATATATATATATATATATATATATATATATATATATATATATATATATATATATATACTTTTGTCAGTTTGTGTTTGTGTATTTGATATATATACATATAGCTTTGGAATATAAAATCGAACCGAAATTATCGAACCGAACCGAACCGAAGTTTTATGAACCGAAACCGAACCGAACCGAAGAAAAAAACCGATCGGTAGATTTTTTAAAAACAAAAAAAAACCGAAAAACCGAAAAACCGAACCGTAACCGAACCGAAGAACCGAAGTCCCAGGCCTTGTTTAGGATATAGGGTCATATGCAGTTCTAGTCCTGAATATTGTCAAAAATTATTAACTAATGCTATTACAATATTACTTAATAAAAGATTATAAAAATTATATATTTATAATAAAACACACATAACCACAAAATTGACAACGTTACGAAAAAACCCAATTTAATTAAGCACTACAACCGACTACACGTGAGTAAATTTTCAAAATATTTTGCGTATTTAATCCGGGAAACCAAACCCCTAATTTTTTAGCCCAAAAGTTTTCAACTACGCGCCTTAACCCAACAAATTTCGCCTAAGTCTCGAGAAACCATCATTTACCGCAAACATAAACCCTGATTTTATTTTATTCTTCCCCGTCTCCAAAATCTCCACCGAATCATCTCGCATATTTTTTTCTCCAGATCCTCCTCCCTACCGACTAATCTCTAACTGGTATCTCTTATTAGAATCTCTTATTCGAGGTTCTCAGTTTCATTGCTATCGACCCTCTCAATTTCTTCTCTCAAACTCTCTGTGATCCGATGCCTCAAAAGGGAAAGAGAGGAGGAGGATCTCGTAAGATACTAACCATTCCAAACGTCACTTAGAGAGCCGTTGGGTCCCCAGTGGTTTGAAAAAAAAAACAAAGAGCTCTCTTCCAACCCAATACACCTTCACCCCGAATCCCGTTGTTACTCCTACTCAGACCACTCAACGTCCACAAAAAAACCCAGGTATCCCCCAAACGTCAGCGTCAGTACCCCATGTTCAGGACTGTCCACCGCCAAGACAATTATTCCAGAACTCGACTACTAATCAACTTGAAGTCGAAGCTTCACTGTCAGAAGAAGTCCGGAATAATTAGGACCTTGTTGAGGACGCCCCACCTTTGCCAGTTCCCCAATCTCAGGCTCAGTGTCATCCATCTTCTAAAGGGCACAACTTCCTCGATGAAACTCTTAATGTTTTGCAAGACTTCGAGGAGGACACATTGCGGGATCTGAATGCTCTGCTTCGGGTGCCAGACAGGGAAACGTTTACCACCATACTATCTCCCAAACCGATGCCAGGCACGACTTGGTATGGCTATTGTCATGTACTATATCTTCAGCTGTTGATATTCTCTGTATGGGTTTTTTGTTCTTGTTTTATACCTTTCGTAATGGTGTGTTTTTAAACCGTCTAGTTTGTTTATGAATCTGACTGTTAGTTAGCATATGACTTATGCTGATCTAAAGAGTTCGAGTCTCTGATGGTTAGGATGTCAATCTTGTACATATTTCAGGTTTACTCGTGATAGAGGATTGAAATTGGTTCAGAAGATTACAAATTTTTTTACAAACAAATTTGATAAAGCATACTATAGCTGGTCACGTGTGCCTCGTGATAAAGCAGAAAGATACTTCCTCGAGTTTTCTGTAAATGTTTCTCTCCTATACCTTTCATATATACCTTGCATGTGTTATTTTCACTAATGCTATGGTTATTCTATCTGTAATCTAGAAAACCCACCATTGGGATCCCTTGATAACAGGGACAATTCAACAGTATTTCAAGAAGATCTGTCAACGACGGTTAAAAGACATGATTAGTACTGCTCGCTACGAATCGAGACGACAACATCCATAGATAATTATCCACGACTCGTTACCGTAGCTATTCGTAGCTAATGAAATAAACACATGTTCAATTGTTTCAACTACTTTGTGGCGTTGTAAATTATATAAGACCATCAAAGTGAAGTGTTCAGTTCATTCATAATATGTACACTACAAGAACGACCAAACAAATATAAAAATGAGTGATTTTTTTCCTTTCAAGAGAGTGGATGTACAAACGATTAAAACGTTATGATCGTAGTGTGTGTGGGAAATTTAAAGAGGGAGTAATTTTTTGTTTTTTTTGCTTGTAATCAAGCTATTTATCTAGAATACGGAGTTTTGTTTTGCCTGTATAAGAAGTGAAAAAATCAAAAACCTTGGGATTCTGTTACTGTGACGAGACATCTTATGTTAAAAGGCTTTACGAAAAATTACTACCTTTGGACCACCACGGAGAATATTGTCAACACAACGAGGAAGCATCAACAAGTCATCACTTGGTGGGGTGTGAAACAACGAATGGAGATTCTAATATTCAGGATATTCAAGTTCTGATCGATCAGTTCCATGAACAAAATAAAGATTTCAACATGATCCACGATAGTGCCAAAAATTTTCAAGAGCCAATCAACGAAGAAAACCATGATAATCTTTTCTAAACGTTAGAAGCCGCGAATATGATGGGTGTGCTGATGGAGTTTCTCAGTTGTACGTAGTCTCGAAGATGATGAATTGGAAGTCAAATTATAGCGTACCGGAGGAATTCCTGGACGTTATCGCTCAAACCTTTAATTATGTTCATCCATCCCCTAATAATGCTCCTAAATCTTACTACGAGACAAAGAAATTGACGAAGTCTCTCGGATTGTCATGTCATAAGATTGACATGGGTGAGAAGAATTGTATGCTGTTTTGGAAGGGTCCAGATCGTGAGTTATAGCATTGTCGGTTTTGTGGGAAAGATCGGTACGAACCAATTGTGGGTCGATCGGTAAAGAAGATTCCAAAGCAGAGGATGTTTTATTGCCGATCGGTTAAAGCGATTATACCACTCGAAGACGACTGCTTCAATAAGATAGCATGTTGAACATGTGTCTCCCGAAGGAGAAATGCAGCACCATCAGATGGAAGAGCATGGAAGCATTTTAAAGAGGTATATCCTACATTTGCTTTTGAGAGTCGCAATGTTTGTTTAGGTTTATCAACTGATGGATTTAATCCAATTGGCCTGTCATAGTCACGCCATACAATCTACCCACTGGAATGTGCATGAAAAGGGAATATTTTTTCCTTTTAATATTAGTGCCGAGGCCAAACCATCCGAAAAAGCTTGGATATTTATCTGCAGCTGTTGATTGAAGAGTTGCAAAATCTATGGAGTGATGGCGTGGAGACTTACGATGTATCACATAGTGTAATTTCACTATGTGAACATCATTGATGTGGACAATTAGTGATTTTCCAGAGTACGGTATGCTATCAGGATGGATGACAGACGGCAGACTGGCTTGTCGATCTTGTATGGATGACACAAAATCGTTTTGGTTGCCAAATGGATGGAAACAACAACAATTGGTTTGATTGTCACCGAAATGTTTTTGCCTAGAGGACATCCTTATAGGCGAAATGTTAAAGCTTTCACGAAGAACAAGACAGTGCATGATGATCCTCCGCCATGGTTAAACAATATAGTTGGGCTGCATAAAACAGTCGATTGTGGAGGCAACGGGCATGACAATCCTTGTCGAACAATTGAAGCGTATGGTGTTGACCATAATTGGGTGAAGAAGAGTATCTTTTGAGAGTTACCATACTGGGAGAATCTACTTCTTTGACACAACCTTGCATATCGAGAAAAATTTCTTCGATAATCTCATCAACACGGTGCTAAATATTCAAGGGAAGACAAAAATAGCATAAAATCAAGGTTGGATCTCCCTTCATTTTTCAGAAGACCCGAATTAGAGGTTACCCAGAGTTCCTATTCCGATCTTCCGATTGTCGAAGGAAGGTAAAGAAAAATTTCTAACGTGCCTGAAGACCGAGACGAAATTTCCAGATGAATGTCTCAAAATTTTCACATTGTGCTAATCTGGAGAGCGGAAAAATATCAGGTCTAAAACGTCATGACTGCCATGTCATCATGCAATGACTTCTTCCAATTGCATTTGCAGAACTACTTCCTAAAGCTAAAGCTGTTCAAAAAGCAATTTCAGGTATTACGTTTGTTTTATTTATTTATTGATTTTGTTTTTTGACTTGTTTTTTTAATTAATGTAGATATCACGCTCTTCTTTCGTGATATATCTACCAAAATCCTGAAGATCGAAGATGTTGCCATATTAAAAGAAAATATTGCTATGAGGCTTCGCAATCTGGAAAAAGTATTTTCACCGGCATTTTTTGATGTTATGGAACATCTACCAGTGCATCTTCCAGATGAAGCTGCTTTGGGGGGTCCGGTACAATATAGATGGATGTATCCATTCGAACGGTACCTGTTTCACCTGAAAAAGGTGAAAAATAAAACACGGATCGGAGGATCGATAGTAGCTCAGTGTGTAAACGAAGAGATTTCGTACATGACAACCAATTATGTTACACATCCACAAGATTTAGACTATACAGAATATGTCAAGGAAATTCGATTCACCTACAACTATCTTGATGTTCCGAACATTTTCCAACAAGTAGGAAGAATCAGTGGAGAATCAAGAAGTGCATGGTTGAATGATGCATATTATAATGTGCTTCAGACATTTTTATTGCTCAACTGCAAAAACTTTGAACCGTACGAGAGCTATGATACATTATTTAATAATTATACATGTCTAATTTCATATAATTCGTAATTAAAATAAAGTAACCAATATTGAACATGTGTGCAAGATGTTTGAAGAATATATGATGAATGATAACCCAAATATTGCGTCGGATGCAATAGCGAGAGCAAAAGATAAAAAATTTGTCAATTGGTGTAAAACTTATGTAAGTACTAAAACTAAAATACATGTATTTTATATGTGTTTTATCTCATATCTTTTAAATTATATATATGTAGATTAACAATGCTAGTCGGTCATATGATTAACAAAGCATCAATTCACCTCATGGCCTATGTATTATTCGAGGGGTTATTGTTACCATACACAAATTCATGGAGAAAATAAGAAGACGATGAATTACGGTGTTTGTGTTCCGGGATCCGGTGACACCGAATATTTTGGATTGATTGAAGAGATATTCATGATAGAGTATAACAGTGCCGTTAAAGGCAATGATTTTCAAATGCCACTGGTTCAACACCAGTCGAGGAATACGAAGTCATCCATCCGGTATTGTTGATATTTATCTGCAGATGCATTACGAGAAGTACGATCCGTTCATATTACCGGAGCAGTGTGATCAAGTATGTTATATTTCTTATCCACGACTGCGACCAATCAGAGAAGAATTGTGCACTACAAGAAATATGGGCATTGGTAGCACACCGAAAACGCTACCATAGGATTTTGGTAGAGTTTTCATGAACGCTATGTTAGCCGCAGCTATAATAGACCCCTCTCTACCATAGCGTTTTTTTTAATGCTATAATAAATGGACATATTATAGCATTAATTAATCGTTATCGTTAATTATTTTATAACACATTTATAGTGCTATTATGCAGTTTTTCATGGCGATATTTTCGTGTTGTAGTATAAATTATAATAACACATTTTCAACGCCAATGAATATGTTTCCGTAACGTTTTTGTTTTTCGAATTGAGCACCTATTATAGCATCTATCATATGCTATATGAAAATATTAGCTAGTAAATTAACACATTTCTGGGTTATTTTGTTTTATAATTTTATTAATTAGATGATTGAATTGCAATAATTATATACTAAGACAATATTATTATTAAAAAATAAATTACTCTAATTAAACAGATTTAGAAATACAAAGTACAACCAAATCAAAAGCCATAGAATGTTAATTACAATGGATCCAAAGAAAAGAAAGTCATAACAAAGATAATGAACTGTTTGCATCCTCAGTAAGCTGATCAAAGATGAGCTTTGTCTCGGAAATCATCTTTTCTTTGCGATTATTTGAGTTCCCTTTCAACCTCCTTGAGAAAGTTCATCCGCTGGTTTTTCGCCCCCAATATCTTCATCCTTCTCAGTATCATTTGCAGCAGATCGTCCCATATACATTGGATTAATTGCAATACTGTCAAGCCACGCATCCTGAAAAAAAAAAACATGTAAGACAACACATAAAACACATTGGGACTGAACTTTACATTGAAAGATGGTGTATTTGGTACCTTGACTTCCTTCTCTCTAACATATTCAACATAGTTACCATCAGCATCAAAGTATCCTTCCTCTTTCTCTCTGTCAAGATTAAAGGCTTCAATCTGGATCCCATCTTCGGTGCGGTTCTCATCATTCTACAATGAGATAATCACATCAGCACGGTCTGTTTCATGAACATATAACCGTATTAGAAAATCTCCAGCGCAAAAGGAAACTATTGATGACATTCAAGACAAAATCTAGATCTCAAAATACACATGATTTGCTTCATGCTCATCATCTGAATCTCTGAGATATATAATCTCCCCACCTTTGGTTTGCAACTCTGCTGAAAACAATGGTGTTGCCTCAAGAGACAGAGAAACTAACAAGGTTTTGACAAGGAGCCTTACCTCAGATAAATGGGTATGTCCATAATCTCTCGCGTGCTCTACAGATACTGAATCATCGATAAATGTATGCTGCAGAAAAAGAAAAAGAGACATATACAGTTTAAAGTCATTTGCGACTTGGAGCAGGCAAAAGGATATCCTTTAATCACGCATATAATCCAAATTCATATTATCTGCACCAGTGGTAAATATTCACCTCCATGACGAGAACCTTTGCCTTGAGAGCATCAGCATTATTTTCATCAACTACAAAATGTAAAAGCGACTTCAGGAGTTGTTATGCTGTTTGTGATCTGCCATCCAATATCCTTACTAATTAAACAAGCTTATATTTTGGAAAGACTACTCACTGTAAGAGAAATCAGAGACAAACCTCAACACCTGAAGCCTTCAAGCTCTTAATTTCATTTCCAGAAAGGCCAATATACTCCTGCTTGAGTTTATGTTTAGTTGAATAAACTACATAACCCTACAATATCCCAGACAAGAGTGTCAATTCAACAATGAATACAAAGAACATCAGGAAGATATTGAAAACCCCATGTGAGTTTCGTTTAAGGAACCTGGCTTTGGATGACATGGTATGTCTTAAAGGCTTTCACTTTGAGATCTTTCCTTATAATAAACTCCTCCCCTACAAACCAACAAGTGCCCAAAGGTTAAGACAAAACCCACAAAGAAACCACAAAAGTTCAGGCTGCAATGGATGCTAGAGGTTGTACTACCTATGTCTAAGCAAACAAGATTGTGGTATAGCTCTGAAGAATCTAATTTTCTGTGAAACTCGAACAAACTCTCGACAGTTTCTTTAATGGATTTAGGCACTATAATTGTTGGAGGTTTCATTTTGTACAAGCCTCTAGTCGCAACATACATTGGTAATCCACCCTAGCAAAACGAAAATATGCAATACGATCAATCAAAATCATCACTTATAAAACTCTCCCCCAAATTCAAAGCATAAGGAACTAAAATTTTTAGTAACGAACAAAAATTCACTGACCAGTTATGTTCTTATCTAACAAACAACGCAGAGCCTATAAAACAAAACCCAAATCCTTAACTAATTCCAGAGAGAATAAAAAACAAAGGGAAGCAAGCAATCAATCGCATGAGTATACCATTGAGGACTTGGAGATCAAGCGAGTCTACATCAAAACCAGCATATATCGCACCTGTAGTGCTCGAACCCTTTGGATATATGAAGAGGAGAAATCAGCGCCACCTGGCAGTCCAAGGCCTGGAGCGAGAACCTTGTGCTCGAGCAGTCGGAGTTCACATCATTCACTAGATCCTTCACCGCTTCTATAAGCTTCTTCAGCAGAGAGCCTTGATGGCTGGACGAGAGCAGAGAAGAAGATGGCTGGATCGAAACTTTGAATCTTTCCGTTCAAAGACCTAGAACGGAAACATCAAGGGTCCACTGCTGCTTTTCTCTTCCACCTTGGGGATAATCGCCAAGGACTGATTGTTCTAGGGTTTGGCTCTGCTTGTCAGGAAACGAGGTTTGAGACGGATACGGGAGTTAGAGGGAAATCAAATGTTGAAATTTTGATTGGAGAGAATCTGTGGAAGAATGAAACCCTAGAGAAGAGAAAGAAGACCCAGATAGAAGATGATGGAGGATGAAAATATATCGATGGAAGAAAACAATAGAGAAGAGATAGAGAATGATTTTTTATTTCTTTCGAAGAAGAAAATGACTTAGTAAAAAAAGTAACTATTTCTACCAAAACAGTTTGGTTTTGGTGCAAAAGTGATTTTTTCACTAAGTCTTTTGCCTCCAACATGATATTTCACCTTTAGTCGTGTTTTTTTGGTTCCCGCTTAATGAAATGTTTTTCTAACGCGAATCTAATGCTACGATAGAGTTTGGATCCGATTTTGGCACTTTTGGTAGTAGTTAGTGAATTAGTGCTACAACGGCCTGCTACTAATGCCCATATTTCTTGTAGTGGTGGGCAACGACAAAAGTTATGCCGAGGGGATTTTCTGAAAATTAAGAAGTGTCTCTAAATGCCGTACAAAACGATATTGTTGATTATGTGATACCATCTACTGATATTGTGTGAGTAGAAGCCCATGCAGTCGAAGATGTTTTAGATTATGACTCAATATTTATGACCAATCCGGACGATGAATATGTTTCTGAAAATAATCTAGAAGACCACTACAGTGAATATCAGATTCAGACTCAAACTCAGATTCGTAGTTCGATTTGTATGTTTACAATTATATTCTTATTATGAATGTATGTTTCAAGTTATAATATCCTAATATTCAATTTTATTTTTGTTTCTCACCGTAATTTTAAAACATCAACTTAATGTCTAACAATAATTTTAAGATTAGTAAGATTAACCAAATTTTAACGAACAACATGAGTTGAACTAAAATAATTAATGTGTATTAATTTGTAATTAGATACATAGCTATGAATAGCTACGGATTTGTCCTAGCTTTGGAAATATCTATCACAAAAACAAATTTGGCTGGTTTTATTTTTTTTGATCAAAATTTGGCTCGTTAACCGCCTAAATTTCCACAACCCGCGAATTGATTTTCATTACCTGAGTACTAAAATTGAGTTGACTGCCTAAATTGATAAAATTTGCCTGGTCAATTAAATTTGGCCGCGAAAGTTACCCGGTGTTGGTACTGGATTTCCCTCTAGAAAATCCGGCCCATTAACAAATAAGACACATGCCCATATCCACGAGCCCGTTCCAGAATCAGAGACGAAGAGACGAGCCGATTCTTTTGCTGGGCCTGAATGAACGACGTCTTGACAAGGCCCAAGCGATACCGAAGTAAGAGGTGATCGAGCTCGAGCTCGGCAGGAGACGACATGGAGATAGAGCGACTCGGTCTTTTCCAGTTCAACTGATCCGCGAGAATCACGGGGATCGTTACGAAGGAGAGGCCGAAATATCGGAACAGAGAGCTCAGAGTCGAGACTATTTAAAAGAAGAAGTGGCGACTCATTCAAGACATTCCAACCCTAGCTTAGAACACTTCGACTAGATAGCTCGATCATCCTACTTTGTACTCTCTTTTCGATTGTGTTTGTTCTATCTCGACGATCAATCTCAATAAAGTCTTTGATTCATAGGAAACTATACCATTTCTATATCCTAAAGTCCAAATCCACGAATACAAATTCTTAGTGTGAATCCCGGATCTCACATTTGGCGCCGACTGTGGGGACATCTATAGTTTTCCTGTCTTAAGAATCAGATCTTAGATCCGATAGATCGAGATGAATCCCGACCAATCTGGCTCTCCCAGCGCCACACCACCGGTTGACCACCCTCAAACGGTCGACAACGTTCCTCAGAACACCACCGGGGTAAGGATCATGGGTCAGACCGATGGAGTGTTGACGAGTTCTGTTTCAGTTTCCACGACCTCGGCACCAGTTGGCTCAGTCGCTCAAACAATCGCGACGAGCCAGACTCCGACAAACGTTTTGTCAAGAACTAACGATCCGAGCAGAAACTGGGTATGGATGAGAAATGATTCGATTCCCACCCCTGGAGGCGGATCTGGAACAACCAGACCCAATTCGCCACTGCTTCTGCTCCACAGAGACAAGGGCCAAATGATCTTGCCGAAATCCGTTCGATGTTAAGCCTATTGGTAGATCGAACGAGAAATAATGAGGCAAGCGCAAGGGCCCAAGAAATCGCAAATCGCTCTCTGGCCACGCAACTCGACGAACAGGAAAGGCGCATTAACGCCCGTCTTGAAGAATTCGCCAGCCAAAATCAGGGGGAAGAGATCAACACACGATCCACGAATCCCCATAAGTCCCCCACCGTGCACACGCTTGGACTTCTCCCAGGTAATAACTCCACCGGGAATGTCGGGGAATTTCGCCAGTACGTCAAATAGCGGTTTTTTCCCTATAATGACGCCCATCGCGACTCCTACCCCATTCGGTTCGAACTCGGCGATCACAGATCCAACCGGATCGGGTAGTCGACCATTACCCGGGCCACCACCTTTCCCGAGTAGTTCGAATATCCGGCCGAGGCAACTAGGAGGCTCTGCCTTCGCCTCGAGCTCAGGACCCGCTAACGGGTCGAATACGGTACAGTTCCGAACGCCGCATGTCGGCCAGACGGGATCGTTTCCAACAATCGATCTCCTCGACCCCACTTTCCCTGGACAAATGTCCAATCAAGCACAAGCCCAGTTCGCACCTACGACGGGCGACGACCACGATATGCTTAGACAGTATATTGAACAAGCTAAGGCTCAGTTCGTCGGTCTGAGCTCCAAAGTTCACATGGCGACAAGCGCGGCACCTGACATCGATCGTGTGATCGAAGAAACGCGACAAACGCCGTTCACAGACCGGATCGCCTTCGCGAGAATCCGAGAAATCAAGAAAACTAAATTTCCGGAATTCTCCGGGAAGTCGGACCCCAAAGCCCATATCAGGGCATTCCGATTAGCGATGGCAAGGGTATACCTTACCGACGAGGAAAGAGAGCCGGCTTTCTGCAGGCTCTTCGCCGAAAACCTATCGGGCTCCGCCCTAGAATGGTTTGCCGGACTGGAGGAAAGGTCCATCGACAATTTCACCCAGTTCATGATGGCTTTCCTCAAACAATACTCCGTCTTTATCGAGGAAAAGACTACAAAGGCAGCTCTATTTGGCGTCTCCCAAAAACCGGACGAATCACTTCGCTCGTACATCGACCGATTTAAGGAAATAAAATCCAAAATCGCAAACCCACGAGACGAAGTAGCCATAGAAGCGCTGCGACGTGGACTGTGGTATTCAACCAGATTCCGCGAGGAAATAACAGTCCGCGAACCACAAACACTCGATGACGCCCTTCATCACGCATCGGCCTTCGCTCGCCTCGAGGACGAAACCACAACCCTCAGAGAAAATCACCGAAAAGAAAAGAACCCTTCGGGCTCGCAGAACTCAAACTCGAAAAAGGATTCCCGAAAATCAGGGAACGTCAATGCGGTCGAGAGCCCGAAGAGCTCGAAGAAATTCGAGTTCGACAAGGAAAAATTCTGTGAGTTTCACAACAAAAGGGACACTCGACCGAAGATTGCTATACTCGAGCTAAAGCCGAGGCTCAAAAGCGAGAGTCCGAAAGCAAACAAGATTCCGAAGTCGAGGAGGAAACTCCGTCCGACAAAAAAGAAAGTAAACAGACCAAAGAGTCAAACACCAAGAGGCCTTCTTAGAATAAACGAGAACGGACAAAAGAGCCGGAATCTCCCGAAACACTTCCTCAAGGGTCACGGAAGCGAGTTGATTTTATTCTCGGCGAGCTCAGCCTGAGCGGCACCCCGAAAGGGTCGGCGTTATCCCCACCTCCGGCTCCCTTTAAGAGTTTACGCTCACGAATCAATCTCCCTCGTCTCTGCGGGGGGGGGGGGTGTACAGGCAATACCCCCCAAACGAATCGACTTCATCTTCGGTGGCTCCAAGTTTTGCCGAGACTCGGTCAATTCAATCAAAGCTCTTCAAAGAAGAGTCGAAACTGACAAGGGGGGGGGGGAGAATCCCAATGATAGGTCCAGACCACGAGATCACTTTCCACGAGAGTGAGACAAGCAATCTCGACAAACCACACGACGACGCTCTCCTCGTTTGTCTAGTAGTGGGAGATGTCGAACTCTCAAGGATAATGATTGACACATGAAGTTCGGTAGATGTACTCTTTTACGATGCATTCAAAAAGATGGACTTCAACGACTCCGAGATCGTGGAAGGAAAGACACCACTAGTAGGGTTCACTGGCGAAACAACGTACTCGATGGGCTCTGTCTTCACCCCTGTAATCGCTGGAGGAGTCCAAAGAATAACAGAGTTCGTCATAGTAGATCGGCCAGCTCCCTATAACGTTATTCTAGGTCGACCATGGATATACGACATGAAAGCGGTACCATCGACCTACCATCAATGCGTAAAATTCCCAACTCCTAAAGGGGTAAAAACCGTGTACGGAAGTCAAAAGATTTCTCGCCACTGCTACATGAACGGATACAAGCAGATTGAGAAATCCCCTGCGTAGCAATTACAGAAAGGGGACGAGCTCGCCACCATGCAGACCAAAAGGTCAAACGACCCGAGTCAAATAGCACCTCCGAAGGACCTCACGGTCCAAGTTTTCATAGACGATGCTCATCCCGAAAGACTCATTGGCATTGGAATCGACCTATCAGAGCCAGTCAAAAACGAACTGATATCTTTCCTTAAACAAAACGTTGACTCCTTTGCCTGGTCTTCAGCAGACATGAAAGGGATCAACATCGACGTTACCAGCCACGAGCTGAATGTCGACCCAACCTACAAACCGGTAAGACAGAAACGTCGAAAACTAGGCCCGGAACGAGCTCAAGCCGTCAATGACGAGGTCGATCGATTGTTAAAAATCGGATCGATCAGAGAGGTCAAATACCCCGACTGGCTTGCGAACCTTGTAGTGGTCAAGAAAAAGAACGGAAAGTGGAGAGTCTGCGTAGATTTCACAGATCTCAACAAATCATGTCCGAAGGACAGCTTCCCACTCCCACACATCGACCGGTTGGTCGAAGCCACCGCCGGACACCAGCTACTATCCTTCATGGACGCTTTCTCGAGGTACAATCAAATATTAATGAACCCCGAGGACCAAGAAAAGACTTTGTTCATAACTGATCGAGGCACATACTGCTACAAAGTCATGCCCTTCGGACTAAAAAACGCAGGAGCAACTTACCAACGCCTCGTCAACAAGATGTTTTCAGGACTCCTAGGCAAAACCATGGAAGTCTACATCGACGATATGCTGGTTATATCTTCCAGGTATGAGGATCACATCCCACAGCTAAAAGAATGTTTTATCATTCTCAATAAATACGGGATGAAACTCAACCCAACAAAGTGTACCTTCGGGGTCCCCTCAGGAGAATTCCTAGGTTACCTAGTAACCGAAAGAGGGATCGAAGCGAACCCCAAACAGATCGCAACGTTCATAGAGATGAAATCTCCCAGAATGACGTGAGAAGTCCAGCGCCTAACCGGCAAAATAGCTGCTCTGAACCGTTTCATCTCGAGGTCGACTGATAAATGTCTACCCTTCTATCACTTGCTCAAAGCGAACAAAAAGTTCCTCTGGGACGAAAAGTGCGAAGAAGCGTTCACTCAGCTCAAAGCTTACTTGAGCGAACCACCCATACTGGCGAAACCAGTAGAAGGAGAACCCCTCTAACTCTACCTAGCTGTCTCGACGGCAGCACTAAGTGGAGTCCTGGTTCGCGAAGAACAAAACGAGCAACGGCCGGTGTATTACATCAGTAAGACCTTGATCGACGCTGAAACCAGATACCCCGCCATGGAAAAACTCGCCATAGCGCTAGTGACATCAGCTCGGAAGCTCCGACCATACTTTCAATCGCACTCGATCGTAGTGATGACCTCTCAACCACTAAGAACCATCCTTCACAGTCCAAGCCAGCCAGGTCGATTGGTCAAATGGGCTATCGAACTTAGCGAGTACGACATATAATACAAGGCTCGAACGTGCCTAAAAGCGCAAGTACTGGCAGATTTCATAATCGAGCTCCCTCCGACCATCGAACTCGTCCTGACCTCGGCCCAAAGGTGGAAACTCTATGTCGATGGAGCTTCCTCGAGGCAAGGATCCGGAGTCGGAGTAAAACTGGTCTCCCCAACAGGCGAAGTACTGGAACAATCGTTCAGACTGGGCTTCGCCGCTTCAAATAACAAAGCAGAATACGAAGCGTTAATAGCCGGACTCAGACTAGCGATAGCAATAGGAGCCCGGGAAGTTGACGCCTTCAGCGATTCCCAACTGTTCACGAGTGATATACCATGGATTTTAGGGATTTTAACCATGGTATATGTGCTATTTATCGAGTCTTTTACTATGCTTTAGAGTCTTTTCAGGTGTTTATTAGGTACAAGCACATTTGGAGCATATTTGGTGATTTTGGCACTTTCTGGAGCTAATTGGAGTATTTGGCCGAGAGATAGAGTTCACTGTTGATATTTCCGAGCTGCAACGATCGTCACACTTATGGCGTCGATCGATGCACCAGCGAGATGGGCCAAACGACGGTTTAATGAAGAATGATGAAATTGCAATTTTGCCCAGAAGTTCCTGATATTCACAAAGAAGCCCCAAAACGTGTTTTAGGATTATAATTAGGTTTTACAGCCACTTGTTACGCTTTTTACAAGCTTTTCTTACGTTAAGCTTTACTCAGAGAGAGTTGAGGGGCTGATCCTGATCTCGAAAGAGACTTGATTTTGAACCCCAGTTCTTATTTGATTATATGATATTTGGTTTTCTACTTATGATATCTTATGTCTCGATGAATATGTCTGAGTAGATCACCTGTTAGGTTGAAGGATTCTCATTAAGGATTTCAGAGAATTATAGTTTAATTAATCTGTAGAGATTCATATCTGCTAGTTCTTTATCTAAGTTGTTCTTAATGCTAAATCTGAAGTAGCTAATCAGAGTTATGATGTTAGGTTGATTAATACAGCGGAAGTTGGTTAATTTAACTGGAAAGAACTTAGATAAGCAATTAAACTATTCGCAAACGGAAGTTTGGTTTAGGATAATTGTGAACATATCAAACTTGGGAATAATGCTAGTTTAATCTGTTAGTTCTCGCAAACGAAAGTTTGGTTTGCTGCACCTAGACTTAGAGAATTATCGCAAAGGAATTTGGTTAATTCTATATCAGTGTTTGAATTCTAGAACAGTTATTGATTAAATCTAGATAGATTGATTGCTTGCGTTCCTGATTTCCTGAGAACTCCTGAAACCTAACGCTTTGCCTTCTTGCTTACAAACTCACTTGATTTACTTTGCTATTTCGTTTACTGTTTTCACATCTGCTTCGCTTAATTTAATCTGAACTACTAATAATCTATTGTGTGACTGAGAGTCCTTGTGGGATTCGATACCTTATATACTACGATTGCATTAACTGTGCACTTGCAGTAGAATAGGGATAAAACTATACACCTATCAAGTTTTTGGCGCCGTTTCCGGGGACTCTTTGAGTTCACCGATAGATTTAGTACTAGGAATTAGACTAGGCATTCTTTTTAATTTTCTTGTTTACTCACGTTTTTGATTTTTGGATTCGCAGGGATTCGCACTGCATCGATCGTTGCCACCCTGCATCGATCGACACAAGGCGAGAACAGCGATGCTGAGATCGGAGACGTTCAATAGGTTCCGCGCCATGGAGCCTGTGATTTTGATTCGCGGTGAAAACGGCGTTTTACGAGACCAAGAGGGTCACATATGCAACGCAAAAGGTCAGAAAATAGATGGGGAAGGAAACCCCATCTTACCAGATTACCATGTATTGGTTGGGCAAGTAGCTGAGATGCAGAATAAGATAGATGACATCCACGACATCTTACTTCGGGAGAGACAGTTCCGAGCAGAGGCAAAAACTGATAAATTTGCAGAGGTACACTATATGGCTAGAACCGACTCTTTTGGACATACATTGGGACATCAGCAGAGACAAGGTTCTAGGCATGCTCAAGGATCAAGAGACCATAATTATACTTCCTATCTGGCACCTCCTACACAAAGGAGCAAACTAGAGATGATGATAGAACAATCAATTGAAAAGCAACAGCAGAACACAGCTTCCTTCAGCTCGAAGCTAGAGAACCTGTACACCAATTTGAATGAGAAATTTGAATCCTTGAACACTCGTATGAAGCAGCTGGACACACAGATGGATCAAGTTTCAAGTTCTACCCCAAGGAAGGATTCTCAAGAAGCTCATGCCAGCAACATTCCCATTCAGGATGACACACAGATGGATCATGGATCATGTCTAGCAGTTAAGGCTGTGGAATTTGTGGAAGACAGAGGTGGATTTGATGTTGAATTACCTGAGTTTGAAAGCTTCGATGCACCTGACTCAACAGAGATTGACATGGATCTCTTGACTTGGATAGTTCAGATTGAAGCGGGACCAAGCCAAGGAGAGAAATTTGAGTCTGAGATGGCTGGAATGGACCGAGAAGCGGATAAACCCGAGACTGTAGTTGAAACCCGAGCTGAGACGACAGCATCGATCATTGCATCACATGCACCGATCGTTGCACCCCGAAAGGAACCAGTTTCGCTCATATCTCAAGGACCTGCTAAGGAAAGAACCTACAAACCTCCATTACCATTCCCGAAAGCTCCCGTTAAGTCTAAAGATGTGGTTCAGTGCACAGTGGTGGTTGACAAGAAGATGGTGGTTCCACAAGAGCCTACTCTAACATCTTCAAGGCCTAAAACTACTCATAAACAGAAGGCTCCGAACATCAAATCTTTGCCAAAGGTAAAGCATAAATCCTCTAAGATTAAACCTCCTGACTCGACTGTTCGGAATGCGGAAAAAGGTTTTAAGCCTCCCAAGTGTCAATCTCACCTTACATTCCTCCCGACGTTCCTTTGACGACATCATGCTGCTACTGCTTACACACCACCGTGGATGATAAGGCATTCACAGAGACACTCAAAGTCTCTGTTGAAACCTCCATGAGTCTGACCTCTTTCCAAAAGTCAAGCTAATGACTTAAAACAAGCGCTGAGTGGGAGGCAACCCACTGATAGGTTTAATTATTTTTCCTTTTTATTTTTGGTGTTTTTCTTAGGATTTCACGTTTTTATTTGTTTTTGTTAGTTTTTAGATACAGAACACAAGTCTGGAGATGTGTGACGATCGTTGCTCACATGTGCAACGGTCGTTGCAATTGGTTCAAATCGAAAATTAAGGTACGTCGAGCTAAACCGGAATCAATCTGGTTCAACCAGCATCGATCGTTGCTTCTATGCAACGATCGTTGCACCCACGACCAAGGTAAGTTACCTTAAACCCTCTTTTCTCTCCTTCTTCTCCATTTCTTTTAGTCGACACACCGAGAACCTCCGCCCAAAAATCATCATTTCTTCATCAAATTTCTTGTTTCCAAGTGCTATCTACTTATTTTTACACTCCCAATCTATTTCTCCAACCCATATCTCACGAAATCAAGGTAATGTTCTTCTATTTTCGAATTTTCGGATTGGATTTTAGGGTTCTAGGGTGTTAGATTTTTCAACCGAAAATTGATGATGCATGCGTAATTAGAACGATTTAGGGTGATGGATGATGATTTTGACCTGATTTGAGGCAATGTGGCTTGGATTTGAACTGATTTTGATGATATGTTTGCGGCAAAATCGCCTTGCAACGGTCGTTGCTCTCGAGCAACGGTCGTTGCTTTGCGATTTTGGGAAATGTTCGATACAACGAAATCGCCTTGCAACGATCGATGCCTTAGATGCAACGGTCGATGCTTAGCGATTTCACAGTGAAATTTTGCCGAGACTTATAAATGTTTGAACTTTGTTTTTGCAGATGGCGTCTCAAAGGCAACCCCGCAAGAAGCGAGCCACAGCTTCCACAGCAACACGACACTACACCCCACCGCCTCAATGGTTTAGCAGAGAGTCAGAGCCACCCGCACCATACGCTAGATATGGGCCACCAATTGCTCTACCTTGGCCCATAGCGGACGCCACACCGATTCAGACAACTAGACAGTGGCCGGAGGACCTTATACGTTTCTTCAAGACCGCTGAGTTCACAGAGCGGCCATTGCTCAGTTCATGGGACGAGTATGACTCGCTTCTCTACAGTGGTTGGTGTGGGATGACCTTCAAGCCGACCAAGTTCGCTGACTACTCCACCTGCAGGATTCTGGGGATTGATGAGCAGGTACTCGCTGTATGCAGAGGCATTGGTCTAGGGACAATGCCGATGCGACATTATGATCTCTATCCTGAGCTGGTCAGGCAGTTATTGGCCACTTGCAGAGTGGTTTACTCGGATCCCGACAACAGGAGCGCTACAGTGGGTGCATTCACCTTCATGAGTTGGGGAGTCAGATATCGGATTCCTCTACTTGATCTTTGCAGGATCTACGGGTTCAGTACTGAGCCGAGGCGCATCGCCATGCCACTCGAGTGGGATCAGGTTGAGGCTCGCACATTCTGGGAGAGTATTGGCAGCGGTCGATACAACTCCAGGACCACACCAGTAGTGCATATGAGACATCCGGTGCTGCGATATGTCTCGCGTATCTTGTGCTGGAGCTTGCTTTGCAAGTTTGAGGCCAACAAGATGCGCAAACTTGAGATGGAGCTGCTGTTTATGGGGCTGAGAGATCAGTTTGGAGGTTCTGGCGTGAGAGATCCTACTACGGGTCTCAACTTGGGAGCTATTTTCGCACAGCATTTAGTTGATCTGCAGCTGAAGCCGTTTGATGGAGCTGGTACTGAGACGGTAGGGAGTTTACTTACTCCCATTTTTGAGTATTGTGGGATTCCTCTTCATGGCACAAAGCGTGATACAGCTCGGGAGTTCCTGGATCTCAGACATTTGCAGAGCGCTACCTGGCTCAAGGAGGGGCGCATTTGGGTTTACACTGATCCGACCACTGGGAGGACTGGTATAGAGCTTCCTGCTGCCAGATGGACACAGATTGACACATTAGAGGCACTGAGATTTCAGCCTCCTGAGTCTGCGCAGCGTGGGATTCCGACTATGGCTCATCCGCTGGGAGAGCCTTCCTCACGAGCTTCGACTTCTGCTGCCCCTACTCCTACACCAGCGCCTGCCCCAGTCGACGTTGTGGGTCCCTTTCCAGAGCCTGCAATGGCTTACGGTGCATACTCTGAGGCAGAGTGGAGAGAGAGATCAGATGGTATGTTTCGAGTTCTTTGGAACTTCGTGCGTACTTGCAGCTGCAGGAGGCCACCACAGATCCATCAGCCCGTACCTGACCGACGTCGTCGACAGCGATCTCCAGAGGATGCCACTGATCCCGCAGCTGAGGCAGCCGATGACGATGCACTGTATGGTGGGATAGATGATGTGAGCGAGTGAGCGTAGTCTCCATATTCAGACTTTCGGTTCTGTATTCTGACTTTTTCTTTTCCTTTGCACTTTTCTCCTTTTGATTTTTAGGACTCTACTATGTTTGGATGATTTGTACTTTATTTGGTACATCTTTTGCTTCGATTTTACTATGTTTCTAGTGTTTTCAGCCTGCAGGTTTTTAAAAATTGACATAGACCGACAGACTAACCTGCTAACTGGCTGTCTGATCCGATATGCGCATTGCAACGATCGACACTCAACAGAAAAATCGCCAAGTAACGGTCGATGCACTTAGTGCAACGATCGATGCTTGAGCGACAGAGGTAAAATACGACAGAACTCAGACCTCCATTAACACTTTTTAGTTATTTTTACCAATCCTTCGCTTGACACTACTGGGGACAGTGTGTCTTAAGTGTGGGGGAGGTGCTACTGACTTATATCTTTCTGTTTTCTTAAGAGTCAGTCCATTTTTCAAAAAATTTTGTTTTATTGAGTCAAAATTGTTTAAGTAAGAAACTATGATTTTCTGAGAAGATTTACAAGACTTGCAAGAACTTAAGTAACCATTGGGATGAAGTTGCAGGATCTATCTCTGACTATTAGAAAACCCCATCACAGATCAACCTACTGGGAACACCCACATCACTTCAGGTATCAGAGGATCCTGTTGGGAATGTCCTGAAATCTACTGTACTATCTCTAGAAAGTATGATAAATGTCGAGATCAGACATAAGTCATAAATACTGGGTGATCATGATGGCTTGCTAGAGTCCGCTCTTGATCTATAAGTTTAGGACTTATTACCAGTATTGTATGATCCCAAAGGGTCACACACCATAGCTAACGGGAAAGTTAAGATTGAATTAATACGGTAAGATGCTAAGGCATTTACTGTATTTGTACAGAGAGTTGGGCAGACAACAAATGGGCTCTTGTCTGATTTGTGTCTTGGGCCCAAAAGACTAATGAGCCATTAGTTTAATTAATTGATTAAACTTGGGCCCATTAGTGAAATAAGAAAGAAACAAGGGTTGAGAAACCCTGGCATTCTTTTTGGTTGGCGATTTGGAGAAGGGAGCCGCGGCTCATCTCTCTCTCTCTGTCTTGATTCCATCCGGTCTAGCAGCCATCCCCTGCTTGTAAGAGTGTGGATACCAAGGAGGAACAGGTATTCATCTGTTCTAATCTGATCTTGTCATTACCACCAATCATTCCGCTGCAAAGGTAAAGATCAGGTTTGTTTTATGATTCGATTACAAGAACCTAGATCTGTTTAAGATTATGTGCTAGGTTGCAATCTGAGAATTGAACCATGGAAAAACGCATAATCCTTCAGTGGTATCAGAGCTAAGGTCATTAGTTTCTTGTAATTTGGATCATAGGGCTGTTTAATTGTTTAGAGAATCAATTATGTTAAAATTGATTAAAAACCATTAAAACCCTTAATCGGCTGCATATTATGATCTCGGATCATAAGTTGCTTTGTTCCCATCAATTTCTTGTCACGCAAGAAAGGGATCAATGTTTTGAATCGCTTTAACCAATGATCGGCTAGGGTTCTCGGATCGATCGCTTGAAAGTCGATCGTGTATCCGTCCCTTGCAAGCCGAGAGTTGATCACGGGCCGAGTGATGCGTGGGCCGTAAGTGATGCGTGAGATCGATTGGATCGATCACCTTAAGCCGCGTGATCGAGAGGCCGTGGATCGTGTGATCGGATCGGTCGTGACGTGATGGCCATGTGATCGTGGATCACGGATGGGCTAGGAACGATCGGCCATAGCTGGACGCAACGATCGTGGATCGTTTGTGATGTTCATGGGCCGTGGTCGATCGTTTGGCCCGTTAAAACTTTACGTCCCGCGAATAGTCAATCGGTTAAACCGAGCTTCGCGGTTCGTTGCCCAAAACCACACCGATTAAACCGGTCCATTTAATTGGAGGTTAATTGTGTGTTTAAAGCCTTAAACCGCAAGTTAGGTCAAAATTGGCTAAAACACTAGGTGTTTCTTCCCGGTTTTGGATTTAACTGAACCGATCCAATTTAATTGGTGGTTCAAGCGGTTAACCCAAATCGCGGTTTGCTGGAAATTATTTAATACAATTGGTATTATTTAATTTCTGGTTAAACCGGATTGAAATTCAAAATTGAATTTTAACCTAAACCGAAGGCTGGTCTAAGTTTGATTTGGTTGGACCAAATAATTTAGAGCTGGTCTGGTTTAGTAAATAACCGATGGTTTTGATAGTTAATTTGGTCTTGGACCAGAATTAATAAACCGACTCGGTTATGTCAAATTATTGGGCCAATTGGAATTCTATGGTCTTGGGCCAAGAATTGGGCCTATAATTTGTGACCCAACCCAAAATATTAATAAAATATTAAATTAGAAATTTCTACTTTTAGAATGTTTCTAAATTTAGAAAGTTTCTAAAACAAGTAAGTTTCCCAAAATAGTAATCTTCTATTTTTGGAAATAAAACTTAAAATCCTCAAAACCAATATCAAGCTTGGATGTCTTTCCAATCTTGTCAACTACTTAACGCTTATTCGATTACAGATATGGCTTACAGTGTGAGGTGTCTGTTTTCGCGTAAGTAAAGTAGTATATAGTCACTAATTTCATTGGGAGTCCCAGACTTTAGTAATTTTTTGGCTGTAAGAGATTGGTTTCCTTGACTGGGCCATCGGGAGTCCCGGGCCTTGAGACATCTGGTGTTTTGGGCCTTGGTCCCAATTCACAACCGAGAGTTATATGAGATATAACTAACTGTGTGTATGCTTACCAAGTAAAGCTAATTCCGGGTGACGGCCAGTGGCCCACTTTGGATTTAGCTGAACATGGGTCTCGGAATCATTGCATTCTTATGAGGTTAAACAAAGAAATTTTGAATGCAATGCGAGTTTTCTTATAAGTTATTAAGATTACTCTTTTATGAACTAAATAACTAAAACTCTATTTATCTCTAAATTTCAGCTATGACGAGCACAAACAAACAAAACACTTTCTCGATCCGGTCTGTCCTTGAGATGGACAAACTGAACGGATCAAATTTCTTGACTTGGTCGCGGAACCTGAGGCTAGTCCTCAGGCAGGAGAGAAAGGACTATGTCCTTGAAAGAGCTCTCCCCGAGAGGATCGGGTCCAATGCCTCTCATGCAGTATATGATGCTTGGAATAAGCATTATAATGATGCGGTAGATGTGCGTGGTCTGATATTGGCTACCATGGACTCAGATTTGCTGAAGCAATATGAGAACATGGAGTCGCCAATAGAGATGATCAGCAGCCTGAAATTGAAATTTCAGGAGCAGGTAAGAGTGGAGAGATACCAGTTGGTTAAGTCTCTCACTAGCTGCAAGCTACCAAATGATCATCCAGTGAGTCCTCATGTCAGTAAAATGATGGGTTACATTGATAACCTGAGGAAACTGGATTATCCAGTTAGCCAAGAATTGGAAACTGAGATCATTCTGCAGTCACTGCCGTCAAGCTATGATAAGTTCAAAAGGAACTATATCAAGAAAGGCTTAACGAAGACGCTGACTGAACTGCATGATATGCTCAAGACAGTTGAGCCAAACGTGAAGAGTACCCTGTATAATCTCATAATGGAGAAGGGTAGGTTTACTAAACCTAGTGCTGACAAGGGTGAAGACAAAGTTGTCCAGATTTTGAATCATGGCAAGCGAGTGTCTTCTGAGCCCGAGTCAGATACATCTTACGTTGGTAAGTGCTGCTACTGTAAAGAGACTGGGCATTGGAAGAGAGATTGCATTAAATTCATGGAAGATTATGAGGAGTTGAAGTTGATGTATGAGACTACTTCCTCAGGTATTCATGTTATTACTTCAAGTTCTACCTTATAGGTATTGGATACTGGTTGTGGCACTGATATTTGTTATAATATGCAGAGCCTAAGCAACAGTAGAACGTTGAAGGAAGGACAAGTGGAACTGCATGTCTGGAAGGAGCTATGGATGCTGCCTCAGCCGTAGGGTTTTCACTTGTAGATGCCTTTGAGGCTTGGTTTTGTATTAAGTAATTGCTACAATGTACCTGCTTTAAGCAGAGTTGTCTTTCATTTTCTTGTAAGGATTTGAATGTTTTTCATTTTGATAAAAGACAAGTTTTGTTCTTTTGATCTCAATGAAATATTGATTGTAGCACCCTATTCAAGGAATGAGTTTTATATCTTAAACCAAAGAGTGCCTAAAAGTAACATAAATACCGAATTGGTTTAAATCTGATGAATTAAACCTGATTTTTCTTGGCGTAAATGTTTTGGTCACATAGAGTGAGTCGGATTCAGAAATCCCATAGTTATGGACTTTTGGGCTCATTTGATCGGATATCTTATGAGACTTGAATTCAGCTTACTGGACCAAAAGACAAAGGGCCCATCTTAGCCGAGCTAGAGAAAGGCCCAAAGGCTTATTGGACCTTGAACATAATAATGTATGTGGCCCGATGAGCAGTAATGCCAGAGAAAATTTCCTGTACTTCATTATATTTACTGATTACTTCAGTGAGTATGACTGTGTTCATTTGATGAGACACGAGTCAGAATTCTTAGAAATGGTCGAAAGAGTTCCAGAATGAGGTATAGAATCTGAATGACAGAAGTATTGAGACTCTGGATTAGATCACGAGTGAGAATACTTAAGTCATTGATGGTGTGATCATCTGAATGAGTGTGAAGTCGTTTCACAGCTCATTTCTCCTGAAAACCTTGAGGTGTTTCTGTGAGAAAGAATCAGATCTTATTAGAAATGATTAAAGATGAGTCACACGAATCTTCCATGATATTCTTTAAGAATAACGCTCTAGAAATATCTAAGTTTACGCTGAAATAGTTCCACCAATATCAGTTGAAAGACACCACATAAATGTGGACTGGAAATGATCCAAATTCGTCTTTACTGAGTATTTGTAGTTGAGCTACTTCGCTGGTTGTCCTAGGGAAACCAAGGCTTGTTACTTTTTACGTCCATTCCGAAAACGAAGTTAGGTTGTTCCGAATTCTGTTTTCTAAAAGGAAAGTTGCTTTCCAAGAAGAACAGTGGGAGTAAAAGTATGACTCGAAGAAATTCGAGAAATACAGGAGGCTGCTCAACCTGTTGAGGGAGAGCAGCGGATGGATTTACAGATTTCTGTAGAATCTACACCTGTAGAGCCTGAAGTTCGCAGATCTGAATGAATCCGTCACTAATCCGAGAGTGATTTCTCGTGATTAGTTGCCATGATCTGATGATCATTGAAAGTGACGAACCTGCGAAATTCACAGAAGCGAAAGTGAGCCCGGACTCCGAAAAATTATACTGTATGTAAGTTAGCTTCATCGATCCATTCATGGATAGAAGCAAACATATCGGAGTTGGAATCTTCGTTCTGTTGAAGTAGTCAAGGTTTTGACTTGAACAGGAACGAGATGGAACTGTGCGTTTACTAATAGATAAGTGGGAGCGATATTGCATTTCTCATAGTGTATATCGATGACATACTGATTCTCGGAAATAACGTTCCAATGCTGCAGTCGGTAAAGGACTGGCTTGGGAGTTGGTTTTATGATTGACATGGGTAAAGCCACGTATGTTCTTGGATTTTGGATCTAAAGATAGAGATCCAAAAGAGCTGGTAGGACAAAGTCAGGATTCTTAAATTGACAAAGTCCTACACGTTTTCAGCATTCCAAGAAGGGTTTTATGCCAATGTCACATGGCATTACGTTAAGCAAGACACAGTGTCCTACGATAACTGCTGAGC
This sequence comes from Orychophragmus violaceus, assembly GCA_030180135.1. NCBI lineage: Eukaryota > Viridiplantae > Streptophyta > Magnoliopsida > Brassicales > Brassicaceae > Orychophragmus > Orychophragmus violaceus. Next base: position 30,282,792 of record CM058232.1, on the reverse strand, counting down.
TTAAATGCATGGATGAGATTCCATATGCGTCGGCAATTGGATCTATCATGTATGCCATGAAACGTACTTGTTTGATGTTGTTTTAATGTTAAGCAAGACAAGTAAAGACCAGTCAAATCCAGCAAAGAATCACTGGATTGCCGTAAAGAATATCCTAAAGTATTTGAGGAATACTAAGGATAAATTCTTGATTTACGGAGAAAGTGAGGTGCCACAAGTCGATAGAGTCTGAAAGGCAAGTTTCCAATAGACAAAGATAATTCCCGGTCACAGTCCGGCTATATCTTGTGTCTGACTGGCGGTGCAAGGCACTGTTGCTGACTCCATGACTTAAGCTGAACATTTCGCAGCTTGAGAAGCGGCGAAAGAGGTTGTTTGGAAAGAAGAGTTCATCACTGAACTTGATGTGATTCCCAGCATAGATGAGACTAGCTGCACATCAGAGGTCCAAACACCTTGAGGGTAGGTATAACCTATTCCGTGAGATAAATGACAGAGGTGTTAAGTAGATAAGCAAGTTTCATCGAATGAAAAAGTTGCTAATCTATTAACGAAGCCACTCCTTATGCCTAAGCACGAGTCGCGGAATGTAGCTGTAGGATGAGTGAAATTAAGATGTAGTCTTAATTTCAGTGGGAGTTTGTAAAGGGCTTTACTTAGTTATTTTGAAAGGTTCATTTAAACATAATATTTTATGTTTATGAAATCTATGATTTCTGGATTATTTTAACTGTGATATAAATAATCGTTCCAAAATGATTCATGTCATTATATATGGGCCATCGAAGTACATGAGTAAGACTTGATCCTGAAACCCCATATTTAACGAAATGACATAAATCATAGTGTCCATAGTGGAAGGTTGTTGAAATTGGAACACCAACAACCACTTGAGACTAGATTGTGTTGAGACTTATGACCAAGTTTCGAGGGGTCATAGATGCGCGGCATCAAAGTCGACACATAGGTATATGTAGGGGAGCATATGACCGGACATGGCCCGCTGATGAGAACTCTACAAGATATTAATATCTGTGTCATGAGAGGTTCTCATATACGACTATAGAGTATAGTCCTTAGACCTGAGTTCGCATGCATGTGGCTGCACATGGATTGATGTACTTTGATCATTGTCTAACGCTGTTTCGTAACTGGGAGCTATACGGACCTTGGTTGGGTGTATTACGAAGTGTGTAGTTCATAGTGATGGAACAAGACGGGATTTGTCCCTACCGTTTAACGGAGGTAATATCTCTAGGCCAATCGGAGACTTGATAGCTGGTAAGAGAGTGGCCACTCCCAAACGGACTTGCCCAAGTCGTTTGAATTGTCAGTATCAAATCTGGTCCGATTAAAATGGTCTGGCTATATAAGGATGACACGCATCTTGCCTTATGCCAGATCGAGATATTGAGACAAAAGGATTAGGGAATGTAGGATTCCAGTACAAGTGGGAGATTGTTGGGAATGTCCTGAAATCTACTGTACTATCTCTAGAAAGTATGATAAATGTCGAGATCAGACATAAGTCATAAATACTGGGTGATCATGATGGCTTGCTAGAGTCCGCTCTTGATCTATAAGTTTAGGACTTATTACCAGTATTGTATGATCCCAAAGGGTCACACACCATAGCTAACGGGAAAGTTAAGATGGAATTAATACGGTAAGATGCTAAGGCATTTACTGTATTTGTACAGAGAGTTGGGCAGACAACAAATGGGCTCTTGTCTGATTTGTGTCTTGGGCCCAAAAGACTAATGAGCCATTAGTTTAATTAATTGATTAAACTTGGGCCCATTAGTGAAATAAGAAAGAAACAAGGGTTGAGAAACCCTGGCATTCTTTTTGGTTGGCGATTTGGAGAAGGGAGCCGCGGCTCATCTCTCTCTCTCTGTCTTGATTCCATCCGGTCTAGCAGCCATCCCCTGCTTGTAAGAGTGTGGATACCAAGGAGGAACATGTATTCATCTGTTCTAATCTGATCTTGTCATTACCACCAATCATTCCGCTGCAAAGGTAAAGATCAGGTTTGTTTTATGATTCGATTACAAGAACCTAGATTTGTTTAAGATTATGTGCTAGGTTGCAATCTGAGAATTGAACCATGGAAAAACGCATAATCCTTCAGATCCTTTTACTGACTTCAATTTAATACTGACTTAGATTTCTCACCTAAGGGCTTGGTATACTTTGTGTCGGATTCTCTTGTTAGTTCTGACACAGCCTGTCAACCTATCCTATTTAGTTCCCTTCTCCCCTTCTATAAAGTAAAAAAAAAAAGATAATAAACTGAGGATGAGTTAGTAACTCCGAAGTGGTCATGGGAGTGGTAGAGAACACTATTATCTCTTATGCGATCCATGGAATGTGTCCAAAGTACACCCCATAACGGGAAGAACACTGATAAAAAAAATAAAATGATACCCAATGTGGGAAAAATCAGTTGTTAAAGAAGGGAAAGAGAAGAAAGGGACTAGAGAAAGATAGTATGGTGGTCTAGAGCTGATAAGGTAAGAATCCATGTGCCCTTTGATCGATACTCCTTAGGTGAGACCGCACTTAAATACTTGCAGAAGTCAGTAGGGAGAATTTGAATGCTTGAATGTGATTGTGGAGTTTACTTGGGACAGTTGCTAAGTGTGGGGGAAGTACATGTTGGTCTTGATATTCTGTGATTGATTCTTGCAGTGGTTTACGAAAGGGAATCTGAGTATTGTTGCTTCTATGATGAAAAGAGTTTCTGAAGAGTTTTCAAACCTCTTGACTACATTTAGTTCTTTGTCTTGCTTGAGGACAAGCAAGAGCTAAGTGTGGGGGAGTTGATATACCATGGATTTTAGGGATTTTAACCATGGTATATGTGCTATTTATCGAGTCTTTTACTATGCTTTAGAGTCTTTTCAGGTGTTTATTAGGTACAAGCACATTTGGAGCATATTTGGTGATTTTGGCACTTTCTGGAGCTAATTGGAGTATTTGGCCGAGAGATAGAGTTCACTGTTGATATTTCCGAGCTGCAACGATCGTCACACTTATGGCGTCGATCGATGCACCAGCGAGATGGGCCAAACGACGGTTTAATGAAGAATGATGAAATTGCAATTTTGCCCAGAAGTTCCTGATATTCACAAAGAAGCCCCAAAACGTGTTTTAGGATTATAATTAGGTTTTACAGCCACTTGTTACGCTTTTTACAAGCTTTTCTTACGTTAAGCTTTACTCAGAGAGAGTTGAGGGGCTGATCCTGATCTCGAAAGAGACTTGATTTTGAACCCCAGTTCTTATTTGATTATATGATATTTGGTTTTCTACTTATGATATCTTCTGTCTCGATGAATATGTCTGAGTAGATCACCTGTTAGGTTGAAGGATTCTCATTAAGGATTTCAGAGAATTATAGTTTAATTAATCTGTAGAGATTCTTATCTGCTAGTTCTTTATCTAAGTTGTTCTTAATGCTAAATCTGAAGTAGCTAATCAGAGTTATGATGTTAGGTTGATTAATACATCGGAAGTTGGTTAATTTAACTGGAAAGAACTTAGATAAGCAATTAAACTATTCGCAAACGGAAGTTTGGTTTAGGATAATTGTGAACATATTAAACTTGGGAATAATGCTAGTTTAATCTGTTAGTTCTCGCAAACGAAAGTTTGGTTTGCTGCACCTAGACTTAGAGAATTATCGCAAAGGAATTTGGTTAATTCTATATCAGTGTTTGAGTTCTAGAACAGTTATTGATTAAATCTAGATAGATTGATTGCTTGCGTTCCTGATTTCCTGAGAACTCCTGAAACCTAACGCTTTGCCTTCTTGCTTACAAACTCAATTGATTTACTTTGCTATTTCGTTTACTGTTTTCACATCTGCTTCGCTTAATTTAATCTGAACTACTAATAATCTATTGTGTGACTGAGAGTCCTTGTGGGATTCGATACCTTATATACTACGATTGCATTAACTGTGCACTTGCAGTAGAATAGGGATAAAACTATACACCTATCAACGAGCCAGTATCATGGCGACTACGAGGCCAAAGACGAACGGATGGAAGCATACCTACGGGTAGTCCACACGCTCGCCGAACAGATCGAATTCTTTGATCTAACGCGAATCCCACGCGGGGAAAACACCGCAGCCGATGCCCTAGCCGCATTAGCGTCGAAATCGGATCCTAACGTTAAAAGGATCATACCGGTCGAAGGGATCGAGAAACCAAGCATCGACATAGCCCTAAAAGCTCTGACCTTGAAATAGGACAAACCCGCCATAAAGGACAATGTCGAGCACAAAGAATGTCCCGATGACACCAGTCGCGACATCATCAAGATTGATGATGACCTCGATCCGAAAACAGCCGTGTAAGTCGCGAATGTCCCCGACGGACCGATCCAAGCCGCATCCGCTAGTCAAGGACCCGAGCCTAACAATGACGAAGATTGGAGAACTCCGATCATTCGATACATTACAAATGGCGAAGTTGCGGACGACAAGTGGGAGGCACGGAAACTCAAAACACAAAGTGCAAGGTACTGCGTCACACAAGGAGAGCTCTTCAAAAGGAGTCTCTCCGGACCTTACCTTAAATGCCTAAACAAAAAGAAAGCCCTAGCCGTGATCACACAAGCACACGGCGGATCCTGTGGAAGCCATTCCGGAGGACGAGCATTGGCCGTGCGAATCAAAAAGCAAGGCTATTTTTGGCCGACAATGGCCACCGAATGCGAGTCCTTCTCCAATAAATGCGACAAGTGCCAAAAGCACGCCCCAATTATCCACCAAGCATCGGAGAAACTCTCCTCTATCTCATCGCCATACCCATTCATGCGATGGGGAATGGACATCGTGGGGCCCCTAGTCGCATCCGGCAAAAAGAAAGCCACACACTTATTGGTGATGACGGACTACTTCACCAAATGGATTGAAGCAGAGTCGTACCAAAAGGTCAAAGACGTTCACGTCAAGGAGTTAGTCTGGCGAAACATCGTTTGCCGGCAAGGACTACCCCACGAGATCGTCACTGATAACGGTTCCCAGTTCATATCAAACGCCTTCAAGGAGTTCTGCAGAACGTGGAATATAACGCTGCCTTACTCAACGCCACGCTATCCCCAAGGGAATGGACTGGCGGAAGCGGCTAACAAGGCAATCATGAATAGCCTCAAGAAAAGACTCAATGAGTGCAAAACAAGCTGGAGTGACGAGCTCCCAGCCGTACTCTGGGCCTACCGGACTACTCCCCGCAAACCCACCGGCGAGACTCCCTTCTCGCTGGCTTACGGAATCGAGGCGGTAGTACCAGCCGAAATCCTCGTATCAAGCATACGCAAAGAGGAATGCCCACGACAAGCTCGATCTCGCCGACGAAAGGAGGAACCTCGCACTAGCTCGAATCCAGAACTACCAACAAGCCGCAGCTCGTTACTACGATTCCAAGATCAAAAATCGAAGGTTTCAAGTAGGAGAGCTCGTCTTACGGAAAGTGTTCGACCATAAAAGGGAAGAACACGCTGGGAAGTTAGGAGCAAAGTGGGAAGGTCCTTACCAGGTCACCGATGTTGTAAAGGACGGGGTCTACCGACTCAAGTCGGTGGAAACCCAAAAACCTGAACTACGACCTTGGAACATCATCAACCTCAAAAAGTACTTCCACTAGGAGTACGAGAACATAATCGAACTACGAAATGGCTTGATCCCCTTAAAAGGGTACGTAGGCAGCTCGACTTCGAGCGCAGCCACCCCCCCAAACACAAAGCTCTTACCGAGCTCGATAACTTCAAGCGAAGTCCTACTAGCTTATCTTTGTGAAATCAAATAAGTCTCTCAATCAAGGCCTCTTTCGGTCGTAAAAGTTAGAGTCAGTGCGAAATGCTTCACCATTTACATTCTACAAAGCGATATGAAATTATCCCTTCCAAGCGATATGAAACTATCTCTTCCAAAATCAAGCGATATGAAATTATCCCTCAATCAAGCGATATGAAATTATCCCTCCCGAGAGACCTTGAACGGCCTCCCCCAAAACCAAAGTGATATGAAATTATCCCCTCAAACAAGCGACCCGATCCACGGTGGGAGATGAAATTCTCAAGCAAATACACGCTATAACTGCTGACGCGCTAAAAAGCAGATCAGCTCGTCCCACGCGCCCGTCCTTGACCGTTGGATCGCAATAAGATCTACGGATGGGGCGAGAATAATCATTAGATTTTTCGACGCCCGAGACACGCGCGCGTCTTCCCGAGAACGTCCACCGCCCATTAACCTCGACTTCTCGAAATCAATGGGCTGGGGGGCTATTGTTGGTACTGGATTTCCCTCTAGGAAATTCGGCCCATTAACAAACAAGACACAGGCCCGTATCCACGAGCCCGTTCCAGAATCAGAGACGAAGAGACGAGCCGATTCTTTTGTTGAGCCTGAATGAACGACGTCTTGACAAGGCCCAAGCGATACCGAAGTAAGAGGTGATCGAGCTCGAGCTCGGCAGGAGACGACATGGAGATAGAGCGACTCGGTCTTTTCCAGTTCAACTGATCCGCGAGAATCACGGGGATCGTTACGAAGGAGAGGCCGAAATATCGGAACAGAGAGCTCAGAGTCGAGACTATTTAAAGGAAGAAGTGGCGACTCATTCAAGACATTCCAACCCTAGCTTAGAACACTTCGACTAGATAGCTCGGTCATCATACTTTGTACTCTCTTTTCGATTGTAATTGTTCTATCTCGACGATCAATCTCAATAAAGTCTTTGATTCATAGGAAATTATACTATTTCTATATCCTAAAGTCCAAATCCACGAATACAAATTCTTAGTGTGAATCCCGGATCTCACACCCGGTTCAACCAAAACTTTTGTGACCCTGCGTCTCATAACCCTGTTTTTTTTCTAATTGTCGGACACTCTTATTTCATAAGCTGCTTTCCCTTTTGTGTTTTCTCTAGAACTTTCTCCCAATTCATCTCTGTCACTTTCTCTCTTGCTCAAGATTCGCATCTCTCTGAAATCCTAAATAATCGCTCAATCACTCCCGATCTCTCTCGTTCTAAGGTATGTATTGAACATAATCTCTCTTATCTCTTTCGCTTAGACATAAATCTCTCTCAACTCTTTCGATTAGACCTAAATATCCCTTCAAATCTATCAATTTGGATGACGAATCTTGAACCCTCTTCAACCGGTTTCGCTAACCCTTCCAGTCTCTTTCGCTTAACCCTAGATATCCCTTCCAGTCTTCTTCGCTAACCCTAAATGTCTTTACTTGATTATCTCTAACCCTCTTCAAATCTTTGCATGCATATGAGTTTCCTGGGGAATCATTCTGTTGGGCGTTCACAACGAAGAAGGCTTACTAAATCTCGTATTCCTCCTGGAGCCGTAAGGACAACGACTTCCAGCGCCTCTAGACACCCACTTTCCAGCTTAAAGGTGGTTATGAGTGCACCTCAGAGGCGTAATATGCCATATCTCCATCCTCAGAGGCTCAATGGAGGGTTATGGTAAGTTCTATAGCCTGAACACGAGTGTTTGATCTGTGTTTAGTTCATGTTTTAATCGAGTAATTGTGTTTTTTGGAATCAGTTCACGCCATATTAGTTCCCAAGCGATTTGCTTGTTTGTAAACTTGATATTAGATCGCATTCTCTATTGTTTAGTTCTGTAAACTTGATATTACAGACCTTGATATTTCACATTTTTATTAAACTTGATATTACAAATTTTTAGTAAACTTGTTAGTAAACTTGATATTACAGATTTTTAGTGTTGTAATGAGTGTTTGATATGTGTTTAGTTCATGTTTTAATCGAGTAGGTATGGGGTTTTGGACTCAGTTCACGCCATATTAGTTCCCAAGCGATTTGCTTGTCTGTAAACCAGATATTAGATATGTATAACTTGATATTAGATCTCCATTCTCTACTCTTGTTTAGTTCTGTAAACTTGATATTACAGAACATGATATTACAGATTTTTAGTAAACTTGATATTACAAATTTTTAGTAAACTTGTCTATAAACTTGATATTACAGATTTTTATAAACTTAATATTTGATCTCCATTCTCTACTCTTGTTTGCTCTTTATAACTATATTTTTAGTGCTGCAAGCTTTGACAACTTGGTGTTTGCTAAGTTCTTACTTCCTGCGTTGACAATCTGTCAACTTGATATTAGTTTCTATGCGATTTTTATTTGGTGGGATATGTACATGTTCACTCATATTGCATATGTTATTGATTCTTATATGATGTGGAAAGCTAATATGCCTTTGCATATGTTATTTATTCTTAGTACGCCTTTGCATCTGTTTATGAGTTATATGACTTATACAACTGTAGAAAGCTTATATCCCTTTGCATCTGTTATTGATTCTTAATTTTTTGCCTTTGTTTGCTTTAGGTTTGGCATAGATGGCTGCATCAGAAAAGACAGTGGCAGTTTATCAAGCAAATTTTTGGGGTCCATGGTGGAACTTTGACATGGTCCCACATGAGAAGAAAGATGAATGATGGACTAGATTTGTGGTAAGTTAGATCATGTTTCTGTTTTTTTTACTACTAATTATGTTTTCCTCTGAACACTAACTAATTCCTGTGTTTTTATTGTAGCAAAAATACTATTGGGAATCAAAGCATCATGATATTGTTGTTGCTCGTTGGAGGAAAGTACTCCAAGTTTCAATTAGAGACATTGTTAGTAAGAGGAAAAGGTCTGGAAAGAAGCAATATTTCATTGGCATGGCTGACTGGGGCAGTATGCTTGAGACTTGGGAAGAAGAGGCACATCAGAAAAGGAGCAAAACAAATTCAGAGAATGCTTCTTCAAATCCAGAAGGATTAGGTTCTCACCATCATACTTCAGGAGCTAAAACGCACAATAGATTTGCTTATGAGATGGTGAGTTGGTTTTTGATATTCAACAATTATAGTTTCCATTTTATTGATTCAGGTATATATTAATACCTTATGTTCTTTTTGTAGGAGGTTGAGACTGGAGTTGCACGAGCTGCAACATCGGTTGTCCGTAAGACCCACACTCGCAAGGATGGGACTTACATTGGCAAATGAGCTGAAACGCTTATTAGCAAGGCTAAGGCGCCAGCTTTGGAGAGATCACAAGGATCCACTATTACTGACGACGGAACAGTCTCTCAACCCACCAGCCAGATGCTTACAACTGCCTATATTGAAGTAAGATTCATATTTTTTCTAAGTTGCATCTTGTTTGAATATTGTGATTAGTATTGCTACTTAAGTAAGATTCATACTTAGAAAATATGAATATTGCTACTGTTATCTTATTTTTTTTTTTGCTTGACATGGTGTGATTTGTTATCTTAGTAATGGATACCTGCTGTGATTTGAGATGGCTAACTTGCTTGTTTGATTTTACATGGTTAGATGGTTAATTTTTCTGCTTGTTATCTTATTATGCAGACTCCAACTAACAACAAGGGCCGTATATATGGTCTAGGGTATATTCAGTACCTTGATATTGATCCAAATGAGAGTGCATCTACTCATCTCCTTAGAAAAGCAGAAGTTGAGGAGAGAATGACTAATGTGGAGGATTCTGTAGATTGGTTGAAGCAAGTCATGAAGGTGCTTCTACAGATGAATGGGGGTGGATCCAGTTACTTATCAACCTATCCCACGAGAGAGTGATGCCTCTGCACCAAGTCCTCATTCTGAATCAAGCCAATAGCCAGATCCTAACACTGCCATTGCCACAGCCACTGCCACTGCCCAGCCAAACAACAACCGTACTTAACATTAGTCTCTTTTCAATTAGACTCTTATGTGTACTTGTTCCACGTATAACATTAGTCTGTGTTATATTATGACTTTTTTATTTGAGGAACATGTAATTCTATGACTTTAGTAGTTTGTATAACTCTTTTGGCGTGTATATAGTATTAATGCTTTCATCTAATTTCAAATATTTTGGTTTGCTTTTTTATTTTAGATTTTGAATAGCATATATATGATATTAAATTGGTAGCTTTTTAATAGCATTGGTTGTAGCTATTAACATAGCCACGGTTCCCAATTTATGGATATTACAGCCACAAAAAGGATCATAGCAATCCATAGCAATAAAGCCACGAACAACAGGATATCCGAAACTATGGCTACGATAAATAACCATAGAAATCCATGGACAAATAGCTACGAAAAACGTTGTAGCCAATTCGTAGATAAACTAGCCACAATGAGGATTATGTCTATTCGTAGCTCTGTAGCTACAAAACATATTCTAGCTATTCGTAGCCATAACCACGATATATATTCGAAGTTTTTCGTAGCTATTTATTGCTACAAACTACTTCCTAGCTATTCGTAGCCATAAGCTACAACGTTAGCTGTCTCTATTCGTAGCTATTGCTACGACCTTACGTAGCAAGTTTAGCCACGGCCTTTTTCATGGCTAGTCGTACCTATTAGCCACAAACTTGTGTGTAGCAATTTCGTAGCTTCATAGCTACAAAAAGCCACAAAGATGGGATATCCGCGAGCTCATATCTACAAATATGGATCATAGCTATCTGTAGAAAAAGGCAAAATAGCCACGAAAAAAATCATGGCTATTAGGCAGTTTTCTTGTAGTGTAAGTACACATAAATGAGTATAAGAAGAAATGAAGAAAAAAGAAAAGATTTTGAACTGAGATTTAGAAGAGAATGTAGAAGATTAAGAGAACCAGTGAACAATAATATTTATTGCTCTGATACCATGTTGGATTTAGAGATTGAACTGGAGAGATTGAGAAGAGGGAAAAGAGAATTCAAAAATGGTGAGAGAGACAATGTCTACAAAAGACTTAACATTGATAGTTGGAAGCCACATACATTATATGAAGAAATACAAGGAGTAAATCTAAACCTAATTTGGGATCAGAAATTTCGACGTTATATTCTATTTGAATCACCAACGATAGAATAAAATGGAATCGTTCATGACATCGTCGATCTCGTCCATGATAAATAGTCCAAACTTCACTCTGATTTTCTAGACTTAACTCTAAACTTCACTCTGTTTCTCTAGACTTCACTCTAGATACTCTAAACTTTACTCTGCTTCACCAGATTCACTCTAGACTTTATTATTATAAATATGATCAATACTTCTAGTAGTTCTCCACAAAACTAGATACATTTTTCTTTTTATGTCGAAACAACATTATTTTTTTTTTTGTCAACTTTTTTTTTCTTCGTCTTGTTTGACAACAAATATACGACATTCATAAATCAAAATACAAAAGATTAGGTATAACAATATGACCGTTTCTCAACATTTGACCCAAAAAAACAATATGACCGTTGCACAAAAATACAAAAAAATTGACCACGTCGATAATATTTTTTCCTGTTTTTAATAGATAACATGAATTTATCGGAGTGGCCGAAATATCTACACGCATAATAAATATGGACAAGTGTCTCTGTAGGTCTGCACATATAAATAAAACAACGATGTAAATTCATGGTCTAACACGGCACGACGCTATTGACGACGACATGAAACAATGAAACCAATAATAACGTCTGTCATCCAACCGCGTACATGGTCTACCTACCATACCGCCTTTATATTTCACAACCATATCACTCTGATATATAGTTTTATCTACAAGTTATATATCTAACTGGCACACACACGTTGACAAAAAAAAAAAAACTGGCACACACACACAAAAACTTGTAGCTGGCCTCAATAACAATTATTTCTGAAATTAATAAAATATATTGAAAATTGATTTGAGTACAAATAACTGGCACAATAATCAAAATCAGAATACAGTAAAAACTTTATAAATTAATATTCGATAAATAAATAATTTGTTAATCCTAAAAATATTTTTAACTCAACCAAAATCTTTATAAATTAATAATTTTTTAAACTAATAAAATATTAATACCCGGATGTTATTAATTTTAGAGTTTTTACATGTATATTATAAAGTTTAAGATTATTTGTTTGTAGTGTACACTAACAAAATTTTATATTTTACCATACGGACTAGCCCGTATGAGTTAAAGCGTTATAAATTATTATGCGACTGAAATCTATCACATTCATCAAAATGAATAATAATAATAGCCAAGAATGCTTAGCAGATAGGATTGAAGACGATTGTGAAATATAAGAACAATAAATAACATACATGCTTATATGCTAGCAAGATGACTTATCAAACAAAAACTTCACAATGGTTAATCTATAATGGATAGAACAAGAGCTTTACTTTTTGAAATTGAATGTAAAACTTATTCAAACAAAAAAAAGAATATTTTTACAACAAGTTTACTTAATTCTGAATGTTTCAAACAGTATTCAGAGTGTCAGAATAAATAAACAATTACAACTTTAGAATATAATATATATTGATTAAATCCATGTGAAAAACAAGATTTGGAGGTTCTCCTTGTATTTGTTATCTCCCAAAGTTCAAATTAAAAGAAGGCAATTTTTGAATCTGCTTATGGATCATCTTCACAACTAATAGTGATGTAGATATCTCAGTGTCTTGGAACATTTTGTTCCCTTCAAATAATATGTACAATTGTTTTTTCACTCGAAATTTTTTTCATTTCGTTACAAAGGATGTATACATTGGTTGAATAGAAATATAAAAATCTAAAGCCAGTTATCAGCACCTGATACAAAATACATAAGCTTAAAAGGAGCCAATAGCTGAAGGATTAAAAGAACATCTCCGAAAATACAATATATACGAGAGAGAAAACAAAAATCCTAGCCATAACTAAAAGCAACAAATGACATATCAAACGTAAGCAGACAAGATACCCCACAAGCGACACTACCATGAACGAAAAGAGAAAAGTATAGAAGCATCCAAATACAAGATTATTGAGGAAGATCCACCGGAGGAGCCCATTATAATGTTCCAACACATTATACTACAAGAAAACATCGTTTTGAGACGAACTATACTTGTAGTCGTAACATTTGGTGACTATTATGAAATAATATTGCTACTATTTTGCGACAACAAATATAGGGATGTGTATTAGTCGCTAATATACAATTAAAAATGATTGTCGGCAATTTAGTCGCCGATTTACTACTGATTAACGACCATTGTCGAGACCGGAAACAATAGTCGCAGCGTAGTCGGTAATATGGCGACTAGTTTCCGACTGATGTGTAGAGTCGTAAAAAAATCACAAATTGGTCAGTATATGAGCGACTAATTTGCTACTTCGTGTATAGTAGTAACAAAGTCGTTTATTTGTCGCTATTGTTACGACTAATATACAACTCATTATTCAAACTGTGACTAATTTTCCGAGAAAATATAATTAAATTCATTATTGCAGATTTATTTCTCACCTTGGAGATGGGTCCCGTAGTTTGCATGACTATCAGCTTCAGAGATGTATTCCTGCAAATGGAAATCAGAAAAACTCAGAAAATCTTAAGCCACTACAAATCGAATGTTAAAACACACAAAATGATTTGTGCAATACACTGGGAATATGCTCGATATCGAATGATTTGAATTGGCTGATAAACTCTTTTGCCTGATTATACTGCTCAACCATTTTCGGATTTCTGACTTGCCATTCACCCAACATATGTTTAATGATAGTTATCAGAAAGTCTAAAGATAAAGATTCAAGAGAGAAACTATGCATTAGCGTAAAGCAACTGACATGTTTAACAACAAGATGAGAGTCTCCATAGGCCCTCACGTGTATGTAACCTTTTTCTAAAACAGACTCCAAACCATGATTCAAACCTCTATATTCGGCAACGTTGTTTATTATATTGCCTAATCCTTCACGATAGGAGGAGATGACAGTTCCTTTTAAATCACGCAGAACAGCTCTTGAACCAGCTCTTCCAGGCTTTCTTTTTGAAGCTCCATCAAACTCAATGGTACAATATTTCTGAAACAGACATATAGTAATTTAAATAAGATTTAAACATCAACATCGAAGTTCGAGCCTAGAGTATCTCATGTTTCATAATCGGCTTTTTTTAGGTAACGAGTAGCTATTTTTTCCTAATGTAAACACATTGCACGAGCAGATCAACATAAGAAAATGATTCAATAGATAAGAGAAGAATTAAAATCAGAAATAATGAAGGGGATGGAGGGGGTTTTGCCTTTCCTTTATCCATTTCTCTTGTCGTCTATGTTTTCTCTGCGATAGGAGAGCCAAAATTATGAGGTAATGATGGTTAGGGTATTTCGACGGCGGAAAGGAAGAGACTTTCTGAATTTTTGGGAGGTTATGATGGTTAGGTTATTTTGATCGGTTAATGATAATTTACCGTGACATTTGGTTTAGGTACCACGCCGATGCGCAGAATTTCCAAAATATTAAAATTTTATAATTCGGCAGGCATACTCTTTTCATGTTTAATATCAAAGAATAAATTTTAAAAATATCACAAGTACCAATTACATCACTATTAGTTTTTTTTTGCCAAACTATTTATGTTTTAAATACTATGGTCATCACTGATTGTTTTTTTCAATTTTTGGATATCATGGAATACGATTAAAATACTAAATTACTAAAGAAAACCATATTGACAAAAAAAAAAGAAATACTAGAAAAAATCATAAACAAAGTGCGGGTTATAAATACATATTTAATTTAATTTCATAAACCAGAAGTATGTTCTTCATTTCACAAATCCAACAAACAACACCCAACATTATTAACATAGAGGAGGATTAGGGTATCTAAACAAAAAAAATCATATTAAAAAAAGAACATATAAGATCTCAAAAAAACATAAACATCCATACTATATGATTATGAGTTGTGAGATAAATACCTCTGGACAAAATCACGGAACTCTTCAACTTCATACGCATCAAAGCGTATCGTAGAAATTCGTTGAATTGCCTTCAACCTCACTAACACTAGTTATGTTGAGTTCCTTTATCAATCATCCATTTGATATTTTATTTAAAATTTAGTAGAATATTGTAGGATTCACTTTTTCAGTTAATGATAAGTTACAAATTGTAAAAAATTACATCGTACTAATTATCAGAACTATTATATTTGGACCATAATATTTTAATGTTTAGTGTTGTATTAATGTATAGTATTATGAATAGTGTTACACCAAATATAATGTGACACTATTCACAAAACACTAGAAAATAATTCCTCTAGTATTTATTCTATTTAATCCACTGAAGTTTTACAATTTGCATATTCTTTGTATATCCTCAACTTTTCTTAGCATGAATATTATTAACCTTTTGCAAAACAAAATCTTGCATTGCCAATGTTGATAGCTAACAAAATCTTGCATGATATAATGACTATATTAGCAAGATTTGACATAAAGTAGGCTAATAATTACTACTTAACATATATGGTCTACATTCGGCTTCCTGCACACACACAACCGACATTAGTGGAAAGATGATTATCTAGGGAACTACCAAATACACGATAATCTAGGTTATTAAAGTTACGTAGATTTTTTGTTTCATTATTTTATTAATTATTCTTGTGTGGGAAAGTGAATAGCCTTGTCTTTATGTATGGTTATAAAGAAGAAGAAACTCATTCAATCAAATTAGGGACTAATTAACACCCATTCTTAAGATCTTGAAACCACGGATTCAAAACCAGTAAAAGTCAACAGCTTCGTTAACCAAACTACAACAACATGCCTATGTCTTATGTGTACTGGCCATGACATCAATACGATCAGCTTTACTATGAAACCCGTTCAGTAACAAGAAAACGTAGAGCAATCATCCTATTCAATCTTTTAACGTTGCCTGATGATGTGATAACAAAGATACTCGCCCTTATTTGTGAACAGAACATGCAAGATCTCCGTCATTCGAAGATAGCTTGTAGAGCCTTGAATAAGAAGACGGAAACACAAGAGTTCTTCAACTCGGTTATTCTAATAGAGATAGAATACTATGTTTGGGCTCCGGAATTTGACTGGACAAAATTTAATGAAATTTGCTACGACGCATGCAACACATCAGCCATCCTTCTCAAAGGAATCTCAGATTTCTTCTTCGATAACAAGAGAGATGAAGGTCTCGCACGCAAAAAGGCGGCTGCAAAAGATGGATGCATCTTAAGAAAGTATATGTATGGTATCATAGTCTTCGGGGAAGACAAAGATGATGAACTCTTCAGTAGATATGAATTTACTCGAGAAGACGCAGCGCAACTGCGATTAAAACTACGTCGTCTGGTTCATATTACCTGGGGAAGATCGCTTCCTGATTGGTTCACAACGAAACATGTTTAAGGACTAATGCGACCAATGTTTCTGGATTATGTAGACCGCTTTCTTCTGCAGAATGATAGAAAACAACTTCTCCCAATTTCGCTGTAATTGATGATGTCGTATTTATGTATGTTTTGTCAATTTCACATTAGATGTTTTCCCGTACCAATATCTACTATTTTGTATCTAGTAAAACTTCTACCAATATCTAGTATTTTGTTTGATGGTTCAACGTTATTGCATCACAAAGAAAATACTTAAAACAGTGAATTACTCAAATAAACTAAACACTTTAATAATAAGAAGATCAATGAGAACTTGGTTATAAATTATGTCATTTAACACATATCGGACAATTTGGCCAACGTAGAAGGAGTAACTCTAAACACTAAACCCTAAAACCTATATACAAAACCTCGAAACTTCTTTTTATTTCATATCTGGTCCTTATCGTATCATCGACGGATTTTAAATTTGTTAATATCGTATCACTTCAGGATGCGTTGTAAGAATTTTGTTTTATTATTATATATGTAAATTATAAAATCTTTTATGTAATATTATAATTATTATTAAATTTGTTAATATCAACAACTATAAATGCAAATTACCATATACCCTAAACTATAAACCCAAACTTATACCCTAAACCCTAAATACTAGACCCTATATATACCCTAAACTCTAATTCCAAACATTAAACCCTAAACCCTATATATACCCTAAACTCTAAACATAGACATTAAATCATAAACCCTAAATACTAAACCCAAAACCCTGAACCCAAATATCAAGATCAGATATATATGGGAGCATCATGGAAATAATGCGTAAGTTAATTGGTATTTTATATGTAACGTTGTATGATTTTTGTTTATGTGTGTTTTATTATTATATATGTAATTTATAAAGTCTCTGATGTAATATTTTAATTATAAATAATTTTGTCATTATCAACAACTATAAATGCAAATATATACCCTAAAATCAACCCAAACATTACACTCTAAACCCTAAATTCTAAACCCTATATATATACCCTAAATTTTAGACCCTAAACCCTAAATAATATACCTTATATATACCCTAAATTCAAATCCAAACATTAAACCATAATCCTTAATGGAATATATCCTACAGATTCTAGTTGTTGTATAATGTTAAATATCAAAACAACACACATATATTTCTCTTTCCTTTTAGCACCATGCAATTTTATTTCCGCATGAACATATATATGGACATTACCAAAATGTCATGTCTTATGTATATTCTCTAAAATAAACCAAATGTTTTAATAATCAAGTCCCAAATTATTTCTTTAATTTCACTGTGTACTATTTCTTTAACAGTCTAGGTAATTATATAGATAAGTATAAATTTAAAAATTAAGGCAATAAAAAGGAACATATGATGAGTAAGTTACACTTACAAGTGGGTTAAAATTCAAAAAATTTGCCAAAACAATTCGGAAAATCAAAACCCAATTTTATAGTCCAAAATATTTCAATTACCCGCTTGAACCCAATAATTTTCGACAAAGTGTCGAGAATTCCTCAATTACGACAAATCCTGATTTTATTATGTTATTCTCCTTCTCCAAAATCTTCTTTGCTTCATCTCGCTAATCCCTCTCCAAATCCTCGTTTATGTCCACCAATCTAAAAATGGTATCTCTTCTTTCAATCTCTCATTCGAGGCTCTCAGTTTAATCGCTAACTTTGGCTGAAACCCTATCGACCCTCTCAAACTCTTCTTTGAATCTCTCAATCACGAAACCCTCCGTGATACGAGACCTACAACTATGGGTAAGATATGACGTTAGGATGTGTGTTAAACCCTCACGTGATTGAGATTTGTTTTGCTTTAGAAACGAGATTGTTCTTAGTCTGATTGTGGGTTTGCTTTTGATTTTCTTGTGGTTAGCTTTTTTTGGAACATCTGAATTTGGTTTTACAGGTTGTAAACGGCTACTATATTTCTCTTTCAGTTTCAATATGGTCTCCATATCCTGCATAAATTGGTTGTTTTGTTTAAAACGAGTGTTTGATGAGTTAGAGTTTGATGGTTAGAATGTTAATCTTATACTTAGCAAGAAATTGAGTTTGATGTCTCTGTTTAACTACTCTCTGTGGTTTGTTATGTTCGATTGTCTGGGTGTTTACAAGATAGAGTTTGTATCACTTGAGACATGACCAAACCATCCATAACTTTAGTCTTCATCATTTTTTCGAGGCTATTTGTCAATGACGGATGAAAGACATGGTCAACACTGCATTGAACTGCGACCTTGGGATATCTCAACAAAAGAATATAACTACATATTTGCTTAGTGAAAGTATTATTTTTTCACAATCCATGCTTGTAAATTCACTCATGCTCTTTACTTTTTATTTTGGGGGGGGGGGGGGTCAAATCTCATGTTCTTTACCTAATTCTGTTTTTAATTATCACAGACCCCTGAGAAAGATGGACTAGTAAATCCTTATGGAATAGAAAAAAATCAATTAATGGGCAAGCGTAGACAGCCCAAACACTTTTCAACGTTTGTGGCCCACCAAGAGCAACTGAAAGAAGGTTAACGTAAACTAGAACACCATCTGCATCATATATTACTTATCACTGACTCTTGCACTTCTTAATTTTTTGGTATATGATTTGGCAACTCCTTAATGCTGGAGCTTGCGTATGTATATCGTTTGTGTCTATATATTAATTTTATTTTGAAGGAAATGTCTTTTATATTTCTTATACAATTCAAATAACGGTATCAGCAATTACCAAATCGTAAATTTAATTAATTCAAATTCTTATTTTAGGAAGAAAAGTCAACAAACAGTCGTCAATTATTCGCAAAATACTTACCATCAGCGTATTTTGATTTTCCGAATAGTCGCCATATATTACGACTAAGTTGTGTCTATATAAGACAGTCATACAGTAGCCTGCAAGAAGTGACACAATCATTACCATAATCGAATCTGGGTGTTCCGATTAGACAATGCATATTCGTTAATTTAGCCATATAATAATCGCTAATTAATAGAAAAATGCTTACCATAATTATATATTGATGTTCCTGTTAGTCGTCAGATCATCGGTAAGTTAGTCAAGAAACAGTCGCCAAAGAGTCACCTTATATTACGACTACGTTTTGACTATGTTAGACAATCACGTAATAGTCGACAAGTGACCGAATCAGTATCATAATCATATTTGGGTGTTCCGATTCGTCGCTGGATAGTCGTTATACAGTCGGTACATAGTAACCAATTGTTACGACTACTTGGTGACTATATTAGACATTCACAATATAAATCGTCCATTAGTCACTTATTTTAACAACTATTTGATGTCTATGTTTCTCCGAATACATGTGGACACATCCTTTAGTCGCATAGTTGTCGCAGTGTAGTCGGAAGTTTGTCCTTATATATTGCGATTAAGCTACGTCTAATCGCCGACTACTGTTGTTAGTCGTATAAATAGTCGTAACTCGCCGACTAATAATATGACTATGTGATTTAGCGACTATGGATTTACAACTACCATATTTAGTCGTAATATAGTCGTAAAACGGCGATTAACGACTTTCCGCGATTAAAAGTGCAGTCGTAAAAACGATGTTTTCTTGTAGTGTTAGGAGCCATGAGCGAAACCGTATGCAGACCACTAAAGGGAGACAAAGGAACACAAATTTAACCATTCGATATCCAACGACTTTATGCGAGAAGATCCGGAGCAACAATTCCTATAGGATGGGACAGAGAACCGTTACACAGAGGCATAATAAAAAAAAGAATTACATGAACTATACCAAAGCAACAAATAGACATGAAAATCATTCCTTCAAGACACAGCTTAAATGCAACCATAAACATATGTAAACAAACTCACAACAACCCAGAAGAAGGCAGGCAGCTCGACGAGCAAGCAAGAACTGCTGACATGATAACCACCAAAGTCATGGCTGAAACTCTAGAGAGAGGTCTTCCAACTAAAACCTCTTAACCACCAACTCGAAACCCATGAACAAACGGGAAAAAAAATTTGGGAAAGCAAACCTGCTGTGACCATCGTTACCTACAACAACCTAATGACGGAAAAAGCACCAGGAAGACGATGACGGTTCCACACTTTAACGCTCCAAAGAGACATCGTACCAATCCAAAGGCACATGAGAAATCAAGATGACATAGCTTCTGACACCAAAATCAAGGACATGCCAGAAGGTTGCATCTTAAATGCTAGAGAAGAGAGCCTCTGTTGGATATGAGTTTAGCATCTATCCATAAGCCCATTAGAAATCTGCCATCTCATCAAAAACATTTCGGCCCAAAGACCAAAGCCCGTGAAGAGTCAACAGCCCAACAAGAAGTCAGACCTTTTTCACTATAAATAAACCCTTCACTGTTCATTTTACAGGGATTGTAACTTACAGAGGCTCCGAGATACGCTTATAAAGTGACAAGCCCGAGCATGCTTTATGGAGCACGTCTACTGACGGACTCCCACCTCGTAAATCATGTTCATTGTTCGGATTTGGCCTTATCATCAAATACGAAACAGTTTCTGAGCCCACTTTTAATATATTCTCATCTTGTTAGTTCGGACCCCTTTGATTGTAACCCCAACTCTCGGACTAGATCAAAATTCCAAAACAATAATTGGCGCCGTCTGTGGTGAAGAAAAACTATTCTATACTTTAAGACGAAGCCGAGATGATAAGACCATCCTTGGTTGGTGATAACCCCAAATCGTAAGAACAAGATCCAATCCCACTCACTCCGAGCTTGATCGACTAAGCACGTTCACCAATCTTACCGATCGATACTTCAGTTAATCGCACTAGGGTAACCAACACCCACCAAAATGTCAAGCTGAAAAACCAGACTTCATACACTCAATATCAGGACGTCTCCTCCCTCATAAAGACCCTGATGACATAGGTCGATGAGCTGACTTGAGGCAATAACACCCACTTTGACCAGCTCACGAACGATCAGAACGCGTTCAAGGAACGAATCATCGACCTTCAAATGCCCGGACATCGAACATGTCAAGCAACAAGAGAGCTTGCCCCTCGGTTCCAAAGGGATCTGTTCGAGGAATCACTAGCTCTAAACACCAAGTCAAGCAGGCGACCACCCGCATCCCTAGCACCATTGTCAACCGAACCAACTCAAAGCCAAACAGAAGCTAGCAGAAACAGCGAGCTCGAGCTGCTAAAAGCGCAACTGGAATACATGACATCAAAGGTTCACATGGAAACCAGCTCGGCCCCCGAAATCGACCGAGTTTTCAAGGAGACACAAAACGCTTCCTTCACGAGCAAGATAACGGACACATCGATCAAACACCCCCGAAAAATCATGTTGCCAACCTACGAGAGAAGCTAGGATCCTCGACAGTACCTAACAACTTTCAGCATTGCAATAGGACGAGCCCAGTTCTCTCATGAGGAGCGCGACGCCGGTTTATGCCAACTCTTTTTCAAAAATTTAAGCGGTACTGCTATAAATTAGTTTCAAGTTTGGAGGCACACTCCATCGACAACTATCACCCTTTAATGAACACTTTTCTTAAGTACCGCTCCATGTTCATCCAAGAAGGAGCTTCAAGCGCTGACCTCTGGGCCGTAAGCCAGGAACCAAAGGAATATCTCAGGTTGTACATTGACAAGTTCAAGGTTATCGTCTCCAAAATATCGGTGACCGTTAACGAAGGGCTTCCGGCCTACGAAATAGACTCTGGTACGAATCACCCTTCCACGACAAGTTGGCCATAAACAAACCAAAAAATCTCGAGGACGCTCTCCACCGAGCAGCCGTCTTTGTCGAAATAGAAGGAGAGAAAGACTTGCTCGCTAAGAAGTTTGCCTCAGCCAAAAAAGGGAAGGAGCCAGAACCATAGTGCCTCGATGACAAAGGAAAAAGGCAACAACGTGCTTTGTTAGCGAACAACAAATGAACCGGCAGGAAAACCAGCAATAGGGACGCAATAAGCCAAACAACCAACAAAATCGAGCATGGAACAAATATGTGCAAACCGACGAGCAAGAAAAGTATTTATGCACCTCTCATCAGCTTTCTGGACACGACACCGCCGAGTGTCCACACCTGCAAAGTCTCTTGCTCGGCGAATACCAAAAAGGAGTAACGAACATAACAAATTAAAACGCGCAAGCAACTCCTCCTGGGAACCGAGAAACACAACGACATCCCAAAAACGAGGGAGAACGATTCAAGCTCGTCCAGGAGGAAAAAGCGAGGCAAGCCAGTCAGCAGCGAGCAGAACATGAACATGTCGACACAGAATAACCCAAGCTATCTCGCGACGATGACAAGGATGCCTAGAAGACGCATCAACATGAACATGGGAGGACTCCCAACCTGTAACGACTCAGTATGATCGATAACGGCTTCCGGCCATAAATTGATGTACAACAGTAGTGGAACATGAACAACGCTGAGGAGCTGAAAGCTGGCAGCGAAATCACTTTCACAACGAAAGATGAAGAGGGCCTCGATAAGCAACGACCAGCTCATTGTTGAACTCCAGATAGGCGACTGCAAAGTCACTAAAATCATAATCGACATAGGAAGCTCGGTCGACCTTATCTTCAAAGAAACTCTGCAAAAAATGGAACTGCGAGACTACAAGATTAAGCGATCAGAAAAACGTCTCACTAGTTTCGGCAATGACACGACCACCACAATCAGAATGATCAAACTTCTGGTACATGTCAGACGAGTACATAAAGTTATCAAGTTCGTCGTCATAGATCGACCTGCGATCTACAATGTGATCTTAGGAACCCCTTGGATCCACTCAACGAAAGCAGTACCCTCGACTTACCACCAGTGCATAAAATTCCCGACCCAGGAGGAATCTTCACGCTCCGAGGCAGTCAAAAGATCTCGAGATATTGCTTCGCAGTAGAGCGCAAAATATGACATGCATCATGCCTCATAAACGACCAAACGATAGCAATCCCAACATCAAAGAAAGCGGACATGACTCGTCCATGAACTCTAGAGCTCCAAGAACCAAGAACGTACGCGATCTCTAGCTCCTACAAAAAGAGCTCCAAAGCCCTACAAAAGTATATCTATAAAAGTAATTGGGATCCGGCTCAGAACTTCTAAAAGAATGAACTACGTTCGGCTTGATCTCTCCCCGGAGAGTACGTAGGCAACCTCTACGAGGTGCAGCCACCTTAATATTTTAATCTAAAATATCTCTTTTTAAGAAATGATTATGCTTCTCATCACTTAGCAATCAACATTCTTGCCAAATGATCGTTCAAACAAATATGTGTTGCATACACAGTGACATCACGCGTCACATCATTGTTCTCAATGACCGTAAGCTGGGGCCAGACCCGCGCAAGTCCTTAAATAAGTTTCGTAAACCAAACCTCCTTCGCACAACTAGAATTTAAGGAATTCACAAGATAAGCCGAGCACGTACCCACACCTAAAAAAGTTGACAAATGACATGATAAACCGAGCCTAAGCTCACACCTAATTTCTTGAAAGACAATTTCATCCAAATAGAAGCTTGCGCATCGAGCTCTATCTCATCCAACAAGGACTCGAGCTCTTTTCTTGAAAGACGATTTTAACGTTTGTTTCCAGAAAAGTTATCCTCGAAAGGTAGTGGCTCAGATGGAAACAAAGACGAAATCGAACCAGGGTGGGTTGTGATGGGGTAAAAGAACCCAGAAAAGTTTACCTCAGCACACCTAAAAGGCCAGCTGGTCTCCAAAACCGGACCATGGTTCCCTTGGACAATCTGATGTCTGGAGGCCCTCTCCAAAGGATTAACCTCTCCTATGAAAAAGAAGAAGGGCAAGTCTGACGCACCATCCATCACCCTGAAAACCAAAAAGAAGAGGACCTTAAAAACGAGCCTCGAACAGCTAAGCAAAGAAAATAATATACTTACACAGACATCGATCAACCCAGGAGGGAACAACCCCTGGCGCATTACCGAAACAAATGACGCATCAGATCTATCCAAACGAAATATCTGCGCGTCGCGCCTAAGTTCAGAAATGCGACAAACAGGGGCAGCTATCGGTATAATTTCACATATCGACAAGCCCCCCTTTCGCAGGAAAATCAAGAGCTCTTCCAAGCACGACAAACTCCAAAACTCAGGAGGTTGGTAAAGACCTGAATAGAAGAATAAAGAGAAACTCATCGGCAAAGTGGCTTTGCTGCCACGATCCACTGAGATTCGTCCCTCCGTCGACAAAAATTAAACCCACTCAGGAAAACAAGGCCCAAAAAGAAGAAAAGGCTCTCGAACGGAAAAATAAAAAATGATGAGAAAAATGAGTTATGAAAAATCGGAGAAGGAAGGGCAGTATTTATAACCAAGGAAAACAGCGGTTACCAAGGCCACATTTAATACAATGCGACGGTTACCAATGCAGCCCTTAAATAAAAAGCGTTAATCCACTCCACAAGAAACACTCCAAGCAGTTACTAAGAGGCAATGAACACGTTTTGACTAATTCATGAAAACGCGGCGGTCAAAACACTTTGACAACACATATTTTTTCGAAAGAAAATCTCTCAAGACGGAAAAACGGTTGCAACGACGAGCAGAAAACAAGCTTCGAGCACCGGCCGACTAACCAACCATGAGGAGTAAGAAGTGTACAGAGAGCGTAATATTTAAAAATTACAAAAAATTCGGGCCTCTCTTGATAAAGAAGCCCAAAAATGGGACATCGTTCATACAACAACCAAAATACAAAATAAAGACTACAACATAAAATCTATTCCGGGAGTTCGGACGTACGAGGGACAGTCGCACCCTCAACAGCCGTGTAAGCCACATTCGTCTCTTCTCTGCTCTCCACTGCTCCTTCAAGAGCCCTATCACTACTCGTCAATTCGGGAAGTAGCGACATACTCAGATCGTCAAGATTAAGATCATCGGGCTTCAGCGCATCGACCTCTTGCTCCAGGAGGGGTTCATCCTTCTCAAGCTGGGCAATCATGACAGGAGGAACCGGGATACCTCCCTCAATAAGAAACCAATAATCACCAAGAATGGCGACCACCTGGTCTCTAGAAGCTTAGTAGAATGATGCCTCCCTTGCTCACTCTCCATCCTAAGTTTTTCGAGACGATCTTAGGCCTTCTTGTGCAGGGTTTCTCTTTCTACACGGAGACGCTCATCAAAAGAAGCTCAGAGTTCGCCTCACTGAGAAACCAGGCGGTCGACCTCAGATTTAAGAGAAGCCACCTTACCCTCGGACCTACGTTGAAGCTCGCGCTTCCCACCCTCAGGGTCAATCACCCTTTTTCCAGCTCCAAGACCCTTTGCTTCTCCAAAGATAGAATAACAATGACTCCCTCCACCTCATCAAGTCTCTTTCTAGCCTATTTCAGCTCACGAGCAGCGCCTCGCAGCGCGTCAACTTTTTCCTTAAGGACTCCCTCCGTCGATTTGGCATGCCTCATTTCGGACTCATACGAGTCCCTAAGCTGGTTAAGGACAACAATAGCCAGCGGAGAAAGAAATACAATCAACCCGGGCACGCATTTACGCTCCAAAAAAAAACAAACACGTCGGAGGAAAGCCAAAACACATACCATAACAAGGTGATGGTTGAGCTCCTCCTGAAGGTATGGCTTATGCATCTCAGTAACAGAAACCAGCTTTCGGGGTGCACCTGCAAAGATCTTCTGGATGAGGGTGGCACACTACAGCTTGTCATTCACCAAGGGGTCTACACCCAGCCCACTCATGTCCCCTTCAAGGAAAAGATTATCAACAGTAGAAGGAACACCATCAACCGGATCAACACGACCGGATTCGCCAACACGAGCAGAGACAGGAGAAATACCTGCATGTTCAGAATGTTACATCATTCCCAGATTGCGACTTGCGCCTTTTTCTCCCTACTCGGCAGCACAGACTTCCAAGAGCCTCGGAAACAACATTCTCCTCCTCAGGAAGCACAACGTCCCGATCCACGGCCTCCTGATTACAATCGACCCCCTCATCACAACCTTCCTGCTCATGAACAATCTCCTGCTCAAAAGCGATCTCCTGACTTCGGTCGACCTCCATCTCCTGGATCGCAGCCTCTATGCCTTCGCCATCATCACCAACTATCGGCTCAACACCAGCCTGCTCAGCAGCAGCCAGACTCGTCTCAATGTCGATTACTGGAGGATCCTCTACAATTGAGATCTCTCAACAACACGATCAGACAAGTGCACATCGGCTGCATGACCCATCGCCAGACCAGAGACTTTGCATCTCTTTCTAGACAAACGACTCACTAATCGGATTCGGAGAAGAATCCGATCCCTAAAACGCTGTTAGAAAAAAACAAGAGAACCGTTAAGGACTACCCCTTCCTAAATTCAACCAAAAAAAAGAAGAAGGGGGGGGGGGAGTATACATTAACCATACCGAATCGATCTTCTTAAACCAGTCTCAGACTCTCGTCGAAAAAAGCACCTTGGCTTTCTTATCCTTCGTCGTTGGACAATCTACCGCACTGTGGGCTTGCAGTTTCTTCAAAACACTTTCAAAACTAGCATAACACCTTTTCGAGGATGAGCGATCTGCAAAACAAAAAAAAATATGAGACAATCTATATCAATAAATAAGCACAAAGTAGAAAAAGGAAGTTACCAGGGTTGTGATTCAAGCCAATCTGAAGACCCTATCTGTATCAAACGCCAGCGCGCTATTAATCCGCGCAAAAAGTAGCTATCCTGCCAAGAGTGACTCTTATCCGGAGGATCGGACACAACTTTCAAATGACGCCAGGGCCAGATCGTCACATAGAAAGTCCAGACGTCCCCCGATTGGTAAAAATCAAGGTCAATTCCCGAAAAGCGAGTGGACACGCCAAAGACACTGTCAGCTGCCATGATCAAAACACCAATCATATTGAGAATAGCCGCAAGAAAAAACTGAGAAATAGCAATCTTCCTCGCCTCGCAGTACTCAACCAAGAGTCTTGGAAGAGGGAACAACATATGACACTCGAAGAACCAACAATCATATAAGAAAACCCACATAGAAGGAGCATCCTAAGGTCGCTCCTCCGAGGTTGGTAAACAAAGCTCTAGGCCAGGAACATGAGCACAATTCTGCAAGATATCATCTAAAGAAGTATGTTAATAAACAGACGGACGAATTGCCCGACGAACAACAACATTTTTCTCCAACGCCACAACCTCTTTCTCCACCGCCTTCTTCGTCCCTTTCCTCTTTCCTCTCGAAACGTCCGCTCGAAAGTGATTGTCAGAACCAGGCGCAATATGTCCTGAGCGACCATCTTCCCAATCAGCGGGATCATCGCCCTCACGTTGACGACCCAACTCGTCACCACCACCCGGATTCCGCTCACCCTCACCTCCTCGATTCTCGCGAACATGCGAATCTCAATTCTCCCTCTCGTGAGGATGGGAAGGAGAGGCATCGACGAACGGCTGGCAATCAAGAAGTTTTATCACCATTGGAGCACCACGGTACATACGAGGTTTCCACCCAGCGCACAGCCTAGACTTAACAGGGCTTTCGCCTGATCACTCGAAAGAATCAAAGTTGCAGCTACTAGTAGAGGAGTGATAACTAGATTCTATTTGCATACTAACAAACCCAAAGCATGCAACAGAACACAACAACCATCAAAGCAGATACAATACAAAGATTACAGAAAAGAACGATTACCTGGGAAAGATGACGGAAACTGAAGATACGAAAACTCGAGAAAAGGGTTTTTTATAGAAACTCGAAAAGTTGCGCCCTCTGCGGCTCATGTCTCTTTATTCCTCAAAACCGCGAAAGAATCCAACGGTCCAAATGGCGCCGATTGAAGCCAAATAAACAGACCAGATTTCTGCCTGACTTAGAAATTAAAATTCATTGACTCCGACTCAAGCCATTGGTCGACAAAATGGGGGAGGGAACTAGTTGTTGGATATGGGTTTAGCACAAAATGTGCTAAACCCATATCTATAAGCCCATTAGAAATCTGCCACCTCATCAAAAACATTTCGGTCCATAGACTGAAGCTCGCGAAGAGTCAACAGCCCAACAAGAAGTAAGACCTTTTTCACTATAAATAGACCATATATTGTTCATTTTAGAGGGATTGTAACTTACACAGGCTCCGAGCTACACTTATAAAGTGACGAGCCCGAACATGCTTTAGGGAGCAAGTCTATTCACAAACTCCCACCCCGTAAATCATGTTTATTGTTGTTCGGTTTCGTTCTTATCATCAATACAAAACAGTTTCCGACCCCAATTTTTATCTATTCTCATCTTATTAGTTTGGACCTCTTTAATTGTAACCCTGACTCTTGGACTAGAACAAAATTCCGTAACAACAGCCTCCGTACAAAACGCATGCAAGACCAAGAGAAAACATATGTCATGACAGAGACCGAGCCAAGAGAAGAAAGGCGGATTAGGGCTGCTGCAAAGAGAAAAGTCATATAGGACCACTCCTTTGCACCAGTGAGGAGTGTCGGTCGCCGGGGAGGCAGTAGCGCGGTGGATCTAAACTTTGACTGCATCTTCTAAATCCATGCCCATGAGCGATTATAATAGGATGAACTTCTATTTACTAATTATAGAAGGGAGTGAGGCATGACGGTAGCCTCAAATCTTTCAACATACTTTTGACGCTCAAATCACATGAGGTTCCATTATAAGCAGAACCGGTCCGGATTACAAGCGGGTGAAGCATGAGCACAGTAGGTTTATTAAATATGCCAAAATGTTATACTATGTTATTTAGTGAGCTCTGTTGGAGTCAAGATTAGCACTTTCCCTGAAAGGCCTATTCAGGAATTTAGGTCGGCCCAAGATGGGAAGTAAGTTTGAGACCCAAGCCGGTAAAACCGAGTTAAACCCGGCCTGGTCCAAACTGCATCATATCTAGGGCGACAAGGGATGTAGAAATAAGAAAAGGAAAGCGGCACACGTAGTCGACATGCCGGGATAGAGATACGCTCAAACCGCAATAACAGGAAAGATTCATGTTTATCCCGAGTTTTCCTTTTTGTTGAAACCGACTTTGTAAGCCTATATAAAGGCATCTCATTATTCAATAAAGAACACGCTTTTCATAATACAATTGCCTGAGAGACTTTAGAGCCGACTTTGACCTAATTTCTCTCCGGCGACTTAAACACCTCTCTTCTTCCGTTTTATTCCATCTCGGAAACCTAAAGCGAAACCCTAACTTCCATATTCTCACCGTGTTCCGAAATACTCTTTTAGAATCCCTTGAGAAAAACCCTAAAACTCTTGCTATCTTAGGATAGACCGAGTTGAGATCATACTATTGGCGCCGACTGTGGGGATTTCTAAGAGAAATTTCTGAACGAGATGCCTGGAAGTGACAACGAGATCAATCCGGATGAAAACCCAAAGGGTTGAAACCGAAGGAAGTGATTACGAATTAAGTGATCACGACGATGACAACGCGGCACTCGACGGCGAACATCCACGAGGTGCCAAGTCAAAGAAGGGTCGAGACGACGGTAAACGTATCCCGTCACTCGACAAAACGGCGGAACAAGTCGAGAAAGACGAAGTTCTAGCCACTTTTATAGCTAAATTCGATTCACAAAACGATTTAATCAAAGAATTTTCGGAAAGAATCGACCTGTTGCAGTCTGAGCATGATCGAATTCGTTCAGACCAACAGTCGAGAAAATCCAAACGCGAGGTACCTCCGAAGGTAAAAGATAAATTCGCCAGACGACTGATCTATGAAACACTCGAAGGAGACCATCAAGAGAAAAACCGAGATCACGAACCCAAGAGAAACTCACGCCGAGAGCACGATGAGGGGGATAATTGTGAACGAGGTTCGCATCAAAAAAAGTGAATCCAAGTGGAGTTCACAGCGAGAATGAGACGACTCGTATCAGGAGAGATACTCGCCCAACAGAGACCTAGAAGACGAATACGAACGAGCTGATTATGAGACTCGGCACGACCGAGGCTCACATCGCAGACGGAACTCGCGACATGAGAATGACTCACGCCGGGATAACCATCGCTACGAGCGAGGTACATCCCACAAGGAAGCTCATGAAACGCCTGTCCGCGGAGCAAATCGTAACCAAGTTGAGAAGCAGTTGACCGAGCTTAGAGACACCATCAAGGAACTAAAGGGCGAGGTTCACAGCGTCAAAGGATCTGCCCCAGAGATCGACCGAATCATCGAAGAAACTCAAAAGACACCTTTCACTTCGCGCATCACAAATACATACATCCGTCAAAAGGAAAAGCTCAGACTGCCGATGTACAATGGAGCGAAGGATCCCACCACTCATCTAACGACTTTCAAGATCATGGCAGAAAAAGCGCGATTCTCGTCAACCAGAGAACGCGACGTCGGCTTCTGTCAACTATTCGCCGAAACTCTGGAAGGAGATGCACTAACCTGGTTTTCCCGGCTTCCACCCAAGTCGATCAACATTTTTTCCGACCTCACAAGAGCATTCGTAAGACACCACTTTGCCTACGTGAACAAGGATACCTCGCCAAGCGCGCTGATGTCCATGTCGCAAGAAAAGAAGGAAACGTTGAGAGCTTTCATAGAATGGTTCAAGACAACCATGACGCGAGCAGAAGCCCCAAATAAATTCAGTATCGCGGCTCTAACAAACGCCGTTTGGCACGAATCACCTTTCTACCAGGATCTAGTCGTCAACCCGCCATTGACCATCGAAGACGCCCTTCATCGAGCAAACAAATTCGTAAAAATTGGAGGAGAAAAAGGTGGTTCTAGCTAAAAAATTCGACTCTTTCAAGCAGACCGATAAAAAGGAGGACAAAGAACCAAGGCAACACTACAACAAGGGGGCAAAGACAACAATGGTTGTCGGCAACACCGATAAACATCGTTAATCGGAACCTTGGAACAAGTGGAGAAAGGAGGACAAGGAGACGGCACCACAAGCTGCTTCCACCCCAGAAGAAAAGTATTGCGAGTACCATAAAGCCACCTCGCACGATACTTCGGAATGTCGGAACCTCAAAGACGCACTGTATGCTCGGCTCTCAAGCAAAGAAATCAAAGCAGCGATTAGACAAATTGAGGGAAGAATCGCAACGACTTCGAGAAGAACGAAAGGTCGATGGACAAGCGCCCAAACAAGGCAAACAACAGCGGCGCATTAAAAGCATAGCTTTAAAACGCGACCGAGACGAGGATGAAGAGGAAACTCCTAAAGCCGTGCGAAGAATCAACATGATTATGGGCGGCCTAATCTCCGTAAATGACTCGGTTCGATCAATAAAGGGATATGAATGCATGGCGCTAGCCGCGCAAAATGCACCAAAGCCAATTTTATCTGACGATCCCCCTGTCATCTTCACCGACCAGGACCTTTGGGGAACCCATTATCCTCATAACGATCTGCTGGTGGTTGAGCTCCTCATTGGAAGCTGTCAGGTATCTCGAATCCTAGTCGATACAGGTAGCTCAATTGACTTAATCTTTCTAGATACACTTAAAAAGATGGAGATCAAGGAAGAAGACATCAAGCAGAAGGCTAAGCCGCTCACCGGTTTCACCAGCGAGACGACAAACACGATCGGAACGATCAAGCTGCCGGTTTATGCAGGAGGAGTTAACAAAATGGTAAAATTCCATGTCATCGACAAACCGACCATTTACAACGTTATCCTCGGCACACCATGGCTATACAACATGAAAGCGGTATCCTCGACCTACCATCAATGTCTAAAATTCCCCTCACCAAAGGGAATTTAAACGGTTAAAGGATGTCAAAGAGCAAGTCGGTCGTGTTTCGCGAGAGAGCACAAGATAAGGGTACCGCCATGCATGATCAACACTGAGCAAGGCAGAAAGGGCCCGGAAAAAGAGCTTATCCAGCAAATCGTCATCGATGACTCTGATGCAAATAAATGCGTAGGGATCGGTGCAGAATTGCCTGAAGATATCAAAAAGTAGCTAATCGCCTTCTTACAGCAAAACGTTGCGACCTTCGCATGGTCAGTCAAGGATATGAAAGGTATCAACCCAACAATCACAACGCACAAACTCAATGTCGACCCGACTTACAAGCCAGTTAAGCAAAAAAGGCGTAAGCTCGGTCCAGAAAGTGCCAAAGCCGTCAACGACGAGGTGGACAAACTACTCGATGCTGGCTCGATTCAGGAAGTCAAGTATCCCGACTGGCTTGCCAATCCGGTCTTTGTTAAGAAGAAAAACAGGAAGTGGAGAGTCTGTGTTGACTTCACGGATCTCAACAAAGCATGTCCAAAGGACAGCTTTCCTTTGCCGCATATCGATAGACTTGTTGAAGCCACGGCAGGGAACGAGCTGCTTTCATTTATGGATGCGTTTTTAGGATACAATCAAATTTTTATGAATCCAGACGATCGGGAGAAGACGACATTCATCATGGAACGCAGCACCTATTGCTACAAGGTCATGCCATTTGGCCTTAAGAACGCCGAAGCTACATACCAACGATTAGTCAATCGTATGTTCGCAGTCCAACTCGGCACGACGATGGAGGTATACATTGACGACATGTTGGTTAAATCCTTAGTCGCCTCTCAACATTTCGGCCATCTGAAGGAATGTTTTAACATCCTCAACCGATATGGAATGAAGCTTAACCCGGCCAAGTGTACATTTGGAGTAACATCAGGAGAATTCATCGGATAAGTGGTTACCCAAAGAGGGATAGAAGCTAATCCAAAACAGATCTCGGCAATAATTGACTTACCATCTCCCAAGAATACACGAGAGGTACAACGTCTAACCGGTCGCATAGCCGCCCTGAACAGATTCATATCTCGTTCGACGGACAAATGCTTGCCTTTCTATGAGCTCCTCCGGGGAAACAAGAGGTTTATATGGGACAACAAGTGTCAGGAAGCTTTCATTCAGCTTAAAGACTACTTATCGAACCCGCCAATACTATCGAAGCCTGAAAACGGCGAGACACTTTTTCTGTACATCGCGGTCTCAACAACTGCAGTCAGTGGTGTCTTAGTTCGAGAAGATCGAGGAGAGAAAAAGCCGATCTTTTACATGAGCAAAACGATGAACTGGGCCGAGACCAGATATCCCGCAATGGAAAAACTGGTTCTCGCAGTCGTTATCTCGGCACGGAAATTACGACCTTACTTCCAGTCACACTCAATTGCCGTGCTGAGTAGCCAGCCTCTTCGGACAATCTTACACAGCCCAGGACAATCTGGCCGCCTGGCGAAATGGGCGGTGGAACTCAGCGAGTACGACATCGAGTACAAAAATAGGACGACCGCAAAATCTAAGGTAATAGCTGATTTCCAGTAGAGTTATCACCTGAATTAGATGTCGATACTCAGGTGGAAGACAAGAACTGGAAACTATTTGTTGATGGGGCTTCATCAAAACGGGGAGCCGGGGTAGGAGTGCGTCTCATATCACCAACCAGAGAAGTACTAGAACAATCATTCAAGCTGGGTTTCACGACATCTAACAATACAGCCGAGTACGAGGCTCTGTTAGCTGGTCTCAGACTAGCTAGAGAAATCGGAGTGCGACATCTCTTGGCCCATTGCGACTCCATGCTTGTTGCGAATCAAATCAACGGAGATTACGAGGCTAAAAACGAGCGAATGGAAGCCTATCGAAAGGCGGCATTGGAACTTACCAGCTCTTTCGAGTTCTTTGATATTGTCCAGATACCGAGGAAAGAAAATGCCCCAGCAGATGCACTCGCATCTCTGGCATCGAATCCCGACCTCTGTCGACGAATCCCAGTGGAGACGATTCATGAACCAAGCATCCCGCTGCCCGAGAACAATCACGAAGAATTCATTTTCGATGATGTCATTCTCACGATCCAACATGATTGCCAAGAAGACATGTGTCCTGTTAGTCATGCGAAAGGCACCGATCTCATTGCACTCATAACAGACGACAATGAGGATTGGCGACAAGAAATAAGAACGTATTTGACGAAAGGAAAACTTCCCGAAGACAAGTGGGCAGCGCGACGACTTAAAGTCAGAAGTGCACGATATACTATACATGACGGTATCCTTTACAAGTACTCGGCCAACAAAATCCTTCTCAGATGCATACATGGAGATGAAGTCCGCCGAGTTCTCGAAGAAACACATTCAGGGGAATGCGGGAATCACTCCGGAGGTCGATCTCTCGCTCTCAAAATCAAGCTAAATGGTCACTACTGGCCGACTATGATAGCTGATTGCGAGACCTACTCCAACAAGTGTGAAAAGTGTCAACGTCACACACCATTCATACACCGACCCACGGAACTGCTCACAACGTCAACTGCGGCTTATCCATTCATGAGATGGGCAATGGACATCGTTGGACCATTGCCACTATCCAATCAAAGGCGCTTCTTGCTGATCATGACCGACTACTTCACAAAGTGGGTCGAAGCCAAAGCATATGTAGCAATGCATGACGTCCAAGTTCAAAACTTTGTCTGGACATACATTATATGCCGATACGGATTGCCCTATGAGATCGTCACGGACAACGGATCGCAATTCACATCAAACATGTTCGAAGGGTTCTGTAAAAAGTGGGACATACGGCTCAGCAAGTCGACACCAAGGTATCCTCAGGAAAACGGACAAGCTGAAGCCACAAACAAAACTATCATTGCCAAAATCAAAAAACGCCTCGAAAGCAAGAAAGGAGTTTGGGCCGACGAGCTGGATGGAGTCCTTTGGTCACATAGAACAACTCCTCGCCGCGCAACTGGGGCCACTCCGTTTTCCTTAGCCTTCGGCGTGGAAGTAATTGTCCCGGCAGAGGCAAACATCTATACTCTCCGCCGATCTCTTATGCCGCAACATACCGAGATCAACGAGAAAATGCTGATTCAAGCCCTCGATACAATATAGGAGGAACGAGATCGAGCTCTGCTCCGCATCCAAAACTACCAACAGCTCGCAACTCGGTACTATAACCAGAAAGTCAAAGAGCGACACTTTCAAGTCGGCGATTATGTACTTCGCAAAGTCTATGAAAACACCAAGGAATGGAGAGCGGGCAAACTCGGCGCGAAATGGGAAGGACCCTGCAAGATAACAAAAGTCGTCAAGCCCGGCATTTACGAACTCGAGTCAATGAAGGGCAAAGCTTTGCCGCGTTCCTGGAATTCAGCAAGCCTGAAAGAATACTTCTAAGACGGCCAACCCATCACGCAAAAAAAAAATCCTATGTATGAACTACTAGTGACTTGATTCTTCCTTGGAAGATACGTAGGCAGCCTTCATCGGCACAGTCACAAATCTGATAAAATCTTTATTTTACAGCTTATGTCGAGCTAAAAGCCCATTGAGCCGTATCAGATCAAAGCCGAGCTCCTTAGTTCGCAAAAGCCGAGTTTAAAACTCGCAAAAAAGCCGAGCTCCTTAGTTCACAAAAGCCGAGTTTAAAAGCTCGCAAAAAAGCCGAGCTTCTTAGTTCGCAGAAGCCGAGTTTAAAAACTCGCCAAAAAAAGCCGAGCTCCTTAGTTCGCAAAAGCCGAGTTTAAAAACTCGCAAAAAAAGCCGAGCTTCTTAGTTCGCAGAAGCCGAGTTTAAAAACTCGCAAAAAACCGAGCTTCTTAGTTTGCAGAAGCCGAGTTTAAAAGCTCGCAGAAAGCCAAGCTTCTTATTCCGCAAAAGTCGAGCAATACACTCCTTGACTTTAAGCCGAGCATCCAATAAGACTCACACTATTAGCACCGTGCTCCCTGGCCAGGAGTGTGGTCTTCCTTGCGCATGAGGTGCACATCATGGTAAGGAAAAGCTGAGATCCGTCTCGCACTGAAAAACAGGGTTCGTACCCGTACGTTATCTGTGGTGGGCGATAACAAATAAGCCGAGCAGTTAAGCCTCGCACATTCGTCTGTCCTTTGAACAACTAAGCCGAGCACACATAATCCTCGCAAACCGCCTTAAGGCAAAACGTAATCTAATCGCTATCTGTTTTAATTTGTCAAGAAGAAGTTTAAATACAAGTAAGTCCGATTAAATTGCAAGCATAAACCATAATAGGAAGCCGATCTAGTGTAGAATGGTCCAGTCACTACTCATTTTGATTCTTTGAATGAGTTAAAAGAAAAGGAGTAGATTGATTGCACCACAAAAACAACTTAATTTTCCTCTTAAAAAGAGGATAAGTTTTACAGAAATTAAACACAAGGATAATTTTACACGCATACAAAAAAAATCATTCGGCCCCGGCCCCGGCACCGCTCGGTTCATTCGCCTTTTCAACCTCGCCAGCTTTAGCACCTGCGTCCCCCGCTACTGAAGCCGCGATCTCCGAGTTAACAGTCTGAATAAGACTGGCAGGAACCGCTTCTGGGATCACCCCGCGATTGGTCCCAAACTCGTCAATATCCCTCAGAACATGAGGAGGCGAATCACGGAAAAGGTTAAGAAGAAGGTGACGAACTGGCGAGAGGACAAATGTGAGCTCCTCTTTCTTCACGACATCCAGCTGATCGAGCTTGGTATCAACCGTGATCTCATCAGCGGCAACTTGGTCCAAGACCGACTTCGGGATCGACACGCCTTCTCCACTAAGCTTCACCAAACATTTCTTAAGCCCGGAAATTTGACCTTGCTCAACCTGCAAGGCGGTAGCAGCCTCCTGATCCTTCACATAACGCTGGAAGAGCTCAAAGTGGGTTTGCGCCTTCGCCCTAACCACGGCTTCAACTCGATCCCTCTCTTTCCGAACCAAGTCGACGCATGATTTCTGTTGGCTCTTCCTCTCCGAATGAAACTTAAGAAGATCGGCTTTCACCTTCTCTTCGGCAAGACGCAGCTTCTCCTCTGCTTCACGAAGCTTATTCGCTAGAACCAGGTTGCTCGCCTCCAATGTTTCCTTTTCCTTCTTCGCCTTTGCGAGAAGATTGTCCCTCCTCACCACGGCATCAGTCATCTTTCTAGAGTCCCAAGCACTCTCAAGCGCTACACGGTTCGACGCCGCAATCATCTGAAAAGACAAACCGTGTTAAAACAATAAACAGATAAGAACTCTCCAAAAATAAATTACCAAGACGAACTTACCGCCGCCTCGGCCTGCTTTAACTTGAGAATGGCATCAGAGTGGGTGAGCTCTTGCAGTTTTGGCCAGTCCGACTCGTTACCCCGCACACAAGTCAGCATGTTAAAACATACTCGAGGGTTATCGATAAGAGGAACCTCGCTTTCATATTGGAAGGCGAAGTTATGAATCGAAGGCTGAATGTCTCAATCCTTCGACGGACCGCGAGGGCGAGCCAGGACGATTTTTTTCCGGGTAACGAACAGCTTCATGCCACCAGAAGCATCAGCGACATCCCCCGTCTCCTCGTAAAACCGCCTCCAGGGATTTTTGGCCTTGCCGGGTTTATCGGTAGCCGTCTTCTTAGTAGAAGCCTCTTGGATAGGCTTGCTTACCGTGGCAGCCTTCTTCGCTGGCTTCTCCTGGCCAGACTTGTCTTCAGCCACCCTCTTTCTGGATTGAGTCTTGGGTGGAACCTTTTCGGCTGGAGCCGCCGTATTTGGTTTTACCGTCATAACGGCCTGAGAAGCAGCCGACTTCTCACCAGTGGTAATCGTTGTCCCGACTTCTCACCAGTGGTAACAAGATTTAGATATCGATGTTCTAGAACTAGAATCAGTAACATATAAAAAACCAACTCTCGCTGCAAATGCTAACTATGTCTAACAACCTAGAAAGCCGAATCTCTTTGCGAATTCTAGAGTTCTAAACATGCATTTAACCCATGTTCGTTCGTTCACAATTTCCCTATACCAAATCTCTTTGCGAATAGGTTAATTGCTCACCTAAGTTCTTTTCTAGCTAATTGACCAAATCCTGCTGCGCTAATCAAACTGATGAAAATAACTTAAATGACCAATTCAGATTAAGGTTAAGAACCACCTAGATGGAGAACTAGATGTTATGGATCCTAATCAATCGACTAACCTAACATTGCATGAAATATCTAATGAGAATCCCTAAACCAAACAAGGAAATCTACTCAGACATGGCGAATGGAACACAAGACATGATGAATAGAAAACTAAATAGCATAAAAAGATAGAAAAACAGGGGTATAAAATCTCTTCTCTTTAGAATACAAGACCAGCCCCAAAATCTCTCAATCTCTGATATAGTAAATTGTAGCCTAAACAATGGCTCAAAAACCTAATTAATAGTCAAAAACACGATTTAGGTATTCTTGTAAATATGGTAAACTTCTGGGTAAATCTTGTAAATCTCAGAAATCTGTATTTTTGACGCGCATGAATTTCGTCCTTTAGTGGTGTCGACTGACACTAAATTAGTGTTGGTCGACACTAACTGCAGACGCACCCAGTGAACTTTGTGAAATCCATGTATGCTGCAAAATTACTCCAAAAGCTCCCAAAATCTCCAGATAAACTCCAAACTTACCTAAACGTGCAAATGACTAAAAAAACTCCAAAAACAACTAAAAGACTCTAGATAAAGACTTATATCATGGTCTGAAAACCTGTAAAAACCTTGATATATCACAACACATCTTCTTATCTTATCTTGCAGATACTCAGCTCAGAATTGAGATCCGCTAATCCGAGGGATTTTTCAACAAACATACACATTATCCAACTCATTTTCGAGTATATCCTTAAACCAAACTTTTACGCTTATGTTGTGACAAGCCTTCCAAGCAACATTGATTTGCATTTGGAGTGGAAAAACACAATCTCATGGTAATGAATTTATTAGTAATGAACCTAACTAAACTTAAAAACTAGATCATAACTGAGGATTGTCACATCACTTATATATTTTCCAAAACCGCAATCCCAATCGATGTGGGATTTTTAATAGGCTTTCTTGAGATTTAGATGAAAAAGTCTAACATTTCGGAAATACCATAACAAGATAAACTATTAATACTTGCTACATAGGTAGGAAACTTTTTTTGTTGGAAATCATTTGTTGGGTATAACATTATAGCTTATTAGTAATAAATCTAACTCAACCCAAATAACTATTTCAAAAATTAAAGATTGCCATATCACTTATATATTGCCCAAATAAACAAAATCCCAACTGATGTGGAATGCTTAATAAAACTACAAACCTCTGTGTTTGCTTCGGTTTATTAACAAAGCGGTAGAAAATAGGTTGCTATCAATAAGACCGAAATGAGATCACACTCTTGATGATGGCAAATCTGGTTTGGGACAAGAGCTCAACCTCGACAATAGGAAAACATTTCTTACGCTTTAATTATTTAGATTGTTGAATTGTATTATTCTTTAGAAGACAAACTATAAAAGACAACACTTGATGTAGCAAACACATGTAATATGACCATCATTCAAATTTTCTTCTACATTGTTTGTTCTGGATCAATCATATATATTTTTTTGTTAAAGATCAACCATATTTGTTCAGTGAGGAAGCCACCGGTGCGGAAGTACGATCAAATCCGAAAGAAAAAGCCGGCGGCAAAAACTTTTTTCCTTATGGAAAACTCGTCTCGTAAAATGGGTCCTAGAGAAAATGAGCTTTTTGTTGTATTTCGTTACTGGATTAGACAAAAGTCATTGAATCTTCCGGCGCCGGTAGCTTCCTCTGCACCAGAGTGGGACTGTGACTTCTGCTCTCGTGTCTCTGCTCCTTTTCTTAATTTTTTTTATTCGTTGGTGTCGATGGTCACGACGGAGATGGTCTTGTTTGGGTCCTTCTGCACAGGCTCCGAGGCATCGCATTGTCTGCAGTGGAGGAGTGGCGCTTCCTTTATGGCAGGTGTCTCTGTCTCTTCTGCCTCGTCCTCTTGACGTGTTCTACCTTCCTCTTGACGTGTTTTACCTTTCTCTGTTGGCATCCGACGATTTTCTTCTTCCAAAGGTTTCTCGGTGTGTCCACTTCTCTGGGAGTGACGTGCTCGTTGGCGATTGCAGTGGCGGGTGGTGCTTCCTCTCTCCCCGTTCTCAGTTTCTCTCTACCTTGGATTGTAAATCGGTGTTTCCCATTGCGGCGGAGAGACGGTGTTAGCATATCGAACTTCTTAGACCTCGGCGGCGGCAAATGGTCCTTGAGGACATGTCTTATGTTCGGAAAAGGGTGTCGACGGTGGTTCTGGTCTTGTGGTAAGCCTCAATGTGGTGGCTCGCATTTCTTCCAACTTGCGTGGATCCTCTGACGGCGTCTTACGACGATGGCTAGGGCGGGTGGCTTGGCGGTAAGCTTTCGGCTCTTTCAGCGGTGAAGCTTTGGTACCGTCTTCCATCGGTGTGGCTTGGGTTTCCCGATAGTGTGTGTTCCCGATAAAGGTGCGGCAGTTTGTGATTGGATTTAAGGTGTGGGCTCGGGTTGGCTCCGGGTTTTGACTGGTGTAGATGGTGGAAAAAATCCGGACTTGAGATGTATAGGCGCTGGTTTGTTGTTGCGGTTAGCTTGTTGCTGTGGGGGCTGGTTCTTGAGAGATTCGTTTTCTCGGGAATGGTAACTGAATTTGACACTTCGAAGGTCCGCTTGGGCTCCCTTGTCGACATATGCAAGTTAGTCCGTTATGGATTTCGGAGATCCCGTTAGTTTTCGGAGAAGCTGTAGGCATCTCATACGAGAGGTTTGAAGACTGGCCTTAGGATAATGCTCGTGACAACTAGGATAAAAACTCTAGTTTTTCAGAACTATAAAAATGGGGTGGTCTGCGTTTTGCCGTGTGATTGTTGCTCTTTCGATTGGTGTTGTTTCAATTTTAATTTTTTCTCTTGTTCCATTTTCTTAATCGTTCTTTTTTGTCGTATTTTTGTTGTGACGTTGTTAGCTTGTAGTCTTTTCTAAGTTATTATATCTTTTTTGTATTTTGTAACTTTTGTCAAAAACCGAAAATTATAATATATCTTAACATCAATACTATTAAAAAATTAGAGTCAAAAGAAAACTAACCTTTAGTTCATGTGTTTATTACAATTTATGCCATTGCATATTAATGATTTAATTAAATTTCATTAAGGGTAATTAGGGAATATAACATTATCTCTACAATCCATGTTTCCAAACAAGACAATTATTAAACATGTAGCCAAACAACCAAAATAATGGGTCCCACTTTCCTAATTAATTAAAATCAAACAAATTAATTGATAAATATAATTAATAATTTATACATCAAATATTATATATATATATATATATATAAATTAATATTCTCTAATTTATGATTTAATTCAAAATAATTTATAATATATTTTAATATTTTTTATTTTGTTTCAAATATATATACATATTACGATTGATGTTTTTACGATTGTACTTTTTAGCAGGTTTTTCCATCAAACTGAAAAATATTTAAATAATTAAACGTGTTGAAAAATTAATTAGCCAATTTCGATTATAAGTTTTCTAAAAAAAATTTCGCATGAGTTTAAAATATATATACATATATATGTATACATATAGTAAATAATTTCAGTTGATATATTTTAAACTTAATAAAAATATTAAAATAATTTCATATTTATATTATTCAAATATTTGAAGCGTCAAATTATGCTTTATATTTGAATGAAGTTTTTAACGGGTTGTTCCATCAAATTTACAAATTATATATACGACTACAACATGTGTTTTATAAAATAATATTTTAGATAAATATAATAACAATTAAACCTATACCACATAACTTTTACAATAGTTTTTTCATATATATATATATATATATATATATATATATATATATATATTTTCCAAACCATGATCTTACGATACAACACATATTAAAACATATAATGAGAAATTGTTATTTTAATCTCTTAATCCTTACGATATATCTCCTCCAAATAACACAAATTTATTTTAAAAAAAACTAAATTGCTAACTCACTGTTTATAATGTTGGTTAAACAATTATAATCAAAATTAGATTACATAATTAAAAATCTAAACTACTATTAACAAAATGAATAAAAAATAAAATTTGTAAAGAAAATTAAACCCGCACTTAGAAAGTGCGGGTCAAAATCTAGTTTTTATTAAAAAAGTATTTGTTCAGTGATTTTTGTTTAATCCATTTATTCCACTGCACAAAAATAAAGGATGATTCAACGGCCAAACAACTTAGTATATAAGGTCCTTAAACATCGTTACTTCAGGAATA
This sequence comes from Orychophragmus violaceus, assembly GCA_030180135.1. NCBI lineage: Eukaryota > Viridiplantae > Streptophyta > Magnoliopsida > Brassicales > Brassicaceae > Orychophragmus > Orychophragmus violaceus. The sequence continues at coordinate 30,240,383 of CM058232.1, read as the reverse complement.
CTACAATTTGGCATGCACGTAAAGTGTCTCAGTCTTCATATGGATGGCAATCCTTGTTGTTTGGGCTTGATCTTCTACAAAGAGGAATTCAACATATAATTGGGGATAGGAACAATACGACTTTGTCAGATCCGTGGCTACCTACCACCCCCCCCTCGCTGTCCGCGTTTACTTCCTTACACAAATCCGTCTCTCCTTGTTAGTACTTTAGTCAACCCCCAAACAGGACAATGGTGTCAAAAAAGCCTAAATGACTTGATAGAACGAGATGATCACTTGTTAATCCGGAAACTGTATCTTCCGCTATGGACTACACAAGATTATCCCATTTGGAACTATACTTGAGATGGGAATTTCACAGTAAAATCCGGTTACCATCTTATTCATGACCTCACCTCTACAAATGAAAAACCTCCTCTGGCAACCTCTCCAGACTTGGCGAAACTTGTCTGGAAGATCAATATAGTTCCAAAGATTAAACATTTTCTTTGGCGGTTACTGTCTAGAGCATTGGCCACTAAGGACAATCTTATTCATCGTCATATTCAGGTTGATCCTTATTGTTCACGCTGTTGTGAGACTGGTGAGACGACGGACCATCTTTTGTTTACATGTCCTTATGCTCAACAAGTTTGGAGGCTCGCAGGAATTTCAGCAACGACGTTTCTTAGTGATGATCTTTGTTTTCTGGAGAGAATGCGTCTATTACTCCAAATGGCAGATGATAGAAATATCGAATATGTGGAACGGATTCTTCCGCTTATGATCTTGTGGCGACTTTGGAAGGGCAGAAATGAACTTCTATTTGCTCTTAAAGATATCCCAACTTTTGAAACTTTGCGGAGGGCGAGAGTAGATGTGTCGGAATGGATCACAAGTTTACCGTTACAAGCTGTGAACCTCCCAAATATATCTAATACAACTTCTGATCACATTACTTGGGAACCTCTGCGCCGAGGGTGGGTTAAATGCAATTATGACACCTCACATCAACAAGGAGATCGAGATTCAGGTATGGGGTGGTTGGTAAGAGATAGTTTTGGCAATTTTTTGGAAGGTGGTATGGGAAGATTTGAAGGTCGACATTCACCAGAAGAAGCAGAGTTTACGGCACTTGTTTGGGCTATCCAATGTTGTTGGTCTCTGGGATTCACACAGATTATTTTTGAAGGGGATAACACCACGATCAATGTGGCCATTAACTCAGGAGAATCCAATCTTAAACTTCAAAATTACATTGTTACGATTGACGCTTGGAAGCGTATGTTTACATCCATATCATTCCAACAAAGACGACGTACAAGTAATATGTGTGCTGATATGTTAGCTAAAAATGCTACAACCTCTTTATATCAATGGAGCTTGTTCCATTCTTGTCCTTTTTTTTTGCATAATATGTAAACAATGACATTTCGCAATAAAAGTATTTACTCGCCAAAAAAAAAATAATAATAAAGGATGATTGAAAATAGAATGGATCGCTCTAAAAATCATTTTTGCGGCCCACATTATAGCCCAGATTTGAATGGGTCCAAGTGGCACGTAAATTCCTTACCGTCTCTCTCTATTCCCACGGCGAAACATACTTATCCCAGTTACCAAACGAAGCCCACAACTTCATCATCCCCAAACCGAACCTCTTCTAAAACCCTAACAAGAACCTTTACCTCCCACTTCCACTGAGAAATCTCCAGAACGAACATTTTCTACCATGTCGATTGCTAAAGCCGCCTTTATGAACCACCTGCAAACAATCGCGAGAGTCTACAATCATATCCTGAAATTGATTCGGGAGAATGATCTTGAAGAAGCCGCTCTGTACACGCGTCACTAAGTGTATTCTAATTGGCGGCCGACGATTTTCACCGTGAGCGCCGTTTTGGCGGCGCAGCTCCGCCAATCCAAATACGGGGCGCTTCTGCAATTGCATAATTTCATCAATCAAGCTGGTATCGCTGCTAATATCATCACATACAACTTAATTTTCCAGGCTTATCTTGATGTTAGAAAACCCGAAGTTGCTCTAGAACATTACAAGATGTTTATCAATGGTGCGCCTTCCATTGCTACGTTTAGGATTCTGGTTTACACCCATCTATTGATTGGGTGTGTGAAGAATTCTGATGCCGATGGTGTTTTTAAACTTTATGAGGAGTTGAAGGAGAAGCTTGGTGGGTTTGTTGACGATGGTCTTGTTTATGGGCAACTGATGAAAGGATATTTCATAAAAGAGATGGAGAAAGAAGCCATGGTGGAAGCTGTTGGAGAGAAGTCAGAGGTGAAGATGAGCGCTATGGCTTATAATTACGTGCTGGAGGCTTTGAGCGAGAAGGGGATGTTCGATGAGGCTTTGAAGTTATTTGATGCGATGAAAAAGGAACATAATCCACCGAAGCGTTTGGTTTTGAATTGGGGAGATTTAATGTGATGGTTAATGGGTATTGTGCAGAAGGAAAGTTTTTATTAGGATATATCGAATTAATGTTGAGCTGGTTCTTAGTTAAGTTAACCATTTGTATAGATCATATATAAGTACATTTACAGTTTATTGTTACAGGCCAGCTAACGATAATAGAAAAGTCTTTCACATTCTCTCTCTCTTTTACTATCTTCTTCTTTAGCTCATCTTTCTCTCTCTAGCTGTAGCTTATAGGTGTGACCTTTGATATGGTATCAGAGCTTTGAAATTTTCAACCATGAGTGCTCCGTTTTTTGAAATTGCTTAGTCTCTTCTTTAATCGTTTGTTCATCTTCTTCAATCGATTTCGTTTTTCGTTTTTTTTTTATCTCGTTCGATTATCCAATTGACGAGTGCTTCGGCGATCTCTTGAATCAACATATTTCGTCATCTTTTCTTTCTAATTTCTTCGTACTCTTCTCCGATGGCACATTCATCGTCATCTGGTTCTTCCGCTCCGCCGTATACGAATCAAGCTGATGCGAATCGCACCAGTTCGTACGATCAGTACAACAATCCCTATTTCTTGCACAATAATGATCATGCTGGTCTTCAATTGGTTACAGATCGGCTCACGACAGGCGCAAAATTACATTCTTAGCGTCGCTCTGTTCATATGGCTCTCAACGTTCGAAACAAGCTCGGATTTATCAACGGTACCATCCCTAAACCTTCCGATGAACATCCTGATTCATGATCTTGGTCACGTTGCAATGACATGGTCGCAACCTGGTTGATGAATTCCGTTAGTAAGAAAATAGTGAAGGATTGTTTAGTTGATCCTGATTCAATTCTCTGATTCATATCATCCTAAACATGCTGATCTAGGTTCTTCTCGGATAGAAACAATTGATGATCTCACCTTTTACCTGTTTTGTGCAGCGGAAAGGGAGAACAGGTCAGAGATCAGAGAGCCACCGAGAGGTAACTCCTCCAGAGGTTCACACACGCACACCGAGCAGGAAGAGGCTGCTAGACCAGGAGGAAATCGGCGCAGAGAGAGAGAGGAGGCTCGCGGCTAGGGCTAGTTACGACCTGAACTCGTCTTAAGTTTATATAAAACTCGTTCAGTTCGTTTTGGGCCATTTGGCCCAAATGCCAATTTACTCCGAGGCGTTCGCGCACTGTGTCGATCGACACGCCTTGTGCATCGATCGACACACAGTGCCTAAACCGTTTTATTCTCTCTAAGTACAGTAAATGCCTAGCACTTTTACCGTACTTCTGCTAAACCATTCCTACACGTTTTCCTGTTAGCTTAGGCGTGTGACCCATATGGGATCATATAATAAAGGCAATAAGTCCAAGACTTATAGATCATGAGCGGACTCTAGCAAGCCATCATGACCCCCAGTATTATATGACTTATGTCTGATCATTGACACACTCTTACTTTCTAGAGACAGTACTGAGATTACTGGACACAATTCCAACAATCTCCCACTTGTACTGGAATCTCTGTATTCATAATCCTTTTGTCTCAATATCTCGATTAGTCATAAGGCAAGATTAGTGTCATCCTTATAAAGCCTAATCTTGTTCATCGGACTCTGATTTGATACTGACAATCCAAACGACTCGGGACAGTACGTTTGAGCATGGCCATGCATTTTCCAGTATTCAAATCTCCGATTGGCCTAGAGATATTCACTCCATTTATATTGGAGGGACAAATCCCGTCTTGTTCCATCACTGTAAACTACTCATTTCATAATGTACCCAAACAAGGTCCTTATAACTATCGCAGAACGACAGCGTTAGACAATGATCAAAGTGCATCAGTCCATGTGCAGTCACATGCATGCGAACTCAGGTCTAAGGACTATACTCTATAGTCGTAGTGAGAATCTTTTATGACACTGATATAAATATCCTGAAGAGTTCTCATAAGCGGGTCTTGTCCGGTCGTATGTTCCCAAACATACACCTATGTACTGACTTTGATGCCGCGCATCTATGACACACTGAGACTTTGTCATAAGTCACGTACCAATCCAGTCTCACACGGTTGTTGGTGTTCCAATTTCAACAACCTTCGACTAGGGACAGGATGATATAAGCCATCTATCAAATATAGGGTCTCATGATCAAGCTAAATGACTTCGATGACTCAAGATCAAGTCATTTACTTCGATGACCTATAAAATGGTTCATATCATTTTGGAACGATTATTTCATCACAGTTAAAATAATCTTGAAATAATAATTTCATTATTAAACATCTCAAATGTTTTACAAGAACATATCAATAACTAAATAAAGCCCTTTAATAACTCCCACTGAAATTAAGACTAAATCTTAATTTCACTTATCCTACAACAACAGTCCGCGACTCGTGCTTAGGCCTATGGAGTGGCTTCGTTAATAGATTAGCAACGTTCTCATTCGTTGAAACTTGCTGATCTACTTAACATCTCTGTCATTTATCTCACGGAATAGGTTATACCTATCCTCAAGGTGTTTGGACCTCTGATGTGCAGCTAGTTTCATCTATGCTGGAATCACATCAAGTTCAGTGATGAACTCTTCTTTCCAAACAACCTCTTTCGCCGCTTCCCAAGCTGCGAAAGATTCAGCTTAAGTCATGGAGTCAGCAACAGTGCCGTGCACCGCCAGACAAACACAAGATATAACCGGACTGTGACCGGAAATCATCTTTGTCTGTTGGAAACTTGCCTTTCAGACTCTATCGACTCATAGCACCTCACTTTCTCCGTAAATCAAGAACTTATCCTTAGTATTCCTCAAATACTTTAGGACATACTTTAGGAAACTTGATTCTTTGCTGGATTTGACTGGTCTTTATTTGTCTTGCTTAATATTAAAGCAACATCAAACAAGTATGTTTCATGGCATACATGATAGATCCAATTGCCGACGCATATGGAATCTCATCCATGCATTTAAGCTCAGCAGTTATCGTAGGATACTGTATCTTGCTTAACTTTAATGCCATGTGACATTGGCATAAAACCCTTTTTGGATTGCTCAAAACGTGTAGGACTCTGTCAATTTAAGAATCCTGACTTTGTCCTACCAGCTCTTTTGGATCTCTATCTTTAGATCCAAAATCCAAGAACTACGTGGCTTTACCCATGTCAATCATTAAACCAACTCCCAAGCTAGTCCTTTACCGACTACAGCGTTGGGACGTTATATCCGAGAATCAGTATGTCATCGACATACACTTTGAGAAATGCAATATCGCTCCCACTAATCTATTAGTAAACACACAGTTCCGCTTCGTTCCTGTTCAAGTCAAAACCTTGACTACTTCAACAGAACGAAGATTCCAACTCCGATATGTTTGCTTCCATCCATGAATGGATCAATGAAGCTAACTTACATAAAATGTAATTTTTCGGAGTCCAGGCTCACTTTCGCTTCTTTGAATTTCGCAGATTCGTCGCTTTCAATGATCATCAGATCATGCGAACTTTCAATGATTATCAGGTTCAACTAATGACGAGAAATCACTCTCGGATTAGTAACTGATTCATTCATATCTGCGAACTTCAGGCTCCAGAGGTGCAGATTTCAATGATTATCAGGTTCAACTGATCCGAGAAATCACTCTCGGATCAGTAACTGATTCATTCATATCTGCGAACTCCATAATCCACAGGTGTAGATTCTACAGAAATCTGTAAATCCTTCCGCTGCTCTCCCTCAACAGGTTAAGCAGCCTCCTGTATTTCTCGAATTTCTTCGAGTTATACTTTTACTCCCACTGTTCTTCTTGGAAATTAACTTTCCTTCTTAGAAAACAGAATGGACGTAAAAGTAACAAGCCTTGGTTTCCCTAGGACAACCAGCGAAGTAGCACAACTACAAATACTCAGTAAAGACGAATTTGGATCGATTCCAATCCACATTTACGTGGTGTCTTTCAACTGATATTGGTGGAACTATTTCAGCGTAAACTTAGATAATTTAGAGTGTTATTCTTAAACAATATCATGGAAGATTCGTGTGACTCATCTTTAATCATTTCTAATAAGATCTGATTCTTTCTCACAGAAAAACCTTCAGGTTTTCAGGAGAAATGAGCTGTGAAACGATTTCACACTCATTCAGATGATCACACAATCAATGACTTAAGTATTCTCACTCGTGATTTAATCCAGAGTCTTAATACTTTTGTCATTCAGATCCTATACTTCATTCTGGAACTCTTTCGACCATGTCAAAGAATTCCGACTTGTGTCTCATCAAATGAACACAGTCACACTCACTGAAGTAATCAGTAGAGACAATGAAGTACAGGAGATTTTTCTCTTGCATTACTGCTCATTGGGCCACATACATGAGTATGTTCCAGGTCCAATAAGCCTTTGGGCCTTTCTCTAGCTCGGCTAAGATAGGCCCTTTACCTTTTGGTCTAGTAAATAGAATTCAAGTCTCATAAGATATTTTATCAAATGAGCCCAAAAGTCCATGACTATGGGATTTCTGAATCCGACTTACTCTATGTGACCAAGACTTTATGCCAAGAAAAATCAGGTTTAATTCATCAGATTTAAACCAATTCGGTATTTATGTTACATTTAGGCACACTTTGGTTTAAGATATAAAACCCATTCCATGAATAGGGTGCTACAATTAATATTTCATTAAGATCAAAAGAACAAAACTTGTCTTTTATCAAAATGAAAAACATTCAAATTCTTACAAGAAAATGAAAGACAACTCTGCTTAAAGCAGTTACATTGTAGCAATTACTTAATACAAAACCAAGCCTTAAAGGGATCTATGAGTGAAAAACCCTACGGCTGAGGCAGCATCCCAAGCTCCTTCCAGACATGTAGTTTCACTTGCCCTTCCTTCAACGTTCTACTGTTGCTTAGGCTCTGCATATTATCACAAATATCAGTGCCACAACCAGTATCCAATACCTTTAAGGTAGAACTTGAAGTAATAACATGAATACCTGAGGAAGTAGTCTCATACATCGACTTTAACTCCTCATCATCTTCCATGAATTTAATGCAATCTCTCTTCCAATGCCCTGTCTCCTTACAGTAGCAGCACTTACCAACGTAAGAGGTATCTGACTCGGGCTCAGAAGACACACGCTTGCCATGATTCAAAATCTGGAAAACTTTGTCTTCACCCTTGTCAGCATTAGGTTTAGTAAACCTACCCTTCTCATTCATGAGATTGTACAGGGTACTCTTCACGTTTGGCTCAACTGTCTTGAGCATATCATGCAGTTCAGTCAGCGTCTTCGTTAAGCCTTTCTTGATATAGTTCTTTCTGAACTTATCATAGCTTGACGGCAGTGACTGCAGAATGATTTCAGTTGCCAATTCTTGGCTAACTGGATAATCCAGTTTCCTCAGGTTATCAATGTAACCCATCATTTTACTGACATGAGGACTCACTGGATGATCATTTGGTAGCTTGCAGCTAGTGAGAGATTTAACCAACTGGTATCTCTCCACTCTTATCTGCTCCTGAAATTTCAATTTCAGGCTGCTGATCATCTCTATTGGCGACTCCATGTTCTCATATTGCTTCCGCAAGTCTGAGTCCATGGTAGCCAATATCAGACCACGCACATCTACCGCATCATTATAATGCTTATTCCAAGCATCATATACTGCATGAGAAGCATTGGACCCGATCCTCACGGGGAGAGCTCTCTCAAGGACATAGTCCTTTCTCTCCTGTCTGAGGACTAGCCTCAGGTTCCGCGACCAAGTCAAGAAATTTGATCCGTTCAGCTTGTCCATCTTAAGGACAGACCGGATCGAGAAAGTGTTTTGATTGTTTGTGCTAGTCATAACTGAAAATTAAGATAAAAGGATTTTAGTTAATATGTTCAATATGATTAATCTTGTATTAAATTTAATATGATTAATCATGCATTATATTCAATAACATAAGTTACCCTCAATAGAATATAATGATTCCAAGATCCACATATAACTAAGATTAAAGTGGGCCACTGGCCGTCACCAAACCTCAGCTTATATCGGTAAGCCCTATATCGGCTAATTATATCCGTGATATAACTCTTGGTTGTGAATCTGGGCCCGAGGCCCAATCCACTCTGATGTCTCAAGGCCCGGGACTCCCGATGGCCTAGTCAAGAAAACCAGATTATACAGTCATGTAATCATTAATGTCTGGGACTCCCAATGACATTTATGAATCACAAACCGTCTTACCCACGCAAAAGCAGACACCCTCACACTGTAAGGCCATGAATACGATTGAATGGGCTTCAACAGCTGACATAGCCTGGACAAGACATCCAACGCTTGATATTATTTGAGGTTCGTAGGTTTATTTTAAAATCTCATTCCCAAAATAGAAGATTACTATTTCGGGAAACTTTCCATTTTAGAAAACCTACTATTTTTGGAAACTTTCTAAAATTGGAAACTTTCTAAAACCGGAAATTTTCTAACTTTAGAAATTTCTTAAAATCCGAATCATGTAAATCTAGAAACTTCTAATTTAAGAAACTTTCTAATTTCAAAATTTCGGAAACTTTAATTTAAAATCGACTTTATAATTTTATAAAATAAATTCTAAATTAATCTGAAGAAAAACTCAAATAATTGGCCCAATTGTTTTAACTTCTTGGCCCGAGGCCCAAGAATTGGTCCATGTCCAAGACATGACCCAATTGTCCAATTAAATGACATAACCGGTCTGGTTCATTAAAATTGGTCTAACCAAATTTTAATTACTACGATGACCACAATTGTCAACCGGTTATTTACTAAACCGGATTTTCTCAATTTATTTGGTCCAACCAAATCAAATTAGAAAATCCTGGTTTAGGCACTAAATCCAATAATTCTTTCGACATTGGATTTCTTGTCCCGGTTTAACCAGACTTAATAAAATTATTAAATCTGTTTATTAAACCAGGACGAATTAATTTTAATCAAAATATTAAACCGAGCCTTAAACCAACCATGTCGATCGATGAACCAACCGTGTCGATCGATCCATCAACCGCATCGGTCGATGCTCTTAGCATCGATCCTGCATCGATCGTGCATCGATCCTGTATCGATCGATGCTCTCACGCATGCACGGAACCGAGCCAAAACCCTAACCGTGTCGATCGATGCACCAACCGCATCGGTCGATGCACCAACATCGAACCTGCATCGATCCTGCATCGATCGATGCTTTCACGCGTTAACAGGTTTTGCCGAGAGTTTGTATCGACCGATCCATGCGATCGTATCGATCGATCCATGCGATCTCCGATTGTATCGACCGATCCATGCGATCGTATCGATCGATCCATGCGATTCTGGCCGATTCTCATTCTCTCGGATTCGATCGCATATCAAATTATTATAGCTTGATCATGCGATTTTTTTCATATGTTTAGGTTTCAATTCTTGTTACTTAAGTGATTTATCTTATCAGTAGTTGATTCAAAACACTTTTAAACAAGAAAACAATCCTAAACATGAATCTAAACAAGAAAAACCAGAACCTGGCTCTGATACCACTGAAGGATTGTTTAGTTGATCCTGATTCAATTCTCTGATTCATATCATCCTAAACATGCTGATCTAGGTTCTTCTCGGATAGAAACAATTGATGATCTCACCTTTTACCTGTTTTGTGCAGCGGAAAGGGAGAACAGGTCAGAGATCAGAGAGCCACCGAGAGGTAACTCCTCCAGAGGTTCACACACGCACACCGAGCAGGAAGAGGCTGCTAGACCAGGAGGAAATCGGCGCAGAGAGAGAGAGGAGGCTCGCGGCTAGGGCTAGTTACGACCTGAACTCGTCTTAAGTTTATATAAAACTCGTTCAGTTCGTTTTGGGCCATTTGGCCCAAATGCCAATTTACTCCGAGGCGTTCGCGCACTGTGTCGATCGACACGCCTTGTGCATCGATCGACACACAGTGCCTAAACCGTTTTATTCTCTCTAAGTACAGTAAATGCCTAGCACTTTTACCGTACTTCTGCTAAACCATTCCTACACGTTTTCCTGTTAGCTTAGGCGTGTGACCCATATGGGATCATATAATAAAGGCAATAAGTCCAAGACTTATAGATCATGAGCGGACTCTAGCAAGCCATCATGACCCCCAGTATTATATGACTTATGTCTGATCATTGACACACTCTTACTTTCTAGAGACAGTACTGAGATTACTGGACACAATTCCAACAAATAGGTGCGAGCCTCTTGTTTATTTCTACCGTGAAGGAATTTAGAAGAATATCTTAAGTAGATTCAAACAGAACGATGCTCCTCGTGCTTATGAGATAGAACAACGATTAGGTTCTCTTCATCAAGACTCCATGGATGTTAGCCAGTATTACACAAAATTAATTACTCTTTGGGAAGAATACAAAAATTACGTTGAGCTGCGTGTTTGCACCTGCGGTAAATGTGAATGTGGGATTGATGTTCTTTGGGAACGATTTCAAGAACGCAGTAAGGTTACAAAGTTCTTAATGGGAATTAATGATGGCTATGAGCAGACGAGACAACACATCTTGATGATGAAACCGCTTCCAAATATGGAGGAAGCATTCCACATTGTGGCTCAGGATGAAAGATAGAAGCTGATCAAACCTCCTGTCAAGAATGATTCTGCAGTTTTCTATAGTCAATGGAACTATGTCAATCAAGGACAACAACTGAATCATGAAAGTGAACTTGCTTTTGTGGCTGCTTACAACACTAATAGAGGAAAACAAAGACCGCTGTGCACCCACTGTGGTTTCCTTGGTCATACGGTGAATAAGTGCTACCAAATCTATGGTTATCCACCTGTATATCGCATTCTTCTACCACGTGGTTCCGTCTTTACTCCACCATCTGGTCCTATCTCTCGAACTTCTCAGTCACCAACTGTTTACAGGGGATATCAGCAGAACAATACTGGATCTCGTCCTTATGTCTCTGCCCAAAGCCTTACAACAATTACTCTCAGTCCAACAATCTGGTTAGGCTATCGATTGCTGCTCAAATCATGACAAAGGGAAATTCTGACTACTCTTCCGGACCGATGATACAAAGTCAGGAACATGGTCAATCACAGTCTCAGGATCATCAACTGCAAACAAATGACCATCTTATCCATCAAATCACTTCTCAGTATCCTTCTCAAAAGGAAGTAGCTTCTTCCCCATCAACTATCACTACTCACGACATCATGGCTTCACAATCCACAGCTGGCAACATCTTTCCCTTGTCTTTAAGCTTTCGATTACAAAACAACCGCCTTACTTTTCAAAACGATGTTTATCTACTCTTACCACAAAATTGCCAAATGGTGCTTGGATAATAGATTGAAGGAATTTCTAGCAGTTCTAATCAGGATTAGCAACCCTAGTCTGAATTCCGAGCCTAGGATCTAAGGTTCATGTAATTGAATCTATTGGGATCTCAGATTTACCTGATGATTATGCAGCGGAAGTATTTGTAGATAATCGAGATCACGAAGCGCCTCAAATACTGCGCCTCTACTGGTATCCACACGCACACAAACTGGACCGCAGGGATGCTAGTGCCTTACAGAGATCTAATCTCCAGAGAGGTTTATTTCTGTGTTCTGGTGGCTGTTAATTAGGTTAGTTACGAGTTTAGGTCGACCATATATCTTATATATGTCGGCTTAAACCACAACGGAATTAACCAACGATTAAACCGAATTAATCTGATTAATCCGCGAGTGCATCGATCGATGCACTATCTGCAACGATCGATGCTATCCCAGAACAATGATATCGAATGCATATCACATATGCATTCGCTTGGATCATTACATTAATGATCAACCTCGTCTTTAACGCCCAGTTTGCTTAGGTGTGTGACCCTGTAGGATCATATAACACTAGCAATGAGTTCTCAACTCATTGATCATAAGTGGCTTCTAGCAAAGCGTTATGACTACCTAGTGTTATGTGATTGTCTCATCTCGACTATACGACTTTCACTTAGAGCAAGTACAGTAGATTTCAGGACATTCCCAACAATCTCCCACTTGTACTGGAATCATCTATTCCTTTAATCCCTTTGTAGCTATATCTCAATCTAGCATAAGGCAAGCACTGTGTCATCCTTATTCAACCAGATTACGTTTATCGAATCCCGATTTGTACTGATGAAAAAACAAACGACTGACAATCACCTCGTTTGAGCGCGGCCACGCATTTCCAGTATCAAATCTTCGATAGGCCCAGAGATACTTAACTCCTGTTATATAGGAGGTACAAATCCCATCTTGTTCCATCCATGTCTCTTTTATATCTCATGATCCGCCTAATCAGTGTCTTTATGATCACCAGTTACGGCTGACGTTTGACAAAGTCAAGACGAACCAATCCATATAAGAGAGGACATGATGAACTCAGGTCTAAGGACTACTCTCTTTAGTCGTAATGAGAAACTCTTATGACACTCATATTACATCTTGTAGAGTTCTCATTAACGGGTCAAGTCCGATCATGTGTTCTCTAACACATATCTATGTGATTGACTTTAATACACTTATTAATGACTCCATGAAACATGGTCATCAGTCACCTCACATACTAGTCTCACGTGGTTGTCAATGTCCCACGTTAACAACCTCGACCAGGGACCATTATAATTTATGTCATTTATTGCTTATAGGGTTTCATGATCAAGTCACATACTTGATGGCCTATAAAATGTCATAAATTACTTTGGGACATTATATATATATTTAATTAACACAATTAAATAATGCTGAAACAATTTCATTAAAATAACATAACTATTATGTCTTTGTGAACATCATGTCATAACTAAAACAAATACAACTCCCACTGAAATCAAGATCATATCTTAAGAAATCTAATGCCTACAGCAGTTGTATGAAACTCATGCTTAGGCCTTGGGAGGGGCTTGGTCAGTGGATCAGCAACATTCTCCTCCGTAGGGACTCTGCTGATCTTCACATCTCCTCTATTCACAATATCACAGATAAGGTGATATCTCCTTTCTATGTGTTTGGATTTCTGGTGTGATCTAGGTTCCTTTGCTTGCGCAATGGCTCCATTGTTGTCACAATACAAAGCCACTGGCTCAGAAATGCTAGGAATCACACCAAGTTGAGTGATGAACTTCTTGATCCAAACAGCCTCCTTTGCCGCTTCAGAAGCAGCGAGGTACTCAGCTTCAGTTGTGGAATCTGCTACAGTGTCCTGCTTGGAACTCTTCCAGCTTACTGCACCGCCATTCAGGCAGAAGATGTAACCAGATTGCGATCGGAAATCATCTTGGTCTGTCTGAAAACTTGCGTCTGTGTAACCACTTACTACCAGCTCATCACTTCCTCCATACACCAAGAATTTATCCTTAGTATTTCTCAAATACTTCAGAATATTCTTGACTGTTGTCCAGTGACTTTCACCTGGATCCGATTGGTATCTACTCGTCATGCTTAAAGCACAAGCAACATCTGGACGAGTACAGAGCATGGCATACATGATGGATCCCAACGCCGAGGCATAGGGAATCCGACTCATGCGATCTCGCTCAGCAGGTGTCTCAGGACACTGCTTCTTGCTGAGACTTATGCCATAAGACATTGGTATGAAGCCCTTCTTGGAATCTTGCATTCTGAACCTGTGTAAGACCTTATCGATATAAGTTTCTTGACACAGTCCAATCAACTTGTTTGATCTATCTCTATAGATTCTTATTCCAAGAATATACGCGGCTTCTCCCATGTCTTTCATTGAAAAACAACTTCCGAGCCAAGTCTTAACAGACTGTAACAACGGAACGTCATTTCCGAGAAGAAGTATGTCATCTACATACAACACGAGAAATGCAACTGCGCTCCCACTAGTCTTCTTGTAAACACATGGTTCTTCTTCGCTTCTGATGAAATCAAACTTTTTGACTGCTTCATCAAAACGAAGATTCCAACTCCGAGATGCTTGCTTCAATCCATAAATGGATCGATGAAGTTTGCATACTTTCCTAGCTGCATTTGGATCGATGAAACCTTCGGGTTGTGTCATGTACACATCCTCTTCCAGAATTCCATTAAGGAAAGCTGTTTTCACGTCCATCTGCCAGATCTCATAATCATAATGAGCAGCTGTTGCTAGGAGAATCCGAATGGATTTAAGCATGGCGACAGGTGAGTAAGTTTCTTCATAGTCAATACCATGAATTTGTTTGAAACCTTTCGCCACTTGCTTTATATATTTGAATATTTCCATCCACATCAATTTTCTTCTTGAAAATCCATTTACACTCAATGGGTCTTGCACCATCGGGTAAATCAACCAAAGTCCATACTTGGTTCTGTGACATGGATCCCATTTCAGATTCAGCGGCTTTCAGCCACTTTTCGGAGTCAGGGCTCATCATTGCTTCTTCGAAATTCACTGGCTCGTCACTGTCAATGATTAACAAATCATGACAATTGGTTACGAGAAATCCATATCTCTCGGGTTCGTGACGGATCCTTTCGGATCGGCGAATTTCAGGCTCCACAGGCGCCGTCTCTACAACTCTTTGTAGATCCAACTGTTGCTCTTCCTCTACGGGTTGAGCATTTTCCTGCGGTTCTCGAACTTCTTCGAGTTGTACTTTACTCCCACTGTTTCTCTTGGAAAGAAATTCTCTCTCAAGAAAGACGCAGTTCCGGGCAACAAACACTTTGTTCTCGGATTGTTTGTAAAAGTAGTATGCCTTGGTTTCCTTAGGATAACCAACGAAGTAGCATTTATCAGATTTGGGCTCGAGCTTATCTGTAATTAATCTCTTAACATAAGCTTCACAACCCCAAATCTTCAGGAAAGACACATTCGGAACATTTCCAGTCCACATCTCATGTGGTGTCTTTGCAACTGATTTTGACGGAACCCTATTTAGTGTAAACGCAGACGTTTCTAGAGCGTATCCCCAAAAGGATAATGGAAGAGTTGAGAGACTCATCATTGATCGAACCATATCTAATAAAGTCCGATTCCTCCTCTCAGACACGCCATTCCATTGTGGTGTTCCAGGAGGAGTGAGTTGTGAAACAATTCCACAATCTCTCAAATGATCACTGAATTCTTGGCTTAAGTATTCTCCTCCACGATCTGATCGAAGAGCCTTAATACTTTTGCCAAGTTGATTATGTACTTCATTTCGGAACTCTTTGAACTTTTCAAAGGATTCCGACTTGTGTCTCATTAAATAGACATAGCCATACCTGCTGAAATCATCAGTGAAGGTAATGAAGTATCAAAAATTTCCTCTGGCACTTGTGCTCATTGGGCCGCACACATCTGTATGTATAAGACCCAACAGGTCACTGGCCCTTTCGTTTGATTTGTTGAAAGGGGCCTTAGTCATTTTGCCTAGTAAACAAGATTCACATTTCTCACATGATTCATAATCAAATGAGCCCAAAAGCCCATCACTATGGAGCTTTTGAATCCGTTTCTCGTTTATGTGGCCCAAACGACAATGCCATAGAAAAGTCTGATTCGTGTCATTTGATTTGAATCTCTTGGTGTTAATGTTATAGATTTCTGTGCTTTGGTTTAGAACATAAAGCCCATTCTCTAATGGGCTGCTACCATAATACATATCATTGTAATCAAAAGAACAACATTTATTCTTAATTGAAAACTGATATCCTTCCAAATCCAAAACAGGAATATAAATAATATTTCTGCTTATAGCAGGTACATAGTAGCAATTATGAAGTTCTAAAACCAAACCAGAAGGTAAAGATAAGTTAAATGTTCCTACGGCTAATACAGCAACTCTTGCTCCATTACCCACGCGCAGGTCCACTTGTCCCCTTTCCAACGTCCTACTGTTGCTTAGGCCCTGCATATTTGTACAAATATGAGCACCACAGCCGGTATCCAATACCCAAGAAGTAGAACCAGAAGTAGTAACATTTACTTCTATAACATAAATACCTGAAGATGAAGTCTCGAAAGTCTTCTTCTTCTTCTTCTTCTCTTCCAAGAATTTGTTGCAATTTCTCTTCCAATGCCCAGGCTCTTTACAGTAATGGCACTTATCAGTCTCAGACGGGCCCGGCTTGGGTTTCGGGGCTGGCGCAGGCGTGTCCTGGTTCTCAACCGGGACTGCCTTGCCCTTTCCCTTGCCTTTGCCA
Organism: Orychophragmus violaceus; assembly: GCA_030180135.1. Taxonomy (NCBI): domain Eukaryota; kingdom Viridiplantae; phylum Streptophyta; class Magnoliopsida; order Brassicales; family Brassicaceae; genus Orychophragmus; species Orychophragmus violaceus. The sequence goes on along the minus strand of CM058232.1, from coordinate 30,223,825 downwards.
AGTTTCTTAAACTTCTTACCCCCTTGTACCATAAGTACATTAAGAGTGCCCTTCCTGATATTAGGCTCAGCTGTCTTGAGCATGCCATGCAGTTCAGTCAACGTCTTCGTCAAGTTGTTCATGTTATAGTTCATAACAAACTGATCATAACTTGACGGCAGTGACTGCAGAATGATGTCAGTAGCCAACTCTTGGCTAATTGGACAATCCAGTCTCCCCAGGTTATCAATATAACCCATCATCTTAATGACATGAGGACTGACCGGACTGTCCTTTGATAGCTTGCATTCAATGAGAGATTTAACCGTCTGGTATCTCTCAGCTCGTGCTTGCTCCTGAAACATGCTTTTCAGGCTAGTAATCATCTCCACTGGCGACTCCACGTTCTCGTATTGCTTCTGCAAGTCCGAGTTCATGGTAGCCAACATGAGACAATTCACATCGACCACATCATTGGAATGCTTGTCCCAAGCACTCCTTTCTGCATGTGCAGCATTGGATCTCGGTTTTTCAGGGAGAACATTTTCAAGGACATAGTCCCGCTTCTCCTGCTTGAGAATAATTCTCAAGTTCCGATACCATTCGAGAAAATTCGATCCATTTAACTTGTCCTTCTCAAGGACGGATCGCAGGGAGAAAGAATTATTATGAGTAGTAGTCATAGCTGAGAACATAGAAAAAGAAAAGGTTTAGTTATGATGTTCAAGAAATAAGAAATCTTAACTTTTAAGAAAACTCGCATTATATTCAAAACAATGTTTCCTCAGATGAATATAACGCTCCAAGATCCATACTTCACTAAACTTGAGTGAGCCACTGGCTATCACCCAAATTTAGCTATCTAGGTAAGCAACGACTTTGCTAGTTATATCCAATATAACTCTTGGTTGTGGATCGACATCTCATGTCCAATCCACCTGATGTCTCTGGGCCCAAAACGATTTTGATAGCCCAGTCAAGCAAACCAATCTCTTCAGTCATGTAATTGTTGATGCCTTGCACTGCAAGCCCATTAACACGATTACTTCCTGCCTTACTCATGTAATTGTTGATACCTTGCACTGCAAGCCTATCGTACAATGAAATGAGCCTTGACAGTTGACAAGATTGGAAAGACATCAAGTATCACTTGATATTTGGTTGAGGAACGAAACCATTTAAAACGTTCAGTTTTACTATGTTTTAATTCTTATAATTAATTAATCCGCGATAACCGATCAATCCAATTGATCCGGTTTTGAATACCGGTCAGCGTCGATCGATGCTACATTAGCATCGGTCGATGCCAACCTAATCAGACCAATCGCATTTAAACCATTCACAGTGTTCGACCATTATTAACCAAGCTCGATAACCGGTCCAATCCAATTGAACCGATCCAACAATCTCGCGAGGCTGTGTCGATCGATGCAACAATTGCATCGATCGACACTAGGCGAAAACTAGGTTTATTCGGGTTTTCGCCCTGCATCGATCGTTGCCGGATTGGCAACGATCGACACCATGCGAAAATCCCTAAATTTATTCGGGTTTTCTCTCTGTGTCGATCGATGCCCGATTGGCAACGATCGACACTATGCGAAAAACCTTAAAGCGTTTTCGAACAAAACCCTAAACTAGGTTACTTTGATCAAAACGAGTTTTAGCATGCTTGTATCAATTATACAAAGATCTAGATTCAACTAATCTAATCATCATGCTGCAGATTCAATGAAACCCTAAAGCTCTGATACCACTGAAGGAATTTCTAGCAGTTCTAATCAGGATTAGCAACCCTAGTCTGAATTCCGAGCCTAGGATCTAAGGTTCATGTAATTGAATCTATTGGGATCTCAGATTTACCTGATGATTATGCAGCGGAAGTATTTGCAGATAATCGAGATCACGAAGCGCCTCAAATACTGCGCCTCTACTGGTATCCACACGCACACAAACTGGACCGCAGGGATGCTAGTGCCTTACAAAGATCTAATCTCCAGAGAGGTTTATTTCTGTGTTCTGGTGGCTGTTAATTAGGTTAGGTACGAGTTTAGGTCGACCATATATCTTATATATATCGGCTTAAACCACAACGGAATTAACCAACGATTAAACCGAATTAATCTGATTAATCCGCGAGTGCATCGATCGATGCACTATCTGCAACGATCGATGCTATCCCAGAACAATGATATCGAATGCATATCACATATGCATTCGCTTGGATCATTACATTAATGATCAACCTCGTCTTTAACGCCCAGTTTGCTTAGGTGTGTGACCCTGTAGGATCATATAACACTAGCAATGAGTTCTCAACTCATTGATCATAAGTGGCTTCTAGCAAAGCGTTATGACTACCTAGTGTTATGTGATTGTCTCATCTCGACTATACGACTTTCACTTAGAGCAAGTACAGTAGATTTCAGGACATTCCCAACATAGATAGCTGAGGAAGAGCAGCAGTTGGATCCACAAAGTTCTGTGGAACCGGCGCCTGTGGAGCCTGAAGTTCGCAGATCTGGAAGGATCCGTCACGAACCCGAGAGATACTATGGATTTCTCGTGACCAATTCTAATGATCTGATGATCATTGATAGTGACGAACCAGCGACCTTCGCGGAAGCAATGATGGGCCTGGACTCCGAAAAGTGGCTTGGAGCCTCTAAATCCGAAATGGGATCCATGTCAGAAAACCAAGTATGGTCCTTGGTCGATTTACCTAATGGTGTAAAAGCCATTGAGTGTAAATGGATCTTCAAGAAGAAGATCGACGTGGATGGCAATGTACAGATTTACAAAGCGAGGTTGGTGGCTAAAGGTTTCAAGCAAATTCATGGCATTGACTATGATGAAACCTATTCCCCAGTCGCTATGCTTAAATCCATTCGGATTCTTCTAGCGATTGCCGCTCATTATGACTATGAGATTTGGCAAATGGATGTCAAAACCGCATTCCTAAATGGTATTCTGGAAGAGGATGTGTATATGACACAGCCTGAAGGTTTTGTTGATCCTAAGAACGCTGGAAAGGTATGCAAGCTTCATAAATCCATTTATGGATTGAAGCAAGCATCACGGAGTTGGAATCTTCGTTTTGATGAAGCAGTAAAACAATTTGGCTTCATCAAGAACGAAGAGGAACCATTTGTTTACAAGAAGACTAGTAGGAGCAGAATTGCGTTTCTTGTACTGTATGTCGATGACATACTCCTCCTCGGTAATGACGTTCCGTTGCTTCAGTCTGTTAAGACTTGGCTCGGAAGTTGTTTTTCCATGAAAGACATGGGAGAAGCCGCGTATATTCTTGGAATCAGAATCTACAGAGATAGAGTGAATAGGCTGATTGGATTGTGCCAGGACACTTATATTGATAAGGTGTTGCACAGATTCAGGATGCATGATTCCAAGAAAGGCTTCATACCGATGTCTCGTGGCATTAGTCTCAGCAAGAAGCAGTGTCCGGTGACACATGCTGAGCGGGAGCGCATGAATAGGATTCCTTATGCTTCTGCAATAGGATCTATTATGTATGCCATGCTCTGCACTCGTCCAGATGTAGCTTACGCGTTAAGCATGACGAGTAGATACCAATCTGATCCAGGTGAAGTTCACTGGACAGCTGTCAAGAATATTCTCAAGTATTTGAGACATACTAAGGATAAATTCCTGGTGTATGGAGGAAGTGAAGAACTTGTGGTGAATGGATTCACCGATGCGAGTTTTCAGACGGACAGAGACGATTTCCGATCACAATCTGGATATGTCTTCTGTCTAAATGTCGGTGCAGTGAGCTGGAAGAGCTCTAAGCAGAATACCGTAGCTGATTCCACGACGGAAGCTTAATATGTTGCTGCTTCAGAAGCGGCAAAGGAAGCTGTTTGGATCAAGAAGTTCATGACTGAACTTAGTGTGGTTCCTAGTATCTTTGAGCCAGTAGCTTTGTTTTGTGATAACAACGGAGCCATTGCTCAGGCGAAAGAACCCATGTCACACCAAAAAGCCCAAACACGTAGAGAGGAGGTATCACCTGATTCGTGATATCGTCAATAGAGGTGATGTGAAGATCAGCCGAGTTCCGACGGACGAGAATGTCGCTGATCCTCTGACTAAGTCACTCCCAAGGCCTAAGCATGAGATTCATACGACTGCTGTAGGCATTAAAGATCTTAAGATGTAATCATGATTCTAGTGGGAGTTTTAGTTTTATTTTAGTTATAATAAGATGCTCTTGTAAAACATTCTTTTGGATATGTTTAATGAAATTTGATTTCAGCATTATTTACTGTGATCTAAATAATGGTCCCAAAATAAGTTTATGTCATATTATAGGTCATCAAGTTGAGGACTTGATCATGAAACCCTATAAGTCATAGATGATATAAATTATGTTTTGTCCCTAGTCGAGGTTGTCAAAGTGGGACAATGGCAACCGCGAGAGACTAGATTGTGAGGTGACTGTTGGCTAAGTTTCATGGAGCCAATGATATGATTATCACAGTCAGTCACATAAATATATGTTGGTGAACATATGATCGGACATGACCCGCTAATGAGAAGTCTACAAGATAGTTATATTTGTGTCATAAGAGGTTCTCATTACGACTATAGAGTATAGTCCTTAGACCTGAGTTCATCATGCTTTCTTGCATATGAATTGGTACACTTTGACCTTGTCAAACGTCGACCCGTAACTGGTGACCATAACGGCACTGTTCAAGTATATCATGAAGTGTGCGTTGAAATAGGGATGGAACAAGATGGGATTTGTCCCTCCTGAATAACGGGAGATAAATATCTCAGGGCCTATCGAAGATTTAATACTGAGAAAAATGTGTGGCCGTACTCAAACGAACTGTAGTTCAATTGTTTGTAATGTTCAGTATGAGATCAGGAGTTCGATAAACACGATGTTGGCTTAATAAGGATGACACTAATCTTGCCTTATGCCAAATCTAGATATAGATACAAAAGGATTATAGGAATTGATGATTCCAGTACAAGTGGGAGATTGTTGGGATAGAGTCCTGAAATCACACTTGTACTCACTCCTGATGATAGTTGTGTGTTGATATCAGACATTCGTATAATCCTGGGCGGTTGCAATGTTTTGCTAGAAGCCTCTTGCAATCTGTGAGTTGTAGACTTACTGCCAGTATTATATGATCCTATAGGGTCACACACCTAAGCAAACTGGAAGCTACGACATGGGAATGATCATTATGGTAATGATCATATTAATGCGTATTGGATACACATTATTATCGACAAAATGGTGTTGTGTCGATCGACACAGCTTGTGTGTCGGTCGACACAGTTCGGGTTTTCGAAAGGCTTTTCAAAATTAAGACTTAATCAAGTCTGGCCCGTTAAGTATGTTTGAGGTCGAATAAAACTTGATAGTTTTCGACCTAGAACGGGAGCCGTCGAGTTTTTCTCAGTGAGAAGAGCAGAAACACCAGAAACAGAGGATTCCCATTGATCCGACACTAGTATCCCGTTTCCAGCTTGTGTGCGTGTGTATCTGGTAGAGGCAAGGCACCTGCATTGCTCAACTGATCTCGTTCACCAACTCATTCCGCTGCCAGTTCCAGGTAAGAACGAGGTTGGTTGTTTTCAATATATCAAACCCTAGATCCTAGGAGATCCAACAGTTTTTTCATGAAAAGGTTTTTCCATTTAAAGATCTTCCAAGTTTTCAAACCGATTTCTTCCAATCATCCATTTTACCAACTCCTGTTCATCTTGATACAATGCATTTACCATCTAATACTTTACCATCTGTTGCATCATCATCTAGTACATTCATACCTGCATTTTCATCTAGTCCACCTGCATCTTCTCCACCTGCATATCTTAGTACTACACTACCACAAACAGCTGGTGTTAGTACAAACTTGGTTTCTGAGGATAATTCCAGACCTCGGCGCCAGCTTAAAGTACCTAGTTATCTAACCGAGTTTCATTGCTATTTGACTAAAACACCAGACTTCACCACACCACCTAAACACACAACTCCTTATCCTCTTTCCACAGTTCTTACCTATGACCATATAAACTCCCATTACAAAGACATTATCCTTGCTTTTACCTCTGATACTGAACCCAAATCCTTCCAACAAGCCATGAAATGCCCAAAATGGAACATAGCAATGGATGTGGAGCTACTTGCTTTTGAGGATACCAATACTTGGGAAGTAGTTACATTACCTGATAGAAAGAACGTGGTCGGGTGTAAATGGGTGTATAAGATAAAGCATAATGCTGATGGCTCGGTTGAATGTTACAAAGCGAGACTCCTTGCTAAGGGTTTTACTCAGCAGCCTGGAGTAGATTACATCGACACTTTCTCTCCCGCAAAGCCTGTCACCGTCAAGCTTCTTCTTAATCTTGCCGCTGTTAACAATTGGATCCTTGTTCAAATGGATGTTACTAATGCTTTCCTTCATGGAACCTTGGATGAAGAGATTTATATGAGTCTGCCTCTAGGTTATACTCCTCCGAATGGTGTGTTCTTCCACCAAATCGAGTCTGCAGGTTGAAGAAGTCTATCTACGGTTTGAAACAAGCGAGCAGACAATGGTACAAGGCTTTCTCTTCTGTTCTTTTGAAAAATGGTTTTGATCAGTCCTGTGCGGATAATACCTTATTTGTCAAGTTGCATCATGCTGTGTTCATTGCGGTTCTGGTTTACGTTGATGACATCTTGATAGCCAGCAATGATGCTCAAGCTGTTTCTGATCTCAAGCATATTCTCCTCCAATCATTTAAGATCAAGGACATGGGTGCACCTCGGTTTTTCATTGGCTTAGAGATAGCCCGGTCTACAAAAGGCATAGCCGTTTCTCAGAGGAAATATGCCCTTTCTTTGATTGAAGATTCTGGATTGTTAGGCTGTAAGCCTAGTTCTGTTCCCATGGATCCCACAATCCAGTTGAGCTTAACTGATGGTGTTCCTCTGGCCAGTGCAACTCCTTACCGAGAGCTGATCGGACATTTGATTTATGTGACCATAACTCGGCCTGACATAACATATGCCGTCAACAAGTTGAGCCAGTTTCTCTCAAACCCGACTGATCTCCATTTGCAGGCTGCCCAGAAAATCTTACGGTATCTCATGGGCAATCCTGGACAGGGACTGATGTTCTCGGTTACCTCTAATCTTAGCTTGAACGGTTTTGCTGATGCTGATTGGGGAGCGTGTCCTGACTCCAAACGCTTTATTTCTGGCTACTGTGTTTTCATTGGAAACTCTTTGATTGCATGGAAATCAAAGAAGCAGCAAGATGTTAGCTGTAGTAGTACGGAAGCCGAGTATCGAAGTATGGCCAATGCAACTAAGGAGCTTATTTGGATTTCACAACTTCTCAATGACTTCAAAGTTCCAATGAAACTGTCTGCAACACTGCTTTGTGATAGCAAATCTGCTCTGCATATTGCCTCTAATCATGTCTTCCATGAGCGTACCAAACATGTGGAGATTGATTGCCACATTGTAAGAGACCAGCTGAAGACAGGTGATAGGGTCTAAGTTTTAATCCTATTCTACTGCAAGTGCACTTTTAATGCAATTATAGTATAAAGGGTATCGAAATCCACAGAGACTCTAGACCTACGATAGATTTTAGAACGGTCAAGTTAAATGATAGGTCGAGTTTTAATCCCTATTCTAAACTGCAAGTGCACAGTATAGTCAATGTAGTATATAGGGTTATCGAATCCACAGGGACACTTGGTCTCAAGAGAATCAAACCGTAGGAATTAATACTAGAAATAAGCAAGTAGTGATTGTAATGAATTGCGGTGCAAGAAAGTAAACAGTAGCAGGAAATCGGTTTGTAAGCAATAAACTAAAAGCGTCAAGCCTAGGGTATTCTCAGGAAATCAGACAAGCAGACAAGTTAATCAGTCAGGATCAAATTAAACTCAGTTCTAGAACTCAAATCACGGAAATAGAATTAACCAAATCTCTTTGCGAAAACTCTCTAAGTCTAAGTGCAGTAATCCAAATCTCTTTGCAATTACTAACAAATTAAACTAGCATTAAGTTCAAGTTCGATATGTTCACAATTAAACTAAACCAAATCTCTTTGCGAATAATTCAATTGCTCAACCTAAATAGTTCAGATTCCTAAACCCCACTCTCGTGACGTATTTAGCAACCTAGGATCTAGATTCTAATTGATCAGGTTAGAACTAGCTTTAAGCACAATTTAGTTTGAAGAACATTCTAATCATATGAATCCTAACTGAATTAAACAAGTCTAGCAAGTCATCAAACCCTAATGAGAAACCCTAAACTCAACTATGGATCTACTCAGACATGATTGATGAAAACATAATCATAGAATAAATAGATTGCATATAAGAAATTAAAATATCAAAGGGGTTCGAAATCTTCTCCAAAATAAATGAATACAAGGAAATAGATCAGCCCCGAAAACTCTAGAAATCTCTTAGCTCTAAGTATGAAAGCGTATCTAAATTAAACACCAAAAACTAGTATATATAGGCAAAATCTCGGCTGGAGCTTCTGTGTAAATACTGAAAGTATCTTGGGCTTCTTTGCAAATCTTCAATACTGGTTACGCCGACGCGTACGGCCCATCTCGCGACTGCATCGACCGATGCACAATGCGTGTCGATCGATGCAACATCAAATAATCGAACAGTGAATAAAGCTCTCGGCCAAAACGTCCCAAAATGCCCAAAATGCTCCATATATCTCCAATTAGCTCCAAACCTGATTTAACCTGTAAAAGACTCTAAACTAATACAAAAGACTCTAAAAACACAACTATATCATGGTATAAAGTGGGTAAAAACCATGATATATCAACTCCCCCACACTTAGCCTTTGCTTGCCCTCAAGCAAAACAGAGAACTAAAATGCAGTGAAGAGGTTTGAAAACTCTTCAGAAACTCATTTCATCATAGAAGCAGCAGCATTCAGATTCCCCTTAGTAATCCACATGAAAGAATCAATCTACAGACATCAAGACCAACATGTACTTCCCCCACACTTAGCAACTGTCCTAAGTAAACGCCACAATCACATTCAAGCATTCAAATTCACCCTACTGACTTCTGCAAGTATTTAAGTGCGGTCTCACCTAAGGAGTATCGATCTAAAGGCACATGGATTCTTACCTTGCCAGCTCTAGACCACCATACTATCTTTCTCTAGTCCCTTTCTTCTCTTTCCCTTCTTTAACAACTGATTTTTCCCCACTGGGTATCATTTTATTTTTTTTATCAGTGTTCTTCCCGTTATGGGGTGTACTTTGGACACATTCCATGGATCACATGAGAGATAATAGTGTTTGCTACTATTCCCATGACCACTTCGGAGTTACTAACTCATCCGCAGTTTATTTATTATTTTTTTTTTACTTTTACAGAAGGGGAGAAGGGGACTAAATAGGACAGGTTTACAGGCTGTGTCAGAACCAACAAGGGAGTCCGACATAAAGTATACCAAGCCCTTAGGTGAGAAAAATTAAAGTCAGTATTAAGGTGAAGTCAGTAAAGGATCCTCTGATACCTGAAGTGATATGGGTGTCCTCAGTAGGCTGATCTGTGATGGGGTTTTCTAATAGTCATAGATAGATCTGCAGCTTCATCCCAATGGTCACTTAAGTTCCTGCAAATGCTGCTAATCTTCTCCAAAAATCATTGTTTCCTACTTAAACCAATTTTGACTCGAAAAACAAATTTTGAAAAATTTAACTGACTCTAAGAAAACAAAAGAAACTAATTAGTAGAACCTCCCCCACACTTAAGACACACTGTCCCCAGTAGTGTCAAGCAAGGGATTGGTTAAAGAAAAGAAAAATTAAAATAGTTGAATGGTTAGTTCTCTCGGGTTTTACCTCTGTCGCAGTCAGGCATCGATCGTTGCACTAGGTGCACCGACCGTTGCTATACGATTTCTGTTGTATCGATCGACACAAACGTGTGTCGATCGACGCAATGCGATTGTCACGAACCCTGCAACCAAAAACTCACCAAACAGAAACAAAAACGTAAAATCTAGAAAAAATACTAAAATCAAAATGCAAAAACGAAAACAGTGGGTTGCCTCCCACTCAGCGCTCTTTTAACGTCAATAGCTTGACGTTTCAGCTGATCTAGGTAGAGGGTGCATCATCCAGAGGCAAAATCTGACCTTCTGGAATCTCGGCTTTCGCCCAATAATGTTTCACCCTCTGTCCATTCACAGTGAATTCAATACCATCCTTACCAGTTAGAACCACAGCTCCATACGGGCGCACCGCTTTGATTGTGAAAGGGCCAGACCACCTTGATTTCAGCTTTCCTGGAAACAAATGCAGACGAGAGTTATATAAAAGTACCTGATCATTAGGCTCAAATTGTCTGGAGACAATCTTCTTGTCATGATATGCCTTAGTCCTTTCTTTGTACAGCTTTGAGTTCTCATAAGCAAAATGTCTAATCTCATCCAACTCATTAAGCTGCACTAATCTCCTTTCTGCAGCAGACTTAAGATCAAAGTTCATCTGTTTTACAGCCCACGCTGCTTTATGCTCAAGTTCCACCGGCAGATGACATGCTTTTCCATATAGCAGATGGAATGGAGTGGTCCCAAGTGGTGTCTTGAATGCTGTCCTGTAAGCCCATAATGCATCATCCAACTTTGCTGCCCAATCCTTCCTTGTCTTTCCAACTGTCTTCTCAAGGATCTCTTTGATCTGTCTGTTAGAAACTTCTACTTGTCCACTAGTCTGAGGGTGATAAGGAGTAGCCACTCGATGATGAACTCCATGCTTCTTCAGCAGCTTTTCGAAGACCTTATTGATGAAATGAGATCCTCCATCACTTATCACTATACGAGGCACTCCAAATCTGGGAAATATGATGGTCTTAAACAGCTTAAGGACCACCGAAGAGTCATTTGTTGGACTAGCTATTGCTTCGACCCATTTAGACACATAGTCCACAGCAACCAGAATGAATTTATTTCCATAGGACGAGGGAAAAGGACCCATGAAATCTATACCCCAGCAATCGAAAACCTCAACTTCCAGAATGAAATTCTGAGGCATCTCATGCTTCTTGCTGATTTTCCCTCTCCTTTGACAAACATCACACTGAGTGATGAAAGAATGAGCGTCTCTGAACATTGTAGGCCACCAGAAACCTGCTTGAAGAACTTTAGACACAGTCTTGAATGTAGCAAAATGTCCAGCATAATCTGATCCATGACAGTGGAAAAGGATGTCCGAAACTTCTGATTCAGCAATGCATCTCCTGTAAAGGCCATCTGAACAGTGTTTATAGAGATAAGGCTCATCCCAGTAGTATCTTCTAAGTTCCCTAAAGAACCTTTTCTTTTCATAGCCCTTTAAATCATCCGGTTCAGTCTCAGCAGCGAGGTAGTTAGCTATATCCGCATACCAGGGTCGATCAGAGGTAGCCACAACAGAGATTTCGAAATCATAATTTCCAATTCTGATCTTAAAACATTCTCGGTTCGTATCAGGTGTGCAACGACCGTTGCGCGAGCATGTGTCGATCGTTGCTTCCCCGATACTTGTATCGACCGTTGCCAATGTAGCATCGATCGACACAAGGCAATCTTCCCGACAGTTCTGCAACTCATCTTCAAAATCCATCTCAGAAACTGTACCAACCATGTTGACGTTTTCCTCAGGCAAATAGTCATTTATTGGCACGTCCTCCTCAACCAGCATCCTTGAAAGATGATCAGCAACTCCATTCTCAACTCCCTTCTTGTCCCTTACTTCGATATCAAACTCCTGAAGCAACAGAATCCATCTCAACAGCCTCGGCTTAGCATCTTTCTTCTGCATCAGATACTTCAGTGCTGAATGATCAGTATGAACAATCACTTTAGAGCCAACAAGATAGGGGCGGAATTTCTCGAAAGCAAAGACAACGGCTAGCAGTTCTTTCTCTGTGGTTGCATAGTTCTTATGTGCATCATCTAGTGTCCTACTAGCATAATAGATAGCATGAAGCTTTCTGTCCTTCTTCTGTCCTAGAACAGCTCCTACAGCAAAATCACTTGCATCACACATAACCTCAAAAGGTAAATCCCAATCTGGTGGCTGGACTACTGGAGCACTCACTAAAGCCTGCTTGATTTGTTCAAATACAGCCTTACAGTCTGCATTGAACTCAAATTTTGTATCCTTACACAGCAAGGCAGTTAGTGGCCTAGCAATCTTACTGAAATCTTTGATGAACCGCCTATAGAAACCAGCATGTCCAAGAAAACTTCTTATGGCTTTAACAGAATCAGGTGCTTGCAGGTTTGTCATTACCTCAATCTTAGCGCGATCCACTTCGATCCCTGCTTCAGACACCTTATGTCCAAGAACAATACCATCTTTGACCATAAAATGGCATTTTTCCCAGTTAAGGACCAAGTGCTTCTCTTCGCATCTAGTCAGCACTTTGCACAGATTCTCTAGACATTCATTATAAGACGATCCGTAGACTGAGAAATCATCCATAAATACCTCCATAAAGTCCTCAATCATATCAGTGAATATGGACATCATGCATCTCTGAAAAGTAGCAGGAGCATTGCAGAGTCCAAAAGGCATCCTACGGTAAGCAAATGTGCCATATGGACAAGTGAAAGTAGTCTTTCCCTGATCTTCTGGGTGGATAGGAATCTGAAAGAAACCTGAGTATCCATCGAGGAAGCAGTAGTAAGGGTGATTTGCTAACCTCTCCAGCATCTGGTCAATGAAAGGTAAGGGAAAGTGATCCTTTCTAGTTGCAGCATTTAGTTTCCTGTAGTCTATGCACATTCTGTGCCCCGTCACAGTCCTAGTAGGTATCAGCTCATTCTTCTCATTCTTCACGACTGTAACTCCACCCTTCTTAGGCACTACATGGACTGGACTTACCCAATCACTGTCTGAAATAGGATAGATGATCCCAGCATCCAGAAGCTTCATAATCTCTTTCTTAACCACTTCCTGGAGATTGGGATTAAGCCTTCTCTGATGCTCAATAGATGTCTTAGACTCATCCTCAAGATGTATCCGATGCATGCACAGCTTTGGTGAGATACCTGAAATGTCATCAAGAGAATAGCCAAGAGCCTTGCGATGCTTGCGCAGCTTGCTTAGCAGTAAAGTGAGCTCTGCGTTGTTCAAACTAGCGTTAACTATCACTGGATAAGTTGAATTAGGTCCAAGGAACGCGTACCTTAGCCCGGTTGGAAGTTGTTTCAAGTCTACCTTCGGAGCTTTTTCTTCTGCCCAGTCTGCGTCGCTTTGCAACGACCGATGCTTAGTAGGTGTCGATCGTTGCATCGTCGCGTCAGATACTTCAACTTGCATTGCAACTTCAACAGAATCCATCAGTCTTCTATAGCACATTGCTGGCTCGTCCTGCAGGTATTCTAACTCCATTATAGAGCTCAGTAAAGCTCTTTCCAGTGGATCTTCAGCATGTGACTGGTGAAAGTACTCTGCAGCTAATTCACTAAGTGTGTCCACATAGAAAGTCTGACCGTCGATGGTTGGTCTCTTTACCAGCTTGTTCATATCAAAACTCATCTTCAGATCACCCACATTCAGAACTATCTTACCTCTCTGACAGTCAATCATTGCACCAGCTGTAGCTAAGAAAGATCTGCCCAAAATTAGTGGATCCTTTGGTTCCTGTCCATATTGTAGAACCACAAAGTCAGTAGGTATCGCGCATTGGCCGATAATTATAGGTACATCCTCCAATACTCCTTCGGGAATCCTGACCGTTCTGTCTGCTAGAACCAGTGATATCCTAGTGGGTCTGAAATCAGTCATACCGAGCCTCTTAGCAACTGAGAGAGGCATAAGGTTCACACTGGAACCAAGATCACATAAGGATCTTTCGAATCTCTCCCTGTAGATGGTGCAATCCAATACGAAGCTCCCAGGATCTTTCAATTTCTCATGGGACCTGCCTTGAATCACTGCACTACATACCTCACTGATCATCATCACACTTTCTTCATCAGTCCATTTGCCAGCAAACATGTCTTTAAGGCATCTCCTCATCATTGGTGAAGTATCCATGGAGTCAAGCAAAGGCACTTCAACTTTCACCCTTTTTATCATCTCTTTGCATTTAGCATACTGCCTCTCGCTTTTAGCCTTCCTGGGATTCTTAGGATAGGGTACTTTAGGCTTGTACACCTTCTCTGTCGATTGCTTTGGATCCTCTGACTTTTCATTCTCGGCAGTCGTCTTGCAACGATCGTTACTAGATTTGTGTTGATCGTTGCTGGGTGACTTCGCGACATCAACTTCTTTGTTATCGCTTTGCGTCGACCGTTGCTTTGTAGCATCGATCGATGCATCGCGAATGTCACGGATTTCATCTTCTAACTCTTCGATTTCTGTGAGTTCTTCAACGCTCAGCTGCCTGTTCTGGTTGGGTAACAGTTCCTTACCACTTCTCAAAGTCACTGCATTGCATTGGTATTTGGGATTAGTGTCTGTTCTTCCTGGAAGATATCCATTTTCCCTCTGAGCATGTCCAGCAGTTCTCGCAACCTTAGCATCAAGCTCCTTCATATGTGTACTTAGACATTCAATCTTCCCATCTAGCTCCTTATGGACTGTATCTATTCTCTTGTGTATGTCTGCGGTACTCCTAATCTGTCCTTCCAGTAGCTTGTCCATCATTGCTGCCATCTTAGCTTCAAAATCAGATCCGTAGGCTCTCTGAGAACTATTTGTCTGTCCTCCACCAGAAAATCTGTTTCCAGATTGATATCCCAATCTGTTTCCTTGGAAACCAGATCCTCCGATGTAATTCACATCTTCTCCCTGAGTGTCCTTCTCAGTCTGAATCACTTCTACTTCTTGAGCAAAATGGACAGCTTTCTTCTCACTTAGAAGAGTGTAGATTTTGTCCACCCTGGATCTTAATTCAGCCATCTCTGTTTTATCTACACTTCCACTAGGCTTCTTCCTCCTCTCATCCATGGTCTTGCAACTGTTGCTGCTAATCAAATTCTCGATCAACTGCTTAGCTTGTGTAGGAGTCCTGGTGTTGAAGTTGGCATCACTAGAATTATCCAGCGCTTGCTGATACGGAAGATCTATTCCTCTGAAGAAGATGCCAATCAGCTGAACTTCAGTGAATCCATGGTGCGGACAGTCACGCTGATACTGCTTAAATCTCATCCAGGCAGTCTTTAAAGGCTCCACAACTCCTTGGGAGAAAGTAAGTATGTCCTGTCTAGATTGGTCTGAACGTGCATTGTCATAGAAATGACGCAGGAACTCACTCTTTAAGGCTGCCCAAGTAGTATACTGACCAGGTGCCAGTTGTCTCAGCCATGCACTAGCGTCTCCAGCAAGACTGTGCGGAAATAGCTTAAGGAACAGATAGTCCTGGCAAACTCCATCGTATTTCATACCAGTAACTATGTCCTCAAACTTATCTATGTGATCCATAGGCTGCTCTGATTGAAGACCATGAAAAGCAATCTGCCTCATCAGTTGGTAGTAGATAGTCTTTACCTCAAAGTCGTTCCTCTCAAAGGCAGGAAGCACTAAAGCTGCTCGGTTCGCATGAAACTCGTCAGGTCTGTTGTAATCAGCTAATGTCCTTTCACGGGCAACCATCTGGCCCAGTAGTTCAGCTTCATCAGGGATCACTTGTCCCTCAGCATCAATCCTATGCCCAGCAGCATTGTAAGGATTGTTCTCTGGATCCCTCAGGATTCCATCAGCATCTGGTATCAAGATCAAGCGTTCTCGTACCATTTTCTCTCTCTTTTCTCTTCTGATTGTTCTTTCTAGACGTCCAAGTTCCTCTAGATTGAGATTAACCAAGCTCGAGTTCGGATTACTTCTAGTGTTCTGCGTTGGCATAAACTGTCTGTAATCGTCCAGCAACGATCGATGCTATCAGTGCAACGATCGGTTCAATCTCAGAATCGCTTAGTGTCGATCCACGCAAGATGTGCAACGGTCGACGCAAGGCGATTTCGGTACCTGCGACAGAAAGAATCAGAGAAAAGAATCAGTAAAATCAAAATAAAACAAAAACGAAAAACAAAAACAAAAACGAAAAATTTCTAGTAAAACCCTAAGTTCGGTCCTATCGAAGACTCAAAGAGTCCCCGGCAACGGCGCCAAAAACTTGATAGGTCGAGTTTTAATCCCTATTCTAAACTGCAAGTGCACAATATAGTCAATGTAGTATATAGGGTTATCGAATCCACAGGGACACTTGGTCTCAAGAGAATCAAACCGTAGGAATTAATACTAGAAATAAGCAAGTAGTGATTGTAATGAATTGCGGTGCAAGAAAGTAAACAGTAGCAGGAAATCGGTTTGTAAGCAATAAACTAAAAGCGTCAAGCCTAGGGTATTCTCAGGAAATCAGACAAGCAGACAAGTTAATCAGTCAGGATCAAATTAAACTCAGTTCTAGAACTCAAATCACGGAAATAGAATTAACCAAATCTCTTTGCGAAAACTCTCTAAGTCTAAGTGCAGTAATCCAAATCTCTTTGCAATTACTAACAAATTAAACTAGCATTAAGTTCAAGTTCGATATGTTCACAATTAAACTAAACCAAATCTCTTTGCGAATAATTCAATTGCTCAACCTAAATAGTTCAGATTCCTAAACCCCACTCTCGTGACGTATTTAGCAACCTAGGATCTAGATTCTAATTGATCAGGTTAGAACTAGCTTTAAGCACAATTTAGTTTGAAGAACATTCTAATCATATGAATCCTAACTGAATTAAACAAGTCTAGCAAGTCATCAAACCCTAATGAGAAACCCTAAACTCAACTATGGATCTACTCAGACATGATTGATGAAAACATAATCATAGAATAAATAGATTGCATATAAGAAATTAAAATATCAAAGGGGTTCGAAATCTTCTCCAAAATAAATGAATACAAGGAAATAGATCAGCCCCGAAAACTCTAGAAATCTCTTAGCTCTAAGTATGAAAGCGTATCTAAATTAAACACCAAAAACTAGTATATATAGGCAAAATCTCGGCTGGGGCTTCTGTGTAAATACTGAAAGTATCTTGGGCTTCTTTGCAAATCTTCAATACTGGTTACGCCGACGCGTACGGCCCATCTCGCGACTGCATCGACCGATGCACAATGCGTGTCGATCGATGCAACATCAAATAATCGAACAGTGAATAAAGCTCTCGGCCAAAACGTCCCAAAATGCCCAAAATGCTCCATATATCTCCAATTAGCTCCAAACCTGATTTAACCTGTAAAAGACTCTAAACTAATACAAAAGACTCTAAAAACACAACTATATCATGGTATAAAGTGGGTAAAAACCATGATATATCATTAAACTAGGAGAAAGTAATGAGAAAACTAAAAGCAAGCAGAAAAGTAAATCAGGTAGCAGGATTGATTTGAAAGCAATTAACTAAAAGCGCTAAGTCAAGGGAGTTCTCAGGAAATCAGACAAGCAGATCAGATAATCAGTCATGATCAAATTAAGTACGGTTCTAGAACTCAAACACGGATATAGAACTAACCAACTTTCGTTGTGAGAATTCTCTAAGTCTAATAGCAGAAATCCAAATTTCTTTGTAATTCCTAACAGATTAAACTAGCTTTAAGTTCAGGTTCGATATGTTCACAATTCAATTAAACCAAATTTCTTTGTGAGTAATTCAATTGCTCAACCTAAATAGTTCAGATTCTAAATCACACTTTCGTGTCAATTTAACAACCTAGAGTCTAGATTCTAAATGATCAAGTTAGAAACTAGTGTTAAGCATAATTTAGATTGAAGAACAAATATGATATGAATCCTTAACTGAAATAAATAAATCTAGCAAGTCATGAAATCCTTAATAAGAATCCCTAAACCTAACTATGAATCTACTCATACATAGATAATGAAAACATAATCAATGAATAATTAGATTGCATAAAAGAGTAAGAAACAAAGGGGTTCAAAATCTTCTCCAAAAGCAGGAAGCAATACATGTTCAGACCAGCCCCAAAAAGCTCTAAAAACTTTCAGCTCAAAGTATGAAAGCGTAATGTAAATCGTATCTAAAAACTGATGTAAAAACCTAATTATATTAGCCTAATCACGTCTTGGGGCTTCTTTATAAATACTGGAAACATCTGGGCAAATATGCAATTTCAGCATTCTTCATTAAACTTTGCCGAGAAAGGCCCATCTCGCTCGTGTGTCGATCGATGCACAATGTGTGTCGATCGATGCAATCCTCTGTTCTGGACAGTGAACTCTATCTCTCGGGTCAAAACTCCAAAATGCTCCAAAATGCTCCATAGTCTCCAATTCCGCTCCAAACGTGCATGTACCTAATAACACCTGTAAATGACTCTAAAGAAACACCAAAAGACTCTAAAACATACTTATATCATAGTCTAAAACCGGTAAAAACCATGATATATCAACTCCCCCACACTTAGCCTTTGCTTGCCCTCAAGCAAAACAGAGAACGAAAAACATGGTGAAGAGGTTTGAAAACTTTCAGAAACTCTTTTCATCCTAGAAGCAACAACACTCAGATTCCCCTTAGTAAGCCACTGAAAGAATCACCTGCAAGACATCAAGACCAACATATACTTCCCCCACACTTAGCAACTGTCCTAAGTAAACTCCACAATCACATTCAAGCATTCAAATTCACCCTACTGACTTCTATAAGCTATTAAGTGCGGTCTCACCTAAGGATTATCGATCAAAGGGCACATGGATTCTTACTCTGTTAGCTCTAGACCACCATACTATCTTTTCTGGTTCCTTTCTTCTCTTTTCCCTTCCTTAGCAATCTGATTTTTCCCCATTGGGTATCATTTTTTTTATCAGTGCTCTTCCCGTTATGGGGTGTACTTTGGACACATTCCATGAATGCACAAGAGGTAATAGTGGTTGCTACCACTCCCGTGACCACTTCGGAGCTACTAGCTCATCCTCAGTTTATTATTCTCTTTTTTTACTTTAAGAGAAGGGGAGAAGGGAACCTTACTCGGACAGGTTTACAAGCTGTGTCAGAACTAACAGAGGAGTCCGACTCAAGGTATATCAAGCCCTTAGGTGAGAAAATTAAGTCAAATTAAGGGTGAAGTCAGTAAATGATCCTCTGATACCTGAAGTGATGTGGGTGTCCTCAGTAGGCTGATCTGTGTTGGGTTTTCTAATAGTCATAGATTGATCATGCAACTTCATCCCAATGGTCACTTAAGTTCCTGCAAGTGCTGTTAACTTCTCAAAAATTCACTGTTTCTTACTTAAACCGTTTTGACTCAATAAAACAAATTTTTGAAAAATAGGACTGACTCTAAGAAAACAGAAAGATAAAAGTCAGTACCACCTCCCCCACACTTGAAACACACTATCCCCAGTAGTGTCAAGCTAAGGATTGGTAAAAGAAACTAAAAATGTTAAGGGATTAGTTAAGTTCTGTTTGATTTTTACCTGTCTCGCTCATGCATCGATCGTTACGCATAAATGCGACGATCGTTGCAAGGCGATTGTGATATGAGTCGATCGTTGCTCAGGTCCGCAACGATCGCTGCAATGTGATTTTTGTGTTGTGACGATCGACACACAGGGCCGTGTCGATCGTTGCATTGCGATTTCTCAGAACAGTCAGCAGTTAGCAGGTTAGTCCGTGAGAAATTATCAAATTTCAAACCTGCAAGCTGAAAATCAATGCAAACAAGAAAAATCAAAGCAAAAGATAGTCTCAAAGTAAACACATCATCCAAACATAAGTATCCTAAGAAAAATCAAAAGAAAAATGCAAAAGAAAAAGTGAAAAAGAAATACAGAACCGATGTCTGAAAATGCCACTACTCTCACTCGTCATTTATGCCATCATAGCGATCAGTACCGCTCGGATCACCGGGAGTTGGAGTACGCTGTCGACGTCGACTGGCAGGAACGGGCTGATAAATCTATGGCTGTCTTCTGCAAGTGCAGCTACGCATGTAGTTCCAGATGCTCCGTAGAATACCATCCTGATGCTCTCTCCACTCTCCCTCAGACATCTCACTTAAAGGTACTGAAGACTCAGGATAAGGACCAATGTCATGTGCAGAAGGAGCAGCAGGTGCATGCGCAGAAGAAGAAGAAGGGCGTGTAGAAGGCTCTCCCAGTGGATGAGCCATCGTAGGCACATTGTGCTGATCGCGCATAGGAGGCTGGAAACTCAAAGCAGCCAACGTATCAATCTTGGTCAGATCAGAAGCAGGAAGATCTATACCACGCTTCGTAGCGTTAGTTTCATAATAGACCCATATACGTCCCTCCTTCAGCCATGTGGCACTCTGCAGGTGGGTAAAATCCATGAACTCCTTACTCTCATCACACTTTGTACCCTCTAGAGGGATCCTGAAATGCCTGAAGATGGGAGTAAGCAGACTCCCCACTGTCTCAGTGTCCTTCCCATCGAATGGCTTCTTCTGCAATGAGCACAAGTGATGAGCAAACACAGCTCCTAAGTTAAGTCCTCTGGTGGGATCTCTCAAATCAGTATCAGCAAACTGCTCCCTTAACCCAATGAAAAGCATCTCCAGCTCATTCTTACGCATCTTGTTTGCTTCAGATTTGCACAACAAAGTATATCCCAAGATGCGTAACACATATCTGAGAACAGGATGCCTAACCTGAATCTGCTTCGTCGTCCTCGAGCAATACCGACCATTACCAATACAGTCCCAGAAAAACTGAGCTTCCGGCACATCCCACTCAAGAGCTATATTGGTGCGTGTAGGCTCAACGCTGAATCCATAAATACGGCAGATATCAAGAAGGGGAATCTGATACCTGACTTCTAGGCTCATGAAGGTGAAGACACCCCCTGAAGCTCTCCTGCACTCTGGGTCACGATAAATAACTCTGCAGGTGGCCAACAACTGTCTTCCCAGATCAGGATACAACTCATAGTGCTGCATAGGCATCGTCCCCAGACCAATGCCCTTAACTAATGCCAGCACCTGCTCATCAATGCCTAGACTTCTACAAGTCCAATAGTCAGCAAACTTGGTTGTCTTGATTTTCATGTCACACCAACCATTGTAGAGTAGTGTATCGTCCTCATCCCAGTGCTCATGTAGAGGCCTCTCAGTGAATGTGTCAGTCTTAAGCAGCTTGCTAATCTCCATGTCTGTTGGGATTTTCTCCTTATCTGCCTTAGGCCAAGGCAACTGTATGGCTTCCCGATCTCTCTGATAAGGCTCAGGTTGTGGCGAGTCTCGAAGAAACCACTCAACTGGCGGATGAGGATGATCTGCAGCTGCAGCTGCTGTGGTAGCTCTGTGTTTGCGAGGTTGTCCGCGAGGAGGCATCTGCAATCAAGAAAATAATGCACTATTAGTCACGGCAGAACTCTCTGTGAAGTCGCAATGCAACGACCGTTGCACAAGTGCAGCAATCGTTGCAAGGCGATTTCACAGTCGTCAAATAATCCTTCAAATCGTGCAAAATCAGTCCCACAATCACAACAACAGTATAATCTCATCATAAATCAGCCTATATCAAGCCTATATCAGTACGAAATCATCATTCTAAATGTTGGGAATGTCCTGAAATCACACTTGTGATCACTCTAGAGATAGTTGTGTTGTCGAGATTAGACATTCATATGATACTGGGTAATCGTAATGCTTTGCTAGAAGCCACTTATGATCCATGAGTTTAGAACTCATTACTAGTATTATATGATCCTACAGGGTCACACACCTAAGCAGACTGGATACACTTCATGTGGGAATAATCATTAAAGTAATGATCAAGTTAATGTGTATTTGATACACATTAATATGCGAGTTTTGAGGGTGTGTCGATCGACACAAGTGTTGTGTCGATCGATGCAAGGCGCATATCGAAACAATGTTTCGGTTTAATGACTTAATTAATCTTGGTTGGTTCGGTGATTAATTAGATTTTCCCAGGTCTATATATATGTGATATAGCACGACCTGGAAGAAAAGTTGAAGCCTAATCGCAGCCACCTCTCAGAAACACAAGCATCCTGAAGAGATCCGATCTCCCGGCACTAGCATCCCGGAGGATTCCAGTCTGTGTGCGTGTGGATACCAGTAGAGGCGCAACACGTGAGGCGCTTGAGAATCTCGAATACCTGCCAATCTTCCGCTGCTAATCTCCAGGTAATTCGAGATCTGATGTAGATTCAATATACCTAGACCCTGGATCCTAGGCTTGGAATTATACCTAGGGTTGCTAATTGGGATTAGAACTGCTAGAAATTCCTTCAGTGGTATCAGAGCCTTAGGGTTTATCCTATTGAATCTAATAGCATGATGATTAGATTAGTTGAATCTGGATCGTTTTATGCATGCTAAATTGAATTTTGTTCAATGTAGTCTCGTTTAGAATTTTTTGTTCGAAAACGATTCTAGGGTTTTTCGCATGGTGTCGATCGATGCCAATCCGGCGTCGATCGACACAAGGCGAAAACCCAAACATAATTTCGCCTTGTGACGATCGACACAAGAGTTGTGGCGGTCGACACAGACCTTGCAATTAGGATAATCGGTTCAATTGAATTGGACCGGTTGTTGAGCTTGGTTGAAATTGGTTAAACCGCTTGGAACGGTTTATTGCGATTGGTTTGATTTGGTTGGTGTCGACCGACACTAATGTAGTGTCGATCGACACTGACCGGTTATCGAAACCGGGTCAATTGGACTGATCGGTTATAGCAATTTGGTTTTGGTAGAATTGTGTCGATCGACACTAAAGTAGTGTCGGTCGATACAGGATCAAAAGCTTTCGGTTATTGAACCTGAAATCACAGAACCAAACCAAAATAAATCCAATTATTAGAATAATTAAAACTTAATGAAATTTGTTGCTTTAATTAATTATAATCCTTTTAAGATACACATATGATGTGTATATTAGATTAAAATTTCCGTTCCTCAACTAAATATCAAGTATTTTAGATGTCTTTCCAATCTTGTCAACTGTCAAGACTTGTTTCATTGTGCGATAGACTTGCAGTGCAAGGTGTCCACAATTACATGAGTAAGACAGGAAGTAATCGTGTTGATGGACTTGCAGTGCAAGACGTCAACAATTACATGACTTAAGAGATTGGTTTACTTGACTGAGTCATCAAAATCGTTTTGGGCCCAGAGACATCAGGTGGATTGGATATAAGATGTCAATCCACAACCAAGAGTTATATTGGATATAACTAGCAAAGTTGTTGCGTACCTATATAGCTAAAATTTGGGCGATAGCCAGTGGCTCACTCAAGTTTCAGTGAAGTATGGGTCTTGGATCATTATATTCACTTGAGGAAACATTGTCTAGAATATAATGCGAGTCTTCTTAATAGTTAAGATTTCTCATTTCTTGAACATCATAACTAAAACCTCTCTTGTTTTCAGCTATGTCTAGCTCAAACCATCATATCAATTTCTCCCTGCGATCCGTCCTTGAGAAGGACAAGTTAAATGGATCCAATTTTCTTGAATGATATCGGAATTTGAGAATTGTTATCAAACAGGAGAAGCAGAACTATGTCCTTGAGAAAGTTCTCCCCAAAAAGTACCGAGCCAATGTCTGGCAGTCAGATAAGGATGCTTGGGATAAGCATTCCAATGATGTGGTCGATGTGAGTTGTCTCATGTTGGCTACCATGAACTCGGACTTGCAGAAGCAATATGAGTACGTGGAGTCGCCAATAGAGATTATCAATGGCCTGAAAAGTATGTTTCAGGAGCAGGCACGAAATCAGAGATACCAGACGGTTAAGTCTCTAATTGAGTGCAAGCTACCAAAGGACGGACCAGTTAGTCCTCATGTCATTAAGATGATGGGTAATATTGATAACCTGGGGAAACTGGATTGTCCCATTAGCCAAGAGTTGGCTACTGACATCATTTTGCAGTCACTGCAGTCAAACTATGATCAGTTTGTTATGAACTATAACATGAACAACTTGACAAAGACTTTGACAGAGTTGCATGGGATGCTCAAGACTGCTGAACCTAACATCAAGAAGGACACCCCAAATGTCCTTATGGTACAAAAGGGTAAAAGGTTTAAGAAACTTGGTAAGAACAAAGGTGATGGCAAGACGAGCTCGATTGTGAATCAAAGCGAGTATAACCTATTGGATCCCCTAGGATCTAGGGTTTGTTATATTGAAATTACCAACCTCGTTCTTACCTCAGATCTGGCAGCGGAATGGAATGGTGAACGAGATCTAGCGAATCAAGTGCTTCGCCTCTACCAAGCACACACTCACACAACCTGGAACGCCGGGATGCTAGTGCCGGATTCAGGGAATGAATTTTCGATGTCTCTGCTTTTCTCTCTGAGAATGACATCGACGACTAGGGTTCAGGTCGACCATATAAACCTTTATATATCGACCTGGAAATGACATCTCCAAACCCGTCGGAGAAGCCCAACTCGTTTATGTCAAAACCCGATATGCATCGATCGACACACTTACTGTGTCTATCGACACACCTTCTCGAAAAGCCTGCATCGATCGACACACTCATGTATCGATCGACACATACATCATAAAACTCTATGTCAATGTGTATCCAATACACATCAACGTGATCATTATCAAATGATCATTCCCATATGTTAGCTTCCAGATTGCTTAGGTGTGTGACCCTATAGGATCATATAATACTGGCAGTAAGTCTACAACTTACAGATTACAAGAGGCTTCTAGCAAAGCATTATAATCACCAGTATTATACAAACGATTGATCTCGATACACAACTACTATCATGAGTGAGTAAAAGTGTGATTTCAGGACACAATCCCAACAATCTCCCACTTGTACTGGAATCATCAATTCCTACAATCCTTTTGTCTCTATATCTCGATTTGGCATAAGACAAGATTAGTGTCATTCTTATTAAGCCAATATCATGTTTATCGAACTCCTGATCTATACTGAACAAAACAAACAACTGAACTACAGTTCGTTTGAGTGCGGCCACACATTTTCTCAGCATAAAATCTTCGATAGGCCCTGAGATATTTATCTCCCGTTATTCAGGAGGGACAAATCCCATCTTGTTCCATCCCTGTTCCTTTACACACTTCATGATACACCTGAGAAGTGCCTTTATAGCCGCCAGTTACGGATCGACGTTTGACAAGGTCAAGGTGCACCAATTCATATGCAAGAAAGCATGATGAACTCAGGTCTAAGGACTATACTCAATAGTCGTAATGAGAACCTCTAATGACACAGATATAACTATCTTGGAGACTTCTCATTAGCGGGTCACGTCCGATCATATGTTCACCAACATATATCTATGTGACTGACTGTGATACTCATATCATTGACTCCATGAAACTTAGTCAACAGTCACCTCACAAGCTAGTCTCTCGCGGTTGTTATTGTCCCACTTTAACAACCTCGACTAGGGCTACATCATAATTTATGTCATTTGTTACTTATAGGGTTTCATGATCAAGTCCTCAACTTGATGGCCTATAATATGACATAAACTTATTTTGGGACCATTATTTAATTATCCAATAGTCAAATAATGTTGATGTCAGTTTTTCATAAACATGACCATATCATATTTATCTGAACATCATAACTAAACTAACTCCCACTAGAATCAAGACCAAGTCTTCAGATTTCTAGTACCTACAGCAACAGTGTTCAACTCGTGCTTAGGTTGTGAGAGATGCTGCGGTGTTCTTGCTTGGAACCATTCCAACAAACCACACCGCTATTCTTTAATGAGCACTATTCTACGGTCCTCTGCTTGGAAACCTTTCCAATAGACAGTACCGTTACACAGGCAAAATGACATAACCAGGTGAGAACCGGGAATCATCTTTGTCCGTCTAACTACTCATAATTGATTCGTCTATTTCTCAGTTGTACAAGAACCTATCCTTAGTGTTTCTCAAACACTTGGGGATATTCCTTTACAACTGTCCAGTGACTCTTACTGGAACAAATTGGTATCTTCTCGTCATGCTTTTATGCGTCAGATGCATTTAGACGAGCGCATAATATGGCATTCATGATGGATTCTATTGCATAAGCAAAAGGAATCACACTCATTAGACACTAGCTCAGCCAGTGTCCAAGACACTTCATCTTGCTAAGATCATTGCCATAAGACCTTTGGTGTAAAGCCATTCTTGGAATCATGCATATTGGAACTGTCCAGTACCTTATAACCATAATGGTTATGACACGATCCAATTAGCTCTTCTGATCCATCTCAATGGACCCATATTCCAAGAACTCACGCGACTTCTCCCATGTCTATCGTTAAATTTGACTTCCGACCAAAATATTGGCAAGACTTTAGCGTCGGAACGTCGTTTCTGAGATTAAGTACGTTCTTAACATACAGTTTGAGAATTGCAATTACGCTTCCACTAGTTTACTTGTAAACGCACTGTTTCTATTCGTTCCTGATCGAGTCAAAGCCTTTGACCGTTTTAACAGAACATAGATTCCAACTCCAAGATGCTTGCTTCAACCGGGGAAGCTAACATGCATAACTAGCCAACTCCAAGATGCTTGCTTCAACCGGTGAAGCTAACATGCATAACTAGCCTCGGTTTCGTTAGGACAACCAGCGAAGCAGCACTTATCAGATTTGGGTTCAAGTTTGTTTGTTGACAACTGCCTTACACAAACCTTGCAATCCCAATTAATCAGAAAAACATATTTGGAAATCACCCAGTCCACATCCAATGTGGTGTTTTTCACTGATTCTGATAGAAAACTTATTTAGCGTAAACATGTTCATATTAGAGCGTATTTTAAAAAAATAATGGAAGATTCATGTGACTCATCATTAATCAGAGCATATTCAATAAGATCCGATTCATTCTCTCAGAAACACCATTCAGGTTTTCTGGGAGAAAAGAGCTGTGATATGGCTTCACACTCACTTAGATGATCACTCAATTCTTGACTCAAGTATTTTCCTCCGCGATCTAATCGAGGATATCAATACTTCTGTCAAATCGGTTCTATACTTCATTCTAAAACTCCTTTGATCATTCCAAAGGATTCTGACTCGTGTCTCATCAAATGAACACAGTCATACTTATTGAAGCCATCAATAAGTCAATGAAGTATTGAAGTTTTCCTTTGGCACTAATGTTCATCGGGCCGCATACATCAGTATGTGTAAGGCCCAATGAGCCTCTAGCCCGTTTCTTTAGCTCTGCTAAAGAAGCCTTAGTCATTTGGCCCAACAAGCAGAATTCATGTCTCAATTGATTTACAATCAAATGAACCTGAAGCCCATAACTTTGGAACTTCTGAATCCGCTGCGCTCTATTTGGTCAATTTGACTATGCTGAGGAAAAATCGAGTTCAAGTCATCAGACTTGAATCATTTGATATTTATGTTATATTTAAGCGTATGTTGGTTTAAGATATAAAATCCTTTCAAAAGGGGTGCTACCATATGATATTTCATTAAGATCAAAAGAGCAAAACTTGTCTTTTATCAGAATGAAAAACATTCAAATTCTTACAAGAAAATGAAAGACATTTCTGCATAAAGCAGGTACATAGCAGCAATTACTTAATTCAAAAACCAAGCTTGAAAGGGTCCTACAAGTGCAGAATCTCTACGGCTTATGCATCAACCATTGCTCCATACTAGGCACGCAGTTCCACTTGTCCTTTCTTCAACGTTCTACTGTTGCTTAGGCCCTGCATAATTCCAAAATATCAGTACCACAACCAGTATCTAATACTTATGTAGAACTTGAAATAATAACACAATACCTGAAGAAGAAGTACCGTACATCTTCTTCATCTCTTGTGAAACTTCCAAGAATTTAATGCAATCTCTTTTCCAATGCCCGTACTCATTACAATAGAAGCACTTTCTAACACCAGATGGGCCGGACTTGGGCTTATAAGATGACACAGACTTATCCTGATTCCAAATCTGGACGGCCCTGCCTCTACCCTTGCCAACACAAGATTTCTCAAATCTTTTACCCTTTATGATGTCTTGCTCTACTGTTTTGAGCATGCCATGCAGCTCAGTCAACGTCTTCGTCAAGCCTTTCTTGATATAGTTCTTAATGAACTTATCATAGATTGACGGCAGTGACTGCAGAATGATGTCAGTTGCCAACTCTAAGCTGACAGGACAATCCAGTTTCCCCAGGTTATCAACGTAACCCATCATTTTAATGACATGAGGACTCACTGGAACATCCTCTGGTAGTCTGCACCTAGTGAGAGACTTCACCAACTGGAATCTCTCAACTCGTGCCAGATCCTGAAACTTCAGTTTTAGGCTGGTGATCATCTCTATTGGCGACTCCATGTTCTCGTATTGAATCTTCAAGTACGAGTTCATGGTAGCCAACATCAGACCACGCACATCTGCCACATCAATATAATGCTTGTTCCAAGCATTATATACTGCGTTCGAGCGATTGGCCCCAAGCATTTCTGGAAGAGCTTTCTCAAGGACATAGTCCTTACTCTCCTGCTTGAGGATTAATCTCAAATTGCGATACCAATCCAGGAAATTTGACCCATTTAACTTGTCCTTCTCAAGGACGGGTCGTAACGAGAAGGTAGTTTTAGACATAGGCTGGAAAATTTAATCAAAGAAAATTTTAGTTATGATTTCAGGAAATGAGGAATCTTATCCAATAAGAAAACTCGCATTATATTCAAACAACGTTTCTTCTATGAATATAATAATCCAAGATCCATACATCACTAAAATATGAGTGGACGACTCGTCATTACTCAGAGTTTAGTAATCTAGGTAAGCAATCCATTGCTAATTGTACTCAGTACAATTCTTGGTCGTAGATGAGACAATCCATGTCTCATCCACTCTAACGTCTCTGGGCCCAAAACTTCTGACAGCCCAGTCAAGTAAACCAATCTCTTCTGTCTTGTGATCACTGACAGTCGCACTGCAAGTCTGTCAATGACCACCTACCTAACTCATGTTGCAGTGGATACCAAGGACTCCAAGACTATCTAACAAACGACACGAGTCTTGACAGTAGACAAGATTGGGCAAGACATCAAGATCACTTGATATTTAGTTGAGGAAATGGAACTTTAAAAGATTAGTAATTCAATCTCTTAGGTCATGCAATAGTTGATGTCAAGCACTGCAAGACCATCAACACTACTACCTGCCTTACTCATGTAATTGTGGACACCAAGCTCTTGGCAAGACTATCCAACAACTAAACGAGTCTTGACAGTTGACCTTATTGAAACTAAGCTTTGATCTAACACACACATCCAATGTGTATTAGACAGGTTTAGAACATTTTACTTCTAATTTTAATTAAGTTTCAATCGTTCTAATTTCAGTGGGTTAGGTCATTCGGTTCGGTTTCTTAATCATTTGGTTCAAAACCAAACGATTGCGGTTCACATCGTCACCATATGCGTCGTCTGACACACTTGGTCGACTCTTGATATGCAACCTTTCAGATCATCCGAGATAACCGGTCGAATCCAATTTAACCAGTTAATCTAATCGAACCGATTCAACCAGTTTTTACTAATTGCGATAATCGGTCCAATCCAATTGAACCGACTTATCCAATCAAACTAATCTTAACCACCTTAACCAAGCATGATGACCAGTTCAATCAAATTGAACCGTTTCAACCAATCGCAAGGTTTGTGTCGATCGACATTAAACTTGTGTCGATCGACACAACAAAGTATTAGGGATTTTGAATTAAACCGACATAACCATGTGAGATAATCAGTTCAATCCAATTGAATCGATCTATCCTTTCGCATAGTCTGTGTCGAACGATGCACCCAGTGCGTCGATCGACATAGTGCGATTTCAAATCTTTTGTATTTTCGCCGTGTATCGACCGATACACCCAGTGCGTCGATCGATGCTGTGCGAAAACCCTAATGTCTTTTACGAGTTTTCGCGATGTCTCGACCGACACAAGCTTAGTGTCGATCGACACCATGCGACAAACCCTAAAGTAATTTACGCGTTTTCGCTCTGTGTCGACCGACACACGCTTTGTGTCGATCGACACTATGCGACAAACACTAAAATTGTATTCGCTGTTTCGCGGTGTGTCGACCGCCACAAGCTTAGTGTCGATCGACACAGTGCGACAACAGCAGTTCGTCGTTTTCAACAGAGATTCAATCCGAGATTAATTTCTAGAAAACACGATTTAGCAGGCAATTAACTAATCAAATTCATCAATATTCGATTTAAATGCCTCAGATTCAATAGACTAAACCCTACCATGCTCTGATACCACTGTTGGATCCCCTAGGATCTAGGGTTTGTTATATTGAAATTACCAACCTCGTTCTTACCTCAGATCTGGCAACGGAATGGAATGGTGAACGAGATCTAGCGAATCAAGTGCTTCGCCTCTACCAAGCACACACTCACACAACCTGGAACGCCGGGATGCTAGTGCCGGATTCGGGGAATGAGTTTTCGATGTCTCTGCTTTTCTCTCTGAGAATGACAGCGACGGCTAGGGTTCAGGTCGACCATATAAACCTTTATATATCGACCTGGAAATGACATCTCCAAACCCGTCGGAGAAGCCCGACTCGTTTATGTCAAAACCCGATATGCATCGATCGACACACTTACTGTGTCGATCGACACACCTTCTCGAAAAGCCTGCATCGATCGATACACTCATGTATCGATCGACACATACATCATAAAACTCTATGTCAATGTGTATCCAATACACATCAACGTGATCATTATCAAATAATCATTCCCATATGTTAGCTTCCAGATTGCTTAGGTGTGTGACCCTATAGGATCATATAATACTGGCAGTAAGTCTACAACTTACAGATTACAAGAGGCTTCTAGCAAAGCATTACAATCACCAGTATTATACAAACGATTGATCTCGATACACAACTACTATCAGGAGTGAGTACAAGTGTGATTTCAGGACACAATCCCAACATAACCATGCTCCTAAGGTTAAACCTGGTCCTTCTAAAGATGATAAGTGCCATTATTGTAATGGTTATGGGCATTTGAAAGGAAACTGCACTAAATTCCTGGAAGATTATGAGAAGCTGAAGAAGACGTACGAGACTTCTTCTTCAGGTATTTATGTTATAGAAGTAAATGTTACTTCTTATGGTTCTACTTATTTGGTATTAGATACCAGCTGTGGTACTCATATTTTGTGAAAATATGCAGGGCCTAAGCAAAAGTAGGATTTTGGAGAAAGGACAAGTGGACCTGCGCGTGGGTAATGGAGCAAGAGTTGCTGCATTAGCTGTAGGAACATTTCATTTGTTTTGCCTTCTGGCTTGGTTTTGAACTTGAGAACTGCTACTATGTACCTGCTATAAGCAGAAATATTATTTCTATTCCTTGTTTGGATATGGAAGGATATCAGTTTTCAAATTAAGAATAAATGTTATTCATTTGATTACAATGATATGTTTTATGGTAGCGGTCCATTAGAGAATGGACTTTATGCTCTAAAACAAAATGTGCCTATCTATAACATTAGTACCAAGAGATTCAAGTCAAATGATACGAATCAAACTCTTTCTCTGGCATTGTCGTTTGGGCCACGTAAATGAGAAACGGATTCAGAAGCTCCATAGTGATGGGCTTTTGGGCTCATTTGATTATGAATCATGTGAGAAATGCGAATCTTGTTTATTGGGTAAAGTGACGAAGGCCCCCTTTCAACAAAAGGTAGTATCGATCGACACAAAAGGTGCGACGATCGACACAGGTCGCGAACGAACAAAATGAAAGGGCCAGTGACTTATTGGGCTTTATACATACGGATGTGTATGGCCCGATAAGCACAAGTGCTAGAGGAAACTTTTAGTACTTCATTACCTTTACTGATATTTCCAGTAGGTATGGTTATGTCTATTTGATGAGACATAAATCGGAATCTTTTGAAAAGTTCAAAGAGTTCCAGAATGAAGTACATAATCAACTTGACAAAAGTATTAAAGCTCTACGATAAGATCGTGGAGGTGGATACTTAAGCTAAGAATTCAGTGATCATCCGAGAGATTGTGGAATTGTTTCACAACTCACTCCTCCTGAATCGGACTTTATTAGATATGGTTCGATCAATGATGAGTCACTCAGATCTTCCATTATCCTTTTAGGAATACGCTCTAGAAATGTCTGCGTTTACACCGAATAGGGTTCCATCAAAATCAGTTACAAAGACACCACATGAGATGTGGAATGGAAATGTTCCCAATTTGTCTTTCATGAAGATTTGGGGTTGTGAGGCTTATATTAAACGTTAAATCTCTGATAAGCTCACACCCAAATCCGATAAATGCTACTTCGTTGGTTATCTTAAGAAGACCAAGGCATGTTACTTTTACTCCCATCGATCAAATTAATGGGTATTTGATACACATTAATATATGTGTTTAGAGGGTGTGTCGATCGACGCAAGTGTTGTGTCGATCGATGCAAGGCGAAGAACGATACAATTGACTGTGTTTTTCTTAGGAAAGATTTTCTTTCCAGGAAGAACAGTGGGAGTAAAGTACAACTCGAAGAAATTTGAAAATCACAGGAGACTGCTTAACCTGATGAGGAATAGCAGCAGTTGGATCTACAAAGAGTTGTAGAACCTACACCTGTGATGCCTGAAGTTCGCAAATCCGAGAGGATTCGTCACGAACCTGAGAAATTTGGATTTCTTGTAACCAATTGCCGTGATCTGGCTCCGAAAATGGCTGAAAGCCGCTGAATCCGAAATGGGATCCATGTCACATAACCATGTGTGGACTTTGGTTGATTTACCCGATGGTGTAAAATCCATTGAGTGTAAATGGATTTTCAAGAAGAAAAGTTGACATGGATGGTTATATTTAGATATACAAAGCTAGGTTGGTGGAAAAAGGTTTTAAGCGAATTTATAGTATTGACTATGAAGAAACCTATTCCCAGTCAATATGCTTAAGTCCATTCGGATTCTCCTAGCAACCGCCGCTCATTATGATTATGAGATCGGGCAGATGGATGTGAAAACAGTTTTCCATAATGGAATTCTGGAAGAGGATGTGTACATGACACAACCTGAAGTTTTCATTGATCCTAATGCTGCTAGGAAGGTATGCAAGCTTCATCGATCCATTTATGGATTGAAGCAAGCATCTCGAAGTTGGAATCTTCGTTTTGATGAAAAGTCAAAAGGTTTGACTTCATCAGGAACGAAGAGGAACCGTGTGTTTACAAGATAACTAGTGGGAGCGCAATTGCATTTATCGCATTGTATGTTGATAACATACTGCTTCTTGGAAATGAAGTTCCATTGTTTCAGTCTGTTAAGACTTGACTCGAAAGTTGTTTTTCGATCAAAAACATGGTAGAAGCCGTATACATTCTTGGAATATGAATCTATAGAGATATATTGGACAAGCTAATTGGATTGTGTCAAGATACTTATATGGATAAGGTCTTGCACATGCCCAGTATGCATGATTTCAAGAAGGGCTTCATGCCAATGACTATTTTGCATTATTCTTTGCAAGACGCAGTGTCCTTCGACACATGCGAGCGAGAGCGAATGAGGGTCAGACTACTACTAGAGGCATTGGATGTCTTAAGATGCGATCTTAATTTTATTGGGAGTTGTTGTTGTTGATTTTAGTTATGATATGATGTTCATGTAAACATAATTTGATTATGTTAATGAATTCTGACATCAGTATTATTTAATTATGTTATTAAATAATAGTCCCAAAGTAATTTATGACATTTTATAGGTCATCAAGTATGTGACTTGATCATGAAACCCTATAAGTGATAAATGACATAAATTATGTTGGTCCCTGGTCAAGGTTGTTAAAGTGGGACATTAACAACCGCGTGAGACTAATATGTGAGGTGACTGATGACTAAGTTTCGTGGAGTCATTAATAAGAGTATTAAAGTCAATCACATAGATATGTGTTAGAGAACACATGATCGGACATGACCCACTAATGAGAACTCTACGGGATAGTTATATAAGTGTCATGAGAGTTTTCATTACGACTATAGAGTATAGTCCTTAGACCTGAGTTCATCATGTTTTCTTACATATGAATTGGTCCGCTTTAACCTTGTCAAACGTCAGCCGTAACTGGTGACTATAAAGGCATTGATTGGGCGTATCATGAAGTGTGTGAAGGAACAGGGATGGAAAAAGATGGGATTTGTCCCTCCTATATAATAGGAGATAAATATCTCAAGGCCCATCGAAGATTTGATACTGAGAAATGTGTGGCCACACTCAAACGAGGTGATTGTCAGTCGTTTGTCTTGTCAGTATAAATCGGAGTTCGATGAACATGATTTTGGCTTAATAAGGATGACACGGATCTTGCCTTATGCCATATCGAGATATAGAGACAAAGGGATTATGGGAATAGATGATTCCAGTACAAGTAGGAGATTGTTGGGAATGTCCTGAAATCACACTTGTGATCACTCTAGATATAGTTGTGTTGTCGAGATTAGACATTCATATGATACTGGGTAATCGTAATGCTTTGCTAGAAGCCACTTATGATCCATGAGTTTAGAACTCATTACTAGTATTATATGATCCTACAGGGTCACACACCTAAGCAGACTGGATACACTTCATGTGGGAATAATCATTAAAGTAATGATCAAGTTAATGTGTATTTGATACACA
Source organism: Orychophragmus violaceus (assembly GCA_030180135.1). NCBI lineage: Eukaryota > Viridiplantae > Streptophyta > Magnoliopsida > Brassicales > Brassicaceae > Orychophragmus > Orychophragmus violaceus. The sequence continues at coordinate 30,189,174 of CM058232.1, read as the reverse complement.
TTAATATACGAGTTTTGAGGGTGTGTCGATCGACACAAGTGTTGTGTCGATCGATGCAAGGCGCAGATCGAAACAATGTTTCGGTTTAATGACTTAATTAATCTCGGTTGGTTCGGTGATTAATTAGGTTTTCCTAGGTCTATATATATGTGATATAGCACGACCTGGAAGAAAAGTTGAAGCCTAATCTCGAATACCTGCCAATCTTCCGCTGCTAATCTCCAAGTAATTCGAGATCTGATGTAGATTCAATATACCTAGACCCTGAATCCTAGGCTTGGAATTATACCTAGGGTTGCTAATTGGGATTAGAACTGCTAGAAATTCCTTCACTCAAGCGATAATCTTCTAATTCCAAAACCCTAAAATCGAATCCGAAAACGATGAATTTGAGAGACCTTACCTCGGAATTTCTTCGATTGGGTTAGAGAAATGGATAAACCGTGTAAAAACAAGAAGAATAGCACTTTGAATAAACGAAAATGATGAAGAAATGAGTGATTTAGGGATAGGAGATTCGTGTGTACGGACGGCGAAATTGGGAAGAAGAGAAGAGAGAAAAGGTTAAAGGCACTTACCTGGAACATGAATGCAACGATCGTTGCTAATGAACCGAACCGATTCTGGTTTAGCGCACGTGTACCTTTAATTTGCAATTTGAACCAGATGCAACGACCGCTGCATAAATGCATCGATCGTCACAAGGCGATTTCATCTCCTCGTCATATCTCCCTGCAACGACTGTTGCATAGGTCTGCGACGATCGTCACAAATCTCCAGACTCGTGTTCTGTAATGAAAACAAAGCAAAACCAAAACCAAAACGTGAAATCCTAAGAAAAACACCAAAAATAATATGTACAAACCAAACAATGGGTTGCCTCCCACTCAGCGCTTGTTTAAGGTCATTAGCTTGACCGGACGAACAAGATCAAGTTCCTGGAGGTTTCAACAGAGACTGTGATTGTCTCTGTGAAAGTCTCCTCATCCAAGGTGGAGAGTAGGCAGTATCTGTTGGAATTGTGTCCAGTAATCTCGGTACTGTCTCTAGAAAGTAAGAGTATGTCAATGATCAGACATAAGTCATATAATACTGGGGGTCATGATGGCTTGCTAGAGTCCGCTCATGATCTATGAGTCTTGTACTTATTGCCTTTATTATATGATCCCATATGGGTCACACGCCTAAGCTAACAGGAAAATGTGTAGGAACGGCTTAGCAGAAGTACGGTAAAAGTGCCAGGCATTTGTCGTACTTAGAGAGAGATAAATGGGTCTGATTAAATCCAAGGGATTTAATCAGATTGGTATTTGGGCCCAAAAGCCCAAAAGGGAAAGAGAAGGGTTTTATAAACTAAAACCCAAATCTCTTTCTCCCTAACCCTAGCCCCCAGCCGCGAACTCTCTCTCTTCCTGCGCCTCCTCTCCCTTGGTCTAGCAGCCTCTCTTCCTGCTTGGTGTGCGTGTGTGAACCTCTGGAGGAGTTATCACTTGGTGGCTCTCTGATCTCTGATATACCTTCTCTTTCCGCTGCATAAACAAGTATAAGGTGAGATCATAATGTTTCTATTCAAGAGAACCTAGATCCGCATGTATAGGACTGTTTAATCTGAAGAACTGAATCAGGATTAACAACCAAAACATCCTTCAATGGTATCAGAGCTATTGGTTCTGGTTTTTCTTGTTTAGATTCATGTTTAGGATTGTTTTTCTTGTTTAAAAAGTGTTTTGAATCAACTACTGATAAGAGAAATCACTTAAGCAACAAGAATTGAAACCTAAACAAACTAAAGAAAATCGCATGACCAAACTATATGATTTGGTATGCGTCGGTTTGATGATGCACGGACCGATCGCCAAAGGATCGAGTCGCGTGATCATCGGCTCGATCGTGAGCATGGCTGGACGTCGAGTGATCGATCGGATCAGCCGAGGATCGCACGATCGATTGCGATCGGATCGTCGCGGCCATCGTCCCGATCATCCAGCGTCGTCCCGCGTCTCGATCGCTCGGCGATCGCATGACGCACGACCGGCCAGCCCGCGATGTCCCGTCCCGTCCCGTCCCGACAGTAGTCCCGATCGTGGAAGCAAGCTGCTTGCGGCTGAAGCTGTCCCGATCGTGTCTTGCGTGATGATCACGGCTAGGTCATGATCGGATCACGTAGTGTCGTTTCGGTTCGGTTTAAGGTTCGGTTTAAAACTTGATTAAAATCAAACGTCTCGGTTTAATAAACAGATTTAATAATTTTATTAAGTTCTGGTTAAACCGGGATAAGAAATCCAAAGTCGAAATATTGGATTTTGTGCCTAAACCAGGATTTTCTAATTTGATTTGGTTGGACCAAATAAATTGAGAAAATCCGGTTTAGTAAATAACCGGTTGACAATTGTGGTCATCGTAGTAATTAAAATTTGGTTAGACCAATTTTAATGAACCAGACCGGTTATGTCATTTAATTGGACAATTGGGTCATGTCTTGGACATGGACCAATTCTTGGGCCTCGGGCCAAGAAGTTAAAACAATTGGGCCAATTATTTGAGTCTTTCTTCAGATTTAATTTAAAATTTATTTTATAAAATTATAAATCGATTTTAAATTAAAGTTTCCGAAATTTTGAAATTAGAAAGTTTCTTAAAATAGAAGTTTCTAGATTTGCGGGTTTTGGATTTTAAGAAATTTCTAAAGTTAGAAAGTTTCCGGTTTTAGAAAGTTTCCAATTTTAGAAAGTTTCCAAAAATAGTAGGTTTCCAAAAATGGAAAGTTTCCCAAAATAGTAATCTTCTATTTTGGGAATGAAATTTTAATAAACCTACGAACCTCAAATAATATCAAGTGTTGGATGTCTTGTCCAGACTATGTCAGCTGTCGAAGCCCATTCAATTGTATTCATGGCCTTACAGTGTGAGGGTGTCTACTTTTGCGTGGATAAGACGGTTTGTGATTCATAAATGTCATTGGGAGTCCCAGACATTAATGATTACATGACTGTATAGTCTGGTTTTCTTGACTAGGCCATCGGGAGTCCCGGGCCTTGAGACATCAGAGTGAATTGGGCCTCGGGCCCAGATTCACAACCAAGAGTTATATCACGGATATAATTAGCCGACATAAGGCTTACCGATATAAGCTAAGGTTGGGTGACGGCCAGTGGCCCACTTTGATCTTAGTTATATGTGGATCTTGGAATCATTATATTCTATTGAGGGTAACTTAGGTTATTGAATATAATGCATGATTGATCATATTAAGTATAATATAAGATTAATCATATTGAACATATTAACTAATAACCTTTTATCTTATATATTTCAGCTATGACTACTACAAGCACACAAAACACATTCTCAATCCGGTCTGTTCTCGAGAAGGAGAAGCTGACTGGAACGAACTTCCTGACGTGGTCAAGGAACTTGAGGCTGGTCCTCAAGCAGGAGAAGAAGGATTATGTCCTTCGTGATCCTCTCCCCGAGAGGCCTGCTAACAATGCCGCCAGGACTCTGCATAATGCTTGGGAAAAGCATTCGTCAGATGAAAATGATGTGTATTGCCTTATGTTGGCGACAATGACTGCTGAGCTGCAAATGCAGTTCGAGAGTGTGTTGTCACCAATTGAGATAATGGCAAGCCTGAAATCGCTTTTTCAGGAGCAAGCAAGGACTGAGAGGTTTCAGACAGTTAAGAACCTCTTAGACTGTAAGTTGGCTGCAAATGCGGCAGTGAGTCCTCATGTCTTGAAGATGATGGGTTATCTCGATCATCTTCAGAAACTCGACTGCCCTATCAGCCAGGAACTTGCCTGCGACATCATTCTGCAGTCATTACCTGCAAGCTATGATCAGTTCATTCTGAACTTTAACATGCATGGCTTGAGTAAGACATTGCCTGAGCTTCCCGGAATGCTCAAGACTGCAGAGCCCAACTTGAGGAAAACCGCCAAGGACCCCAATGTGCTTATGGTGCAGAAGGGCAAGGGGTTTAAGAAATCCTCTGCTAAGGATAAGGGAAAGGCCAAGGCTGTCCAAGTCGCGGACAAGGACACGCCAAAGCCCAAGCCCAAGTCCAAGGCTGGGCCAACTGACATATGCAGGTTCTGTAAAGAACCAGGGCATTGGAGGAGAGAATGTAAGAAATTCCAAGAAGGTCTAAAGGAATTGAAGAAGAAGACTCTCGAGACTTCTTCGACAGGTATTTTTGTTATAGAAGTTAATACGACTACTTCTGATAATACCTCATGGGTTATGGATACTGGTTGTGGGGCTCATATTTGTACTAATATGCAGGCACTCAGCAACAGTAGAAGGCTGAAGCAAGGACAAGTGGAGCTACGAGTTGGGAATGGAGCGAAAGTTCCAGCACTAGCTGTAGGCACATACTTGTTGTCTTTACCTTCGGGATTGATTTTAGAACTCAATAATTGTTATTTTGTACCTGCTATAAGCAGAAATATTATTTCAATTTCTTTGTTGGATTTGGAAGGTTATGATTTTTCAGTTAAGAATAAATTATGTTCCTTCAATCGCAACAATTTGTTCTATGGTTCTGCCCCTCTTACGAATGGGCTTTACATACTCGATCAATCCGCGCCAATTTATAACATTAATACCAAACGGTTCAAACCTAATGAGGAGAACCGAACGTTTCTATGTCATTGTCGTTTAGGGCACATCAGCGAGAAACGCATCAAGAGGCTCCATTCGAATGGACTTCTTGGCTCATTTGACTTTGAGTCATGTGAGAAATGCGAATCCTGCATGATGGGCAAAATGACACGGGCCCCCTTTAATAAACCTAACGAGAGGGCCAGTGACTTATTGGGCCTGATACACACTGACGTGTGTGGCCCAATGTCCACAAATGCAAGAGGAAACTATCAGTACTTCATTACCTTCACTGATGATTTCAGTAGGTATGGATATGTTTATTTAATGAAACATAAGTCTGAATCTTTTGAGAAGTTCAGAGAATTCCAAAATGAAGTACAGAACCAACTTGGCAAAAGCATTAAGGCTCTTCGGTCCGACCGAGGAGGATAATACTTAAGCCAAGAATTCAGTGATCATCTAAGAGAGTGTGGGATCATGTCCCAACTCACTCCTCCTGGAACACCTCAATGGAATGGTGTGTCTGAGAGGAGAAATCGGACCTTATTGGATATGGTTCGATCTATGATGAGTCACACAGACCTTCCAATATCCCTTTGGGGATATGCTCTGCTAACAGCAGTGTTCACTCTAAATAGAGCGCCATCGAAAGCAGTAGCAAAGACACCATATGAATTATGGACTGGATTGGCTCCAGTGTTGTCTTATCTTAGAATTTGGGGTTGTGAAGCCTATGTCAAGAGATTAATCTCAGACAAGCTTACACCAAAGTCTGATAAATGCTACTTCATTGGTTATCCGAAGGAAACCAAGGCTTATTACTTCTATCTACGTTCCGAGAACAAGATCTTTGTTGCCCGGGATTGTAACTTTCTTGAGAGAGAGTTTCTCTCTAAGAAAGACAGTGGGAGTAAGGTACTGCTTGAAGAAATTCAAGATGAACAGGATACTGCTCAACCTAATGAGGAAGAGCAGCAGGAGGACCTACAAGAAATTGTAGAGCCTGAACCTGTAGTACCTGAAGTTCGAAGATCCGGGAGGATCCGTCACGAACCCGAGAGATATCAAGGATTCCTCGTGACTAACTGTCATGATCTTTTGATCATTGATGGTGATGAACCATCGAACTTCAATCAAGCCATGATGGGCCCAGATTCCTCGAAGTGGCGCAAGGCCACTGATTCCGAAATGGACTCCATGTCGGTCAACCAAGTGTTTTCGTTGGTTGACTTACCCGCTGGTGTAAAAGCCATCGAGTGCAAATGGATCTTCAAGAAGAAGATTGACGTGGATGGAAATGTCCAGATTTATAAGGCCAGGTTGGTGGCAAAAGGTTTCAGACAAGTTCACGGTGTGGATTACGATGAAACCTATTCACCAGTGGCTATGATGAAATCTATTCGGATTCTTCTAGCAACTGCAGCTTTTCATGATTATGAAATTTGGCAGATGGACGTGAAAACCGCCTTCCTGAATGGTATTCTGGAAGAGGATGTGTATATGACGCAACCTGACGGTTACATAGATCCAAAGAATGTTGGGAAAGTATGCAAGCTTCATAAATCCATTTATGGATTGAAGCAAGCATCGAGGAGCTGGAATCTTCGTTTTGATGAAGCGATCAAGCAATTTGACTTCATCAGAAACGAAGAAGAACAATGCGTGTATAAGAAAACTAGTGGGAGCAAGATAGTATTTCTTATTCTGTATGTCGATGACATACTGCTTCTCGGAAACGACGTTCCAATGCTGAAGTCCGTAAAGGACTGGCTTGGAAGTTGTTTTTCCATGAAAGACATGGGTGAAGCCGCATACATTCTTGGAATCAGGATCTACCGGGATAGATCTAGAAGGCTGATAGGCTTGTGTCAAGACTCATACATTGACAAAGTCCTACAAAGATTCAGCATGAAAGATTCCAAGAAGGGCTTCACGCCAATGGTACATGGCACAACGCTAAGCAAGAAGCAGAGCCCTACGACGGCTGCTGAGCTTGAGCGCATGAAGAATATTCCTTATGCATCTGCAATAGGATCTGTCATGTATGCCATGATCTGTACTCGTCCTGATGTTGCTTATGCATTGAGCATGACGAGTAGATACCAGTCAAATCCAGGTGAAAACCATTGGATTGCCGTAAAGAATATCTTGAAGTATCTAAGACATACTAAGGATAAGTTCTTGGTGTACGGTGGAAGTGATGTGCTTAAAGTCAGTGGATTCACGGACGCAAGTTTCCAGACAGACCAAGATGATTTCCGGTCACAGTCCGGTTATATCTTTTGTCTGAATGGCGGTGCAATCAGTTGGAGAAGCTCCAAGCAAGACACCGTTGCTGATTCCACTACAGAAGCTGAATATATCGCCGCCTCAGAAGCTGCGAAGGAAGCTGTTTGGATACGAAAGTTCATTATTGAACTAGGTGTGATACCAGATGCGGCTGAGCCTCTAGCACTGTTTTGTGATAACAATGGTGCTATTGCTCAGGCAAAGGAACCAAGATCACACCAGAAATCCAAGCATGTTCTAAGAAGATTTCACTTGATACGTGACATCATTAATAGAAAGGAAGTTAAGATCAGCCGAGTTCAGACAGATGATAACGTCGCTGATCCGTTGACAAAGCCACTCCCAAGGCCTAAGCTCGAGTTTCTGACTGAAGCTGTAGGCATTAGAGACATTGAAATGTAATCTAAATTTGAGTGGGAGTTTGAGGGCTTTTATTTAGTTATTTGATATGTTCTTGTAAAACTTTCTTATGTTTAATGAAATTATTATTTCAAGATTATTTTAACTGTGATGAAATAATCGTTCCAAAATGATATAAACCATTTTATAGGTCATCGAAGTAAGTGACTTGATCTTGAGTCATCAAAGTCATTTAGCTTGATCATGAGACCCTATATTTGATAGATGGATTATATCATCCTGTCCCTAGTCGAAGGTTGTTGAAATTGGAACACCAACAACCGTGTGAGACTGGATTGGTATGTGACTTATGACAAAGTCTCAGTGTGTCATAGATGCGCGGCATCGAAGTCAGTACATAGGTGTATGTGGGGTACATACGACCGGACAAGACCCGCTTATAAGAACTCTTCAGGATATTTATATCTGTGTCATAAGAGATTCTTACTACGACTATAGAGTATAGTCCTTAGACCTGAGTTCGCATGCATGTGACTGCACATGGACTGATGCACTTTGATCATTGTCTAACGCTGTCGTTCTGCGATAGTTATAAGGACCTTGTTTGGGTACATTATGAAATGAGTAGTTTACAGTGATGGAACAAGACGGAATTTGTCCCTCCAATATAAATGGAGTGAATATCTCTAGGCCAATCGGAGATTTGAATACTGGAAAATGCATGGCCATGCTCAAACGGACTGTCCCGAGTCGTTTGGATTGTCAGTATCGAATCAGAGTCCGATGAACAAGATTAGGCTTTATGAGGATGACACCAATCTTGCCTTATGACTAATCGAGATATTGTGACAAAAGGAATATGAATACAGAGATTCCAGTACAAGTGGGAGATTGTTGGAATTGTGTCCAGTAATCTCGGTACTGTCTCTAGAAAGTAAGAGTATGTCAATGATCAGACATAAGTCATATAATACTGGGGGTCATGATGGCTTGCTAGAGTCCGCTCATGATCTATGAGTCTTGGACTTATTGCCTTTATTATATGATCCCATATGGGTCACACGCCTAAGCTAACAGGAAAATGTGTAGGAACGGCTTAGCAGAAGTACGGTAAAAGTGCCAGGCATTTGTCGTACTTAGAGAGAGATAAATGGGTCTGATTAAATCCAAGGGATTTAATCAGATTGGTATTTGGGCCCAAAAGCCCAAAAGGGAAAGAGAAGGGTTTTATAAACTAAAACCCAAATCTCTTTCTCCCTAACCCTAGCCCCCAGCCGCGAACTCTCTCTCTTCCTGCGCCTCCTCTCCCTTGGTCTAGCAGCCTCTCTTCCTGCTTGGTGTGCGTGTGTGAACCTCTGGAGGAGTTATCACTTGGTGGCTCTCTGATCTCTGATATACCTTCTCTTTCCGCTGCATAAACAGGTATAAGGTGAGATTATAATGTTTCTATTCAAGAGAACCTAGATCCGCATGTATAGGACTGTTTAATCTGAAGAACTGAATCAGGATTAACAACCAAAACATCCTTCAGTATCAGTGTGAGCTCGTCCAAGAAAAGAAGGAATGTAATGTTCTCCAGGATCTAAAACCAAAGTGTCACTCGTCTGCCCTCCATATCCGTCCTCAATCCTAAAGGTTTGCCCATCATTCTGTGGCTTGCACAACATATCCATATCAAAGTTTAGAGGCTCATCTCCCAGATAGAGATCAATCAGGCTGTTCCTTACGTCGATCACTGCTCCAGATGTGGCTAAAAATGGTCTTCCCAGTATTAGAGCATCATCCTGCTCACTGTCGTACTTAAGCACCAAGAAGTCTGTCGGAACCAAGTAGTTTCCAACTCTTACTGGGACGTCCTCAAGAACTCCTTCCGGAATCCTTATTGAATGATCAGCTAGGACAAGAGAGGTCCTAGTGGGTGAAAAATCCGTCATCCCCAGCTTCTCTGCCATAGAGTATGGCATGAGACTTCCAGCAGCTCCTAAGTCACACAAAGAACGCCTAAAGTAATCCTCAAAGATAGAGCAGCTCAGCACAAAAATACCAGGATCAGGCAGCTTCTTTGGGATCTAGTTAGCAGCACATCACTGATCTGTTTAGGGACCACTATCACCCAATCCTTCAGCATTTCATCCATTGGCAGCATCCTCTTTAAGTATCTCTGCACACAAGGGTGATATGGTGGATCATCAGATTGTGGAATTTCTTCTAACTTCTCATCCATCTCTTCCAGCTGTCTGGCTTCATCAATCTCCTGTTGGGTTATCTCAGACACTCCAGGGATTAATCTATTAAGCTCTTGATCCGTCTCTTCATCAATGCCACGAGAAACAAGTGAAACTGTCTGTCCACGACTTGCAACGATCGACGCAATAGGTGCATCGATCGATGCAGATAAATTTTCACAGATTCCACCCGAGAGTTTTTCCTCAATTTCGAATTTCTCGGGTTCTTCCACCAGTTCAGCTGTATTTAACTCGAAATTTTCACCTTGGTATGATCCATCATTGATATAAACTGACCAAGCCTTGATGTGGGTGTCCACGACACTCTTTCCCTTGACAGAGCTTGAAATTTGGCTCACTTGTGTGTCCAACTGCTTCACATGTGTACTTAAGGACTCAAACTTCCCATTAAGGTCCTCATACACAACATCAAACTTCCTGTTGCAATCCACAACAATCTTAGTCTGTCCCTCCAGCAAGTGCTCCATCATGGTCTCCATCTTGCTCTCATGAGCATTAGCAGCATGAGGTGTCTGATATGAGGAAGATTCATAAGTCCTCTAATTACCTTGCTGAAAAGGTTTCTGAAAACCAGCATTCTGTCCAAATCCAGAAGAGTTTTGATTGCTTGTGAAAGCACTCTTCTGTCCACCATTGAAGAACATGTTACCTTGCTGATTACCAAACCTATTTCCTTGGAATCCAGAGCCACCAATGTAGTTCACATCCTCTTCCTGATGGTCTTCTTCAGATCAAAATACCTCAACATCCTGAGCAAAATGGACAGCTTTCTTCCCAGCCAACAGATTACAAACTGTATCCAAATTACTTCTGATATCAGCTATCTCCAGATTATCTATCTTCCCACCCGACTCTTTCCTTCTCCTGTCAGCAGTCTTGCATCTATTACTGCTCACCAAGTTATCTATCAATTGTTTAGCTTGCTCAGGAGTCCTAGTGTTGAAATTTCCATTGCTGGAATTATCCAACGCAGTCTGGAAAGGGAGATCTATACCTCTAAAGAATATACCCAACAATGTCATTTCAGTGAATCTATGATGCGGGCAGTCTCGTTGGTACTTCTTAAACCTCATCCAAGCAGCTTTAAGAGGCTCTATAGGACCTTGGGAGAAAGTGAGAATGTCCTGTCTCGGCTGATCAGAGCGAGCATCATCATAAAAGTGTCTCAGAAACTCACTCTTCACAGCATCCCATGTAGTAAACTTCCCAGGTGGAAGTTGTTTCAGCCAGGCAACAGCATCTCCAGCAAGAGAGTAGGGGAAGAGTTTGAGAAACAGATAGTCATAGTTCACTCCATCATACTTCATCCCAGTGACTATGTCCTCAAACTCATCAATATGATCCATTGGCTGCTCAGTCGGAAACCCATGGAAGGCATTCCGCCTCAGAATAGAGTAGTAGATGGTCTTTATCTCGAAGTCATTCCTCTCAAAACCAGGAGGTACAAGTGCTGACCGGTTAACATGAAACTCATCCGGACGATTATAGTCAGCAAGGGTCCTCTCAGCATGAATAACCATCTGCCTCTGACCTTGTCCTTGGCCTTGTCCTTGTTCTTTTCGCGGTTCAGGCTCAGGTTCAGGGATTACATTCCCTTCAGCATCAATCCTTTTCCCAGCAGCATTATACGGATTGTTTTGTCGGTCCCTTAGGACACCTTGAGCACCAGGTATCAGAATCAAGCGTTCTTGCACCATCCTTGCTCGTCGAGTTTTCCTGTTAGTTCTCTCTAGTCTAGCGAGCTCCTCAAGTCTGAGATTAACGAGATTCGAGTTCGGATTACTTCTGGTATCACGCGTCTGCATAAACCGTCTGTAATCGCAGTGCAACGATCGATGCTAAGAGGCAACGATCGATTCAACTCAATTCGCCTTCTGGTATCACGTGTCTGCATAAACCGTCTGTAATCGCAGTGCAACGATCGATGCTAAGAGGCAACGATCGATTCAACTCAATTCGCCTTGCAACGATCAATTCAAAGGAATGCAACGATCGATGCTAAGCGAATGTCAGACCTGCGACAGAGAAAAACAGAGAAATAATTAGTAACTAAAAAAAAAAATCCTAGTTTAAACCCTAAGTTCAAATCTATCGAAGACTCAAAAGAGTCCCCGGCAACGGCGCCAAAAACTTGATAGGGTCTAAGTTTTAATCCTATTCTACTGCAAGTGCACAGTTAATGCAATTATAGTGTAAAGGGTATCGAAATCCACAGAGACTCTAGACCTACGATAGATTTTAGAACGGTTAAGTTAAACTAGGAGAAAGTAATGAGAAAACTAAAAGCAAGCAGAAAAGTAAATCATGTAGCAGGATTGGTTTGAAAGAAATTAACTAAAAGCGCTAAGTCTAGGGAGTGTTGGAATTCCTAGCAGTTCCTAATCCGATTAGGAAACCCTAAGTCTGAATTCCGAGCCTAGGATCTAGGGTCTAGTTAATTGAATCATGGATCTCGCGTTTACCTTGTTCTGGCAGCGGAAGATGAATCAGGTAAGACAAGATCAGGAGCGATTCAGATGCCTCGCCTCTATCGTAGTCCACACGCACACAACCTGGAACGCCGGGATGCTAGTGCCGGATCTGAGATTCGACAAGAGAGAGTTTCTGTTTTCTGATCAAGAAAACTGAAATGACTTAGGGTTTAGGTCGACCATATAATCCTATATATACGACCTGTTATGACTGAACCATCTTTCGGGTTTAACCGAAAAGGCCTAAGTCATAAACCGAAACATCAGTTTCGGAATCGACCCTGTGTCGATCGATACACCAACTGTGTCGATCGACACACCTCTCTTTAATCGATATTGATATGTATCTAATACATATCATCCTTATCATCACCATGATGATCATTCCCATAAATAAGCTTCCAGATTGCTTAGGTGTGTGACCCTATAGGATCATATGATACTGGCAGTAAGTCTACAACTTACAGACTGCAAGAGGCTTCTAGCAAAACATTGCAACCGCCCAATATCATACAACATGTCTGATCTCGAGCTAAGCAGCGAACAAACTCTTCTTTCTTCTTCCCAAACTTGGGCACAGCATGTTCACAGAGCATTTTCGCTCGCTGTATGTCCTCCAGCGTTTTCTCCTTCTTCTATCTCACTATAATTGCTCATCGTCCGTGAAGCAGCTGGCTTTGCAAATCTCACGTTCGACCCATCACTGAAACTTGCATTTTACACAACAGAAGAAGGAAAGAGAGAAAGAGGTTATAAAGTTGTCAGAATCTTACCGACTTCCAAGTGTGACGATCCCAGTTGATCTGATGATTCCTCCATCCAGAGATACTGCACCATACCTTATGCATGGGAGGCCACTAACCATTTCAAACCTTGTTTTGTAGACTTGAAGGTGGGAGAAGATATTGTAGAACAAGGTCTCACGAAGACCGTATCCATATGTTGTGACACACAACAAGTAAGCTGGATCGATTTGTAGGATATTAGCCGTTAGGCAAGTTGGGTTTCGGAATATCAAGCCTTCTTTGTGGATCACCAGCTACGTGCTTACTAACATACGTTCTAAAAGTCATTAGAACACGATTTCATATCAAAGTATATCTAAACACAATTGGATTTTCAAGACAGATGGCATCGAAATGGCCTTCAATGGTTCTGCCAATCGAAGAGGCAAGCCCACCATTTCTATCAACGTTGCCTTGTATGTCATAACTATCTAAAGACTTAATACTTTCGTAATCCTTGCATACATGTGCCAACATCGAGCAAGTCCCTAAATAATCCGACAGAACCCGCAGTTTTGAAGTACAACAAGGAGAAACTAGTCAGTTTCAGATTACAGAAAGTGTGACATGTGATAAGGGGAACTAACTGCCTCAGGTTTTCATCATTGACTTTCCCGAGTTTCGCTACAGCTCCATCTACACATTTTGTTGAATTCAACTGCGAGCAATAACGAGACTGAACATGACTTAAAACTCTAGCAGCTGAGTTTACGTGCCCAAGACCCTGGAGATCAGTATCATAGTTTTCGCCTCTAGGAGTGTCCGACTGATGAAGTTGCTCATATGAACTGCACAAAGAGACATTGTGATCTGTCAATTTCAGACTGAATCCTACCCAGAAAATTTAAAATTTTATCTTATGATCAAATGTAGTATAATCACAAACCTTGCAAGTCGATGATTTTTTCATCCAATTTGTTTTTCTGATCCTTGAGAAATTGCAGATTGTCGTCATGATGACTGATTTTGTTTCCCATGGCTTCAAGATCAGACTGAAGCCTCTCAGAATTGAACAAAGCAAACTCTGCATGAGACATCCCTCCTTAGGGATGTTAATTTGGGTTCAAACCCATGTGGGTACCCAAATTTATCATATATGGGTTGGACTTTTACCCAAGAAAAAAATATGGGTCAAAAATGGTTTGGGTTTAGTTATTTTTTTGTTTCTCTCGGGTCTTGCCCATTGGATATCAGGTATCCATGGGTCATTTGGAGCTGCGGAGCTGCGGAACACAGTGAGATTCAACTACTACCAAGAACCAGAAGACCTGAACAATTGTTTTGAAGGACTGAGTACTATAATTAAAGTGATAAATTCAAAGAAATATTCCAAGTACAAGTACCCTGGACCGGGCGTGGATTGTTGGATCTCATTCTTGCCCTTCCCATCAATATGAGGCCAAGGCACATAAAATCATTGTTCGATTTAAAACAATATTGTAAAGATACCGTGATGACTATTTGGCATTATCATGGATGTTGTCAAGTTGGAAAAGTGGTCGAAAATGATTACAAAGTATTAGGGATTGATGCTTTGACGGTCATCGATGCATCCACGTTTCTCAAGACCCCGGGGACTAATCCTCAAGCTACGATCATGATGCTCGGAAGGTAAACATTTGCACATAAATGATCCACACTTGTTATTAAAATATAACATAGTATAATTCTTGGAGAGTTAAAATGTGTAGGGCATAAGGTTCTTCGAGAGAGGGCGGATTTTATGGAAACTAAAGCAGAAGCATGATGTAATTTAAATATGTCCATCAAATCCTGTTATTGGAGATTGTTGCTTGCAAGATCACATATTCAAGGACGGATCTAGACAAAATATTTTCTATTAGTTAAATTTGAATATTTTAAAACAAAATCATCAGGTATCCATTAGTTAAATTTGAATATTTTCTATCCGTTTAGGCCCGATCCATTTAGATCCATATCCATTTAGGCCCATTTATATTTAGATATGTTTTGGCTCGTCCGTTTAGATCTGTATCCGTTTAGGCCCGTCCTGTTTAGGCCCATTTAGGCCCTTTATATTTAGACTTGTTTAGGTCCGTTCAGTTAAGCCCGTTTATATTTAGACCCGTTTAGGCCCATTTAGGTCCGTTTATATTTAAACCCGTTTAGGCCCGTCCGTTTAGATTTGTATCCGTTTAGGCCCGTTTAGGCCCGTTTAGGCCCATTTAGGCCCGTTTAGGTCTGTTTAGGCCCATTTAGGTCCGTTTAGGCCCATTTAGGTCCGTTTAGGCCCGTTTAAATTTAAACCCGTTTAAGCCCGTCCGTTTAGATCTGTATCCGTTTAGGCCCATTTAGGCCCGTTTATATTTAGACCCGTTTATGTCCGTTCAGTTAAGTCCGTTTATATTTAGACCCGTTTAGGCCCGTTCGGTTAAGCCCGTTTATATTTAGACCCGTTTATATTTAGACCCGTTTAGGCCCGTTCGGTTAAGCCCGTTTATATTTAAACCCGTTTATATTTAAACCCGTTTAGGCCCGTCCGGTTAGGCCCGTTTATGTTTAAACCCGTTTATATTTTGAAAAAAAAAAATTTAACGGACTAAGGAAATGTGACAAAATGTTAACATTTAGTACAAAACAATATTAGTATCAAAGTATAGATACCCATGGGTATACCTAAAACTTAATAAGCTATACATAGGTATTACCCATTAACAAAAAAAAATACTTGGGTTCACTATGGGTTAGGTTTTTATAAGTTGAATTTTTGTGAGTTAGGTTTGGGTTGGGTTATTTTACCCATATTAACATCCCTATCCCTCCATTATCGGTCTCATCTCTTGAAGTTGTTTCTTTTGTATCCAAAAGCAACATCGTCCTTGATGGATCTTGAACACCCAACGGATGAAACAAAACCTTTCAAATTCGTAAAATCTGAAACTTTTCAAATTTTCATCCAGTTGGTCAAATTTTCATCCAATTGTGTAACAAAACTCATCCAATGTAGTCGCATGCAATTATTAAACTGACCTTGTGACCGGTCGGATACATTGCTTCTCAGATTCAACGGTACTACCCGACAATCTCTTTCTCGATCTCTGCGCTTAACCTTTTTCTTTGGTGTCACTCAAGGTTTTGATTTTGCAGTCTTCTGCTGGAAATGGAAGCCAAATATTCTGAGATTATTACGCCAAAGGGCACCTTCTAGTGTTTTAATTACGCCAAAGGACACCTTCATGATTTAGGATACCTTCAGCTTGTTTTTTTACCCTTTTGCCCCTCTATTTCAACTAATCCACTAACTAATATTAACTCTTTCTTAACTAAACCAATAAAAGACTTGGTAAAAGACAAAAATTTGGTTAAAAACATAAATTTGTCCCCTCTCTCTCTCTCTCGTTTGTTCAAATTTTGAATCTGGAAATCACAATTCCTCTCTTGTACGAGAGATTGCTATTTGATTTTAATTAAAATGTAACAACATAAGATTCTCCCTGTTAATCAAGTTCGAGCTTCCAATCTTCTTCATGAAAGTTATCTCTTTTTTCCGCCGGTGCCGTGGTTTACGGCGAGATCTACTTAAATCTCCACCCGTGTCCTCCTTAGCTTCTGACTCTGCTTCAATGGTCGCGGGCTCGACTTTCTCATTGTCAGCTTCATCTCTCATCCGGTGGATAGCGCGTCGTATGTCGTCGGAACCTCCGCTACGGCCATTACCTCCAAATCCGTCCGTTATACCAGATCCTCCACCTCCGTCTTACCATCAGTGATCGTCGCTATCTCAAACCTCCTTCGAATCAGACCTTAACTTGATTGATTCCTTCGCCTTAATCAGAGTTAATAAATAAATTTTGGTTTCTTGTTTGGGTGTGTGTTTTTTTAATAGCACACCAACTGTTCGATGAAATTTCCAAACGCTTTTGTTCTGATGCAGGTCGCCCTAGCTATGGTGGCTATGGTCTGATGCAGGTCGCCCTAGCTATGGTGGCTATGGTGGACGAGGAAGTGGTGGTTGGAGCAACATAAGTGGAGGTTGGGATCTAAGGTACTTTCTCTCTCCCCTTAGCTACTGCCTCTTTCTTAATGGATATTGTATTTTGCTTCAATGCTACTGTTTTGTGGACAAGTTCATGTAGTTAACTCAACAATTCGTACTTTGCCACTTGTTTTAGTTAGGAAGATAGGCTTATGTGTTTTAGTTTGCCACTTGCCATTTAATGTTGATGGATATCTCTTGTTTCACAGTTCTTTCATGCTCAGTACTCATATGTGAAGGATTAGTTGCTAAGATTGCTCAAAATTGTTAGGTCACTTGTCGATGTCCATAAGCTTGTTTTGCGTGTACAAATTTTTATGGATATCGTAGAGCTCTCGCTTGCAGTTGTCCACCGTAGCTCCGGTGGAGCAGCTTTGTACACTTGTGGTGATGATACTGGGCCCTTGGCTAGGGATTGCGTTCAGAAATCAAGTGGCGGCAGCTTGTTACAGATGTGGTGATACTGGTCATTTCGTGACGTCCACGAACGACATCATGAGATAGCATTAGAGTATATGAATGAGGTTTGTGTACACGAGATGCTGATAAATTGTTGTCGAGATGTACACTAATCATGGTTCTGTGTCGGAGAAGAAAGCCTTCTTTGAATAATTGAGTGTACCGTGATAATTGAGGTTATCAATGATGAATTGTATAATTGAGTGTACCGTGATATCATGTAGTTAGCTTATTTGCCTTTTGAAAGTGCTGGAGATGATGTGGTTTCATTGTTGTGGACATTGTTTATTTGTGTACACTAAATAATGTGGAAACTCTTGAAGGTGACCTCGCTGCATTACATTCCAAAGGTGTTGATGCTCAGGTTGCCTCTAGTGGAGGTCGTATGAATGTCACAACGGAAGAGGTGAAATGATAAGGTGAAGATTTTAATGTTTCATTACTCCATTTGCCGCTTTGTGATGTTGTGGATATTGGTTAGAGAGAGAGAGTGTACACTAAATAATGTTTTATTTGTACATTGTTTTGTGTACACTAAATTGTTAATGATTTGAGCAGTGAAATTTTGTACACAAGTTATCTTACTCATGTCTTACTTTTTTTTTTTGGGTGTGGATATGATATGTGTAGCATGAAAGAGGTAATTGTGTACACTAAATCATTGACACCCGACTTTTGTAAAGGAAATGAAATCGTTGGGAGCATCAAGCTTGTGGACTTGTGTTTTCAGTGTTTTTTTCATTTTATTGTGTACTATAATCGGTGGATATGCTATTTGAATACTTGTTGTTTTTCATCACTTAAATTGCTAGTTTCGAAGAAAATATAAATTTATGTGGACAATTATTTGATTACATCATAGTTTGGTGTCAATGTCCACCAAAAAATATCCATAAAATCCAAATTATCGATAAAATAATTGTAAACGATATTATATTTTGCTAAAATTGTGGATATCGTTTGATGGACATCAGATTTAATATATTTGAATATTTCTTGTTTTTTCCACTTAAATTGCATGTTTTAAAGAAAATATGAATTTCTGTAGACAAACATCTCACTAACACCCAAAATGGAACATGATGTGTACCAAAAATACGAATTTCTGTGGACAATCATCTAAGCAACATCATAGTTTGATGTCAATGTCCACCAAATCCACAACCCTAAATTATATCAATGTTACAATGAATGGTTCATTATCATTTGTTGTTAAAATTTTGAATACCGTGTGGTAGACACAAAGTTGTCTTTTAGATTATTTGGATACTTTTTGTTTCATTACTTAAATCGTATTCAATTCACTATGTCAAGGCGATTGTATACATGTCTATAATTTAATGATGTACACATGTACACTTACCAAAACGAGTTCCATGAGCTTGTGAACCTATTTTACAGTGGACGATAACACGGCTTATAGGTGTAATTCATTTTTATTATCCATGTTGATGTCGATACGTTTATGTGTACATTTATTTGTGGACATTGTTTTATTGTACTATTCACATTAACATTTGAACATCCATAAGATTTGACATAAAATTAACTCAAATATATCAAAATGGATATCAAAATGTAGAGAAAAAGAAATTATAATTTATAGTACAAAAAAATACAATTTACGATTTTATAAAAACCTACAAACTCAAAATAATATGAAAGGGGTGAAATAAATAAAGTAATTTTTAGAAAAAACAAAAAACGTAGAGAGAGGAAGAGAATTTAAAAAAAAACAAGTTTTTTCATATTTTTAATTAGCTTTTATCACAGCCACACATTATTTTCAATCCAATGGCCAAGATTAAATATGTCACATTTCCTAACTAAAACCATATACTTAAGGGGCAGTTTGGGCAATATTGAGCTTGAAAGAGTGAATAGTAGACAAGGTGTCCTTTGGCGTAAGAAAGTGTCTTCAAGGTGCCCTTTGGCGTAAATCTCTCAAATATTCTCATCTTCTTTTGGCCCGAAACACGTCAGCAATTATATTTCCTTTTTTTGCTATTCAAATATTTCCTGGTGTATATTATAATCAGAAGAAAGCTAGCGGTAAGTCCAGAATAGTCGTAAAGGCTTCTAAAGCCCGTAGCAAAATGAAAGGTCCAACAAGCTCCAGAGACGATTAAGAATCTCAGTGTATCAGTATCATTAGTCATATACGTTTGCCTACCGCAGCCGTCGGCGGCTGACGACTAACGTCTTGCAGTTGGCGGCAGATTCTTGTTCGTTTATGTGCCAGTTTCAGACGCCAACTCCCGTGTCTTGACCTAATTTATTTGATATAACTATATTTATCATGTGAGGGAAAACAAATCATTTTAGACATTATTTACTAGTATAGAGGCATTGATTTGCAGCTCAATCAGTAGTCATACTCCAAATCTTGTACTTTTAACCTAATCAATAAAACGATCACCTTTTGATCATCATCTTTATTTCACGTATCAAATTAGTATTTGTGGAGGTTCTTCACCTTTAACCAAAGGTTTCCGAATTTTCTCTCAAAGTCCCAAATAAGGGCTTGAACCAAAGTCCCAAATAAGGGCCTGAACCTAGTGTAAAGTGCAACCTCTTTCTAAAATGGGTATATTGATCAGTATAATTATTTACAGTTGGTGAGAAGAGCATCTCAAATCCTATTTCATTTTTCACTCTAAATATCATTTTGGAGTAAAATCTTCTCTATTCCTTCCATTATTCATTCCAAAATGGAGTAAAAGTTGAGATTACCCCATATTTGGAACCATTTTTCCATCTATTTTAGTGTAATTTTTTTTTATTCACAAAAGTCCTTTTAAATATCAATATTTGTATTATCTATTTTTACCAACACAATAATAATTAATATATACATATATATATATATATGTTTTCAACAATAATTATAAATGTTTTGAAATATTGTAAAGTAAAATCATTTCATAATTTAGGAATGTTTTGTAAAAATAAAATAAGCAGGGTTGATTTGTAAATTTTATAACTAAAATGTATGAAAAAATAAAATATAAAGAATATATATATAGAATATTCCATCTATGGAGTAAATAATTGAGTAATACTTTGGAGTACAAACTTATCTAAAAATGGAGTAATACATTGGAACAACACGCTATTCCATTTTGAAAGTTATTAAGGTTTGATCCGCACTGAGCGTGCAGGTATTTTTCATTTTGATTTAAAGTGAAAAATTAATGATATTTCCATTTATGTCTTTACCAGTTTTCATTTTGATATATAGTAGGTAAATTGTTATTTTTTCTGTTTGAGTTTTAAATGT
Organism: Orychophragmus violaceus; assembly: GCA_030180135.1. Lineage (NCBI taxonomy): Eukaryota > Viridiplantae > Streptophyta > Magnoliopsida > Brassicales > Brassicaceae > Orychophragmus > Orychophragmus violaceus. Next base: position 30,168,682 of record CM058232.1, on the reverse strand, counting down.
CTAACGACAATATTTTATTTCGATTTTTAATTTTTTGGCTTTATATTCTGAATTTTGGACAATATTTAATTTTGTTTTAATCGTTTTTAAAGCATTTTATAATTGAATTCTTTAACCCAATTGTTACTTTCAATTAAAATAAGTATGTTTTAACTAAATATAATTAATTTTGTATTATTAAACTATTATTATAAATTAATATAAACTAAATTTTGACTTATGAAAAAATAAAAATCATATAATAACTATATATAAGCATGATTAAGTTATTAAATCATATGATAACTATTTAAATTAACATTAATTATTTTTCAATTAGTAAAATTAAGATTTATAAAATTAGATTTATAACTAAGTTTTGTTTAGAGTGTTCTTTAGATTTGTTAAAAATATTTTTATTCGATATGAAAAATATAAAATAATTATATTTTTGAAAATCTAATCTATTAAAATAGGAGAAGATTATGAAACTAACATTTATCTACCATATTTATTACGTAATATCTTATTGCAAATTAATATTTCCTTAATGTTAACAATATCATATGAATTTATAACTAATTAACTCATAATATCTTTTAATATCTTCTAAAATATTTTCATTTATTTTTTCTATCATAATCAAATTTTATTAAAACATTAATCTATCATATAATATATATAAGAATAATTGAATTATTTAATTAATTGATAAATATAATTATATATAGACTTGTCTACAAAGAGGGTGTTTACAAATTATATAATATTAATTAAATAAACTAATTGTTTACATGCGTATACCTATATGCATAACTAAGTTTTTTGTCAACTCAAACAACTCAAAGTAATAAACTAAAGATTTCTAAAGTTAGAATTTCAAAAATTAGATTTATAACTAAGTTCTTAGAGTTGTTTTTCAAATTAAGAAAAAATTTGTTCGATTTGTAAAAATTCACTAATTACTCTATTATTATTATTATTTTTATTTAATTATATATAAATGAAATATTGTATAAAAAATAGTACAATATAAAATATATTTAATACTTTTAAATTTTGACATCCAAAAATATATTTTATACTAAATATTAAATCAAATGGTACATAATTAAATAATTTAATACAACAATTATTTTTTATAAATAATAAAAATATATATTGGTAATATACACATATTAACATAAATAAATATATTTTGAATACATTTCTACTAATAAAGAATAAAACTTGAAAAACTCACCTTGGTATATCTCTTGCTTTTTCTGTATGAGACGAATTCCAAAAACTAGCTTAAGTTGCTCAGTTTGTCTTTAAATCCGTAGGTATTTCTGGTCCATTAGGTTAAAGAAGTACCATACTTTCTCTTCTATCAAAAAAATTAATCGGAATAGAAAAACAATACAATCTAATGTATCAAATCAGATAGGAGAAAGCCAAAGAAACCATATGAAGATCTTCTGGGGAAAAACAAAGTGAAAAGATCTAAGAAATTGACTAAAGGTTTCCATTCCATAAAATAAATTTTTAAAGCCAATTAATGACAAAACTCTGATTCATATTTCACTAATGATATAAAAAACTGGTTGAATCAGATTTCACTCACTTTCGGGACAACATGTATAGGGCCGATTAGAACAAATACATTGGAAAAAATAAGAGGAACATGTGAGATCTGGGATTCACACTAAGAATTTGTATTCGTGGATTTGGACTTTTGGATATAGAAATGGTATAGTTTCCTATGAATCAAAGACTTTATTGAGATTGATCGTCGAGATAAAACAAACACAGTCGAAAAGAGAGTACAAAGATTTACGATCGAGCTATCTAGTCGAAGTTTTCTAAGCTAGGGTTGGAATTGTTGAATGAATCGCCACTTCTTCTTTAAATAGTCTCGACTTTGATCTTATTGTTCCGATATTTCGGCCTCGTTGTGCTAACGATCTCCGAGATTTGCGTGGATCAGTTGAACCGACGAAGACCAGGTTGCTCTATCTCCACGTCGTCTCCTATCGAGCTCGAGCTCGATCGCCTCTCACTTCGGCATTGATTGGGCCTTGTCAGGATGTCAATCGTATGGGCCCAACAGAGGATAACGTTCGATCTCTTCGTCTTGATTATCGAGCGGGCTCACGATTATGGGCCTTTGTTTGGTTTGTTTATGGGCCGGATTTCTTAGAGGGAAATCCAGCACCAACAATAGCCCCCCAGCCCATTAATTTCGACAAGTTGAGGTTAATGGGCGGTGGACGTCCTCGGGAAGAAGCGCAAGCCTCGGGTGTGAAAGACCTAATGATTACTTTCGCCACGCCCGTAGATCTTGTTTCGATCCAATGGTCAAGGATCTGGCGCGTGGGTCAAGCTGACCTGCTCGTGGCGCGTTTGACAGTTATGGCGTATATTCGTTAACAGGATCTCATCTTCTACCGTCGATCTTGTCGATCACTAACGACTGAAATTTGAGGGTTACGAAGGGTCTCTTCGAACTTGATCTTTTGCTGACGTGACTTGGCTGTCACGCGTTCGTAGCCGTCGATCTTAAATCAACGGTTGAGATAAAGGGGTTTTTGCGAACTCAAGGACGTTAAGTCTTTTTTTTTTATGAATCGCTTTTCAATCTTTCATTCCTTAGCATAGATTTGACTGTTTAATGCCTTAGCATAGAATTGGCCGTTATGACGGCTCGATCCTCCGAAGAGGGGTCAAATAAATAATTTGGCTTGAGTTTCCTTAGGGATTTCTCTACGAACTTTTAGGTCGATTGTATTTGAGCTCGAGTTCCTCCTCAAGGTTTGTTCGAGGTACAAGTCTTTCAAGATGTAAAGTTCGAGCTTGGCGTTGAATTGAGATGAAATACTTTTAAGTATATGATGAATCGAAGTAGACTTACATAGATTCATTTTGAGCACTTGCGGAGGTCGCTTTGCGTGAAACAGCTGTCTCGTTTTATCTATCTCGACGTAGACTTAACCTCGTTGCTTTGCTTAAGGGAAGGGGGTAGTCCCCCAACCCTTCTAATCTGTATAAGATTGGAGGAATTTTAGGTTTTTGAGGGATCATTTCAGATCGCTTACTTTTGGACGATCATTTCAGTTCGTTCAGTTTGAAGGGACCGCTTCAGGTCGCTTGTTTGGGACGACCATTTCAGTTCGTTCTATATAGAGGGACCGTTTCAGGTCCGCTTATTTGGGACGACCATTTCAGTTCGTTCAATATAGAGGGACCGTTTCAGGTCGCTTATTTGGGACGACCATTTCAGTTCGTTCAATCTAGAGGGACCGTTTCAGGTCGCTTATTTGGGACGACCATTTCAGTTCGTTCAATATAGAGGGACCGTTTCAGGTCGCTTATTTTCGGGAAGACCATTTCAGTTCGTTCATTATAGAGGGACCGTTTCAGGTCATTTATTGTTGAAGAGATAATTTCATATCACTTGATTCTGGGAGAGGCCATTTCGGGTCGCTCGGAAGGTGTGACTTAATATCGTTTGTTTCCAAAGAGATAATTTCATATCACTTTGATTTCTGAAGAGATAATTTCATATCACTTTGCAAAATGTAATGGCGAAATATTTCGCAACGACTCTTAACTTTTATAATGGAAAGAGACATTGATCGAGGGACTTATTTTGATTTCACAAAGATAAGCTAATACGACTTCGTCTGAAGTTGTCAAGCTCAGTAAGAGCTTTGTGTTTGGGGGGCGGTTGCGCTCGAAGTCGAGCTGCCTACGTACCATTTTAAGGGGATCAAGCCATTTCGTAGTTCGATTATGTTGATGTACTTTTAGTGAAAGTACTTTTTGAGGTTGATGATGTTCTAAGGTCGTAGTTCAGGCTTCTGGGTTTCTACCGATTTGAGTCGGTAGACCCCATCCTTCACAACATCAGTGACCTGGTGAGGACCTTCCCACTTTGCTCCTAACTTTCCAGTGCGTACTTCCTTTTTATGGTCGAACACTTTCCGTAAGACGAGCTCGCCTACTTGAAACCTTCGAGTTTTGATCTTGGAATCGTAGTAGCGAGCTGCAGCTTGTTGGTAGTTCTGGATTCGAGCTAATGCGAGGTTCCTCCTTTCGTCGACGAGATCGAGCTCGTCCTTTATCATCTTGTTGTTAAGTTCCCCCTGTCGTGGGCATTCTTCTTTGCGGATGCTTGATACGAGGATTTCGGCTGGTACTACCGCCTCGATTCCGTAAGCCAGCGAAAAGGGAGTTTCGCCGGTGGATTTGCGAGGAGTAGTCCGGTGAGTCCAGAGTACGGCTGGGAGCTCGTCGCTCCAGCTCGTTTTGGACTCGTTGAGTCTTTTCTTAAGGTTGTTCATGATTGCTTTATTAGCTGCTTCTGCGAGTCCGTTCCCTTGGGGATAACGGGGCGTTGAGTAAGTCAGCTTTATGTTCCATGTTCTACAGAACTCCTTGAACGCGTTTGATATGTATTGTGATCCATTATCGGTGACGATCTCATAAGGTAGTCCATGTCGGCACACGATGTTTCGCCAGACGAACTCCTTAACGTGAACGTCTTTGATCTTTTGGTATGACTCTGCTTCGATCCACTTAGTGTACTAGTCTGTCATTACCAACAGGTGTGTAGCTTTCTTTTTGCCGGATGGGACTAAAGGTCCCACAATGTCCATTCCCCATCGCATGAATGGGTATGGTGATGAGATAGAGGAGAGTTTCTCCGATGCCTAATGGATAATCGGGGCATGCTTTTGGCATTTTTCACATTTGCTGGAAAAAGATTCGCATTTGGTGGCCATTGTTGGCCAAAAGTAGCCCTGCCTTTTGATTCGTACGGCCAGGGCTCATCCTCCGGAATGGCTTCCGCAGGATCCGTCGTGGGCCTGCGTGATCACGGCTAGAGCTTGCTTTTTATCGAGGCATTTGAGGTAAGGTCCAGAGAGACTTATTTTGAAGAGCTCTCCTTGCGTGACGCAGTACCTCGCACTCTGTGTCTTGAGTTTCCGCGCCTCCCATTTGTCGTCGGGGACTTCGCCATTTGTAATGTATTGAATGATCGGAGTTCTCCAATCTTCGTCATCATTAGGCTCGGGTACTCGACTAGCGGATGCGGCTTGGATTGGTCCATCGGGGACGTTCGCGACGTACACGGCGCTTCTTGGATCGAGATCATCATCAATCTTGATGATGTCGCGACTAGTGTCCTCGGGACACTCCTTGTGTTCGACATCGTCCTTTATGGTAGGCTCGTCCTCTTTCAAGGACAGAGCTTTCAGGGCTATGTCGATGCTTGGTTTTTTGATTCCCTCGACTGGTATGATCCTTTTGATCAAAGAATTCGATCTGTTTGGCAAGCGTATGGACTACCTATAGGTATGCTTCCATGCGTTCGTCTTTAGCCTCGTACTCGCCATGATATTGGCTCGTGACCAATTGGGAATCGCTGAAGGCGTCTACTTCTCGGGCTCCTATCGCTATTGCTAGTCTAAGCCTGGCTATTAACGCTTCATAATCTGCTTCGTTATTTGATGCGGCGAAGCCCAGTCTGAAAGACTGTTCCAATACTTCCCAGTGGGGGAGACCAGTTTTACTCCGACTCCGGATCCTTGCCTCGAGGAAGCTCCATCGACGTAGAGTTTCCATTTCTTGGCGGAGGTCGGGTCGAGTTCTATGGTCGGGGGGAGCTCGATTATGAAATCTGCCAGCACTTGCGATTTTAGACACGTCCGAGCTTTATATTCTATGTCATACTCGCTGAGTTCGATAGCCCATTTGACCAGTCGTCCTGACTGGCTTGGACTATGAAGGATGGTTCTCAGTGGTTGAGAGGTCATCACTATAATTGAGTGCGATTGGAAGTATGGTCGGAGTTTCCGAGCCGATGTGACTAGCGCTAAAGCGAGTTTTTCCATGGCGGGTACCTGGCTTCAGCATCGATTAAGATTTTACTGATGTAGTACACCGGTCGTTACTCGTTTTGTTCTTCGCGAACCAGGACTCCACTTACTGCTGCCGTGGAAACAGCTAGGTAGAGGTAGAGGGGCTCCCCTTCTACTAGTTTCGCCAGTATAGGTGGTTTGCTTAGGTAAGACTTGAGTTGGGTGAATGCTTCTTCGCACTTTTCGTCCCAGAGGAACTTCTTGTTCGCTTTGAGAAGGTGATAGAAGGATAGACATTTATCAGTCGACCTTGAGATGAAACGGTTCAAAGCAGCTATTTTGCCAGTTATGCGCTGGACTTCTCGCGTTGTTCTGGGATATTTCATCTCTATAAATGTTGCGATCTGTTTGGGGCTCGCTTCGATCCCTCTTTCGGTCACTAGATAACCAAGGAATTCTCCTGAGGGGACCCCGAATGTGCACTTCGCTAGGTTGAGTTTCATCCCGTATTTATTGACAATGATAAAGCATTCTTTTAGTTGGGGGATATGGTCTTCATACTTGGAAGATTTGACCAGCATATCGTCGATGTAGACTTCCATGGTTTTACCCAGGAGTCCTGAATACATCTTGTTGACGAGGCGTTGGTAAGTTGCTCCTGCATTTTTCAACCCGAAGGGCATGACTTTGTAGCAGTACGTTCCTCGATCAGTTATGAACGAAGTCTTTTCTTAGTCCTCTGGGTTCATTAGTATTTGGTTATACCCCGAGAAGGCATCCATGAAGGATAAAACTTGGTGTCCGGCGGTAGCTTCTACCAGTCGGTCGACGTGCGGGAGTGGGAAGCTGTCCTTCGGACATGCTTTGTTGAGATCTGTAAGATCTACACAGACTCTCCACTTCCCGTTCTTTTTCTTGACCACTACGGGATTCGCAAGCCAGTCGGGGTACTTGACCTCTCTGATCGATCCGATTTTTAATAACCGATCGACCTCGTCGTTGACGGCTTGAGCTCGTTCCGGACCTAGTTTTCGACGTTTTTGTCTTACCGGTTTGTAGGTCGGGTCGACATTCATCTCGTGGCTGGTTACATCAATGTTGATCCCTTTCATTTCTGCTGAAGACCAGGCAAAGGAGTCGACATTCTGTTTAAGGAAAGAGACCAATTCGTTTTTGACTGGCTCTGATAGGTCGATTCCAATGCCAACAAGTCTTTCGGGATGAGCATCGTCTATGCAAACTCGGGTCGTGAGGTCCTTTGGGGGTCCTATTTGACTTGGGTCGTTCGACCTTTTGGTCAGCATGGTAGCGAGCTCCTCCTCTTTCTGTAATTGCTACGCGGGGGATTTTTCAATCTGCTTATACCCGTTCATATAGCAATGACGGGAAATCTTTTGACTTTCGTAAATGGTTTTTACTCCTTTGGGAGTTGGAAATTTTACGCATTGATGGTAGGTCGACAGTACCGCTTTCATGTCGTATATCCATGGTCGACCTAGAATTGCGTTATAGGGAGCTGGCCGATCTACTATGACAAACTCTGTCATCCTTCGAACTCCTCCAGCTATTACTGGGGCGAATACAGATCCCCTTGGGTATGTTGTCTCGCCAGCGAACCCTACTAGTGGTGTCTTTTCTTCGACGATTTCAGAGTCGTTGAAATCCATCTTTTTGAAAGCATCATAAAAGAGGACATCCACCGAACTCCCTGTGTCGATCATTATCCTTGAGAGTTTGACATCTCCCACTACTAGACAAACGAGGAGAGCGCCGTCGTGTGGTTTGTCGAGATTACTTGTCTCGCTCTCGTGGAAAGTGATTTCGGGGTCCGGACCTAACCTTGAGATTTTTCCCCTTTTGTCGGCCTCGACTCTTCTTTGAAGAGCTTTTATTGAATTGACCGAGTCTCGGCAAAGCTTGGAGCCACCGAAGATGAAGTCGATTCGTTTAGGAGTTATAGCCCGTACACCCCCCCCCCCCCCCCCCCCCCCCCCCGCAGAGACGTGGGAGATTGATTCGTGAGTGTAAACTCTTAAAGGGAGCCGGAGGTGGAGATAACGCCGAACCTTCCGGGGTGCCTCTCAAGCTGAACTCGCCAAGAATAAACTCGACTCGCTTTCGCGACCCCTGAGGGAGTGTTTCGGGAGATTCTGGCTCCTTAGACCGTTCTCGTTTGTTTTGAGAAGGCTTCTTAGTGTTTGACTCTTTGGTCTGTTTGCTTTCCTTTTTGTTGGATGGAGTTTCTTCCTCGACTTCTGATTCCTGTTTTCTTTCGGACTCTCGTTTCTGGGCCTCGGCTTTAGCTCGAGTATAGCAATCTTCAGTCGAGTGTCCTCTTTTGTTGTGAAAATCACATAATTTTTCCTTGTCGAACTCAAATTTCTTCGAGCTCTTCGGGCTCTCGACTGCATTGATGTTTCCTGATTTACGGGAATCCTTTTTTGAGTTCGAGTTCTGCGAGCCCGACGGGTTCTTTTTTTTTTGATGCTTTTCTCTGAGGGCTGTAGTTTCGTCCTCGAGGCGAGCGAAGGCCGATGCGCGATGAAGGGCGTCATCGAGTGTTTGTGGTTCGTGGACCGTTATTTCCTCACGGAATCTGGTCGAAAACCATAGTCAGTGTCTCAGTGCTTCTATAGCTACTTCGTCTCGCGGGTTTGCGATTTTGGATTTTATTTCTTTAAATCGGTCGATGTACGAGCGAAGTGACTCATCGGGTTTCTGGGAGACGCTAAATAGAGCTGCATCAGTAGTCTTTTCTTCTATAAAGACGGAATATTGTTTGAGGAAAGCCGTCATGAACTGGGTGAAGTTGTCAATGGACCTTTCCTCCAGTCCGGCAAACCATTCTAGGGCGGAGCCTGATAGGTTTTCGGCGAAGAGCCTGCAGAAAGCCGGCTCTCTCTCCTCATCGGTAAGGTATACCCTTGCCATTGCCAGTCGGAACGCCCTGATATGGGCTTTCGGGTCCGATTTGAAGGATTGTTTAGTTGATCCTGATTCAATTCTTGGATTCATATCAACCTAAACATGCAGATCTAGGTTCTTCTTGATTAGAAACAATGATTAGATCTCACCTTTTACCTGTTAATTGCAGCGGAAAGGGATGGTATGGTCAGAGATCAGAGAGCCACCAAGGGATGGATCCTCCAAAGGTTCACACACGCACACCAAGCAGGAAGAGAGGCTGCTAGACCGAGCTGAGGAGGCGTCGCAGGAGAGAGAGAGTTGGCGGCTGGCTAGGGTTGAAGAAGAAAACAAACTCGAGTTTTATTTATAAAACTCGTCCGGTTCCTCTTGGGCCATTTGGCCATTCGCGCACTGTGTCGATCGACACATCATGTGCATCGATCGACACACAGTGGCTAAAACCTTTTATTCTCTCTAAGTACAGTAAATGCCTGGCACTTTTACCGTACTTCTGCTAAGCCATTCCTACACATTTTCCTGTTAGCTTAGGCGTGTGACCCATATGGGATCATATAATAGAGGCAATAAGTCCAAGACTTATAGATCATGAGCGGACTCTAGCAAGCCATCATGACCCCCAGTATTATATGACTTATGTCTGATCATTGACATACTCTTACTTTCTAGAGACAGTGCCGAGATTACTGGACACAATTCCAACAATCTCCCACTTGTACTGGAATCTCTGTATTCATAATCCTTTTGTCACAATATCTCGATTAGTCATAAGGCAAGATTAGTGTCATCCTTATAAAGCCTAATCTTGTTCATCGGACTCTGATTCGATACTGACAATCCAAACGACTCGGGACAGTCCGTTTGAGCATGGCCATGCATTTTCCAGTATTCAAATCTCCGATTGGCCTAGAGATATTCACTCCATTTATATTGGAGGGACAAATTCCGTCTTGTTCCATCACTGTAAACTACTCATTTCATAATGTACCCAAACAAGGTCCTTATAACTATCGCAGAACGATAGCGTTAGACAATGATCAAAGTGCATCAGTCCATGTGCAGTCACATGCATGCGAACTCAGGTCTAAGGACTATACTCTATAGTCGTAGTAAGAATCTCTTATGACACAGATATAAATATCCTGAAGAGTTCTTATAAGCGGGTCTTGTCCGGTCGTATGTACCCAACATACACCTATGTACTGACTTTGATGCCGTGCATCTATGACACACTGAGACTTTGTCATAAGTCACATACCAATCTAGTCTCACACGGTTGTTGGTGTTCCAATTTCAACAACCTTCGACTAGGGACAGGATGATATAAACCATCTATCAAATATAGGGTCTCATGATCAAGCTAAATGACTTTGATAACTCAAGATCAAGTCACTTACTTCGATGACCTATAAAATGGTTCATATCATTTTGGAACGATTATTTCATCACAGTTAAAATAATCTTGAAATAATAATTTCATTAAACATCTTGAATGTTTTACAAGAACATGTCAAATAACTAAATAAAGCCCTTTAATAACTCCCACTGAAATTAAGACTGCATCTTAATTTCACTTATCCTACAGCAACAGTCCGCGACTCGCGCTTAGGCCTAAGGAGTGGCTTCGTTAATAGATTAGCAACGTTCTCATTCATTGAAACTTGCTGATCTACTTAACATCTCTGTCATTTATCTCACGGAATAGGTTATACCTACCCTCAAGGTGTTTGGACCTCTGATGTGCAGCTAGTCTCATCTATGCTGGGAATCACATCAAGTTCAGTGACGAACTCTTCTTTCCAAACAACCTCTTTCGCCGCTTTCAAAGCTGCGAAATGTTCAGCTTAAGTCATGGAGTCAGCAACAGTGCCTTGCACCGCCAGACAGACACAAGATATAACCGGACTGTGACCGGAAATCATCTTTGTCCTGTTGGAAAATTGCCTTTCTGACTCTACCGACTCGTAGCACCTCACTTTCTCCGTAACTCAAGAATTTATCCTTAGTATTCCTCAAATACTTTAGGATATTCTTTACGGCAATCCAGTGATTCTTTGCTGGATTTGACTGGTCTTTACTTGTCTTGCTTAACATTAAAGCAACATCAAACAAGTACGTTTCATGGCATACATGATAGATCCTATTGCCGACGCATATGGAATCTTATCCATGCATTTAAGCTCAGCAGTTATCGTAGGACACTGTGTCTTGCTTAACGTAATGCCATGTGACATTTGCATAAAACCCTTCTTGGAATGCTGAAAACGTGTAGGACTTTGTCGGGATAAGAATCCTGACTTTGTCTTACCAGCTCTTTCGGATCTCTATCTTTAGATCCAAAATCCAAGAACATACGTGGCTTTACCCATGTCAATGATTAGAACCAACTCCCAAGCCAGTCCTTTACAGACTGCAGCATTGGGACGTCATTTTCGAGAATCAGTATGTCATCGACATACAATATGAGAAATGCAATATCGCTCCCACTAATCTGTTAGTAAACACACAGTTCCGCTTCGTTCCTGTTCAAGTCAAAACCTTGACTACTTCAACAGAACGAAGATTCCAACTATTAGTAAACACACAGTTCTGCTTCGTTCCTGTTCAAGTCAAAACCTTGACTACTTCAACAGAACGAAGATTCCAACTCCGATATTTTTGCTTCCATCCATGAATGGATCAATGAAGCTAATCTTACACATAGTGTAATTTTCGGAGTCCGGGCTCACTTTCGCTTCTTTGAATTTCGCAGATTCGTCGCTCTCAATGATCATCAGATCATGCGAACTTTCAATGATTATCAGGTTCAACTAATGACGAGAAATCACTCTCTGATTAGTAACTGATTCATTCATATCTGCGAACTTCAGGCTCCACAGGTGTAGATTCTACAGAAATCTGTAAATCCATCCGTTGCTCTCCCTCAACAGGTTGAGCAGCCTCCTGTATTTCTCGAATTTCTTCGAGTTATACTTTTACTCCCACTGTTCTTCTTGGAAAATAACTTCCCTTCTTAGAAAACAGAATAGACGTAAAAGTAACAAGCCTTGGTTTCCCTAGGACAACCAGCGAAGTAGCACAACTACAAATACTCAGTAAAGACGAATTTGGATCGATTCCAATCCACATTTACGTGGTGTCTTTCAACTGATATTGGTGGAACCTTTTCAGCGTAAACTTAGATATTTCTAGAGCGTTATTCTTAAATAATATCATGGAAGATTCGTGTGACTCATCTTTAATCATTTCTAATAAGATCTGATTCTTTCTCACAGAAACACCTTAAGGTTTTCAGGAGAAATGAGCTGTGAAACGATTTCACACTCATTTAGATGATCACATAATTAATGACTTAAGTATTCTCACTCGTGATCTAATCCAGAGTCTTAATACTTCTGTCATTCAGATCCTATACTTCATTCTGGAACTCTTTCGACCATGTCAAAGAATTCCGACTTGTGTCTCATCAAATGAACACAGTCACACTCACTGAAGTAATCAGTACAGGAAATTTTCTCTGGCATTACTGCTCATTGGGCCACATACATCAGTATGTTCCAGGTCCAATAAGCCTTTGGGCCTTTCTCTAGCTCGGCTAAGATAGGCCCTTTTCCTTTTGGTCCAGTAAACAGAATTCAAGTCTCATAAGATATCTTATCAAATGAGCCCAACAGTCCATGACTATGGGATTTCTGAATCCGACTTACTCTATGTGACCAAGACTTTATGCCAAGAAAAATCAGGTTTAATTCATCAGATTTAAACCAATTCGGTATTTATGTTACATTTAGGCACTCTTTGGTTTAAGATATAAAACCCATTCCATGAATAGGGTGCTACAATTAATATTTCATTAAGATCAAAAGAACAAAACTTGTCTTTTATCAAAATGAAAAACATTCAAATTCTTACAAGAAAATGAAAGACAACTCTGCTTAAAGCAGGTACATTGTAGCAATTACTTAATACAAAATCAAGCCTAAAAGGGATCTATAAGTGAAAACCCTACGGCTGAGGCAGCATCCCAAGCTCCTTCCAGACATGTAGTTTCACTTGCCCTTCCTTCAAAGTTCTACTGTTGCCCAGGCTCTGCATATTATAACAAATATCAGTGCCACAACCAGTATCCAATACCTATAAGGTAGAACTTGAAGTAATAACATGAATACCTGAGGAAGTAGTCGCATACATCAACTTCAACTCCTCATCATCTTCCATGAATTTAATGCAATCTCTCTTCCAATGCCCTGTCTCCTTACAGTAGCAGCACTTACCAACGTAAGAGGTATCTGACTCGGGCTCAGAAGACACACGCTTGCCATGATTCAAAATCTGGACAACTTTGTCTTCACCCTTGTCAGCATTAGGTTTAGTAAACCTACCCTTCTCATTCATGAGATTGTACAGGGTACTCTTCACGTTTGGCTCAACTGTCTTGAGCATATCATGCAGTTCAGTCAGCGTCTTCGTTAAGCCTTTCTTGATATAGTTCTTTCTGAACTTATCATAGCTTGACGGCAGTGACTGCAGAATGATTTCAGTTGCCAACTCTTGGCTAACTGGATAATCCAGTTTCCTCAGGTTATCAATGTAACCCATCATTTTACTGACATGAGGACTCACTGGATTATCATTTGGTAGCTTGCAGCTAGTGAGAGACTTAACCAACCGGTATCTCTCTGTTGGAATTGTGTCCAGCAATCTCTGTACTGTCTCTATAACGTAAGAGTATGTCAGTGATCAGACATAAGTCATACAATGCTGGGGGTCATGATGGCTTGCTAGAGTCCGCTCATGATCTATAAGTCTTGGACTTATTGCCTTTATTGTATGATCCCATATGGGTCACACGCTTAAGCTAGCAGGAAATAATGTTGAAAGGCATAGCAGAAGTACGACAAAAGTGCTAGGCATTTGTCGTACTAAGAGAGAATGAATAATGGGTCTGATTAAATGTGATTTAATCAGATTGGGCCCAAAAGCCCAAAAGGGAAAGAGAAGGCTTTTAATGTCTAAAAGCCAAGTCTCTTCTCCCTAACCCCAAGCCACCCAGCCGCGATTCTCCTCCTCTCTCTGCGCCCCATCTCAGCTCGGTCTAGCAACCAGTTTCCTGTGATTGCGTGTGTGAGCCTTTGGAGGATCCATCTCTCGGTGTATCTCCCTGATCATTGACCTGTTCATCAATTCCGCTGCAAACAAACAGGTAAAAGGTGAGATCATATGTTTCTAAATAAGAACACCTAGATCTAATGCATGTTTAGGTTGATATCAATATGAGAATTGAATCAGGATCAACCAAAACTTCCAACAGTGGTATCAGAGCTTGGTTCTTAGGTTTCTTGTTTTAGATTCATTGTTTAGGTTGTTTATTCTGTTTAGATGTGTTTTGAATCCATTACTGATAAGAAAAACACATAAGAAACTGAATTGAATCCTGAACAATCTAAATCAGATCGCAAACTGAGCTATATGACTCAAGCTTGCGATTGGCCGGGTTGAAAGATGATCGGCTAGGCCGGTTGTTGATCACGGCCGATGGCGGGATCGGATCGCGAACGATCGAGAGAGATGGGCCGATCGAACGTCCCGATCGCATCTCGTCCGATCGTCCCGATCGATGCTTGGCGAGCGAGAGAGATCGACCACGATCGTTTGGCGATCGTCCGTGATCTCGTCCGCCTCGTCCCGTCCATCCCGACCCGAGCTGCCGAGCGAACGCACCGGACCGACCCGATGAAACGCGGCTGGCTTGCGGCTGTCATGCTTTGCGTGAGGCTTACGGCTGGCCGGTTAGGGTTTTGGGTTTGATGGACCGGTTCAATTTCGGTTAGCTGGTTCGGTTTAAAACTTGATTAAAATCAACGTTTCGGTTTAATAAACAGATTTGATAAGTTTATTGAATCTGGTTAAACCGGAATAAGAAATCCAATGTCGAAAGAAATATTGGATTTAGTGCCTAAACCGGGAATTTCTAATTTGATTTGGTTGGACCAAATAAATTGAGAGATTCCGGTTTAGTAAATAACCGGTTGACAATTGTGGTCATCGTAGTAATTAAAACTTGGTTAGACCAGTTTTAATGAACCAGACCGGTTATGTCAATTAATTGGACAATTGGGTCATGTCTTGGACATGGACCAATTCTTGGGCCTCGGGCCAAGAAGTTAAAACAATTGGGCCATTAATTGAGTCATTCTTCAGTTTTAAATTTAAAACTTATTTTATAAAATAAAATTATGAAATTCGATTTTTAAATTTTATAAAGTTCCGAAATTTCGAAATTAGAAAGTTTCCAAAATTAGAAGTTTCTGAATTTGCGGGTTTTGGATTTTAAAGAAGTTTCTAAAGTTAGAAAGTTTCCAATTTTAGAAAGTTTCCAAAAATAGTAGGTTTCCATAAATAGAAAGTTTCCCAAAATAGTAATCTTCTATTTTGGGAATGTTTTTAAAAAAAAAAACCTACGAACCTCAAATAATATCAAGCGTTGGATGTCTTGTCCAGGCTATGTCAGCTGTCAAAGCCCATTCAATTGCATTCATGGCCTTACAGTGTGAGGATGTCTGCTTTTGCGTGGGTAAGACGGTTTGTGATTCATAAATGTCATTGGGAGTCCCAGACATTAATGATTACATGACTGTATAGTCCGGTTTTCTTGACTAGGCCATCGGGAGTCCCGGGCCTTGAGACATCAGAGTGGATTGGGCCTCGGGCCCAGATTCACAACCAAGAGTTATATCTCGGATATAATTAGCCGATATAGGGCTTACCGATATAAGCTAAGGTTGGGTGACGGCCAGTGGCCCACTTTAATCTTAGTTATATGTGGATCTTGGAATCATTATATTCTATTGAGGGTAACTTATGTTATTGAATATAATGCATGATTAATCATATTATACTTTAATACGAGATTAATCATTTTGAACATATAACTAATAACCTTTTTATTTATATATTTCAGATATGACTACTACAAGCACTCAAAACACATTCTCGATCCGGTCAGTTCTCGAGAAGGAGAAGCTGACTGGAACGAACTTCCTGACATGGTCAAGGAACTTGAGGCTGGTCCTCAAGCAGGAGAAGAAGGATTACGTCCTTCGAGATCCCCTCCCCGAGAGGCCTCTTGCCAATGCTGCCAGGACTCTGCACAATGCTTGGGAAAAGCATTCGTCAGATGAAAATGATGTTTATTGCCTGATGTTGGTGACAATGACTCCTGAGCTGCAAAAACAGTTCGAAAGTGTATTGTCTCCAATCGAGATCATGGCAAGCCTGAAATCGCTTTTTCAGGAGCAGGCTAGGACCGAGAGGTTCCAGACAGTTAAGAACCTCTTGGACTGTAAGTTGGCTGCGAATGCGGCAGTGAGTCCTCATGTGTTGAAGATGATGGGTTATCTCGATCATCTTCACAAACTCGACTGCCCAATCAGCCAGGAACTTGCCTGCGACATCATTCTGCAGTCTTTACCTGCAAGCTATGATCAGTTCATTCTGAACTTTAACATGCATGGCTTGAGTAAGACACTGCCTGAGCTTCACGGAATGCTCAAGACTGCAGAGCCCAACTTGAAGAAAACCGCCAAGGACCCCAATGTACTTATGGTACAAAAGGGCAAGGGGTTTAAGAAGTCTTCTGCTAAGGATAAGGGAAAGGCCAAGGGTGTCCAAGTCGTGGACAAGGACACGCCAAAGCCCAAGCCCAAGTCCAAGGCTGGGCCAACTGACATGTGCAGGTTCTGCAAAGAACTGGGGCATTGGAGAAGAGATTGCAAGAAATTCCAGGAAGGTCTAAAGGAATTAAAGAAGAAGACTTTCGAGACTTCTTCATCAGGTATTTTTGTTATAGAAGTTAATACAACTACTTCTGATAATACCTCATGGGTCATGGATACTGGTTGTGGGGCTCATATTTGTACTAATATGCAGGCACTCAGCAACAGTAGAAGGCTGAAGCAAGGACAAGTAGAGCTACGAGTTGGGAATGGAGCGAAAGTTTCAGCACTAGCTGTAGGAACATACTTGTTGTCTTTACCTTCGGGATTGATTTTAGAACTTAATAATTGTTATTTTGTACCTGCTATAAGCAGAAATATTATTTCAATTTCTTTGTTGGATTTGGAAGGTTATGATTTTTCAGTTAAGAATAAATTATGTTCCTTCAATCGCAACAATTTGTTCTATGGTTCTGCCCCTCTTACGAATGGGCTTTACATACTCGATCAATCCGCGCCAATTTATAACATTAATACAAAACGGTTTAAACCTAATGAGGAAAACCGAACGTTTCTATGGCATTGTCGTTTAGGGCACATCAGCGAGAAACGCATCAAGAGGCTCCATTCGAATGGACTTCTTGGCTCATTTGACTTTGAGTCATGTGAGAAATGCGAATCCTGCATGATGGGCAAAATGACACGGGCCCCCTTTAATAAACCTAACGAGAGGGCCAGTGACTTATTGGGCCTGATACACACTGATGTGTGTGGCCCAATGTCCACTAATGCAAGAGGAAACTATCAGTACTTCATTACCTTCACTGATGATTTCAGTAGGTATGGATATGTTTATTTGATGAAACATAAGTCTGAATCTTTTGAGAAGTTCAGAGAATTCCAAAATGAAGTACAGAACCAACTTGGCAAAAGCATTAAGGCTCTTCGGTCCGACCGAGGAGGAGAATACTTAAGCCAGGAATTCAGTGATCATCTAAGAGAGTGTGGGATCGTGTCCCAACTCACTCCTCCTGGAACACCTCAATGGAATGGTGTGTCTGAGAGGAGAAATCGGACCTTATTGGATATGGTTCGATCTATGATGAGTCACACAGACCTTCCAATATCCCTTTGGGGATATGCTCTGCTAACAGCAGTGTTCACATTAAACAGAGCACCATCAAAAGCAGTAGCAAAGACACCATATGAATTATGGACTGGAGTTGCTCCAGTGCTGTCTTATCTAAGAATTTGGGGTTGTGAAGCCTATGTAAAGAGATTAATCTCAGATAAGCTTACACCAAAATCTGATAAATGCTACTTTATTGGTTATCCACGGGAAACCAAGGCTTATTACTTCTATCTACGTTCCGAGAACAAGATCTTTGTTGCCCGGGATTGTAACTTTCTTGAGAGAGAGTTTCTCTCTAAGAAAGACAGTGGGAGTAAGGTACTGCTTGAAGAAATTCAAGATGAACAGGAAACTGCTCAACCTAATGAGGAAGAGCAGCAGGAGGATCTACAAGAAATTGTAGAACCTGAACCTGTAGTACCTGAAGTTCGAAGATCCGGGAGGATCCGTCACGAACCCGAGAGATATCAGGGATTCCTCGTGACTGACTGTCATGATCTTTTGATCATTGATGGTGATGAACCATCGAACTTCAATCAAGCCATGATGGGCCCAGATTCCTCTAAGTGGCGCAAGGCCACTGATTCCGAAATGGACTCCATGTCGGTCAACCAAGTATTTTCGTTGGTTGACTTACCCGCTGGTGTAAAAGCCATCGAGTGCAAATGGATCTTCAAGAAGAAGATTGACGTGGATGGAAATGTCCAGATTTATAAAGCCAGGTTGGTGGCAAAAGGTTTCAGACAAGTTCACGGTGTGGACTACGATGAAACCTATTCACCGGTGGCTATGATGAAATCTATTCGGATTCTACTAGCAACTGCAGCTTTTCATGATTATGAAATTTGGCAGATGGACGTGAAAACCGCCTTCCTGAATGGAATTCTGGAAGAGGATGTGTATATGACACAACCTGACGGTTACATAGATCCAAAGAATGCTGGGAAAGTATGCAAGCTTCATAAATCCATTTATGGATTGAAGCAAGCATCGAGGAGCTGGAATCTTCGTTTTGATGAAGCGATCAAGCAATTTGACTTCATCAGAAACGAAGAAGAACAATGCGTGTATAAGAAAACTAGTGGGAGCAAAATCGTTTTTCTTATTCTGTATGTTGATGACATACTGCTTCTCGGAAACGACGTTCAAATGCTAAAGTCTGTAAAGGACTGGCTTGGAAGTTGTTTTTCCATGAAAGACATGGGTGAAGCCGCATACGTTCTTGGAATTAGGATCTATCAGGATAGACCTAAGAGGCTGATAGGCTTGTGTCAAGACTCATACATTGACAAAGTCCTACAAAGATTCAGCATGAAAGATTCCAAGAAGGGCTTCACGCCGATGGTACATGGCACAACGCTAAGCAAGAAGCAGAGCCCTACGTCGGCTGCTGAGCTCGAGCGTATGAAGAACATTCCCTATGCATCTGCAATAGGATCTGTTATGTATGCCATGATCTGTACTCGTCCTGATGTTGCTTATGCATTGAGCATGACGAGTAGATACCAGTCAAATCCAGGTGAAAACCATTGGATTGCCGTAAAGAATATCTTGAAGTATCTAAGACATACTAAGGATAAGTTCTTAGTGTACGGTGGAAGTGATGTGCTTAAAGTCAGTGGATTCACGGACGCAAGTTTCCAGACAGACACAGATGATTTCCGGTCACAGTCCGGTTATGTCTTTTGTCTGAATGGCGGTGCAGTAAGTTGGAGAAGCTCCAAGCAGGACACCGTTGCTGATTCCACTACAGAAGCTGAATATATCGCCGCCTCAGAAGCAGCGAAGGAAGCTGTTTGGATACGAAAGTTCATTATGGAACTAGGTGTGATACCAGATGCGGCTGAGCCTCTGGCACTGTTTTGTGACAACAATGGTGCTATAGCTCAGGCAAAGGAACCAAGATCACACCAGAAATCCAAGCATGTTCAAAGAAGATATCACTTGATACGTGACATCATTAATAGAAAGGAAGTCAAGATCAGCCGAGTTCCGACAGATGAAAACGTCGCTGATCCGTTGACAAAGCCACTCCCAAGGCCTAAGCTCGAGTTCCTGACTGAAGCTGTAGGCATTAGAAACATTGAAATGTAATCTAAATTTGAGTGGGAGTTCTGTGAGCTTTATTTTAGTTATTTGACATGTTCTTGTAAAACATTATTTTATGTTTTAATGAAATTATTATTTCAAGATTATTTTAACTGTGATGAAATAATCGTTCCAAAATGATATGAACCATTTTATAGGTCATCGAAGTAAATGATTTGATCTTGAGTCATCGAAGTCATTTAGCTTGATCATGAGATCCTATATTTGATAAATGTTTTATATCATCCTGTCCCTAGTCGAAGGTTGTTGAAATTGGAACACCAACAACCGTGTAAGACTGGATTGGTACGTGACTTATGACAAAGTCTCAGTGTGTCATAGATGCTCGGCATCAAAGTCAGTACATAGGTGTATGTTGGGAACATACGACCGGACAAGACCCGCTAATAAGAACTCTTCAGGATATTTATATCTGTGTCATAAGAGATTCTTACTACGACTATAGAGTATAGTCCTTAGACCTGAGTTCACATGCATGTGACTGCACATGGACTGATGTACTTTGATCATTGTCTAACGCTATCATTCTGTGATAGCTATAAGGACCTTGTTTGGGTGCATTATGAAATGAGTAGTTTACAGTGATGGAACAAGATGGGATTTGTCCCTCCAATATAAATGGAGTGAATATCTCTAGGCCAATCGGAGATTTGAATACTGGAAAACGCATGGCCATGCTCAAACGGACTTTCCCGAGTCGTTTGTATTGTCAGTATCAAATCAGAGTCCGATGAACAAGATTAGGCTTTATAAGGATGACACTAATCTTGCCTTATGACTAATCGAGATATTGTGACGAAAGGGATTATGAATACAGAGATTCCAGTTCAAGTGGGAGATTGTTGGAATTGTGTCCAGCAATCTCTGTACTGTCTCTATAACGTAAGAGTATGTCAGTGATCAGACATAAGTCATACAATGCTGGGGGTCATGATGGCTTGCTAGAGTCCGCTCATGATCTATAAGTCTTGGACTTATTGCCTTTATTGTATGATCCCATATGGGTCACACGCTTAAGCTAGCAGGAAATAATGTTGAAAGGCATAGCAGAAGTACGACAAAAGTGCTAGGCATTTGTCGTACTAAGAGAGAATGAATAATGGGTCTGATTAAATGTGATTTAATCAGATTGGGCCCAAAAGCCCAAAAGGGAAAGAGAAGGCTTTTAATGTCTAAAAGCCAAGTCTCTTCTCCCTAACCCCAAGCCACCCAGCCGCGATTCTCCTCCTCTCTCTGCGCCCCATCTCAGCTCGGTCTAGCAACCAGTTTCCTGTGATTGCGTGTGTGAGCCTTTGGAGGATCCATCTCTCGGTGTATCTCCCTGATCATTGACCTGTTCATCAATTCCGCTGCAAACAAACAGGTAAAAGGTGAGATCATATGTTTCTAAATAAGAACACCTAGATCTAATGCATGTTTAGGTTGATATCAATATGAGAATTGAATCAGGATCAACCAAAACTTCCAACACTCTCCACTCTTATCTGCTCCTGAAATTTCAATTTCAGGCTGCTGATCATCTCTATTGGCGACTCCATGTTCTCATATTGCTTCCGCAAGTCTAAGTCCATGGTAGCCAATATCAGACCACGCACATCTACCGCATCATTATAATGCTTATTCCAAGCATCATATACTGCATGAGAAGCATTGGACTCGATCCTCACGGGGAGAGCTCTCTCAAGGACATAGTCCTTTCTCTCCTGTCTGAGAACTAGCCTCAGGTTCCGCGACCAAGTCAAGAAATTTGATCCGTTCAGCTTGTCCATCTTAAGGACAGACCGGATCGAGAAAGTGTTTTGATTGTTTGTGCTAGTCATAACTGAAAATTAAGATAAAAGGATTTTAGTTAATATGTTCAATATGATTAATCTCGTATTATATTCAATATGATTAATCACGCATTATATTCAATAACATAAGTTACCCTCAATAGAATATAATGATTCCAAGATCCACATATAACTAAGATCAAAGTGGGCCACTGGCCATCACCCAACCTTAGCTTATATCGGTAAGCCCTATATCGGCTAATTATATCCGTGATATAACTCTTGGTTGTGAATCTGGGCCCGAGGCCCAATCCACTCTGATGTCTCAAGGCCCGGGACTCCCGATGGCCTAGTCAAGAAAACCAGACTATACAGTCATGTAATCATTAATGTCTGGGACTCCCAATGACATTTATGAATCACAAACCGTCTTATCCACGCAAAAGCAGACACCCTCACACTGTAAGGCCATGAATACAATTGAATGGGCTTCGACAGCTGACATAGAATGGACAAGACATCCAACGCTTGATATTATTTGAGGTTCGTAGGTTTATTTAAAAATTCATTCCCAAAATAGAAGATTACTATTTCGGGAAACTTTCCATTTTTGGAAACCTACTATTTTTGGAAACTTTCTAAAATTGGAAACTTTCTAAAATGGAAACTTTCTAACTTTAGAAATTTCTTTAAAATCCAAAACCCGCAAATCTAGAAACTTCTAATTTAAGAAACTTTCTAATTTCAAAATTTCGGAAACTTTAATTTAAAATCGACTTTATAATTTTATAAAATAAATTTTAAATTAATCTGAAAAAAGACTCAAATAATTGGCCCAATTGTTTTAACTTCTTGGCCCGAGGCCCAAGAATTGGTCCATGTCCAAGACATGACCCAATTGTCCAATTAAATGACATAACCGGTCTGGTTCATTAAAATTGGTTTAACCAAATTTTAATTACTACGATGACCACAATTGTCAACCGGTTATTTACTAAACCGGATTTTTTCAATTTATTTGGTCCAACCAAATCAAATTAGAAAATCCTGGTTTAGGCACAAAATCCAATTTTCGACTTTGGATTTTTTATCCCGGTTTAACCAGACTTAATAAAATTATTAAATCTGTTTATTAAACCAGGACGAATAATTTTAATCAAAATTTTAAACCGAGCCTTAAACCCAACCGTATCGATCGATGAACCAACCGCATCGATCGATTCATCAATCGCATCGGTCGATGCTCTCAGCATCGATCGATGCGTTCACGCGTTGAGCAGGCTTGGCCGAGATATGCGAAATCCATGCGATCGTTCGATCGATCCATGCGATTGCAGTCGATCTCTCGCGGTTGTATCGACCGATCCATGCGATCGTATCGATCGATCCATGCGATCACAGCCGATACTTCTTTATGAAAATCGCATTCCAAATCAATATAGCTTGGATTTGCGATTTCAAGTGTGTTTAGGTTTCAATTCCTTGTTGCTTAAGTGATTTCTCTTATCAGTAGTTGATTCAAAACACTTCTTAAACAAGAAAACAATCCTAAACTTGAATCTAAACAAGAAAAACCAGAACCAATAGCTCTGATACCACTGAAGGATTGTTTAGTTGATCCTGATTCAATTCTTGGATTCATATCAACCTAAACATGCAGATCTAGGTTCTTCTTGATTAGAAACAATGATTAGATCTCACCTTTTACCTGTTAATTGCAGCGGAAAGGGATGGTATGGTCAGAGATCAGAGAGCCACCAAGGGATGGATCCTCCAAAGGTTCACACACGCACACCAAGCAGGAAGAGAGGCTGCTAGACCGAGCTGAGGAGGCGTCGCAGGAGAGAGAGAGTTGGCGGCTGGCTAGGGTTGAAGAAGAAAACAGACTCGAGTTTTATTTATAAAACTCGTCCGGTTCCTCTTGGGCCATTTGGCCATTCGCGCACTGTGTCGATCGACACATCATGTGCATCGATCGACACACAGTGGCTAAAACCTTTTATTCTCTCTAAGTACAGTAAATGCCTGGCACTTTTACCGTACTTCTGCTAAGCCATTCCTACACATTTTCCTGTTAGCTTAGGCGTGTGACCCATATGGGATCATATAATAGAGGCAATAAGTCCAAGACTTATAGATCATGAGCGGACTCTAGCAAGCCATCATGACCCCCAGTATTATATGACTTATGTCTGATCATTGACATACTCTTACTTTCTAGAGACAGTACCGAGATTACTGGACACAATTCCAACACGATTTCCCAGAGAACTCCAGAAACTTTGTTTTCTTTATTTCCCGGATTCCTGCACAGGCGATTCGGTCTGTGAACGGCGTTTGTCGCGTTTCTTCGATCACTCGATCGATGTCGGGCGCCGCGCTTGTTGCCATGTGAAATTTGGAGCTCAGACTGACGAACTGAGCCTTAGCTTGTTCAATATACTGTCTAAGCATATCGTGTTCATCGCCTGTCGTAGGCGCGAACTGGGCTTGTGCTTGATTGGACGTTTGTCCAGGGAAAACGGGGTCGAGAAGATCAATTGTCGGAAACGATCCTGTCTGGTCGACCTGCGGCGTTTGAAACTGTACCATATTTGATCCGTTAGGATGTCCCGAGCTCGAGGCGAAAGCGGAGCCTCCTAGTTGCCTCGGCTGGATATTCGAACTATTCGGGAAAGGTGGTGGCCCGGGTAATGGTTGGTTTCCCGATCCGGTTGGATCTGTGACCATTGAATTCGAACCGAAAGGAGTCAGAGTTGCGATGGGGGTCGTTATAGGATCTATCGGATTCATCTGTGACCATGGTCGGGATTCATCTCGATCTATCGGATCTAGGATCTGATTCTTAAGACAGGAAAAACTATAGATAGTCCCCACAGTCAGCGCCAAATGTGAGATCTGGGATTCACACTAAGAATT
Organism: Orychophragmus violaceus; assembly: GCA_030180135.1. NCBI lineage: Eukaryota > Viridiplantae > Streptophyta > Magnoliopsida > Brassicales > Brassicaceae > Orychophragmus > Orychophragmus violaceus. The sequence continues at coordinate 30,144,285 of CM058232.1, read as the reverse complement.
TGTATTCGTGGATTTGGACTTTTGGATATAGAAATGGTATAGTTTCCTATGAATCAAAGACTTTATTGAGATTGATCGTCAAGATAGAACAAACACAGTCGAAAAGAGAGTACAAAGATTTACGATCGAGCTATCTAGTCGAAGTGTTCTAAGCTAGGGTTGGAATTGTTGAATGAATCGCCACTTCTTCTTTAAATAGTCTCGACTTTGATCTTCTTGTTCCGATATTTCGGCCTCGTCGTGCTAACGATCTCCGAGATTTGCGTGGATCAGTTGAACCGACGAAGACCAGGTTGCTCTATCTCTACGTCGTCTCCTATCGAGCTCGAGCTCGATCGCCTCTCACTTCGGCGTTGATTGGGCCTTGTCAGGATGTCAATCGTATGGGCCCAACAAAGGATAACGTTCGATCTCTTCGTATTGATAATCGAGCGAGCTCACGATTATGGGCCTTTGTTTTGTTTGTTTATGGGCCGGATTTCTTAGAGGGAAATCCAGCACCAACAGAACACATAAACAAACAAAATTGGGACAAATAAATAATGAATACCACACAAAAACAAAAATGAACAAAAATAAATAACACTAACTACGATCTAATCCAAACTATTTAAGAAAAATAGAAAATATTATAAAAATTACGATGTGTCATCAATTTTTCAGAGTGGAAATGATGAACGATTGAATTTCGTGAATGAGAAGATATGACCAATGGCCATCGATTTATATAGAGAATGTTGGAGTAGCGAGCTAGCTTTAAAAATTACATAATTCCTAATCTAATGGTATTTTTAAGGAATATTGAATATCTTCCACTAATAGCTAACAAATATTAATATAATATTTTTAGAATATATTTCATTCTTTGCAACTTCTTCACACGTTTTAATCAAATTAGTTAATAAAGTTTATTTTATTTTAAATTAATAGTATATGTGGGCCAGCCACCACATTATGATTCCTAATCTAGTGACACTTTTGTAAAGAATATTGAATATCTTCCACTAATAGCTAACAAATATTAATATAATCCTTCTTAGGAGATTTTTTTTTTTTGCAACTTCTTTATACGTTTTAAAGTCAAAATCAGTTAATAACATTTTTTATTTTAAATTAATAGTATATATGTGTCAGCCACCACATTATTTGTCCAATACTAAAGTTAATAATGTTTTATGGTTATATAAATCATTGATTTATGCTTTTGTTCTAATTGATACGATGAGTATTGAGCAAAATAATATTGATAATTTAATAAAATGAAGATTTTGTGTATTGAAAATATAATATCAATTAATATATTGGAAAATATGTTTTGAAATAAATGGTTAGAAATATAATTTATTAATAAATATGATATTCAAATGTTATAACTATATAAATTTAAAAATATGATAATATGAAATGTTTTCAAGCAATATAGACAATGAGATACAAATAATATCAAAAATTAATGTTGAACAAACTAATATTATTTTAAAAATAAAATAATGTTAATAATAATAAATAAATATTATTTTCTTAAAAACTAATATGATATTCGAAATAGTTTTCTATAAATTTGGGATTACATGATATTCATCAAGATTGTAAAGAATATTCACGAAAATTGTAGATTTCTGTTTCCTAAAATATATTATACGAAAATAAATATAAATGGTAAGTCTGTTGATAAAATGAATTAAAAATATAAATAAATGGTAGGATTAATAAAACAAACTAATCCGACGGATAATATTAAATCAACGTGATAAATGATTAGGACTTAAAAACATAGGATCCGCGTGTATATCCGTAATTCAAATCCGGATCCGTCCAAATATCTTTGTGTGACTAATTTTCATAAACCTAAATTACCCTTAATGAATAATAAAATTTTCTAATAAACACAATGACATTCTTCGTAATATAAAACGTAAACACAATACTATTTTCTTAAATGCTCCCCCGTTTTTATAATACAAATTCCATTTTAGATTAAAAAAATAGAGTACTACATTGGAGATGGACTAAGAACTACTGTGTTGGTTTTAATCATATTGGAAGTTTACTTAATAATTGAGTATTTTTATTGTTTTTCACAATGATCAAATTATGAGTAGACCCTAATATAATTCTTTGTAGCAAATATTGAAGTATTAAGAGATTGATTGGTTTACCCGATGTTACCCTCAAACACTACACTTGCGGATGTTTGTGGTTGATGGCGGATGGTTGTAGTTAATGGCATTATAACCATTTTGAGCTGCTCTCTACCGCCGAAAATTAAAAGCTCTTTTCCGCAAAAGTTTGCGGTTGCGAGTGGTTGCGTTTGGAAAAGAAAGAAAAGTAAAACTCTTTTTCAAAATCTATTATATAGATTTTCTATATATGTATTTTATGACTGTCGAAAAATATATATATATATATATATATATATATATATATATATATATATATATAAAGTTACTTGTTTTATGGCTACAATTATTCCCTAATCACTTATCAATACTTTTATTTTTTTTATAGTAACTTCTCCCTCTTGTGAGTGCGACTGAGATGGCGATATACCTCCACCTCCGATGAGTGAAAGCTTAATTAAGGATGAGGTTGATTTTCTTGTTTCAGTTATTTCTTCGGTTTCTGGTACGATTCGGTGGACCTTTTCGTGAGACAAGAGCGGTTAATCAAAGTTTTAGGGGAAATCTAAATTCGGTTGCGATCGGGTTTCCATGTGTGTAGCTGAATGGGATCGTATGGATTACATCACATAAGATCTCTAATCTGGACGAATGTATTTGGTTTAATGAAAAAGTGGATTTGGATGTGATTCTCGGAGAAAAAACCAACAGTATTTTAAGGTGGGAAATGAGGAGACATGAGTGGAAATTGATGGAACAAATGAATCTATGTTGTGTAGTTTGGTCACACGGCAAGCACAGAAATATGGGAAAGGAGGTATTAGTGAGTAAAGATTGATTTGTATTAAAATCACTTAACCAAATGTAAACCGGCACACTCGAGTATATAAGAGTGTTTGTAACAAACATTTGAGTTTACTTTCCTTTCTATCTATCTTCTTCAACATTGATTCTCCTAATATGGTATCAGAGCAGTGGAGCTCAAACTCTACTGATTCGATTCTTGCTTCTTTTGCCTAATTTTCCTTTGTTGGATTTTCCTTTGCGCGAGGTTCAATCGGTTAATCCGCCGGTTGTTTCATCAAATAGCGTTCATTATCTTCAAATTTCTTTGAATTTCTTCAAATCTTTCAACAAAGGTGAATACTCTGCGTAAATCAACTAGAATAGCAGCTTTGGAAGCTCGCCGAGTTTCAAATCCTGCATTGTCTTCGTCCGCACGAATCGGCCTCAATCCAGGTGACATTCCGAAGCTGGATTTCTCGTTTCTGTCTCCTATCCTGAGGCACCGTCTCCTATTTCAAAGACTTCACACTCCGGAGCAATTCCTATCTTGAATCCATCTCTCATTCTGTTTGGATCATTAGACAGTACAAACATCATGTACTACCGCCTTATCATCTAACGAATAGCGACAATACTAGTATTTCTCTTAGCACTGAAGTTCTTGATGGTAGTAACTACGATGATTGTCAAATCGCGATGAACATAGCGTTAGATGCTAATAACAAAACTGCATTTATAGAAGGATCTTTGCCTAGCCACCAGAATCTGATAAATACTTCAGGATTTGGTCTCGTTGCAATTATATGGTTAAATCCTATGTTATTCATTCTGTTTCGAGGAAAACCTATAAGAGTATTCTTCGCTTCAATGATGCTTCTGAAATCTGGAATGCCTTACGATCCAGATTTCATATCACTAGTCTCCCTCGATCTTATCAGACTACTCAACAGATTTGGTTGTTACAACAGGGAACAACAGACTTAGCTACATTATATACTACTTTGAAGACTCTCTGGGATGAATTTGATGGTGGTACATGTGAGCCTACCTCCAATAATTGTGAATGTTGCAAGGTAGTTACAAGAAAAACAGAACATGCTAAAGTCATCAACTTTCTTTCTGGATTAAATGAATCCTATCATGTGATTCAATATCCGATAATCATGAAGAAACATGTTCCGAGTCTCTCTGAGATTTACAAGATTATTGATCAAGACTATAGCCAGAGTAGTATTCAATCGGTCACCAATGCTTCTACATTCAATGTGGTTGTATGTACTCTTGAGCCTAGCTTAGTCAATGCGGCTATAGTTGAAGCAAAGACTAAATGTCATATTTTTACTCAATGTGGATACAATGGACATACTGCTGATACTTGCTACTGAATTCATGGATATCTAGTTGGTTTTGTTCATAAGAAGCTGTCTACTTTTGATAGGCCAACGCTTCCTTCAGATAAGTCAAATCCGTTTCACCAGTTGTTGCACAGTTTGCTTTACCTTATCCGTCTCCACATCTTTCAGCATCTCTTTCTAAAATTATGGTAACATTGAGCGAATAACATATACAAAGAATGGTCTCCTACTTCAACACACAACTTTAGACACTTTCTGCATCTGGAGCATCCTCTTCTTCTTCATCGCTGGGAGGTACTATTACTAATCTGCCTGGTATGTATTTCTCGGCATCCATTTTGTGTTTTATTGGAATCTTGCATGCCACACGAATGTCTCTTTCTAATTTTCATGGATAGTAGACAGTGATGAAACACATCATGTGTGTCTTGATCGGAACCTATTTGGAGACTTTATAGCTTCAGTATAATCCTCTGTTACTTTGCCTACTGGTTTGGGTGTACAATTTCATGATTGGATTCAGTACATCTTAGTGATCAGTTAAATCTGAAGAATTTCTTGCATATCCCGGATTTCTGCTTGAACTTAATCAGCGTTAGTCAACTGACATGTGATTGCAATGTCGTGGTTTTTGATCCATTTTCTTGTCTGATACATGATCCTATCAAGGAATTGGCGATTGGTCAGGGTGAACAAGTGGATAATATCTACATCTTGGATACTACTTCCCTTGGACATAACACCTTTAAGTCTTTTAATTTTAGCTCCCATGTTGTGTTAGACTCTACTTCTTGGCACAATAGGCTTGGTCATCCCTCTATAACCAAAGTTGATTCTGTTTCTTCTGTATTGGGGATTAAACATTGGAATGAAGATCATTTTTACTGTTCCATTTGTCCTTTAGAAAAGCAAAAGCATTTATCTTACATTTCTCACAATCACTTGTCTGATAAATCCTTTGAGCTTTTGCATATTGAAATTCGGGGTCCGTTTTCTGTTCCAATAGTGGAAGGCTACAAATATTTATTACCATTGTGGATGATCATAGCAGAGTAACATGGATTTATCTGCTTCACACCAAGTCAGAAGTTCTCACTATTTTCCCAGTGTTTCTGAACATGGTTGAGAATCAGTATGAGACTACAGTCAAAGGTGTGCGTCGAGATAATGCTCCAGAGCTTCATTTTAGTTTACTGTTTCAATAGAAAGGCATTCTTTCATTTAACTCCTGTCCTGAAACTCCAGAGCAGAATTCTGTTGTCAATAGGAAGCACCGGCACATTTTGAGTGCTGCTCGATCTCTCATGTTTCAATCACAAGTTCCTTTGTCTCTATGGGGTGATTGTGTGATCACTTCTGTGTTGTTGATCAACATGCTTCATATTCCATTACTGAAGAACAAGACACCTTTCGAAATCCTAACTTCAAAGCCTCCAGATTATTCCCATCTTTGAGTCTTTGGATGCTTGGCATATAGCTCTATTTCATCAAAAAGAAGACATAAATTCCAACCTAGATCCATGCCATGTGTCTTCTTGGGTTATCCGTCTGGAGTCAAAGGATACAAATTGATGGAGTTAGAGACACATGTCATTCATATCACAAGAAATGTGATTTTCCATGAGGAAATCTTTCCTATGGTTAAAGGTCAGTCTTCATCCATGATTAATTTCTTTTCTCTGTTACATGATTCTTCTTCTGTATCTAGTGGACAATCTTATGGTAATTATTTGGTTGAGTTGGAACCTCCCACTGATTCTTTAGTTACATCAACATCGTCTTCATCTAGTACAGATGATTCTAGACTGGTTGAGTTTGAACCTCCCACTCGATCGAGTTGTTCAGTTGTAAACATAGAAAGGCAGTGGTGTGGTTGAGCCGGAACCTCCCACACTTCGGGATCAATCTATGGACAAGAGACCTATAGAACCTCCAAAACTCATGCACTTTTGCAGGACTACTATTACAATATGGTGGATACACTTTTCCCTTTCCAATGGCAAATTTTTTGTCTTACGACATGCTTAGTGACGGATACAAATCTTTCAGTTGTGCTCTTGCACAAAATGTGGAACCAACATCCTTTACTCAATCCAAGAATTTTTCTGAATGGCGTGATGCAATGAATGTTGAACTTATTGCTTTGGAAAACATCTCGACTTGGGATATCTTTTCTCTACCTGAAGATAAACATGCCATTGGGTGCAAATGGGTTTATAAAGTTAAGCTCAACTATGATGGAAGACTTGAACATTACAAGGCTAGACTTGTAGCTAAGGGTTATACTCAGCAAAGGCATTGATTTTGTTGATACATTTTCACCAGTTTTGAAGATGACCATTGTTAAAACTCTGCTTGTAGTTGCAGCAGCCAAAGGATGGCTTCTCCATCAGCTTGATATTTCTAATGCCTTTCTTAATGGAGACCTTGATGAGGATATTTTTATGACACTTCCACCTGGTTACACACCTAAAGATGGTACTGTCCTTCCTCCAAATCATGTTTGCAGACTTAAGAAGTCGTTGTATGGTTTAAAACATGCCTCTCGTCAGTGTTTTTTAAAGTTTAAGTCTGCTGCTCTTTTGACTTTGGGTTTTAAGAAGTCTCAGACTGACCATACTCTGTTTGTGTGGCATGATTTTTCATCTTATGTGGCTATTTTATTATATGTTGACGACATTATAGTGGCTGCAAAGGATCTGAATACGATTCAACAGTTGAAAGAAAGTCTCTAGTCTGTTTTCAAACTAAGAGATTTGGGTGATCTCAAGTACTTTTTGGGATTTGATATTACTTGCTCAGCAGCTGGAATCACAGTATGCCAATGGAAGTATGTTCTTGAGTTGTTGGAATAATTTGGCCTATTAGCTTGTAAACCTTCAACCGTCCCTATAGATCCTTGTATAAAGCTCTTCTTGGTTAAGATGAGCCTCTTTTGAAAGATAGTAATCAATATCGCCGAATTGTGGGTAAGATAATGTATTTGACTATTACTCGTCCTAACATCACTTTTGCAACAAACAAACTGTGTCAGTTCTCGGCTTCTCCCAAACTATCTCATCTCAAAGGAGCGCTCAAGGTTCTTTATTATCTAAATGGTTCTATTGAACTTGGTCTCTTCTTTTCTACATCATCTGATTTAAATTTGAAAGCTTTCACTGATGCTGATTGGGGATCTTGAACTGATACTCGTTGCTCCACCTCTGGCTATTGTATGTTCCTTGGCCAATCTCTCATCTCGTTGAAGTCCAAGAAACAGCCCCATGTCAGTCATTCTTCAGCTAAATCTGAGTACCGTGCAATGGCATTTTCTGTTAAGGAAGTTGTCTGGTTGGTTAATCTTCTAGCTGAACTTCAGGAAACTAAGACTAAGTCAGCGGATTTCTAATGTGATTCTACTACTGGTATTCATATTGCCAATAACCCGGCCTTTCATGAACAGACTAAACACATTGATTTGGACTATCATGAGGTATGAGATCGTGTTGAGAGCGGATTGATTAAGACTCTACATGTTACCACTGATCTCAACTCGCATACATTTTTAAAAAGCCTCTATTCCTGGCTTTGTTTTATTCACTACTTCACAAGATGAACAAACATTTGAGTTAATGAGAAATGAATTTTACTTTCCTTTCTATCTATCTTCTTCAAGCTCGATCTAATAGGAGGAAATTCATATACCAATTAAGGTTCTACCACTCTTTCAATCTTCTACCTTTGTTGATGTTTTAGGATATTTCACTTTCAGAAATATTATACAAATGGTTGGCATAATTTTCTCTTTTCATGTATGGCTTCTCTGTGGTAGGAGGATTCATGGTCATTTTGTTATCCAATTTGAATAGAAGAATTCTAGTATTAACACTTTTGGTTCACTCTGAAGAGTTAAAGATTAAGGGTACTAGTATGGTTCCAAGTTGAATGAATGAGGATGATTCAGAAATTTTAAATGGTATGCATTAGTCTATAGCGAGTACTGTTATGAGTAGGCTTCTCTGTTTCTTATGTACTGTTTTGAGCATGGAGTTTAAAGCTTCAGATGTATCAATAACTAGGAAAACAAGACTTATTTTTCAGTCGATGTTAAAGGTCTTATGGATCCCTGAGGTTTTGGTTCAAAGCAGGGAGGCGAGGAAAGGAAAACCGACTTTTGATATTCATTATGCGGTCGAAGGAATTTATGGAAAATAACGGTTTCAAAATGGCGGTTCATGAGGTCCAGAGAGTCTGAAGATGGATTTATTCGAACAAAAGAATATGTGGTTCACGACGGAAAGTATTACAAGTTTGTTTGAGTGGGCAACTGATATTAAATCATTCTTATCTTCAATTTTTCTCTTCGGCTTGTAATTTAAAAGAGACTAATTGTTGGTGTATGCATACATATGGTTTTCTTTGTCACGAGGTTTAATATAATTTTGGTTATATAGTATCTTTAAATTGGGATACCAGTAGGAGTAATGCAATGACTTCAGGAAGGTTTGAAAAAAATTGGGACCCATGTATTAACATGGAGTGAGACCGGGTGGTATTTATGGCGGTACATAAGTATGAAATTATGGTGGATGTTCTATATACTGATAATCAAACCAAAAGAAGGTCTCGAGTATATGGAAATGGATACAAAAGAGTACTGATTACAATTGCGGTTAAAGAATTACCTCACATCCAAGATTTGTTCCGTTTGGAACAAATTATCAAAAATTATAAATGCGGATTTTAAGTTGGAATTGCCTAGGTCCGTGAAGCAATTTGACCGTAGGTTATCTGCGGGAAATATAATACAAGAACAAACCAGAATTTTATTTATGTCTGAGACAAAACAATTGTATCCATTCACCAATAAATTTTAAGAGCACTTTGGATATGATAAAATATATACGGTTGAACTAAGAGGAGCAAGTGGAGGTCTGGCTCTGTACTATGAGCTATCAAAATGGAGGAAAAACAATTTGCATTATGCAAAGGATAAAATCAATGAGTTACAAAGAGCATTAGAAGAGGTTCACAAGGATGATAATAGAACTCAAGAAGAGGTATGTGAAATCTTGAATAAGCTAAAGTAGCCAAGTAGGCATATAGAGATGAAGAATTATTTTGGAAACAAAAGAGTCGTAATCTATGACATACATCCGGGGATCGTTACACCAAGTTGTTTTTTGCTTTGACCAAGCAAAGGCGTGACAGAAATCGTATTGCTGTCTTACATAATTCGGCAGGAGAATGGGTTACAAAGGATACAGAGTAGAACGAGTGGCAGTGGGAGATTTTGAGGAGATTTTTACGACGACCAATCCGGTAGATTTTGAGGAATTCGTACACGAAGTTCTACAGATCAAATGAATGAAAGAATTATGGAAATGGACCAAAAGAAAGAGGTTAGAAGGGATTTATTTATGATGTATCCAGAAAAATCACGGGATCCATATGGTATGACTGTATTTTTCTTCCAACAATCTTGGGCGATTAAAACGGACATGTGCAAGACCTATGATAGGGTAGAATGAACCTTTATTGAGATTCTTCTTAGGAAGATGGGCTTTGATGCACAATGAGTAAATCGGATAATTTGATGAATTAATACAGTTCAGTATAAGGTACTTATAAATGGCCAACCTCGGGGACTCATTGTTTCGGAAACAGTAGTACGAAAAGGAGACCCATTATCGCCTTATTTATTCATATTATGCACGAAAGCCGTGATAGCAAATATAAAGAAGGTGAAAGGGAGAAACTCTTAACATGAATGAAGGTGGCACAAGAAAGTCCACTTATATCTCATTATTATTTATAGATGATAGCTTATTCTTATGCAAGGCTAAAAAGAAGGAACGTCAGAAAATTTTACGGATACTAAAGGGCTATAAGGAAGCCTTAGGGCAATAAATTAATTTCTTGAAGTCGTCGCTTCAGTTTGGTTATAAGGTGGATGAGGTCATACAAGGAGAAATGAAATAAATACCTGATACAACGACATTGGGTGGAATGAGATTTTTTTGGGGATTCCAGAGAGTTTGAGTGGGGCAAAGACACAAATTTTCAGTTTTCTTCAAGACATACTTCATGGTAGAGTGAATGAATGGACTAAAAAATTACTTACGAGAGGTGGAAAATAGATTTTGATAAAATTAGTAGGAACTGCCCTACCTAACCATGTGATGTCGTGCTTTCGGTTACCATAAAACAATGACTACAAAACTGACAAGTGTGGTCTCTCATTCTGGTGGAACTCGGGAGGAACGAATAAAGGTATGCATTGAATGTCTTGGAACAAACTTTCTTGAGATAAAGAAAATGGAGGCATTGAGTTTAGGGCATTCATGGATATGAACACAGCTTTTTTAGCCAAACAGTTGCGGAGGTTGATTGATAAACCAAATAGTCTGTTTTCTAAAGTATTTAAGGGTAATTATTTTTGGAATACAAATCCCTTTAGATGCAACCAGATCATATTCGCCATCGTATGGATGGAGGAGTATTATCTCAACTAGATATATGGTTAAAAAGGAGCTTATTAAAAGGGTGGGTTATGGAGCATCCATTTCAATATGGAATGATCCATGGATTCCACCCTATATATCGCCCGAGACCAGCAACATGTAAACCTCATATGGATAATCACTTATTTACAGTTGATCAATTGATTGATCACCAAAATCAGGTATTGAACACAAAACTGATTGAGATGGTTACCGATTACTAGGTTTAGCCGAACATATGCAAATTGTGAAGGATCGTTTAGTGTTAATCCTGATTCAATTCTTCAGATTAAACTCCTAAACATGCCAGATCTAGGTTCTCTTGTTAGAATCATAAAGGATCTCACTTGTTACCTTGTTTATGCAGCGGAATGGAAGGTACGGGTCAGAGATCAGCAGAACCACCAAGAGATGGATCCTCCAAAGGCTCACACACGCACGCACAGGAAAGTGTCTGCTAGACCGAGCAAGAAGGGAGGCGCAGAGAGAGAGAGAGTTGGCGCAGAAGCTTGAGAAAAATTAGAGAGCTAGGTCTGATTTTATTCATTAAAATCCCTTCTAGTTCTCATGGGGTTTTGGGCCCAATTCTCAGTCTGATTAAATCCCTTGGATTTAATCAGGCCCTTCTATCTCTCCAAGCACAGTAAATGCCTAGCACTTTTACCGTACATCCGCTGAACCGTTCCTTCATAGTTTCCTGTTAGCTTAGGCGTGTGACCCATATGGGATCATATAATAAAGGCAATAAATCCAAGATTTATAGATCATGAGCGGACTCTAGCAAGCCATCATGACCCCCAGTATTATATGACTTATGTCTGATCATTGACATACTCTTACTTTCTAGAGACAGTACAGAGATTACTGGACATAATTCCAACAATCTCCCACTTGAACTGGAATCTCTGAATTCATAATCCTTTTGTCTCAATATCTCGATTAGTCATAAGGCAAGATGAGTGTCATCCTTATAAAGCCTAATCTTGTTCATCGGACTCTGATTTGATACTGACAATCCAAACGACTCGGGACAGTCCGTTTGAGCATGGCCATGCATTTTCCAGTATTCAAATCTCCGATTGGCCTAGAGATATTCACTCCATTTATATTGGAGGGACAAATCCCGTCTTGTTCCATCACTGTAAACTACTCATTTCATAATACACCCAAACAAGGTCCTTATATCTATCGCTTAACGACAGTATTAGACAATGATCAAAGCGCATTAGTTCATGTGCAGTCACATGCATGCGAACTCAGGTCTAAGGACTATACTCTATAGTCGTAGTAAGAATCTCTTATGACACAGATATAAATATCCTGAAGAGTTCTTATAAGCGGGTCTTGTCCGGTCGTATGTACCCCAACATACACCTATGTACTGACTTTGATGCCGTGCATCTATGACACACTGAGACATTTTCATAAGTCACATACCAATCTAGTCTCACACGGTTGTTGGTGTTCCAATTTCAACAACCTTCGACCAGGGACATGATGATATAAATCATCTATCAAATATAGGGTCTCATGATCAAGCTAAATGACTTTGATGACTCAAGATCAAGTCACTTACTTCGATGACCTATAAAATGGTTCATATCATTTTGGAACGATTATTTCATCACAGTTAAAATAATCTTGAAATAATAATTTCATTAAACATCATAAAATGTTTTACAAGAACATATCAATAACTAAATAAAGCCCTCAAACTCCCACTCAAATTTAGATTACATTTCAATGTTTCTAATGCCTACAGCTTCAGTCAGGAACTCGAGCTTAGGTCTTGGGAGTGGCTTTGTCAATGGATCAGCGACGTTATCATCTGTCTGAACTCGGCTGATCTTGACTTCCTTTCTATTAATGATATCACGTATCAAGTGAAATCTTCTTAGCACATGCTTGGATTTCTGGTGTGATCTTGGTTCCTTTGCCTGAGCTATAGCACCATTGTTATCACAAAACAGTGCCAGAGGCTCAGCCGCATTTGGTATCACACCTAGTTCAATAATGAACTTTCGTATCCAAACAGCTTCCTTCGCTGCTTCTGAAGCGGCGATATATTCAGCTTCTGTAGTGGAATCAGCAACGGTGTCTTGCTTGGAGCTTCTCCAACTTATTGCACCGCCATTCAGACAAAAGATATAACCGGACTGTGACCGGAAATCATCTTGGTCTGTCTGGAAACTTGCGTCCGTGAATCCACTGACTTCAAGCACATCACTTCCACCGTACACCAAGAACTTATCCTTAGTATGTCTTAGATACTTCAGGATATTCTTGACGGCAATCCAATGGTTTTCACCTGGATTTGACTGGTATCTACTCGTCATGCTCAATGCATAAGCAACATCAGGACGAGTACAGATCATGGCATACATGACAGATCCTATTGCAGATGCATAAGGAATATTCTTCATGCGCTCAAGCTCAGCAGCCGTCGTGGGGCTCTGCTTCTTGCTTAGCGTTGTGCCATGTACCATTGGCGTGAAGCCCTTCTTGGAATCTTTCATGCTGAATCTCTGTAGGACTTTGTCAATGTATGAATCTTGACACAAGCCTATCAGCCTTTTAGATCTATCCCTGTAGATCCTGATTCCAAGAACGTATGCGGCTTCACCCATGTCTTTCATGGAAAAACAACTTCCAAGCCAGTCCTTTACCGACTTTAGCATTGGAACGTCGTTTCCGAGAAGCAGTATGTCATCGACATACAGAATAAGAAATACTATCTTGCTCCCACTAGTTTTCTTATACACGCATTGTTCTTCTTCGTTTCTGATGAAGTCAAATTGCTTGATCGCTTCATCAAAACGAAGATTCCAGCTCCTCGATGCTTGCTTCAATCCATAAATGGATTTATGAAGCTTGCATACTTTCCCAGCATTCTTTGGATCTATGTAACCGTCAGGTTGTGTCATATACACATCCTCTTCCAGAATACCATTCAGGAAGGCGGTTTTCACGTCCATCTGCCAAATTTCATAATCATGAAAAGCTGCAGTTGCTAGTAGAATCCGAATAGATTTCATCATAGCCACTGGTGAATAGGTTTCATCATAATCCACACCGTGAACTTGTCTGAAACCTTTTGCCACCAACCTGGCTTTATAAATCTGGACATTTCCATCCACGTCAATCTTCTTCTTGAAGATCCATTTGCACTCGATGGCTTTTACACCAGCGGGTAAATCAACCAATGAAAACACTTGGTTGACCGACATGGAGTCCATTTCGGAATCAGTGGCCTTACGCCACTTAGAGGAATCTGGGCCCATCATAGCTTGATTGAAGTTCGATGGTTCATCACCATCAATGATCAGAAGATCATGACAGTCAGTCACGAGAAATCCTTGATATCTCTCGGGTTCGTGACGGATCCTCCCGGATCTTCGAACTTCAGGTACTACAGGTTCAGGCTCTACAATTTCTTGTAGGTCCTCCTGCTGCTCTTCCTCATTAGGTTGAGCAGTATCCTGTTCATCTTGAATTTCTTCAAGCAGTACCTTACTCCCACTGTCTTTCTTAGAGAGAAACTCCCTCTCAAGAAAGCTACAATCCCGGGCAACAAAAATCTTGTTCTCGGAACGCAGGTAGAAGTAATAAGACTTGGTTTCCTTCGGATAACCAATGAAGTAGCATTTATCAGACTTTGGTGTAAGCTTGTCAGAGATCAATCTCTTGACATAGGCTTCACAACCCCAAATTCTTAGATAAGACAGCACTGGAGCTACTCCAGTCCATAATTCATATGGTGTCTTTGCTATTGCTTTTGATGGCGCTCTATTTAGAGTGAACACTGCTGTTAGCAGAGCATATCCCCAAAGGGATATTGGAAGGTCTGTGTGACTCATCATAGACCAAACCATATCCAATAAGGTCCGATTCCTCCTCTCAGACACACCATTCCATTGAGGTGTTCCAGGAGGAGTGAGTTGGGATACGATCCCACACTCTCTCAGATGATCACTGAATTCTTGGCTTAAGTATTCTCCTCCTCGGTCGGACCGAAGAGCCTTAATGCTTTTGCCAAGTTGGTTCTGTACTTCATTTTGGAATTCTCTGAATTTCTCAAACGATTCAGACTTATGTTTCATCAAATAAACATATCCATACCTACTGAAATCATCAGTGAAGGTAATGAAGTACTGATAGTTTCCTCTTGCATTTGTGGACATTGGGCCACACACATCTGTGTGTATCAGGCCCAATAAGTCACTGGCCCTCTCGTTAGGTTTATTAAAGGGGGCCCGTGTCATTTTGCCCATCATGCAGGATTCGCATTTCTCACATGACTCAAAGTCAAATGAGCCAAGAAGTCCATTCGAATGGAGCCTCTTGATGCGTTTCTCGCTGATGTGCCCTAAACGACAATGCCATAGAAACGTTCGGTTCTCCTCATTAGGTTTGAACCGTTTGGTATCAATGTTATAAATTGGCGCGGATTGATCAAGTATGTAAAGCCCATTCGTAAGAGGGGCACAACCATAGAACAAATTGTTGCGATTGAAGGAACATAATTTATTCTTAACTGAAAAATCATAATCTTCCAAATCCAACAAAGAAAGTGAAAATTACTCATGTTAGCACAAATTTTAAGGTTAATTACTACAGTAGCACTGGGGTGTATTTTTTACTAAAGTAGCATTCTATAATGGTTTAAAATACTATTTTATCCTTTCCTTAACTTATCTTTTTAAAAGAAATAATATATAATCATTAAAGTAAAATAAATAATTAATATACTTTTTAAAAAAATAAACAATTAATATAAAATTCGTTTTTTTAAAATAAATAATTAATATAAATTCGTTTAAAAACAATTAATATAAATTCGTTTTTAAAAAATAAATAATTAATATACATTCGTTTAAAAAATAAATAGTAAGAAACTAATAAAAATAATTTTATAAAAAATTATTTAAATACTAAATACAAATATTTTTTATGGTTAATTTTGTTCTTTTCCAAAAAATAGAAAATATATTTTATAAATAAATCATTTAAATAATAAATTAACACAAATTAATTTTTTTGGCTAATTTTGTTTTTTTTTTAAATTTCAAAAATAAAAAATAAATACAACATAATGTTTTAATAAATCTAAAATTTAAATAAACAATTGATAAAAAAATATTATTTGTTGCTTATATTTTATTATTTTGATTTTGAAAACAAGAATTTAATATAAAAATAATAAATAAATCATTTAAATGAGAAATTAATAGAAACAAATTTTGTTGGTTATTTTTATTATTATATTTATTTTGTAAAAAATATTAAAACAAAAAAAATTTATTTAAATAAGAAATTAATTGAAAAGTTTATTTTGTTTGTTATCTTTTTTTTGCCAAATATTAAATTTCTTAAGTGAATATTTAATTACCATAAACGGTTCCTAAAAATCAGGAAAAAATCAGGCAACAATTATTCGAATTATGCACATCTTCAATAAATCCGTAACATTAAAATCAATATCTAACATAACATAAATCCGTAACATTGAAAACAAATCTGCTACAAAGAGAGAAAGTCTGTAACATAGCAGTGCTATAATAGTAATTAATTTTAACAATTTTCTTTGTTGCGGACTTTAATAAATCTGTAACACGTAACACAAATCCGTAACATGAAATTCCAGATTTATTCAAAACTAAGGAAACAAATCTGGAAAATCTGCAAAAGTCTGCAACACGTTAATATAAATCTGTGCCACGTCAGCAGAAAAAGAAACAAATCTGCAACATGAGACCATAAATCTGTAACACGGTTAAAAATCTGTAACACTATGATGCTAGTATAGTAATTTTTCAAAACCTTCTAACGTGTTACAGATTTATAAAACTCTGCAACAAAGACAATAAATCTGCAACAAAAGAAAATAACTCCGTGCAGATTTATTAAATCTGTAACAAAGAATGTCATAAATCCGTGCGGATTTATTATTTCGGGAAGGTGGCATTTTCGTAAATAAAGTTCGTGTTTGCTGATGTGGAAATAAAATAGTAATAGCATTCTTGTAATTATTTTTTTCTTAACAAGTACATGTAAGGTCATTTTAGACCAAAATTTTAACCTACAAAAATTAGAATCGCATATGCTATTATATTAATTAATACATGTTTTAGTGCCACCACAGCTTTTTTCCCACAAAGAAATTGAAATAATATTTCTGCTTATCGCAGGTACAAAATAACAATTATTGAGTTCTAAAACCAATCCCGAAGGTAAAGACAACAAGTATGTGCCTACAGCTAGTGCAGGAACTTTCGCTCCATTCCCAACTCGTAGCTCCACTTGTCCTTGCTTCAGCCTCCTACTGTTGCTGAGTGCCTGCATATTAGTACAAATATGAGCCCCACAACCAGTATCCATAACCCATGAGGTATTATCAGAAGTAGTTGTATTAACTTCTATAACAAAAATACATGATGAAGAAGTCTCGAGAGTCTTCTTCTTCAATTCCTTTAGACCTTCCAGGAATTTCTTACATTCTCTCCTCCAATGCCCTGGTTCTTTACAGAACCTGCAGATGTCAGTAGGCCCAGCCTTAGACTTGGGCTTGGGCTTTGGCGTGTCCTTGTCCGAGACTTGGACAGCCTTAGCCTTTCCCTTATCCTTAGCAGAGGATTTCTTAAAGCCCTTGCCCTTTTGCACCATAAGCACATTGGGGTCCTTGGCGTTTTTCCTCAAGTTGGGCTCTGCAGTCTTGAGCATTCCGTGAAGCTCAGGCAATGTCTTACTCAAGCCATGCATATTGAAGTTCAGAATGAACTGATCATAGCTTGCAGGTAAAGACTGCAGAACGATGTCGCAGGCAAGTTCCTGGCTGATAGGGCAGTCGAGTTTCTGAAGATGATCGAGATAACCCATCATCTTCAAGACATGAGGACTCACTGTCGCATTTGCAGCCAACTTACAGTCTAAGAGGTTCTTAACTGTCTGGAACCTCTCAGTCCTTGCCCGCTCCTGAAAAAGCGATTTCAGGCTTGCCATTATCTCGATGGGCGACAACACACTCTCGAACTGCATTTGCAGCTCAGCAGTCATGGTCGCCAACATCAGGCAATAAACATCATTTTCATCTGACGAATGCTTTTCCCAAGCATTATGCAGAGTCCTGGCGGCATTGTTAGGAGGCCTCTCGGGGAGGGGATCACGAAGGACATAATCCTTCTTCTCCTGCTTGAGGACCAGCCTCAAGTTCCTTGACCACGTCAGGAAGTTCGTTCCAGTCAGCTTCTCCTTTTCGAGAACAGACCGGATTGAGAATGTGTTTTGAGTGCTTGTAGTAGTCATAGCTGAAATATAAGATAAAAAGGTTATTAGTTAATATGTTCAATATGATTAATCTTGTATTATACTTAATATGATTAATCTCGCATTATATTCAATAACATCAGTTACCCTCAATAGAATATAATGATTCCAAGATCCACATATAACTAAGATTAAAGTGGGCCACTGGCCGTCACCCAACCTTAGCTTATATCGGTAGGCCCTATCTCGGCTAATTATATCCGTGATATAACTCTTGGTTGTGAATCTGGGCCCGAGGCCCAATCCACTCTGATGTCTCAAGGCCCGGGACTCCCGATGGCCTAGTCAAGAAAACCAGACTATACAGTCATGTAATCACTAATGTCTGGGACTCCCAATGACATTTATGAATCACAAACCGTCTTACCCACGCAAAAATAGACACCCTCACACTGTAAGGCCATGAGTACAATTGAATGGGTTTCGACAGCTGACATAGACTGGACAAGACATCCAACGCTTGATATTATTTGAGGTTTGTAGGTTTATTAAAATCTCATCCCAAAATAGAAGATTACTATTTTGGGAAACTTTCCTTTTTGGGAAACCTACTAATTTTGGAAACTTTCTAAAATTGGAAACTTCCTAAAATTGGAAACTTTCTAAAATTGGAAACTTCCTAAAATCCAAAACATGCAAATCTAGAAACTTCTATTCTAAGAAACTTTCTAATTTCAGATTTTGAAAAAGATTAATTTAAAATCGATTTTGAAATTTTATTTAAATAAATTTTAAATTAAATCTGAAGAAAAGACTCAAATAACTGGCCCAATTGTTTTAACTTCTTGGCCCGAGGCCCAAGAATTTGTCTATGTCCAAGACATAACCCAATTGCCCAATTAAATGACATAACCGGTCTGGTTCATTAAAATTGGTCTAACCAAAATTAATTACTACGATGACCACAATTGTCAACCGGTTATTTACTAAACCGGATTTTCTCAATTTATTTGGTCCAACCAAATCAAATTAGAAAACCACTGGTTTAGGCACAAAATCCAATATTACGACTTTGGATTTCTTATCCCGGTTTAACCAGAACTTAATAAATTTATTAAGTCTGTTTATTAAACCAAGACGATTAAGATTTTTAATCAAATTAAACCGAGCCATTAACCGAACCGAACCGATTGGTCACGAACCGATCACGGTCGTGACCTAGCTTCGCAATCGAGACGAGACATCGGCCAGCCGCACGAACGGGACGGGACGCGATCCGAGATCGGTCCATCTCGATCACGCGACGATGCTCGGACGACAGCAGGACGGGACGGCCGGGACGAGAGCGGGACGATGCTGGCTTGGCCGAGACGCGAGAGAGGCACGGCGTGATCGCATCGATCCAAGCCATCGATCCGCGATCGATGCAAGCGATCGGATCGGCCACGCATCTCGCTGCCCATCTCGCCGTGATCGACTCGACCACGCGACTCGATCCATCGATCGGTCCGTGCGTCTATTCGATCCGGACGTGCGGTTCGACCACACTCCGACGCAACCAATTCATATAGATTGGATCATGCGATTTCTTGTTTGTTTAGGTTTTAATTCTTTGTTTCTTAAGTGTTTTCTCTTATCAGTAGATTGATTCAAAACACTTCTTAAACAATCCTAAACATGATTCTAAACAAGAAAAACTAACAGAACCAATGGCTCTGATACCACTGAAGGATCGTTTAGTGTTAATCCTGATTCAATTCTTCAGATTAAACTCCTAAACATGCCAGATCTAGGTTCTCTTGTTAGAATCATAAAGGATCTCACCTGTTACCTTGTTTATGCAGCGGAATGGAAGGTACGGGTCAGAGATCAGCAGAACCACCAAGAGATGGATCCTCCAAAGGCTCACACACGCACGCACAGGAAAGTGGCTGCTAGACCGAGCAAGAAGGGAGGCGCAGAGAGAGAGAGAGTTGGCGCAGAAGCTTGAGAAAAATTAGAGAGCTAGGTCTGATTTTATTCATTAAAATCCCTTCTAGTTCTCATGGGCTTTTGGGCCCAATTCTCAGTCTGATTAAATCCCTTGGATTTAATCAGGCCCTTCTATCTCTCCAAGCACAGTAAATGCCTAGCACTTTTACCGTACATCCGCTGAACCGTTCCTTCATAGTTTCCTGTTAGCTTAGGCGTGTGACCCATATGGGATCATATAATAAAGGCAATAAATCCAAGATTTATAGATCATGAGCGGACTCTAGCAAGCCATCATGACCCCCAGTATTATATGACTTATGTCTGATCATTGACATACTCTTACTTTCTAGAGACAGTACAGAGATTACTGGACATAATTCCAACAAATTGATGGCATTTTAAAATGTATGGAAGATATTCGGTTAAATAAGGATATTAACAAAAAGGGACTTTCCGGACAAATGATATGATACACCCTTCTTGGGCCTAGATGTTAAATGTCTACAATCTTTCTCATGGAAAATACAATGTCCCCCTCCTCCAAATTAAGGCATTTTATTTAGCAAGTAATCTCAGGATGTTTACCGGTTATAAAAAAATTGAAGGCAAGAGAGATTAATTGTGATACACATTGTGTAAAGTGTGGAGTGGAGGAGTCCATTAACCATGTGTTATTTGATTGTTCTCTGCCAGTCCATTAACCATGTGTTATTTGATTGTCCTCTGGCATTAGCACAAATTTCTACAAATCCAACACGATTTCCAACGGAATCGTATATACAAACATGGACTATTTATTATGGAGATTACCTTCTCATGACACAAATAATAAATTTATGTGTATTTTTGGTATATATGGAAGAGCATTAACAATATGGTATATAGTCAAATTGATCGAGATCCTCAAGAAACACTGAGGTTAGCGGAAACGGAGTCTGTAACATGGGAGATGCACAACTAATTGGGACACAAGATAACTATGACATCTTGGGAGACTCTTTTAGATGTGGAAACAATATGGTTCAAAAAGGACAAGGGTGTTTTGTTGTCGGATCTTAGAAATAAGGAGATGTATTTTCGGAACAAGGATAGTATGAGGGAGTTGTGAATGTTATGATGAGTTTGGTTAATACTAGGAAAAGTTTGTCCCCTCTTCATGCATAATTTGAAGCTTTGATTTGGGCCATGGAATGGATGTATTTATTCAAACAAACACATATAACTTTTGCAACAGACTGTTCGTAGTTGGTGAAGAGTGTCTGAACCAGAGGGCTGGCCAGCTTGCTCAATTCATTTGGAGGAATTCGAACGAAGATAGAAGTTCTTTACGACATTCAACCTTAAGCATATACCTCGCACAAGTAATCTGACTGCGGATATACTAGCACGGAGTGCTCGCATCAGGCGGTTAAGCAGTGTTCATATTGGTCTGTAGCCACAAACATGGATGATTGAGAGATAGGCTTATGTTTAACATTTGTTGTCAAATAAAAAATCACTTATCAATGATTCTCTATATATATTAAATTTTATGCTTCGTTTACAATTAACAGACATCAAAACATCAATTTTCTTCACTGCAAATTTTGGTGTATAGACCAAATGCATGAAGTAATAAGTAGTTTATTACTTAGTTTTTAATAATTAATTAGTGATTTATTTACGATTTTTTCGTGACTATTATTAATTATGTTAAATTAATGATTTATACTTTATCATAATAATATGGTTTTGGTGTTTTATTATTAAAATTATATTTACTATAGTATTTTTATTTCATCCGTTCTTAGCCATAACCGCTTATTAAACAGTCAAAGAATATCCCGCAAATACACTCGCTTCTAACCGGTAAACCAATTGTACAAAACACTTACTAATGCTACTAACCACCAGCTTCGGCAAACTCTTGCAACCACAACAACAACTATTTTAGCTAAGGGTTGTTGTAGGTAGGTTGTCAAGTATTAGCTAACATCTCACATGCAGAAAATGGTATAATAAACATAATATTTAGCAAATTCAAAGTTTTGGTTTAAGAGTGATTATTATTCGAGTTTCATTATGATATGCTTTGAAAATTAGGATTGTGTATATAAAATATAAAAAATACCTTAAATCAGAATCTATTTTTTTGTACAACATAGCAACAAAAAATTAACATATTTATCATTATTTTGTATTGTAAAAACTTGTATACCCTTATTTAATCCTTTTTCAAAATTTTATTTTTAAATTTTTTTCTCAAAAATACCTTTTTCAAAAAAAGTCTCTAGTTTTTTCTTTGACTGGAGAAAATTCAATGAAAGCTGATACGACGCAGGTACCACATCAACCATCTTCCTCAAAGGAATTTCATACTTTTTCTTCGATAACGAGAGAGATGAAGGACTCACACGCATAAATTCTGCTGCTAAACATGGATGCATCTTAAGAAAATATTTGTATGGTATCATACGCAAAGCTTTTAGGGAAGACAGAGATGATGAACTCTTTGGTAGATATGAATTTACTCGAGAACAAGCAATGCAATTGCGAGCAATACTACCTCGTCTCGACCATAGTGCATGGGGAAGATTGCTTCCTGATTGGTTCACAGAAAAACGTAATGAAAAACATTGATCGTGTGTGCATCTGCCGAAGTTCTAAATTCGATCTGTGGTATTGCTCTAGGTGGCCAATGGAAAACGACGTTTGCGACCAATGTTTCTGGATTATGCAGACCGCTTTCTTCTGCAAAATGATAGCAAAAAACTTCTACCAATTTCGCTGTAATCGGTGATGTCGTATATATGTATGTTATGCCAATTTCACATTAGATGTTTTCCCGTAAACATAATTATCTAATATTTTGTTTAATAGTTCAGCGTTATTGCATCCCAAAGGTAACACTTAAGACAGTGAAATACTCAAATAAGCTAAAAACACTTAATTATTAATAAGAATAATGTAAACTTGGCTATTAACTTTACTATTTAACATATATCAGACAATTTGCCCGACATAGAAGGAGTAACCCTAAAACCTAAATACTAAACCCTAACACTAAATACTAAACCTCCAAACTTCTTTTTATTTCTTATATGGTCCTTAATGAGTGTATTGGACTACAAATTTTAAATTTGTTAGTAATATCTTTTCACTTTGGAATGCGTTGATTGAGCATGTACAAATGGGAGCATCATGGAAATAATGCTTAAGTAAATTGGTATTTTATATGTAACGTTGTAAAATTTGTGCTATGTGTGTTTTATTATTATATATGCAATTTATATAATCTTTTATTATGCAATATTGTAATATTGCGTGTTGTATGTGCTTTTGTGAAGTTTTATAACTACATTAATAATTTTTTGTCAATATCAAGGACTATAACTGAAAATACCCTATGCCTAAACTCTAAACCCAAACATTAAACCCTAAACCCTCTATATATACCCTAAACTCTAAACCAAACATTAAACCATAAACCCAAAATACTAAACCTTAAACCCCAAAACCCTAAACTCTAAATTCTAAACTCTAAACCCTAGACGGAAGATAAGAAGACAAGAAGAATATTAAATGTTCATCACAACCAATATTTTCCTTAGCATTATAGGACATATATAAGTAAATAATAAATTAGGTATGTTGAAAGATTCACAAAATCAAAATTTATTTTTTCATACCATCATAAACCCAGTAATAATGTTGCACACCAACCACTTCATCTCGCTGTATATATATATATATATATATGATTAAGATAATTCGAAAATGCTATGTTTAATAAATTGTGTAGGATTATATATTCTCATGTTAGGATAATTAGAGAATATCCTAGGATAATCCTTTATGTGATATATCCTACTGATTATAGTTGTATAATGTTAAACATCAAATCAACACACACACACATATATATATATATATATATATATATATATATATTTCCTTAGAACCATGCAAGTGCATTTCTGCATGAATCATATATGGGGACATTACCAAATGTTTTAAATTCAAGTCCCAAAACTATTTTTTTAAATTTTTCTGGGTACTATTTTTAATTTTAGAGTTTCATAACCCGCAAGACTCTTTTATAATTGATATACCATGGATTTTACCGGTTTTAACCATGGTATACGCCTTATTTATCGAGTCTTATGTTATGTTTTGGAGTCTTTTTAGTATGTTTTCAGGTCTAGACACATTTGGAGCAGAAGTGGAGATTTTGGAGCTGTTTGGTGTATTTTGGAGATTTGGTCCGAGAGACAGAGTTCACTGTCCAGTTTTGAAGACTGCGTCGATCGTTGCACACCTGCATCGATCGTTGCATATGCGAATGGGCCAGACTCGCCGATTTAATGAAGAATGCTGATTTTGCAGAAAAGCCCAGATATTTACACAGAAGCCCAAAACGTGTTTTAGCTATTATATAAGGGTTTTTAAGCCATTGTTTAGGCTACGCTTTCATTAAGTCTTATTTTATTTTCAGAGAGCCTTAGGGGCTGATCTTGCTCTCGAAAGAGAGAGGATTTCGAACCCCTGTTGATTAATCTGTTTTATGATATTTGGTTTTCTACTTAAGATGTTTTCTGTTTCGATGAACATGTCTGAGTAGTTTACCTGTCAGGTTGAAGGATTCTCATTAGGGATTTCAGAGAATTATAGTTTAAATCAATCTGTAGAGATTTATATCTGCTAGTTCTTTATCTAAGTTGATCTTAATGCTAAATCTGAAGTAGCTAATCAGAGTTATGATGTTAGGTTGATTAATTCAGCGGAAGTTGATTAATTTAACTAGAAAGAACTTAGATAAGCAATTAAACTATTCGCAAACGAAAGTTTGGTTTAGGATAATTGTGAACATATCAAACTTGGAATTAATGCTAGTTTAATCTGTTAGTTCTCGCAAACGAAAGTTTGGTTTGCTGCACTTAGACTTAGAGAATTATCGCAAAGGAATTTGGTTAATTCTATATCAGTGTTTGAGTTCTAGAATAGTTATTGATTGGATCTAGATAGATTGATTGCTTGCGTTCCTGATTTCCTGAGAACTCCTGAAACCTAACGCTTCGCTTCCTTGCTCACAACTCGCTTGATTTACTTTCTGCTGTCTGATTTACTGCTTTCCCATATTGCTTTCTCCTAGTTTAATCACTTCTGTTTTCATCTATCGTTGACCAGAGTCCCTGTGGATTCGATACCCTAAGTACTACAACTACATCACTGTGCACTTGCAGTTAGAATAGGGTTAAAACTACACCTATCAAGTTTTTGGCGCCTTTGCCGGGGACTCTTTTGAGTTCTCGATAGATTTGAACTTAGGGTTTAGACTGGGATTTTCGTTTTTTAATTTTTGCTACTAATTTTTTTTTTTTCTTTTTCTGTTCTTGCGTTTCAGGTACGCCTGTAATCGCCCTGCAACGATCGACACGGTCCTGTGTGTCGATCGTCACATCATCGCGCTTGCATCGATCGACGCTTCTCCTGCATCGATCGACACATATCGTAAGGAAGATGTATGATTTCTTCAATCCAGGGATTGACAACTCGCAGATAACTTGGTTAAAGAGCAAAGTAGAGTCTCTGCATAGTCTTGTACTTGAAAAGTATGGGCAAGAAGCTATCAACTACGTTGGAGGGAATGAATTCTACAGTCAGGAATCTGCTTTTCAGGGACCTTTCCAGCAACAGGGCAATGCCTTCTCAAGGAGTTGTAGCGTTTCTTCTTACCAAGTACCGCCTGCACCTACAGCTCATGAGAGCAGAATGGAAATCATGATAGAGCAGTACCTTGAGAGACAACAACAGATTTATAGGTCCTTCAACTCAAAGATGGATGCTTTGTATGAAGATTTGAATGAGAAGCTTGAATCTTTGAGCACACATATGGAGGAGCTGGATGCAGCGATAGAGAGGCAAAATGAAGCTAAGAGAGCTGAACGGAAGCTGCACATCAATGCTGTGAACATAAGGGATGAGATTGAGTTGCTAGGTGAAGAAGAGAGCATAATCTCGGATTTTCTGGATGAATATTGTCTGCCTGATACATGCATCGATCGACACCCCCTTAGTGACGATCGACACGCCATTCTGACGGCAATTTCGAGTTCTTTCGAGAAACAGAATCGCCTTGCATCGATCGACACACATTATGCAACGATCGACACAAAACGCACACATGTCCAGAAACCTGCAACAGTACCAGAACAAGCTTACAAGCCCCCAGTGCCATATCCTAAGGTTCCTAAACCTTCCAGACAAGAGCTAGAAGTGGTTAACTGCATAAAAGTGATGGATAAGAAGGTGAATAAAACACCACCAGTTGAAACTTTGCGAGTTCATGCAAAGAAGATGATCTCCACTGAAGGTGATCTGAAAGAAGAAGTTCAGATTGGTGGAACTACAGTATCTGATAGTGGAAAGAAGAAGATGGCAGTTCCTCTTGAACCT
Organism: Orychophragmus violaceus; assembly: GCA_030180135.1. Classification (NCBI taxonomy): domain Eukaryota; kingdom Viridiplantae; phylum Streptophyta; class Magnoliopsida; order Brassicales; family Brassicaceae; genus Orychophragmus; species Orychophragmus violaceus. Next base: position 30,117,870 of record CM058232.1, on the reverse strand, counting down.
GCTCTAACATCTTCAGTACCTGCAACTGCTCATAAGCAGAAAGCCCCAAACATCAGATCTGCACCAAAGGTAAGATATAAATCACATAAGCTTAAACCTCCTGACCGCATTGTTTTGAATGCAGGGAAACGCAGTAGACCGCCCAAGCTTCGCTCCCGCCCTGATTCTGATTTCTCTTTCCTTGGGAAGCCTCATGATCTGAATGCCTATACACCTCCTTGGATGAAGAGATATTCACAGAGACACTCAAAGTCTCTGTTGAAACCGCCTTGAATCAAATCTCTTCCAATAGTCAAGCTAATGACTAAAAACAAGCGCTGAGTGGGAGGCAACCCACTGTTAGGTTCGTTTTTGTTTTTGTTTTCTTTCGTTTTGATTTGGTATTTATAATTTTTCTGTTTAAGTGTGTTCAGAGCTGAGGGAAACAAGAATAATCGCATTGCATCGATCGACACATATTGTGCATCGGTCGATGCAGTCGCGATTTACGGTTTAACTAATGGATTGCGGTTCAGACATCGGTTATCTACATAACCGCGAGCATAATCACCTTGCATCGATCGACACCCTTGTGGCATCGATCGACGCAGGGCGACGACAGGTAAGTATTCTGCAACTTTTCGGTTTGTTCTTCAATTTGATTATTCTTTCACCGAGCTCATGCTTCGATTACACTGGGGACAGTGTAGTTTAAGTGTGGGGGAGGAAGCTACTGACGCACGCTTTTGTTTTCTTAGTTTTTCAAAATTTGTTTTATTGAGTCAAAATTTGTATGAAACTATGATTTTTCGAGGAAACTTTTCGCTTGAACAGGAACTAAGTGACCATTGGACAGACTTGCAGAGCCTCTATGACTGTTAGAAAACCCAGACACAGATCAGCCTACTGAGGACACCCACATCACTTCAGGTATCAGAGGATCCTTTTACTGACTTCAACTTAATACTGACTTAGATTTCTCACCTAAGGGCTTGGTATGCTTTGTGTCGGATTCCCTGTTAGTTCTGACACAGCCTGTAAACCTGTCCTATTTAGTTCCCTTCTCCCCTTCTGTAAAGTAAAAAAAATAATAATAATAATAAACTGAGGATGAGTTAGTAACTCCGAAGTGGTCATGGGAATAGTAGCAAACACTATTATCTCTCATGTGATCCATGGAATGTGTCCAAAGTATACCCCATAAAAGGAAGAACACTGATAAAAAAAATAAAATGATACCCAGTGGGGAAAAATCAGTTGTTAAGAAGGGAAAGAGAAGAAAGGGACTAGAGAAAGATAGTATGGTGGTCTAGAGCTGATAAGGTAAGAATCCATGTGCCCTTTGATCGATACTCCTTAGGTGAGACCGCACTTAAATACTTGCAGAAGTCAGTAGGGTGAATTTGAATGCTTGAATGTGATTGTGGAGTTTACTTAGGACAGTTGCTAAGAGTGGGGGAAGTATATTGTGGTCTTGAGTTCTGTAGGGAAGTTTTCAGTGGCTTACTAAGTGAATGTGATTGTGAAAGTTCCTAGGACGAAATGAGTTTCTGTGTTTTCAAACCTCTTCGCTTATACTTTGGTTCTTTACTTGCTTGAGGACAAGCAAGAGCTAAGTGTGGGGGAGTTGATATACCATGGATTTTACCGGTTTTAACCATGGTATACGCCTTATTTATCGAGTCTTATGTTATGTTTTGGAGTCTTTTTAGTATGTTTTCAGGTCTAGACACATTTGGAGCAGAAGTGGAGATTTTAGAGCTGTTTGGTGTATTTTGGAGATTTGGTCCGAGAGACAGAGTTCACTGTCCAGTTTTGAAGACTGCGTCGATCGTTGCACACCTGCATCGATCGTTGCATATGCGAATGGGCCAGACTCGCCGATTTAATGAAGAATGCTAATTTTGCAGAAAAGCCCAGATATTTACACAGAAGCCCAAAACGTGTTTTAGCTATTATATAAGGGTTTTTAAGCCATTGTTTAGGCTACGCTTTCATTAAGTCTTATTTTATTTTCAGAGAGCCTTAGGGGCTGATCTTGCTCTCGAAAGAGAGAGGATTTCGAACCCCTGTTGATTATTCTGTTTTATGATATTTGGTTTTCTACTTAAGATGTTTTCTGTTTCGATGAACATGTCTGAGTAGTTTACATGTTAGGTTGAAGGATTCTCATTAGGGATTTCAGAGAATTATAGTTTAAATCAATCTGTAGAGATTTATATCTGCTAGTTCTTTATCTAAGTTAATCTTAATGCTAAATCTGAAGTAGCTAATCAGAGTTATGATGTTAGGTTGATTAATTCAGCGGAAGTTGATTAATTTAACTAGAAAGAACTTAGATAAGCAATTAAACTATTCGCAAACGAAAGTTTGGTTTAGGATAATTGTGAACATATCAAACTTGGAATTAATGCTAGTTTAATCTGTTAGTTCTCGCAAACGAAAGTTTGGTTTGCTGCACTTAGACTTAGAGAATTATCGCAAAGGAATTTGGTTAATTCTATATCAGTGTTTGAGTTCTAGAATAGTTATTGATTGGATCTAGATAGATTGATTGCTTGCGTTCCTGATTTCCTGAGAACTCCTGAAACCTAACGCTTCGCTTCCTTGCTCACAACTCGCTTGATTTACTTTCTGCTGTCTGATTTACTGCTTTCCCATATTGCTTTCTCCTAGTTTAATCACTTCTGTTTTCATCTATCGTTGACCAGAGTCCCTGTGGATTCGATACCCTAAGTACTACAACTACATCACTGTGCACTTGCAGTTAGAATAGGGTTAAAACTACACCTATCAATAATAGATAAGTATATTTTAGATCTCGACCAAAAAAGATAAGTATATAGATAATCATAAATTTTAAAATTGTGGCAATAAAAAAGAATATATGACGAGTAAGTTACGCCCATAAGTGGGTAAAATTCTAAAAATTTGACAAAAAAAAATCCGGAAAATCAAAACCTAATTTTATAGCCCAAAACATTTCAATTACCCGCCTGAACCCAAGAATTTTCGACAAAGTCTCGAGAATTCCTCAATTACAACAAACCTTGATTTTATTATGTTCTTCCCCTTTTCCGAAATCTCTTTTGATTCATCTCGCTAACCTCTCTCCAAATCCCCTTATATCCCCACCCATCTTAAACTGATATCTCCTCTTTCAATCTCTTATTAAAGGCTCTCAAATTAATCACTAACTTTGGCAGAAACCCTATCGACCCTCTCAAACTCTTATTTGAATCTTTCAATCACGAAACCCTTCGTGATACGAGACCTACAGCTACACATGTAAGATGTGACGTTAGGCAGTGTGTTAAACCCTAACGTGATTGAGCTTTCAGTTTCAATATAGTGATTTCTTATGTGTTTGAGTTTGATTGTTGTTTTGCTTATGATTTTCTTGTGGTTTGCTTGTTTTGGAACAATTAATTTTGGTTCTATAGGTTGTCAACGACTACTATATTCCTCTATCAGCTTCAATATGGTTTCCATATCCTGGATTAGTTGGTTGTTTTTTTTTTCAGTGAGTGTTTGATGTGTTATAGCCTGATGGTTAGGATGTTAATCTTATAGTTAGCAAGAAATTGAGTTTGATGTCTCTGTTTAACTACTCTCTGTGTTTTGTTAACTTCGATTATCTAAGCGTTTAGAAGATAGTGTTTCTATCGTTTGAGACATGACCAAACCATACATAACTTCCTTCTAAAACATTTTTTCGAGGATATCTGTCAACGAAGGATGAAAGACATGACCAGCACTCCAAAGGCCTACAGAAGCAGTGCGACCTCGAGAGATCTCAACAAATGAATATAACTAGTTTGCTGAGTGAAAGTAACAGTTTTCACAATCTATGCTTATAAAGCAATCTCATGTTCTTTATTTAATTGTTTTCTTACTGTCTTTAATTATCACAGGCCGCTGAGAAGGATGGACGGGTAAATCCTTATAGAGTCAAAAATTTATTAATGAGCAAGCGTAAACAGGCCATATACTTTTCAGCGTTTTTGGCCCACCAAGAACAACTGAAGGAAGCTCAACGTAAACTACAACAACACAACTGAAGGAAGCTCAACGTAAAGAACAACACCATCTGCTTCATAGGTTACTTATCACTGTCTCTTGCACTTCTTAATTTTTGGTATATGATTTGGCAACTCCTTAATGCTGGAGATTGCGTATGTAGATCGTTTGTGTCTATATGCTACACATAAGTATTATAAGTTACCGTGTTATTTTGAAGCAAATGTCATTTACATTTCTGTGCAATTCAAATAAAGGTATCAACAACTATCAAATCGTAAATTTAATTAATCCATATTCTTATTTTTACGAAGAAAAGTCAACAAAAATTGTCAATTATTCGCAAAATATTTACCATCAGCGTATTTTGATTTTCCGAATAGTCGCAGAAAGATCGTTAATTAGTCAATAAAACCTCGCTAAATAGTCACCATATATTACGAATAGGTTGTGACTATATAAGACAGTCAGACAATAGTCGGCAAGTAGTGACACAATCATTACCATAATCAAATATGGCTGTTCCAATTAGACGATGTGTAGTCGTTAAATTAACTATACAATAGTCGCTAATTAGTAGCAATACCCTACTACTTTGCGACATGAACAACGGGTCGCATATTAGTCATACAAATAGCGAAATTAACGACTTTGTTACTACTATACACGTAGTAGAAAATTAGTGGCCCAAATAGTGACTCATTTGCGACTTTTATACGATCCTTTACAGTAGATGCAACTATTGTTTATGGTCTCGACAATAGTAGTTAATCAGTCGTAAATCGGCGATTCAATTGGCGACAATCATTTTTGGTCATATATTAGAGACTAATAGACGACTATATATCTGTAGTCGCAAAATGTTACGACTACAAGCACAGTTACAGGTTACAGTCGCAAAAACGTTGTATTCTTGTAGTAGGGTTCTCTGTCGACCTCTGCACAACATAGTCAACTTACGGCGGTTCACTTTCTTGTTACGAGCCGTGGCGATTCTCTCCGTTTTCTGCGACTGCGGTGTAACACTCTAGTCTCAATCCGGTGAGTCGGTGGCATTCATCATTGGAGGCAACTGCAATTTTCTCAGATTAGGGTTTTCTGGTTATGGACCGACTTTTGGGCTTCGTTGTTTAGATTTCGTTTTTAGCAAGGGTTCATTTGGGCATTGTTTGAGCTTTATTTTCTTTTCTTGTAACCCAAAATTATTATATTAAAAGAAACCCTTTTGTGAAAAAAAGAAAAAATTTCTTGCATTTAATTTTTATTTAATTTTATTTCTTTTTGCATGTGTCATCATGATTTCTTTCATAATCATGTGTTAGGATTTGTAATTGAGGAAATCTGTCACTAGGGATAACTTATTTGGCTAGGACTAGGATTGCCCATTCAATCCTAACCATAACAATTTTTACGCACACCAAATGATTGTGAAAATGTCAAATGCATAGTGTAAAATACATTCTAACCAATGGAAGTTGATATTAGATTGTTTTGTAGTGTGTTTGAGCTAGAATTACATGTTGTTAATAATATTTAATTGCACTAGAAATCATAGTTAATTAGGGAAGATTAGTAGAAGTGATTAATTCCAAAGGATTGGATTAATCTTAATTAGGACTCAACTCACTAGGTTAATGTTTTAATCACACCTTTAAGAACCAAACTCAATTGATTATCTCTTTATTAACAATCTACCAAGATAAATAGACCTCCAGATTTTATCTTCTTGAGTTTCTTCATTGACTTTTATTGACTTTTCTAGATTGTACATTTTATCATTAATTTTGTGATCGATTTGTGTTTATGGGTGAATGCTTAGCTTAAACACTTGTTTAGATTGGTTACTTTCCATATATTTATCTATTTCAATTGCATTTAATTCTTTTGTTCTCATATCACTTAGGTTGTTAGTTTAGATTTACACCATTTTCTATTTGCTTAAATAAAAGAACTTTATGTATTCATGGTGTCTTAAATCTCTAGCTCCATATGGATTCAATTCTTAAGTGTTATATTGATATTACCATTCGATAGTAGTAATATGAACATTAAATGTTAAATCAGTCTTTATGCAACATCCAAACATTGAATCTTCACACAAACTAGAGAGGAGCTAAAAGCAAAAAAAACTTCATTTTTCGACTCATCCACATGCTATTTAAGAAATGGTGACATAAAGAGATGAAAATGGAGAATCGCCGCAAAAAATGTTTCAACATTATTATATACTTATATTAGAATTGGATCACATTACACCACAATCGGAAACAAAAGAAGAAAAATTTGCAAAATCAAGATTCTTCGTCATGGTGCTGTCTCTCTGCTTCAAAAAGAATTGCGTCTTTCAAAGTATCAGCAGAATCAGTGAGCATATTCAATTTCGATAGTGCCACAGACTGCATGTATAAAGCGGTTGGCCAATCAGGGAATACTCCCTGTGCACGCATCCCATCATAGAGTGCTCGATCTGGGTTATTGCAGAACATATAACATAGACTACGCCTCGCATAAATACTTGGATACACCATTCTTCTCGAACCAATGAACTTTGGACAGAAAACAAAAAAAGTTTTGGTACTAATATGCAAGGGAAAATGAAAAGAGATAGATACTCTTGGCTACCTTAGAATAACAGTCAATGGCGGTTTCAAAGTCTTTCGTTAGGAAGGCTTGATCACCGCGTTTTCGAACCTCTTGAAGATCTTGTACTGCTTCTATCCATTCTTCGAACGAGAACTTGGCTCATGAACAAACCCAATCAATGAAATAGTAAGATGCCAGCATAATCATGTTTTAAGTTAATGAGTTTGGTTACCTCGATAACTTCCTTGTCATCTTTGTATTCTGCCATCACCAAGATTTTATGAATAGTTGTGAGGTCCATTCTCAAACTGGCCTCTCCTAGTGGTGAAAGTTGATTCAAAAATACCTCTTGATGCTTTTCCATTTCAAGCATTGTATTAGATCGGTTCTAGAAGCAATAAGATCAGTTTTAACATGAATGCCGAAAAGGAAAATCAAGAATGCAACTACAGTCACAATAATACCCTTACTACTGTTTTCTTTTGCATAGTTTCAAGCGTTGTAAGAAGCTCTTTTGTGTTGATACTTTCTATACCCTCACAGTGTAAACATTGAGATGCAAGTTTGAAAATTACAATAGCTTCTTCTGCACAGAAATTTCCCTTCAGGTTTGGATCAATTAACTCAGTAAAATTCTTGCCATGTATCATCTCAGGAGCCTAGAATCAGAAGATTAATAATTAATTAGTGTCCTATATGTGGGGATTGACAATGGTCTACAATCAAAAAGCCAAGAGAATATGGTTGATATCCATCCACATGTCATCATACGAAACTAGTAAGTAAGCAAGAGAGGGCTTGAAAAGAACCACTTACATGGTTTGGAGGAATTTGCTTTCCACTTAGCAAATCCAAAAGAATAGTACCAAATCTGAATATCACATTTTCAGGATTCACACTTCCTGCAAGGAGGATATACCATCACATTCTGATAATAAACAATCTATAAATATGATTGTGATTACCGGTTGTTCTTTGATCATCCATGCTCTTCTTCATCAAGCCAAAACAAGAAAGACAGGCTTCACCATTCTTCAGTATCCATTAGGCAAAACGGTTAGACCGCGAAAAGGCATGAAGTGAGAAGATAATCCATTACTATGTGTTTACCTCATCAAAGAGAACCGTGTAAGCACTTAAGTTATTGTATGATGAAAAACCTGAAGAACCACAGTAATCCAATGCTTCAGCTATACAACAGGCTACTCTCAGTCGCATTGCCCATTCCATGGTTTGATTGCTTCCTGTGAATCACAATATAAAAAGGTCTAACATAAAATGGCAACAAGATCTGACTCAATCGATTCTACTGTGCTGAATGAGAGGCGAGAGCAGGACAAGGTCTTTGGCCTGACTTTGAATCCAACCTACGATGATCTCAAAGTATCCTTGTGTTCACATATAATGAATGATACATGTTAAAAACTACATATGTTCTAGTCATGAAGAAATGAAGATTATGAATCATACGTTGGAACAAATGTTTTGCAAGAGTATCACATGGCATGAACTCAGCAACGAGAAGCATCTCATCTCCATCGCAGCAATATCCAATCAAATTAACGAGTCTCCTGTGCTTTAACCCACCAACTCTCTGTGCCTCCTCCTGAAGACAAATAAAGGACTAATCAAACGCACTCAATAACCGTCTCAAAGTTTGTAAAAATCTTCAAACAAATAAAGGGTACCGCAAATGTATTAGGATCAGGGCAAGCCATCTTTTTAAATTTCTTAACAGCGATGAAGCCGAGATTCTCCAAACGGCCCTTGTAGACAACATTGGAAGATTCTCCTCCGCTGTCTGAAACGATGTTTTTCGAACTAAAGTTTTCGGTGGCCATGTTTAGATCGGAGAAGGAGAACTTTGTCATCGGTGGATCTTCTTCTGCGTGGTTTTGGTGATCCTGCTGTTGAGGATCATCCATGGAGGATGAGTAGCAACACCCCATGATTCTTTTTCAGCGGGCGAAAGGAGCGTTTCAAAACTATTCTTTTTGTTTATTGATTCATTGTAAAAGTTTGGATTTTATTTTGTTTGTTGGTGTGCTTTGACTCGTGTCTCTTTGTTACCAATATTTTATAGCATTAATGACAAAGACCATAATTTTATGGCCAAATTAGAACACCTTCTATATTAATTGTCACTCAAGGGTTACTTAATCTTTTTCCACGTCTTTTCGGGCTCTTTAGATAGAGCCGAAATTGGTAAAATTTTATAATAGCATTTATGTAAATATGTAATACGTTTGTTTTGTTTTTCTGTTTTGCTTTGTAAAAGGAATTTCATATATTATATAATAATTATTATTTTTTACTTGAAAGCAAAAAAGAAAAATTTAAAGTTTATTAGAACCCAAAGGGCATGTCAGGATTTGAAACCTCCAATAACTCCCAAAACAATTCGGTCAATTATCAAAGAAACCCTAGATCGCAGTCCCACCTGCCGTCAACACTGACGAAACTAATAGTCACCACCACCATGATAGAGAACCGTCGCCTCTGAAACCGGAGCCCATGAACCGACATGAACACCGCCTCCAAAAGACCGCCAGCCAAGAGCCTTCTTCGAGGTACTATGCTAGATAGCATGCCAATTTCCAGCCGCAAAACGCCCTTCCACCGCAAAAGAAAGCAGATCGGACCCGTCGATCCGTCACCACAAAGCCACCGGCTAGAACTTGTTCACGCTACCCTTTAAGCTTACTAGAGCTCTTTGCCGGTTCATGCAATCCTAGAACACCTTCTGCGACGCCCCACCGCTGCGTCACTAGATCTCGTCCTCTAGGACCTAGATCTGCTCAAATCCGCCATCGCCGAGCACCGGAGAACCACTGCGACACCACCATATACAAAGACTCGCGACGGTTAACGGACCAAGAAAGACCATAGCACGGATGAAGCGCAGAGACAAGAAAAAGAAAAGAAAAAAGAAACGAACCCTCTCACAACCGGCTAGATTGCTAGAAATGAGAGGCGGTGGGTGAGATTTGTTTTAGATTTCTCGAGAGAAAAAGGAGAGAGAAACTCGTCTTTCAAAGATCAATACATTTGTTTTTTAAGAAAGTTGAATTCATTTTGTTAAAAAACTTATATTTATTTGGTAAAAACTTCTACAATCTGGCTACATCATACCTTATGAAGTTATTGGTCAACTCTGACCTACTTTGGATCGGAAATTATTTGATAGTTTCCATGCCTGAAACTTCCATGGTGGTGAGAAATAAATTTACAAGCTAAATTTACCTAGTCAAAATTCTCGTGTTGTTAAAATTTTTCCCAATTTAGATCTTGGGTGGAATAGATAAATATATTTTTGTTCTACAATATTTTTGCTCCAATCTTCAATGTTTTACATCTTAGATTTAACACCAAGTAATTATTGTAAAAATCGCATTGCTACATATATATTATATTTAATATTTAACATCTAAGATTTAACACCAAGTATATATATATATATTTGATTTTTTGAACACATGAACATTCATTAAAAGTTTCAGACATGGAATCATCAGGAACTGATGCATAAGGTATAATAAATGATATAAGTTTACCATTGTAACTATATCACCATAATAACCAATACATATGTTAAGGTAGTTTTAGTATATTCAAGAGATTGATTAACTCTACATATAATAATATTTTATTATAAGTATATATTCGCTATAAATAAACCTAGTGTTATATTCAAACCATATATAAGTTTTGCCAATGGCAATAAATACACCACACTACTCTAATCAACAATCAAACATAATAATTCTACTATGACTTACATGTGAAAACTCTCTACCACTGTTAAGAATAAAGCTACCACGACTAATTTAATCTATCACTAGAAAAATAAATTTACCACTCTATAATAAATCTACAAGATAAATCTACCATTTGATGGTAAGTTTATCACCCAAAATTTACTATTGTGGACCAATAAATCTATCATTCGGAAACTCTCTGCCCCATCGAAAAAATAAGTTTATAAAACAAGTACGCTGTTCTAATATTAAGTATATGTTTCTCTGTTATATATTTAATTGTATAGAATCGGAAGTGGACATACGAAAACAGAAGTGTATAGAATTGCGAAAGCAAACTTTTAAAAAATAATATTGGAATAGAGTATGTATTGGAAACGTTATATAGATTATAATTTTTTTATATATAAAATAAAAACATTTGTTCAAAAATATCTGAATTGATCAAATATTGTATTTATATATTGTTGGATATATAATTATTTTAAAGTGTAAGTATTTCTATGTTAAAGTTAGATATGAAAATACAAACACAGATTTTAGTTGAACAACGATTTATTTTACAAAAGAATTAAAAATCTTTGTTCTAGTAAAAGCCCATAACAAGCCCATTAAACATAAATAGAATCTCGTTAAATCTTTTCTTGGATCAAATTCTCATGTACTCTTTCACCTAAAGTCTCAAATGCTTTTGGGAAAACAATTTTTTTTTAAAAAAAAAAATCGGAAAATAGGTAAAAGACAATAAAACCAGTATACTTTTAATTATTTTCGACTGAAACTAGGGTTATTTGGTCCGATCCGGATCCAACCCATTTTAATCAAATTGGATTCGGTTATTTCCTCCAAAACCTAACCCAGCTGCTTATCCCTTCCCCCCAATTCGAAATCGAAACAAAATCAAACTCTAAATTCGCCTAAGTCCCCACGGTTTTACCCTTTCATACCCATCGAATTCAAGCTCGATTCGACATTCTCATGGCGCCTAAAAAAAGAATCCGACTTTGCGAAGACATTCAAAGAGGAAATATGCTGAATCAAATGTAGTGGAAAAGGAAGCCGGGGTCAAAGTCGATTTGAAGGGGAGAATCGCGAAGAAGAGGCGAATCGCGAAGAAGAAGTAGAAATGGAATTTGATGAAGTTGAGGAGGAAGTCGATTTGGAAAAGGAATCCGAGGATGAGGAAGACGAGGAGAAAGAGAATGAGTTGACTGAGGAAGAGAATGAGAAAGAGGATGAGAAAGAGGACGGAGGAGGAAGTTTCGAGGGTTAGTCTTCTGGGTTTAGGGTCTCACGAAGAAGAAGAGAAACGGATCAGTGACGAACAACCTGTTGATTCGGAAGAAACGAAAACGGTATGTATTTATTTCTAAGTAAAACCTAGTACAACTGTAATTTTGGAAATTTGAAAGGATCTCACTTTGAATTTGGGTTGATAACATAGTATAGCTTGTTTAATACTACTTGAAAATTGAATTTTAGACATCGAAACCCACTGCATGTTTATAATTTTGTAATTCGGATGCGTAAAACTTAGTATAATTTGACGTGGTTTGGAAAACGCCTAACTTAGTGATACTTGGTAGAACTTTCGCACAACTTGGTGATACCTGGTGAAACTTTTTCGCACAACTTGGTAGTACTTGGTTGAACTTTTTCGCAGAACTTGGTAATACTTGGTTGAACTTTTTTTCACAACTTGGTGATACTTGGTGGAACTTTTCTTGTGTGCATGATTCAGAAGATGAAACGAACCAATGCAGCTTACGAAGATGTTTTTTCCTCCCACCGAGTATGTCAAGACAATAAAACTATCTTCAAAGTGTTATATCGCCGTGAAGACTATAGAAGGAATTCTCGAGAAAAAGAGCTGCAATGGTTCATTGAGCACCCATAATTCAAACACTTCTTCCATATGGGTAAGCATACAAGCTTCAAATGGATGGGAATGTGGATGCTTCTCGTTAGGACCGTGGGTGTGGATAAAAAGATGGAGGTTTGGTTTATTGTCAATGGGGTTCCAATCTGCTATTCTATTAGGGAACATGCACTGATATCCGGGCTATTCTGTCACTCTTATCCAAACCATTATGATAGATTTGGTGGCTTTGATTTTGTTTCCAAATATTTTGGAACAAACCGAGTTACATATGAAGGAGTTGAGAAGATGTTCCCAACTCTAAAAGGGAACTGAAAGCTTTCTAAGGATCGTTTGAAGATGACAGTCTTGTACTTCTTATCCAGCGTGATCACTGGGAAGAAGAAGACAAGAAAAGGAGCATCTTCGGTAGAGCGTTTCTTCCTCTGTGGGGACATTTGTTATTTGAGAAGAATATCAAAGACATCTTGCACTTCAAGGACCATTCCAGAGGAGTGGTGCAATCATCATTGATATTCCTGCATGTATTGTTCCTTTGGAGGTAACAACATTTGTATAATACTTTTAATTGTTTTTAGTTGTTTTAGTTGTCTGACTTGGTACGAAGTTAACTGTTTGAATTATCTTGTGTTGTAACTCCTAGCATTTGTGGTCATTCCAGTTCTGAAGAACCATTTCCGAGAAAATGTTCAAGGTGCAAATAATGATTGTCCGCATATGTGCAAGATGAGGTACAAAACCGGTTGGACGAGAGGTTTTAGTATTTCAAATATACATGAAACTTGGCACTACGAAGGTTAGTAACATCATATATTAAATATCATACTTATTAAATTATGTTTTTAAAAAAAAATTCATGTATAATTGGGGTTGTTTTGAAATTATGTCTTCTTACATTTGCAGGAGATTCAAAGTGTCTTGGAGCTATCTACCATTGAGCTAGATCTTCTAGGGAAAACCATGGATGTTAAGAATGGCTGGAATGATATGGATGATCCTATGATTGATGGTTGGAACAGGCTTCTAGTTAAGAAAAAGAAAACAATATGGTTTGAAGAGGTTTTCAACAAAGATGTGGCTGCTCATGCGTCTCGGGAAAATGTGGATGATTGTCCTGCTATTGAGGAAGGGCAAGGACACATGAGGCTGGGAATCATCTGGAAGAGACTCCTGTTGCTGGTAATGCTACTGATATGCATAAATGAATCAAGGATGGATTGTATGAGATAGAGTATCGACTACTTATGTTTTTTTTTTAAGATAAAATTAAGGTATTATCTAAGAAGGTTGATGGTATATTATCAGCTACGGAATCAGAGGTGAATGTATTTAGAGGTAGACTAGGTGACAATGGACTAGGTGGTTTAGGCGGGGGTATGAAGGATACGGACCCGAAGGAGACAGAAGAGAAAGCCAAAGATGGATCTGATCAAGAGTAAACGGTCAAAAACATAGGTGGTGAGAGTCAGGATGGTCTAGGCATGGACGGTGATGTTGGTGTTAAGGCAGTGATAAGTGAAGGTAGTGGTGCTAAGGAGAAAGAGGAAACTAAAGAAAGAAATGGAGAAGGAGAAGAAGAAGAAGAAGAAGAAGAAGAAGAAGAAGAAAGAAAGAAAGAATCCGAGAAAGAGAAGAAATAATCCAAGGAGGAGAAGAAAAGGAAAAAAAGGAACAAAGAGAGTGGTAGAATAAATTGAAGAAGTTTCTACAAAAAAAGTGAAGACTATAAAGAAGGGGAAGGTAGGGTCTACAATCGTGTATAAGAGTCCCGTGATTACTAGAAGGACGAATGTGGAAACCAACCAAGATGATGATGAATTGACCCAACCAAACTCAAGCTTTAATAGTTTGAATTATGTTTTGGTGTAAGGTCTGATTTAATTATGTTTGTATCCGTTTTGGTACCTACTATCGTATCCGGCTATGAATATTTTGGTATGAATAATTGATTGTTAATTACTTGTTAAAACGTTTTTTCATCGGTTATAATTAGTAAAACTATGAACAAATTGCACCAAAAAATACTAAGTTTTACCAAATTATGCTTTGTTTTACCATCCTGATTACATCATTCCTTCCAAAGTTCTACAAGTGCAATTACTTAAACGAAACCAAACTTCTTACGTACACTACGAAAACACCTTTCACACCAGCCACCAACTCTTTTAGCTTGACAATCTCTTCGGTATTGCTTTTAATCTCCTTTTGCATGTCTTCAATCGTCTTGTGCTGATCCTCAACCTTGATCAGTAGCTTGTCAATATCCTCTTCAACACCAACAACCCATGGTTGACGAAAGTGGAGTCCATCATCGTACAAATAATACCCTGAAAACTCATAGTTGCATCAAGAATTACCAGTTATTCGACCTAGAAAGCCAGAAATCGCTAATTTAAAAATTTGCCTTTAATTGGTGCCATTTAAAGTACCTAGATA